>CM077197.1:18325683-19525683 GCA_039654625.1 Rhinogobio ventralis
TATGGCATTATTTTATGGTACTGGTCATAACCTCTGGTTACTGTTTCAGCTTTAACTAAGTTGTTATATAGGGCGACTGTAGGGGGCTACATGTGTACTTTTTAACAATAGCAAGCATGGACGGCATTGTTAAATCACTTTAGCCATAACCTCTGGTTAATGATCGGACTGGCAAGTTTGTGATCGTGGGCCCGCATAGCGGCCGGTGCGAGGACCCTGTGCGACTCTGAGAACCAAATGAACGAGTTCAATAAGAGTAAAGAGTTAAATAGAATAATCAAATGTGTAGTTAAATTATTATACGAATAACCAAATAACCAATCGGCAATCTAACCTAAATTCGAGGACATAATTGGAGTCAGATAAAAGTCAATTGGAATTAAATTACTTTGCCCCGCTGAAAAGACTGAATGCGCAGAAACCTTCATAGGTTTATTGGAAGCCGTCGTTGGGACGATTGGGTGGGCCTTACAACGCCATACGCAGTTCAGCAGAACAACACAGAAGTCACGCATTTGAGTATATAAATGTTTTTTTGTTTGTTTTTTAGAAAATAACCGATGGTTTCGCTAGATATGACCCTATTCCCTGACTGGGATTGTGCAGAGTCCTCTGAAGCCCTTCAAAGCCTGCATTGATTTGGACCTGTAACCCGTTGGTTAAAATTTAAAACCATTGTGTGGAGAAAAATCCTGGAATGTTTTGTTTAAAAAACTTAAATTTTACTCAGAGCTGTTCACCCCTCAGTATGATAATACAAAAACAGTTGTTATGCAAATACCTTTATAAACTTTTATTTAGATTATTTAGGCATTTGTTATCCAACTCTGTGCTATAGCCAGGCCTACATAAAATTGTATTGTATTTTGTTAATTTTCAGATTAATCTTGCATTATAAAGATATTACTTGTTGGAATTATCAAACAGAAATATTACAAGACAACTACTTTTTCCGCATGATGTTTCAGCGGACAGGTGGAAGAAGGCAGAACTCAGAACTTTCAGTTGCGAGACAGAATCTCATAATTATGGTAATTCCGACAGCATTTATGAAAGCACCTTTATTCAGGTAGCTAGCTAAGTTTAGTGTAACAATACTTGTTTCAAACTGTTGACAGCAGTTTACAAAACTCCTGCTGCACCATTCCTTGTGGAAACACTGAGAATCCAAAGAGCACTCTCTTAAAACAAAAGAGCAAATTAGGCCCACTGCAGTAAAACACCTGAAAGTAGGCTTACTGCAAGAATGCACTACCTCAGTGCAGACTGAAAACTGCACTAGATAAGTATGTTTTCCACAGTAGAAATAGATATGGAAAAGAAAACATAATTACCCAAGTACTGACAGAAAGCTGTAAGGATAAATCGAAACAGTGATGCACTGCTACAACCAATTAGCCTAAACTTTTTCTCTAGTGTGCTTTCAGAGAAAAATGGATAATTGGACTATGAACAAGATTATTGGTATTCTGAAGACAGGTCTCAAGATATAATTCATTAAAAGTAGAAAACTGAAAACTCAGGATGCTCACTAGCCTTAAAGGATTAGTTCACTTCAAAATGAAAATTTTCTGATAATTTATTCACCCCCATCTCATCCAAGATGTTCATGTCTTTCTTTCTTCAGTCAAAAAGAAAAAATTTTTTTTTGAAGTAAACATTCCAGGGTTTTTCTACACATAATGGACTTCAATGGCAACCAACAGGTTGAAGGTCCAAATCAATTAGGGGTGGGGGAAAAATTTGATTCTTAGATGCATCGCGATGCGGACGTGGACGATTCTGAATCGATTCACAAATGTCAAAAAAATCGATAAAAAAAAAAGAAGTTGATAACGTAATGTTGACGGAACGCAAAAGGCGCAACTCTGAAGCGCGGGAAGTGCAGCGCCCGGGCCGTCTGTGGCGTACACTTAACAGAGACGCATGATATGCTGAGCGAGAAATTTGACCGGCACCCTCTGCATTAAAATCTAGCGTATGGAAGCACTTCGGCTTCTATGAAGTTGAAGGGGAAAATGACATGGACAAGAGCCACACTATATGCAAGTTGTGTCGAACTAAAGTAAAATATTTTCGAAACACGACAAACATGAGAAACCATATTACACATTTCCAACGCTCGATTGTACCGGTAGTTGCTGCCAACCAGTGGATCACAAACTTTATCGGAAATTTGATGGTCAAGGATTTGCATCCGTATACAGATTTTTTTTATTGTGGTATACAGCAAAAAATTTGTCTGTGTTTGAACAGACTATTGAAGTCTTAGACTATTTATTTGTGTATAAGAGCAGCTGTATGTTACTAGTTTTTCAAAATATGCTGAAGTCCACAAGCATTACTTTTGTATGAGAGCTGCTAGTACAGAATTCAATAATTTTGTATAAAAGCTGTGATATTGGTACAGCAAAATGTTGATTTAATTTTTTTGTCTGAAGGATTATATTGCTCATTGCACATAATAGGAGGGTGTTGGTTATTACTTTATGTTAGTGATTCAGAATATGCTGAAGTCTGTATTAATTTACTACAAGTATGCTGCTACAGACACTTTTCCTGTTGGTTATTTGCAATGTTGGGACAATGTAACCTTCCTGATGACTCTGTAATAAATCACTTCCATTTGTTTTATTAATAAAAGATATTGGAAGTAAATTCATTATGGGTCATTACAAATACTTTGCTTTAAAACTACCAAGGAAGAAAAAAGAAAATCTGTATAGAAAACAAGATGCATCGATAATCATTTTATAATCGCATCGCAGCCCTCTGAATCGAATCGAATCGTGAGGTGCCTAGAGATTCCCACCCCTAAAATCAATGCAATTTATTTTCGACTGAAGAAAGAAAGACATGAGCATCTTGGATGAGATAAATTACTGGGGTGAGTAAATTACCAGGAATAAAATAAAATGTTTTCATCAAAAAAACTTTTTTAAACTTATATACTGTCTCCAAGTGTGGTGGTTGGTAGAAACAAACAAAATTTAGTAAAACTAGCTTGGCACATGGATATTCGCATATTTAACATAAAACTGCCATACTGCGTGATGAACATATGGTCTATAAACGCATATAACATAAATGTAATGCAATATATATTGCATAGGCTATATAAGACATTAATTAGACATGAGACATCATAGGCCTGTTTAAGACAGATTCCATCCTCTTTCATCTATGTCTAAAACCACATAATCTGCCCACTTACAACAAAGAAGTAATATTAAATTCACATATAAGCTAAATGGTAATTAATGAGGTGTGAAGCATGATTTATTCTCCTGTATCCACAATGCTGATTATACTGGGAGAATCTGCATTAAAGTGAGGCTGGCCTCCGTTTCTGCAACCTCTGCAAAATAACAAAAGTTGGAGGAATTACAAAAATACTTGTGTGTGGATCTCTCAGTGCATGTAAGAGGATTATTTTATAACAACAAAGGTCTGAAGAGGGTCTGTAAACAGCCACTAGTATCAGTTCCAGTGGAATGATGAATACTTCTGAATTATTCACAGTTTATTAATCTTCATCATACAACATTTAGATCTAGTCTTCACATTTGACTGGCCAAGGGACGGCTCAAGAATCCACCAGCACTGGAATGTTGAATGTGGGTAAGTTTCATTAAAAAAAAAGGAACTCTTTGAGCAAAAAGCTGAGAAAATCATGTTTCTGTCAAACACTACATCTGGATCAGATTCAGTACGATAATTAAAACATAGATGTAGTAAATCGAGTCCATCAACACCCCCCAAAGATTGCACAGTCCTATAGCTCGTCCTGAGTCGACATTTAATTCAGTAACATTAGGCTGTTTTGATTTATATGCTGTTTATTGTTGATAATTGCATTATTTTTCATATGCATATGCTTACATATGCTTCTTTTCCTGTGTTTTGTTCTGGAGATAATGTACTCGTTTAGGAGATGCGTAATAGCGCCCCTACCTTATAACAGTGATAACATGGAAAGCCGTAAAAACTAGTCAATGGCAGGGAAGTGTTTTCTCATAAATGACGAGATAACTTCTACTATTTCATCTATGTCTAAATCTACATAATCTGCCCACTTACAACAAAGAAGTAATGTTAAATTCACATATAAGCTAAATGGTAATTAATGAGGTGTGAAGCATGATTTATTCTCCTGTATCCACAAAGCTGATTATACTGGCACAATCTGCATTAAAGTGAGGCTGGCCTCCGTTTCTGCAACCTCTGCAAAATAACAAAAGTCAGAGTTGGAGGAATTACAAAAAGACTTGTGTGTGGATCTCTCAGTGCATGTAAGAGGATTATTTTATTACAACAAAGGTCTGAAGAGGGTCTGTAAACAGCCACTAGTATCAGTTCCAGAGGAATGATGAATACTTCTGAATTATTCACAGTTTATTAATCTTCATCATACAACATTTAGATCTAGTCTTCACATTTGACTGGCCAAGGGACGGCTCAAGAATCCACCAGCACTGGAATGTTCACTGTATCACTCCACTTGTGTCTGCAGAGTTCCAAATAGAGTATGTGAGTGATGCAGATGAATCCGGAGTGGGATTGTGTGGTTTTGCCTGGAGCGAGGGGTGTTTTTTGTAAAGCTTTTGTAATGCTTTTTGTAATATATACTCAATGTTTTACTTTTCTGCCACAGTAATGTTAAGTCGTTATTTTCCTTTGGCCGCTTTTCTTAGTAAATATTGATATATGCAGCTTATATATGTGGTGAACTAAATCCATTTTTGAGCAAGTACATAACCAGCCAGTGTTCAAAACTATCTCCTTACCTTAGCCCAATTCAAAACGGTAAGCTTGTAATAATGTGTTATAATTTGAGTGGTACTGGTAGCTTTGGCTAGTAGGCTATCGCATGTGAGGATGCTGCAGGTGGCGGATCAATTAGCCTTTTCTCACAGCAGCTGGAATAATTAAATTGATCATTTTGGTGGCGGATTGTAATCCAGAAAGGCCCAAACAACAATCATCAGTAACAACTGGAGATTCACCCGTAGTCATAAGCAAAAAATTAGACTGTACAGAAATTGAAATCTACACTTCTACAGGTAACACTAATACACACTAACTACACGTAGTCACACAATGCTGATGTTAACATTAACAATTTGAGAACAAAGTATAACACGTTTTGATGTGATATGAGCTAATCCATCGTTAGATTTAATCACCGTTGGTCACGCAATTTATTTTATTTTTTTTCTCAGTTGGTCAAAACAAAAGTGGCAGACATGTTACTTGTTCAGATGCCATTTTACAGTGTAAATTCTTATTTTGGTCATACGTAGAATCTGTAAAGTACAGTATCCACACCGGTGCAGTGAATAAATGACAGCCACACATACTCCTCAAAACATTAGATTCATCCGCGCTGAGGAGGAATGGCGATGCACAACCCATGTAAAGATAACTCTGCAAATAACTGCAATTGCAGGTTTCAAACAGAGATGGCAACAAAGAGTCAAAACTTACGGACTGCAGCTTTAAGAAAAATTCTTTTTTATATAATTATGAACCAAAATAATATATCAAAAGAAAGAACAGAGACACTGCTTTTAAACAAAACATTAGTTTTACTCTAGCTTCATGCTATTTTTTAATCAACACTTGAATGTGAGTAAGTTTCATTAAAAAAAGGAACTTTTTGAGCAAAAAGCTGAGAAAATCATGTTTTTGTCAAAGACTACTTCTGGATCAGATTCAGTACGATAATTAAAACACAGATGTCGTAAATCGAGTCCATCAACACCCCCCAAAGATTGCACAGTCCTATAGCTCGTCCTGGGTCGACATTTAATTCAGTAACATTAGGCTGTTTTGATTTATATGCTGTTTATTGTTGATAATTGCATTATTTTTCATATGCATATGCTTACATATGCTTCTTCTTTTCCTGTGTTTTGATCTGGAGATAATGTAATCGTTTAGGAGATGCGTAATAGCGCCGCTACCTTATAACAGTGATAACATGGAAAGCCGTAAAAACTAGTCAATGGCAGGGAAGTGTTTTCTCATAAATGATGAGATAACTCGTAAATGGCAGGGAAAGAGTTCAATGATGTGCCCGATGCATGGTGAGATCAAAGCAGTGATATAATATGCTGAAACACAACAAATTAATTTTTGAGAACTGCCAAAAAAAATAATACTTTTTTTAATACTGTCATTATATACACTCACCTAAAGGATTATTAGGAACACCATACTAATACTGTGTTTGACCCCCTTTCGCCTTCAGAACTGCCTTAATTCTACGTGGCATTGATTCAACAAGGTGCTGAAAGCATTCTTTAGAAATGTTGGCCCATATTGATAGGATAGCATCTTGCAGTTGATGGAGATTTGTGGGATGCACATCCAGGGCACGAAGCTCCCGTTCCACCACATCCCAAAGATGCTCTATTGGGTTGAGATCTGGTGACTGTGGGGGCCATTTTAGTACAGTGAACTCATTGTCATGTTCAAGAAACCAATTTGAAATGATTCGAGCTTTGTGACATGGTGCATTATCCTGCTGGAAGTAGCCATCAGAGGATGGGTACATAGTGCTCATAAAGGGATGGACATGGTCAGAAACAATGCTCAGGTAGGCCGTGGCATTTAAATGATGCCCAATTGGCACTAAGGGGCCTAAAGTGTGCCAAGAAAACATCCCCCACACCATTACACCACCACCACCAGCCTGCACAGTGGTAACAAGGCATGATGGATCCATGTTCTCATTCTGTTTACGCCAAATTCTGACTCTACCATCTGAATGTCTCAACAGAAATCGAGACTCATCAGACCAGGCAACATTTTTCCAGTCTTCAACTGTCCAATTTTAGTGAGCTCGTGCAAATTGTAGCCTCTTTTTCCTATTTGTAGTGGAGATGAGTGGTACCCGATGGGGTCTTCTGCTGTTGTAGCCCATCCGCCTCAAGGTTGTGCGTGTTGTGGCTTCACAAATGCTTTGCTGCATACCTCGGTTGTAACGAGTGGTTATTTCAGTCAAAGTTGCTCTTCTATCAGCTTAAATCAGTCTGCCCATTCTCCTCTGACCTCTAGCATCAACAAGGCATTTTCGCCCACAGGACTGCCGCATACTGGATGTTTTTCCCTTTTCACACCATTCTTTGTAAACTCTAGAAATGGTTGTGCGTGAAAATCCCAGTAACTGAGCAGATTGTGAAATACTCAGACCGGCCCGTCTGGCACCAACAACCATGCCACGCTCAAAATTGCTTAAATCACCTTTCTTTCCCATTCTGACATTCAGTTTGGAGTTCAGGAGATTGTCTTAACCAGGACCACACCCCTAAATGCATTGAAGCAACTGCCATGTGATTGGTTGATTAGATAATTGCATTAATGAGAAATTGAACAGGTGTTCCTAATAATCCTTTAGGTGAGTGTATATATGTATATTATATATATATTATATCTTATTATTATTTTTTTCCTTTTTTTCTTTTCTTTTTTTTTTTAACCTTACTTAGTATGTTTTAATTTGTTTCACATTTTGTCATTTCAAAATTCAGGGGGGAAAACCGCATTAAAAAAAGGAATGCTTATTTACTTCTCATGTTAGGAGCAAACATTAACACACAAACACTGAACAAAACTTGGCAGCTCACTGAAGCAGACAAGTCCTTCCTCATCTCAAACATGCACATTTTATGGAACTACACACAGGTGAGCAGACACATTCCTCAGTCACCAGGTCCACTATGCCTCTCGAGACCATTTGAATGTTTGTATCTATGCTGTAAACAATCTCAGCATAAATAATGGCATAGAACCTGGCACTGCAAAGACCCCTGTGGGAGTTAGCGGTGTTGTCTGTGCTCCAAAGATAATCGCAGAGCCTGTTATCCAGAGCCAGCCCCCTGAGTTGGGGTTATGTTTCTGAACTGTGGAGGTGAGCCTTCTAATGTTTTGTTCAATATTCATCAAAAAAACGTGAAGTGCTCAGAGCATGCTCTTCGACAAAGTTACCCCCTAACGTACATACAAAATAATTTCTAGGAAAAGAGAAAAAAACACTTTAAACTCCAATCAAACTGCATTCTCTGCAAATCTCCAAGCTAGACTGCAGGCTATAAACTTATACAGTTTTTCCATTCTCTTGGCCAATTCTCAAAGCTATACGTGAACAGACTTGTACAGCCGACGCTGTGTGTCCGTACTCTCAGTTTTCACTTCATACCAAAACTACTGGTTTGAAAAGTGCAAAAGCTTCATCGGAGAGGATCATTATTTAGTGGCAGTGGAACAAACATTAAACTTAGTTTGATTTTGAATAATAATTTTCAATTGAAAATTCTTTTAAATCAACACTGTATTTAAACAGGAGCCAAGAAACTTCAACAGAAAGAGAATAATACAGAAGAACTTCTAAGTAATTTTAAAGTAAAAGGACAGTAATAAAAACATGCAGAAAAAGGGGTCTAAGGAATAAAGTTTTTGCGTCATAGTCCTGATATTTTAATCAAGAGAGAGGTGATCAGAGCATATGTGAGCCAAGAAATGAGAGGAAAAAGAAAGCCAACTGCATGTCATTTATTATAAAAATCACAAATCATCAACTAGAACTTATTGTATATCATCCAAGTACCGTCCATCAACAATTAGCCACACAGACTTTATAAACATATTAATCACATCCACCAATATACATAAGACATTTACATTTATTTAGGACACAATTGTACACCAAACACAACAATGTGGAGTCAAACGATCAAAAAGACATGAAATACATTGTCATTAAATCAACACAAGTCTCCACATCAAATACACAACAATGAAGAATCTAATTATTGAAACATCAGAAATAGACTGTCATTAATCAACATAGATTTATCCAACATTTGCTAAATGTATTGGAATCAGGAGAGTATTTAGCTCATTATAGAAATACAAACAGATCTAATTCCTTATTCATGCCATTGGGATCTAGAGCTTTAAGTTTATCATTCCAGAATGCTTCTCGTTTCAATTATTCTTTATTTATATTGCCACATCTACGTAATCCTAAACCTTTATTTCTATGCAGTTGTTTAATGTTATGTCCCAACTTGTTAAAATATCTAGCTACTGGAGAAGTTATGTCCTGCCATCTAATATTAGATTTATGTTTGTTAATCTTTAATTTTTTATTTAAATTAGTTTAATTTACATTTTATCAAATTCTGGCATGCAGCTAAATTTCTGTATGTCATTTACACTTGCATTCTACCACTTATAAAGTATTGAAAATCAAGAAACTAGTAATGTTAACAAAAAGTATAGCATGATAATGGCACCTGAACATTGAATAAAAACATGTAAATGTGCTTTATTTGTGTATTACACAAACAGTAAGTTAAAGTAAATTTAAAAAACAATTTCTGTCTATTGCAAAGATTTAGATTAAATAGCTTTTTTTCAAAATATCAATGATTTTTCATCATCCCTTTCAATCGACTTCTCTTTCCTAAAGTTCTCCCTCTCATTTACCAAGTGCTCCACAAAACTAGAATCAGAAAACAAGCCAAATGTTCTTCTTCATTCACAAGTCCATTCAACAGCTGCCAGCTTTTTTCAGTCAGAGAGAAACTTTACTATATCCTTTAAACACGATTTAGGATTTAAATTGCACAGTCTTGTGAATTTCCTGAGGCTCAGCAAGGGAGCCTTAAAAAAGTGAATGTTTAGGAAGAAAATGATACCCCGGCACAGAGTGCAATGTGAGTTCTAACTATTAAAGTGCTACCTCCTGCTGTGGTGTTTATTGAAGTGTATAGGGCTCTCGGCTGCACATGTGATGGTAAAAATTGCTGACTCCAACAGTGAGGAAACTTAGCTGTTCCCACAGTACATGCCACAGGAGATGAAAGATTTCTGAAGAGAAAAATCTAGGGCAAACGTATCAAAACAACCTAAGACTGTCACAAGAAATCTTTAAGTGAAAAGACAAAAAAATAGAGAGAGTAATAAAATATAATTCTTTCTTTCCTGCTTGCACATGGTCCCTGACACAGACCTGAGAGAGAGCTCTGACATCTCTAGAGGAGGTTCATGTCTGAAAGCATCAATAAACTTCAGCTGACGGGATAGTGCCAACATTCTCTCTCAGCACAGACAGCACAAACAATGAACTTTCTTGTCATCCCATGTCAAATCTAATAACAAGCAAGACAGCAATATTAATGTTGTTAATTAAGTAGAACAATCTTATGGTACATCAACAGCAGGTAATTGACTTGTTTTGCAGCAAAATAACAGACTGTGGCAAAAATACAGCTTGGAAAGATGTTAGACAAACATCATCAAAAGGTCTAATTTTACAATAAAAACAAACGGAAATTGTAAAAAAAACTCCACCATTTCAATTGACTTGAAAACCAGATGCTATAATAAAAGGAAAAAAAAAATACTACAAAGCTTTCATAAATTATGCTTACACCTGGCTGTCTGTAGCAGTGAGACATGGATGCCAGTTTAAATACCATTTCACATACAACTTGAAATAAAGCTAGAAGGAAATAAAAGCTCACTAGTGTAACCTATAACAAAAGACTAACACATAACATCCATTGTATCAACAACAGAACAATTTAACCGCGAACTGTTATGAATCGTGTCTGCAAAGTTCAAGTCCAGGTTAATGTGAAACAAACAATTAAAGACATGCATTCCTAAATAAACTGCATCAAGTTATTACACATTGACACATTGTCCACTAGACAAATTAGGCCAATGGACAAAGGCGAGAAACTCTTAACAAAAGCTGCATCATCTCTCAACCTGTGTGCCTCCACACAAAAGTTCATGAACCCACTGGCAAACGGAAAATCCAGCACATTAACAAAATAATTAATATCAAGTTCAGAAGTTCACATTCAAAGCGGCAGCGGAACGCTTAAGTGTTGGAGGATGGGTTTGTGACCATCGCACAATGATGTATTTGTGTAGTAGAGGGTGTGCCATTAGGCCTACTTCCCAATTCTCTCCCAGCAGACCTTCTGTCTCGCCTGCTACTAGTCATTAGACAAAAATAACAACAACAACAACAAAAAAACACTTAAGAAGGATTCCATAGGCAAACAATTACAAACGAAAGCTATTCAAGTGCCAATTAGAGCCACATTAATTGCAAACAATGCTTTTACGGATTGACCTAGCCTACTCAAACTACCCAAACAGACAACAACCTGCTTTTGTTGGTTTAAAATGTGTCAGAATGTTGTGATCCATCTGCGGTTCTAATGAACTTTAGACCAACTCCTTTTTTTGTACTTCAAATGGGAGTTTAATTCAGCCCAATTCATTAATCTTAGAAGGTACACTATTTAACTTTTTTTTTGTTCAAAATTAAAGGTGCACTATGTAACATTTTTTCAGTAAAATATCCAAAAACCACTAGGCCAGTGTTATACATTTTGTTCAGTTGAGTACTTACAATATCCCAAATGTTTCCAACTATTTGTAAATCGTTAGAATTGCTATTTTAACCAAGGAACCGGGACGTGTGAGAGAGTCGCCTGTCAATAGGCTCTATGCACGGCGGTGCGTGACGTATTTCCGGCAAAATATTAGGATGCTCGCTTACTTCCGCCGATCGTAGAGTGCTATGCTACTACAAGAACGCTAGTCAACAAAACAGCCAAAGTTAATGCTTTTGCTTTATATATTATATATATATCCTATATATTTATGTTTACTTAATATGACATCTAAACGTATGAAAGTGTCGTTTCAAAGACGGGAGGACAGCACTTCTAGCCACCACTGCTGTGTGCCGCGGTGTACAGCATCTGCTAAATTTAACACTTTCCTACGTTTCCACACCTTTCCCAAAGACAAGGAAGTACAGAAGAGGTGGGTAGTTAATATACGACGAGACCATTTTACAGTTACAAACCAGATAAGAGTTTGTAGCCGACATTTCCAAAACACAGACCTGATCGAGCCTCCAACTCCAGCCGGACGCAGACGTCTGAAGAATGGAGCTTTTTCATTGGAACAACTTCACTGTTTCAGCCCCACGCACCGGAGTTTGGGAAAGGATAGAGCGACCAAACACAGACACATTACATACCGATGCCCCCTCTATGGAAGTGGAATATTCGGACCACGACTCGGCTTCCGGTTTTATTTAGCAGAAAAGCTTTACTCTTACTGCAGTGTGCAACAAGTGTCATAGCAGCCACCGAGCGAGTAACGTCATAACATCATTTTCAACAAACTCAAATGTATCTAATATGATCAACAGAGCTGCGTTACCTCATACTCATGACCGGAAAAACGGAAATGGCGCCGGCGACTGTGTCATAATAAAAGTCCCGCTGCTCGCGAGGCGCGTTGCGTTAATCTTATTAACAATCGCTCCAGCAGCCTTGCTCAGCTCCCACAACACTCGGTCCTGCTCTGCTTCATACTACAGTAACGTTAATAATCGCATCCATGAACATGATTTCTGCCCGAGTCCTAACCCGATTCTTTTCCACTGGCTGTGAGGTGAAGACCACATGTCCCAAGATTCTGCGCTCAAACTTGGCGCCATCAAACTACGCCTTTGTTTTGAATAGGTGACCTCTAGTGGACGGAAAAGTTACATAGTGCACCTTTAACAAAATTAAAACAATTAATTATTTAAAACATTATCAATCCTTCTTCCATAACGTGTTTTTGTCTTAACCTGATTCACTATGGTAAGCCTAAACATTATAAGGTGTGTTCACACGTAATTGCGAGATTTGAACTTGTAAAAAGCTTTCTTGTCCTCATAGAGCTCGTTACTGGGAATTTTCTGAGAGCTAAATACTATAGTATATTATAGTAAAATTACTGTTGTAAATACTATAGTGTTTTTGTACCATACTGTGGTTCAAAAACACTATAGTATTTAGAGTATTTTTACTTATTTTAATTTAATTTTAATTTTAATTTAATTAATTTGAATACATTTTACTTAATTTTATTAGAATATTTTAATGCCGCTGGAGATTAATTTAGATGCTAATAGTGTTGCCATAGAAACACGTAATTCCCAGTCTGAGGACGATTTATATGTGTTCTACATATAAATCGCCATAAATATCTCTCTAACAGAGTTCATTGTAAAGCATTATCTATTGTGAAGGGTCATTTTAATTATGGTTGTTGAAGTGCTGTGCTGGAATTCATTTTCAAGGAAGTACCGTCTATCAATGGGTATAGTTACAGTAGCGTCTTCAGCTAGTCAGTTAAACTGGTTATGGGCCCTTTTTTACCGATCTGAGCGCATGGTCTGAAGCACATAGCACCATGGCGGATTCACTATTTACATAGTGGAATTTTGTCTGAATGCTTCTCCAGAGAGGAATCCTTTTATTTTTAACATTTAAAAATGTTTGTGTGCTGCTGCGCGTCCCTGTGTGTGTAATAAGCAGAGTGTACACGTGACGTGCACCCGCCTATAGGCGCATATTACTAACGCACCCTTTAAATAACAAAAAATACTGCGCTATTGACTTTAGACTAGGTTTTTGTTGGTCAATGGCACAGTCGTTTTCAGTTGCCTCAAAATAGCAATGCGCCAACAATGCGCCTGAACACACCTCGTTTTCAGACCAGCACGCCCATGGGCAAACAGATGGGCGCAAATGCATTTGCTATTTAAACAACGTGGCACTGGACGTGAAAATGATAACTGAATCACAAAAAACACTCGCACCTAGCGTCACATTGCGCCGGGTCTATGATAGGGCCCTATATCTCTTAAGCCTAGTGATAATGTTTTATTAGCAGTGGGATAATCTCTCCTTTTTTGTTATGAGAATTAACCATTTTCATCTGCATCACACGGAGCCGAAGCACAACCAAAACAATGTTCTTCCACAAAATGCATGCAGTCTTAATCTGACGTGATGCAGAATTGTTAAACTAGTAAACCTTGCTTCATTGTTTTATGCATGTATCTTGGCTATTGCCAATGGCAATATAAATAAAGTTGTTCTATTGGTTACAATACCTATTAATGTGATAAATGCATTAAGATGAATCTATCTGGACATGTTAATGGCAAATAAAAAGCAGATAAAATGCTTATTAGAACTAGCTACACTAAGCACCACTGCTGCAGTGAGAATATATTGTGCCTTAAGAAAGGATTCATCACTCAATGATTAATGTGTTTGGTTTCATTACAAAGTCAAACTAATGCAAATTTAAATGGGATTTTACCTCATGTAATGTCTCTCATTTGATGAAAAAATTTCATCTGTTGCTCATAACCACATAACACAGGTTCATCCATTAAAGTCGTCACCTTTATAAATAACGCTTTATACAATACAGATTGTTTCAAAGCAGCTTTACAGTGATCAACAGGAAAATGATTCAATGATGTGAACAGAGTTCATTTCAGCTGTACAGCAGCTCTAAAATAAAATAGTGTCATGTTCAGCTGAAGTCAGTTCAGTGTTGATTTAGTTTCTTTGTAAAAATCATCAATTATTAAATTAGTTCATTTAATCTATAAAGCAGTTCTGCAGAAAACAGTGATGTCATTGTCCAGCTCAGTTCAGTGTAGTGTCAGTGCATTCAAATCAATAATATTGTTGAATATTAATGCCCGGTTTCACAGACAAGGCTTAAAGGTGCAGTGTGTAGTATTTTTGTGGATCTATTGACAGAAATGCAATATAATATACACAACTATGTTTTCAGTGGTATATAAAGATATTTTTTTATTACCTTAGAATGAGCCACTTCTATCTACATACACCGCGGGTCCCCTTACAGTGAAATCGGCATTTTGCGCCGCCATGTTTCTACAGTAGCCCTAAACGGACAAACTTCTCTACAGAGCGCTTGTCACTCTCTGCTCTCTCTGACGACAACATTTTTTTTCCTGTGTCGACCACCGTAGCTTCTCTATGTGCTTCAAAAGGAAGGGGTGATTGCAATTCACAACCTCACTGCTAGATGCTGCTAAAATTCACACACTGCACCTTTAAGCCTAGTCCCAGACCAAAATGCATATTTGAGCTGTTTTAACATCTTCATATCAAATATGTCAGTGTCATTGTTTTGACACAAGATGCACTTTTTTTTCTTTCTAAGGCACATTTGTAAAAGTTACTTAAAGGGGTGATGAATTGAGAAATCAACTTTCCCTTGAGCCTTTGATATATAAAAGGTCATGGTAATATAAGAATATCCTGTAAGTTTCAGAGCTGAAAACTTCCTAGTTAGTCAAAGAAAAGCTTTTATAGACACCAGGCCCAGAAAACACCAGCTCTCAAATATATACTGATCTATGACGTAATAGAAGGGGGAAACGCCGCCTCTACAGATAAATATGTAGGCCTGCTTCTGTAGCCCCACCCACCGACTCGTGGAACTGAACGGATCGCACTACCGAGCTGTAAACATGCCGAAGACAGCAATATATTGCGCTGTGCCTGGTTGTGGAAGAACACAGTCGTTGCATAAGCTTCCTTTGGATTCTAATATTAGAAATTAGTGGTTGAACTTTATTTTTAATGAAGTTCCAGCTCACGTGGGGAAGACATTACCTGTTTGTTCACCTCATTTCACCGCGGAATCGTTTATAAACAAGATACAGGTTGAGACTGGATTTGCAGACAGAATGAGATTAAAACATAATGCTGTGCCTTCTATATTGGATCCGACAGGAATGGTGCAACACACTTATGTGAGTAAAACATGTTTTTTATATGTGATAGTATTGCACTGTTACGGGGCTGTGTTTTTCAGACGGGCTACCAAAACGTAAGCCTGGCCTGCCGATGGGCTATCTTAAATAGTGAAATAACATTCCTTTCTTGATGTGCGTTGTTCACTCTCTTGACTTGATATTTGAAGGGCACGCGCACGTGTGTGTGTTAGTGATGCACGGTTCGCGGTTATATTCACCGATCGGGCGGGCCAAGTAATAAAAAAATAACATTCCAATCAATCGCGGGTGGATGACAGATAAATCATTGTGTTTAATAAATCATTGTGAGAGATAAATCATTGTGTTTGTTTGATAAAGACGTTTTGCGAGCCCTGTGGGCGAATCATTCCAGTTGCCGTTTCTCCACACGCTTTCAAAACAATTCCCACATGTACTGACAGGGGAGCTGAAGCTCATTAAATATGCAAATCTTATCCAATCCTAGCCGTGGGCGTTTACTTCCAAGTCTTCAGTGCAGCACGCCCATAAAAACCGAGCGTTTCTTGAGAGAGCCTCAAAACCAGGGTAGAAAATAGCCTATTACTTATTCATTATGATGTTTTTGAATGTAAAAACCACGCAAACGTCATAAGTTGACCTCAGACAACAGTATAAAAAAATTTAAAAGCCAGTTCATGACCCCTTTAAATGTTCTAATTGAACTAAGGCCTAATCCTGGCTTAATCTAAGTCCTGTCTGTGACACCGGGCCTAAGTGTCCCAAACTAAGCAAGCCAGAGGCGACAGTGGCAAAGAACCCAAACTCCATCAGGTGAAGGAATGGAGAAAAAAAATCTTAGGAGAAACCGGGCTCAATCAGGGGGCCAGTTCTCCACGGTGTGATTATGATTCAGGCTGCATCACAAGTCAGAAATCAGATTGTGGATTGGTAGCATTCAAATATTTCATCCAGTTTCTTTTGCTTAAAGATCGGATTCATCACACCAGTATAGAGACGAAGCTGGTCATAGGTCTGTGCAGAGGACTTCATTAATTCATGTGATCCTTAACAGACATTTTTCCTACCGTATCTTTAAAACATCCAAGTAATTGACCTCTGTTTATGCTTGGGTAAACTTTGGATGCAAAGATTAGGGCAACACATTTGAGTGGTCATATGTTAAAATGCTTAACTGTGACATATTGTGGGCTGAGAAGGGAGCTCTGTGTCATGAAATTTAGAGAATGTCTATAGTTGGTGGAAACTGATGATGGCACATCTGATCACTTATTTAAGTTTTCATATATTCATTTGATCAGCCACATTCGTGTTGAAGGGGTCAGGAACATTACAAGACTATATTACAGCTTCTCCCTTTGTGTTCTGCCATGCCCTCTCTCTTTTTAATGGAGGCAGACAGGCAGTCTGTGGTAAGGATTTTTTTTTCATTATATGATGAATTGTTTGTGAGAGGTAGAGTACAAACAAAATAAATTGTACATAACAGGTCAGTAGTAACCAGAGCCTGAGGTCACAACTACCTAATGTGGAGCAGCTATGAGAAACTCGAGAGTGTGTTTCATTTCACACCCTGCCAGGATATATGAACACGAAGTCCTGCTACCCATGAGGACAATTTCCTCATATGGCAAACAATTCTTATATAATCTGATATGTTGCTATGATATTCCCCAGGATCATGACTGTAGAAAGTGCTAGTTTCTGCAAAACTTTAAACATCTGCAAGCACATCACTTTTTTAACTACTGTATGTAAATGTTATGCTTTTTTTTTTACTAAAATAAGTGGTTAAATGCAACTCTATTGGTAATATTTCTCATTACATTAAAATCACTTTAAATATTTAGACAAATTAGATGCAACAGTCATACCCTGACTGATATTTTCTATTAATCTAGCCATTTAATAATAGATCAGCATGCTATGTGCATGAATCATAGCTCATGGTTCATGTTGATAATGGAAATATATATATTTATGTGAATATGCACCTATAGGCTAAAAAATGAATTTTGAATGTGGGTTTAAAATTCTGATTTTCTAGAGCCCATCTGTTAATATACAATCTTGAGTCACCTCTGAATAATCCTATTCTCTAATCAATTATGCATGCTTCATCATCATCTTCTTTTAAAACTTGCTGCCAATCAGATTATTCATCTTGGTTTTATGAATAAACTTGTACAGTTGAGGAGATCCTACCCCTCAAATGCTGTACCTCTGGGACACAGAAATGTTTTTCTTTTTTTTATGGGAAAGATAATTTTCCGTCTTTGTTGTAACAGATGTAATTGTGTCCCCTGTGTGCCGAGGCGGATGAGGCAGAGCTTTGGAGCAGTCATTCAGCATGACGTCTCCTCTTGCAAATGAACTCAAATAGAGCTCTTTATAAACAACTTAGCCATGTATATTTTTACATTTCTTATGAAGGTCACCTTATTTGGAAAGTGGCCAAGAACCAGATTAACTGACTGAGAAAACTGAAATCAGTGGTATGGACCACTTTTATGATATTTTCATGAAGCTTTTGCATCCTTTTTTGAATTCTCTGTTGTTATTTTTTTCATTATAAATTCCATGGAATAGAGTGACCGGTATTCTTTAATATCCTTGTATATGGGTCAATGACGTGACGCCTACATTTTCTGTCCGATTGCATTTTTTTCAGTTAAAAACTGGTTTAAATGCATAAAAAGATACCATATATATGTAGTACCTCTCCCATGTATGTACTCACTGTAATTTTTCAAAAAACATTAGTTATTTGTAATTTTTCTGTTATTTAAAATGTCAAAATATCATGTGGTGCGACAGTCCGGCCATAACTTCTGTTTTGAAAATATCTTTGAAATTACTCTAAATTTATTCAAATTTATTTCTATACTATTTGGCATGATTTCCAAAGTGTTTTATAATCCTGCACAAAATTGCAAAGCATTTGTTTTTTTATTTCTTTCATAATATACAAACAAACATTGTCCAAGGATATCTTATGAATATTTTATGAAATATCATGTGGTGCGACCATCAAGAAACTACCAATTTTTGGACTTTATGTTGAAATCCATTCAGAGACAGGAAGTTGCATCATATACCAATTTGCCAAGGACCCATTGAAGCAGCAAGCAGGTTTGTAACTCTCTTTCAAATTTGGAAAAAAATAACCTTTTTAATGGCTGGTATGTAGTTACCACATTTGGATATCATGTGGTGTGACCTCAAAAAAACAATGAATATTAAGTTATTTCTACAAATATATATTTTTATTATAAATTTCATAGTGACCTTTTGTGGGAATCTAGCTGGTTTTGTTTAGGTGGCCAATTCTATGCCTGTACATTTTTAGTGAATTTAAAAATATCATGTGGTGCGACCACTGCAGAGTGTTTTCCATGATAGATATACACTCACCTAAAGGATTATTAGGAACACCATACTAATACTGTGTTTGACCCCCTTTCGCCTTCAAAACTGCCTTAATTCTACGTGCATTGATTCAACAAGGTGCTGAAAGCATTCTTTAGAAATGTTGATAGGATAGCATCTTGCAGTTGATGGAGATTTGTGGGATGCACATCCAGGGAACGAAGCTCCCGTTCCACCGCATCCCAAAGATGCTCTATTGGGTTGAGATCTGGTGACTGTGGGGGCCATTTTAGTACAGTGAACTCATTGTCATGTTCAAGAAACCAATTTGAAATGATTCGAGCTTTGTGACATGGTGCATTATCCTGCTGGAAGTAGCCATCAGAGGATGGGTACATGGTGGTCATAAAGGGAAGGACATGGTCAGAAACAATGCTCAGGTAGGCCGTGGCATTTAAACAATGCCCAATTGGCACTAAGGGGCCTAAAGTGTGCCAAGAAAACATCCCCCACACCATTACACCACCACCACCAGCCTGCACAGTGGTAACAAGGCATGATGGATCCATGTTCTCATTCTGTTTACGCCAAATTCTGACTCCACCATCTGAATGTCTCAACAGAAATCGAGACTCATCAGACCAGGCAACATTTTTCCAGTCTTCAACTGTCCAATTTTGGTGAGCTCGTGCAAATTGTAGCCTTTTTCCTATTTGTAGTGGAGATGAGTGGTACCCGGTGGGGTCTTCTGCTGTTGTAGCCCATCCGCCTCAAGGTTGTGCGTGTTGTGGCTTCACAAATGCTTTGCTGCATACCTCGGTTGTAACGAGTGGTTATTTCAGTCAAAGTTGCTCTTCTATCAGCTTGAATCAGTCGGCCCATTCTCCTCTGACCTCTAGCATCAACAAGGCATTTTCGCCCACAGGACTGCCGCATACGGGATGTTTTTCCCTTTTCACACCATTCTTTGTAAACTCTAGAAATGGTTGTGCGTGAAAATCCCAGTAACTGAGCAGATTGTGAAATACTCAGACCGGCCCGTCTGGCACCAACAACCATGCCACGCTCAAAATTGCTTAAATCACCTTTCTTTCCCATTCTGACATTCAGTTTGGAGTTCAGGAGATTGTCTTGACCAAGACCACACCCCTAAATGCATTGAAGCAACTGCCATGTGATTGGTTGATTAGATAATTGCATTAATGAGAAATTGAACAGGTGTTCCTAATAATCCTTTAGGTGAGTGTATGTCCTAGATTGGCCTTTTTGTTTTTGTGCTTTTATATTCAGTTGATGGTTTATATACATAAAGTACTTTATTTTAGTATTATTTGGAATAGATTTTTATCCAAATTGGGTACAAACATTTTAGACTGTTTATTTTTAATCTGTGTACACTATGAGAAAAAATACAAAGAAAATTATTTAGAGCATTCATTTTATTTTAGTAATTATGCATTTATTAGTAATTTATTATTTATTTATTCATAACTTTTACCAGTGCCACTGCCAAGCAAAGAAAAACCCGCTCGCCATAGGCAGCGTGTTAACTCTGACCCTGCAGCAAGAGCAGAGTATCTTGCCAGGAGAAGAGGAAAGTGTGTTAAAAAAATGTTAAATGAAAACATGGAGTTGCTCTTGTGTGTTTTCCATTACCTGGTGGAAATGTATTTTTTCATTAACATGATCATCTGCTGTCATCTTTGGTCCAAAGTAAACTACTCTAAATTGAGAAACCAAGATTGGGCAAAATTCAGAAATAACTGGGTTTAAAGAAATGCCTGCAGTTAACACCATGTGCCGCACTTTCTCACAGATGTTACAAATACCCATCAGCAGCATGATGACTGTCAAATTTAATTAAACGTTTGTTCACAACAAGGGCAAAAATGTGTCATATAAGGGTCATTTTTTTAAAATCTATATCATCATCTATAAGCTTTCCATTGATGTATGGTATGTTAGGATAGGACAAATGTGCATTTACTTAAAACTCTTCATTACAAGGCATTATTCCATGATTATACATGGTTCTGATCAAAATGAAATCAAAATAATTTTTTTCCATCGTCTCCATTGTCAAGTTAAATGAAATGTTGCACTTGATTGCAATTAGATTTTTTATTTAAAAAAAAAAATTAAATGTTTGTTTATGTTCATAAAAACAATCCTGTGAAATTAATAAAATGTGGTTTAAATAATTTTTTTGTATGAAATTGTTTATTGATCTCTTTAAATAGGTTTTAAATAATATTCGAGATGTTCATGTCATTTGGAGCGACCACTCATCATGTGGTGCGACCAATAATAGCAATAACTGTATTAAATTTAAAAATAAAATATCTAATTTCTGTGGCTGAAATAGGAATCACTGATACAGAATACTTAAGTGAATGGTATTTTTAAAACATTATTATCAGGTTTATGCAATTTGCAAGAAAAATAAGTCTGTTAACTACATTTAAGAAGGCAACTCTGAAATCAAAAACAAAATGTGAGATCATCTTTTGCAAAAACTCAAAAGAAATAAACACTTTAAATACTGAGAACTTGTAAAAAAAAATATTAAGCATGTTAAGGAAATAAATTAATTTTAAGATAAATCACGGTTGCACCACATGACATTTTTTAAGGCTACGGCCAATTCATCTAGGTGAAAAAACAGTAAAATCACTCAATTTAAAATTTTAATATGAATTTATGTGTACACAACATTCTTAATGTTTGAACAATTGCAATAGATATTATTATTTTTTGTATTTTAAAATTGTCCTGTTGAAAATCCTTATACGTCATTGACCCATATTCCATGGAAGAAGAAAAAAATTATATTGGTTTGGAATGACATGAGATTGAATAAATGATTGAAATTTAATGTTTGGGTGAACTATCACTTATGGGCCTAAACCAGGATTAGGACATTTAAGTAGCTTTTATAAACGTGCCTTAGAAAATAAAAATGACTGGTTTGCATCTTGAGAAAAAACTATGGCACTGACATATTTTCAGACATGACAGTGCAATTTGCTTTCAGTTAAAACAGCTCAAACATGCATTTTAGTCTGGGACTGTGAAAAGTCTGTGAAACCAGGGGTAAAATAATTTAGAGGAAGGCCAAATGCAGCAGAAAATATTAGGAATTAGAAAACAATACCATAATTTGAAAACATGCAAAGATTCATTTACCTTAAAAGATTTTTGGCATAACAACAAACAACATAATCGGTCTGTGTAGTATTACATACTATACAACGTTTTGCACTGTAAAGATTTACTCCAAACATATTTCTGTGCAAACTAGTTTATTCATCAAATAAACATCTCATGAGAGTTATGAACAGAATAGCTACACTGGCTTTATTAAAAGGTGTGTGGTATATAGGAAAGACTTTGCAGACAAGCATAATTTTTCATATCGAAATCCCACAAAGTCTGTATTTTATTAAAAAGTCATGTTCAATAAATCAAACGGAGCCACACAAACCATTGCCTTTGTTTAATGGGAGCATCTTCCAAAACACTATGATCTTTTTGTCCTTTTAAAAACATGTTCACCATAATGTTGTATATGTTTAGGTCTGTCCATAACAATTAATGTTGCAAAAAGTGTGATTCTCTTCACACCGACATGAGAAACTACAGTCACTTTTAGCAGATCCTGTTTGTGCAAAGGAGCAGATGATTCAACATAGCCCCTCTCAACAAGGGGGTATTCCAGAAAGCAAGGTTAACTTACCATCACATATACCCTGAACCAGGGGTCAAGAACCTATGGCTCGCGAGCCACACCTGAGGGGTATTCCAGAAAGCAAGGTTAACCTACCGTCACATATACCCTGAACTCTTGGTTGATTAACCCAAACCCTGCATACTCGAGGTATGCTGGTTCCAAAAACGTGCCGTGAGTAAGTTCAGCCAACCCATAGTATGTTCCCGGTTAACACACAAGACATTCTCAACAGAGCGACGAATCGATGATTCACCATGGAAACAGACGCTAAGAAAAAGCTTCTACTTCCTCTTCTTCTTTTGTTTAATGGGGAGCTACATAACCCTCTTAGTGCACATCGCCACCTATTTGGTGGTTGTGCAATCATTTTTTCAATCTTTTCGTTTAATAAGTAATCTTTATTCACTGAGAATAAGGATTATATTAATAGTTTGATGCTAATTGATTGAATGCAGATCCATGTGAGAAATGACAATAAAATAAATATTTTTGAATTGAATTCACATTTAAAAATTACCTTGTTATAATAGCGCATTAGAATTAATTTACAATATTGTATATTATATAACTGTAACTATATAACAAATTTAGTTATATTATTATAACCATATTAATTATATAACACGTATCGGAATACCTCTTAAGCAAACTAACCCTGGAACATAACCTGAAAGTTGAGGTTATCCACTTACTTACTCTTAAACATACCCAGGTATGTCACATAACCTGCTTCCTGGAATACCCCCCTGATCAGTCAGGATGAAAATATTTCACAATGGAGTAAAATGGTGCGTGTTATGGGTCACTGTGCATTCGGACACTTCAATGTCGGATAGAAGGGGGTGGAGGTGAGTAACACAATATGTAAGAAGTGTTTAATTTCACAAAACTGTTAATTTCAAGTGGATTCTGCTATCTGCTGATCATGCGGTGTTGACAACTTTAATGTTCTGTAGTTGTTGACTCATGGCAGAATTTGAGAATTATGTTTTCTTTTGTATGTAGCCTATACTGGTGAAAACAACTACAGAGGCAGGGATTTATAATATTCCAGGTTCAATACCAGCAAAGCTATAAAATGCAGCTCATAGGCTATATTTGGTAAACTTATACTTTACAAAAATGTGTATTATGAGTTGTCAAAAAAAAAAAAAACATTAAGATGTACAAAGCAATCTGCCTAGCAAAAAGATGCAACAGTAATACACTTTTGTCAACTAAGCCAGTTTCAGCTAGATTTTGTGGGTAAATCAACTTCAGCCAACTATATTTCATTCAAATTTTACACATTATATAGACTAGCTACAGACACAACTCATTGACCGCAAACATTTTTACTTGTTCGAGAAGCCGTTTCACTCGGATATACGTCACATCTTCGCAACTTCCGTTTTATGCCGTTGTTACAATATATTCGGTTCCAGTGTATTCATGAATGAAGTTTCCCCATGCTATGGGCGTGTCCTTGAGACTACTCCTGTTTAATGTATTATTTCGAAATGGAATGGTAAAAGTTTCAGTGTTAATCATAAACAACAAATGTTCACAGTTTCAAAACAATTCATAATTTGATAAATCGTCAGAGCTGTTTTGCCTGATTGATTGCAGACATTCAGATGCAAATATGACCGAATAACTGGTGAGTCTAGGCTAATACAATTTATTTTGACTCTTTGATTTGTTTGGCCTTTTTTTTAACTTGTGAGGATTTAAAATTAATTTGAATAGTTCACTTGTGCTACCTAGTTGTCATTCGGTGATACAGTAGAGTGTCGACAATGACTGAAATGAATCTCCTGTGGCCTAATAATATGAATTTAAGCGGTTTTGATTATTACATTTTTTTCATTGAGATGATAGGAAATTATACATATGTCCTCACTAATGTATCTGCTTTGTTTTTGTAATATTTCCACATAATATTCTTTATCTTGCAAAGTCAGATTGTCTGTTTCAGATTGGATGTGAGAGCTGCAGACGCTGGTTCTGGCTGTGTGATCTACATGGAGGCTGTTCTCATTTGCCAAAGAGTGACAAAGCCCTGTTTTAATAAAATCCCAGAGACGCATTATTCTGCATTCCTTCTTTCCACATATTGTTTTGAAACTTTCCTTGTCTTTTTAATGTGAGTTACATTAATGGATCAACTGCCTTCTTAATTGTTATAGTAACATTGCAAACATGCAAATGTGTTGTTAAATTGAAATATTAACTTAAAATCTCAGGAGACTTCAAGTAAATATTTTAGGTCAAACGAGTTTGGCTGAACATGACATGAAGGTTGTTTCAAAATAATTTTCCACAGTGCAACATATTGTCAAAGAACCGACAACATGTTAGCCTATGTTTTTGTGGACCCATTTTAAAGGGATAGTCTACACCAAAATTAAAATTGTCACCTTCATGGCATTTCAAATCTGTATGACTTTCTTTCTTCTGTGGAACACAAAACAATATATTTTGAATGTGAGAAAGTGTTTTTTCCCCCCCCATTAGGAACCAATATTGTTTGGCATTTTCAGAATATTTTTTGTGGTCCGCAGAAGAAGTTTGTAGTTGTTGAAAACTACTTATCGATGGGCCTGTGGAGGTTGGGCTATCTAAAAAAATAAGCAAGAAATTAAGGATGACATGAATAATCACACCAGGGTAGCACATGCATTTATTTTATACATTTGTGGAGGTTTATTTCAGTTATTGTTGTTGACACAAACTATTCAAATTCAATCTAAAGCCCAAACACATTAACGAGTCAAATTAAATTGGATTTATTTTTTATCTGAATGCATCTAAATCAATCAGGCAAAACATTACAGTTCAGTCAGTATCATAATACACAAACTGTGAAGAGAAAATGTGAAGATTTGCGGCCGCGGGTTATAATTATAATCCATTAAAGAAGTTGCGATAATGAAGAGCATGCACTAATATTGTCTGCTCCATTCGTTTGCGCGTAGTCTAAAGGACACGCCCACAGCACGGGGAAACTAATCAATATTCATGATTGCACTACCCACTGGAACCAAATATTTCAGGAGCCGAATATATTGTAACACCGTTTTATCTATGGTATGTTCGAAATCGGCCTCTATACCCTCATTCACTATCCCCTACATTTCTCTATAATCAACTTGAAGGAGTGAAAACTAGTGAATGAATTCCGACACTAAGTGCGCCAGATAGGCTTTTGTAAAGTTTGTGCTTGATGTTTAATGATCATTTGAAACGTAGCAAAAAAAACTGGCAGCTCAAGTAGTTATGAAAAGATTTATCTTCAATTGAACTCCTGCCATAGAAACTTTATTACAGTGCATTGTAGATTGATTGAATGAGTGCACTCAATAACGTCAAATATGGTTTCGGACACCACTACAAATGGTTGTCTCCTCAAATAGTGTCCTATTTAACCCTTATGTTATGTTGGGGACGTTTTCGTCCACTATGGGGTGCTGTTGAGTCTTAATTTGGCCACAACTTTCTCTGTGTTTCAGCAAATGGAATGATTTTTGGTGACAAATCTTATTTTGACATATTTTGGGAAAATGCTCAGCAATACACTGTGGGCAAATTCACTACCCTTTCGTTATGTTCGGGATGAAAAGATCCACTAAATTAAACTGCTGTATCAGATAAATATATATATATTTTTTTTTTTTTGCATAAATCTATTAATCAACCTCAGTCCTGATCAAAACTACTAAATGTTTAAAAAAACAAATCCAGGATGTTTACTCTTTATTTGCCAATGACTTTCAAAAACTGATTAAAAACTGATTTGGGGAAAAAAACACAAAATTACTTTCAATATAAAAAGTGATTGTGGAATGGATTTTTTTTTCCCCTTTTATCACAGTCTTGGGCATGTCAAAGATTAGTAACAACATTGGCTTTGATACATTGTTAATTTTTTCTCCATTTACTCTTTGTGGCTGTTTTTGCCCCATTAACTCCCATTATAACCACATTATTTGATTGCAAAGCCATGACACCATAAAATCATGCATTCTGATTGTTGGTGGTTTTCCCTGTTGGGAAGAGGTAAAATTGGCCTGTGCAAAAAAAGGCTTAGTTTCTGGCTTTTATATGGAGTATACCAGCATAAATGAGGGAGAAAAAAATAACATCTGATGCTGCACAAAAACTAACAATGCATCAAAGCCAATGTTGTAACTAATTTTCACATGTCCAAGACTGTGATAAAAGGTAAAAAAAAAAAATAATAAAAAAAAAAAACCCAGTCCACAATCATGTTTTATATTGAAAATAATCATTTTGTTTTTTTTTTCCCAAATCAGTGACATCATTTATGAACTTGGCAATTAAAGAGTACAAATCCTGGATTTTTAAAAAACATTTAGTAGTTTTGATCAGGACTGAGGTTGATTAACAGATTTATGCAAAAAGGGTAACGTTAGTGAATTTGAACAATGCACAAGGGTTAAGGGTATAGGGGGTGATTTCGGACACAGCCTACTTTCGCTCAGCTTGAATGCTGGGATAATGATAAGAATCAATTCACCAACATGTTTGTGTAGCCTTACCCATCAACTGCCTCACGTCTGAGCGTTGGCATATTCTCTTACATTCCCTGTATCATGTGCTGTCATTTGATAGCAGGTCTATGCATTACTTTTGTAGGTAAGAAATATAAACAGTAAACACGCACATCCTGTCATCCATTCTTTCCATTCACCCGGCTATTTGTGCATCATCGCAAGACACACAATATGACAACCACTAACTAACTGTATCGCAATATATGGTTTGACTTGTAGTTCTTATCAAAAGAACATTATAAGTATTGTCAAATATGTGTGCAAGTCAAAATAATTTTTCATTTGACTGAACTAAGGCTAAGATGAAAACAGCCTACGTTAGCAGCTCAAAAACACTCAAACAGTTCAAGCAAACATTTGGATTGTATGAAGAGGATTGTGGCAAACCTTTTTAAGTGTACACAGAAATGTCACTCAGTTTCCTTTGTTTTTAAATGTGTGTTTTGGAGCTGTGTGTTGAGGCTGTGTTTAATCACTGTACCGTGGAATTGCTATTTCGTGTCGTGTTGTGTCGTCCCAGGCAGCTGTACAGATGGGCACCGTTGGGTAGACATGCTTCTCTCTCAGGTACTGCTGCATGATCAAATCAACACTGCACCCTGGTGGATGCTCTTTCAAATACACCTTTTACATGGACTGGACGATTTTTGTCTGGGTTTAGTAATTTATTCAACAACAACAACAACAACAACAACAACAAAAAACCCCATTAAATATACAATTCATAATAACAATAACCTGAATACACATCTTCTACAATTAGATTTTTATTTAAAAAAATAATCTAGATTTACCAAAATTATGTTTGTAAAAACTACTACCATTCTTTCACAATTTGAGCCTGATGAATCTTGACGTTGTCATTCTGGAATATGGCCATGATGTGACTTCCTTTCCTACATGGTTGTTTAAGAAATTAGTGTTAAAATAACTGTTGACAAACATACACTCACCTAAAGGATTATTAGGAACACCTGTTCAATTTCTCATTAATGCAATTATCTAATCAACCAATCACATGGCAGTTGCTTCAATGCATTTAGGGGTGTGGTCCTGGTCAAGACAATCTCCTGAACTCCAAACTGAATGTCAGAATGGGAAAGAAAGGTTTGTTAAGCAATTTTGAGCGTGGCATGGTTGTTGGTGCCAGACGGGCCGGTCTGAGTATTTCACAATCTGCTCAGTTACTGGGATTTTCACGCACAACCATTTCTAGAGTTTACAAAGAATGGTGTGAAAAGGGAAAAACATCCAGTATGCGGCAGTCCTGTGGGCGAAAATGCCTTGTTGATGCTAGAGGTCAGAGGAGAATGGGCCGACTGATTCAAGCTGATAGAAGAGCAACTTTGACTGAAATAACCACTCGTTACAACCGAGGTATGCAGCAAAGCATTTGTGAAGCCACAACATGCACAACCTTGAGGCGGATGGGCTACAACAGCAGAAGACCCCACCGGGTACCACTCATCTCCACTACAAATAGGAAAAAGAGGCTACAATTTGCACGAGCTCACCAAAATTGGACCGTTGAAGACTGGAAAAATGTTGCCTGGTCTGATGAGTCTCGATTTCTGTTGAGACATTCAGATGGTCGAGTCAGAATTTGGCGTAAACAGAATGAGAACATGGATCCATCATGCCTTGTTACCACTGTGCAGGCTGGTGGTGGTGGTGTAATGGTGTGGGGGATGTTTTCTTGGCACACTTTAGGCCCCTTAGTGCCAATTGGGCATTAAATGCCACGGCCTACCTGAGCATTGTTTCTGACCATGTCCATCCCTTTATGACCACCATGTGCTGATGGCTACTTCCAGCAGGATAATGCACCATGTCACAAAGCTCGAATCATTTCAAATTGGTTTCTTGAACATGACAATGAGTTCACTGTACTAAAATGGCCCCCACAGTCACCAGATCTCAACCCAATAGAGCATCTTTGGGATGTGGTGGAACGGGAGCTTCGTGCCCTGGATGTGCATCCCACAAATCTCCATCAACTGCAAGATGCTATCCTATCAATATGGGCCAACATTTCTAAAGAATGCTTTCAGCACCTTGTTGAATCAATGCCACGTAGAATTAAGGCAGTTCTGAAGGCGAAAGGGGGTCAAACACAGTATTAGTATGGTGTTCCTAATAATCCTTTAGGTGAGTGTATAACATGCTAGAAACATAATAATCACTGCAATAATCTAATCATTTGCCTATTTAAATTCAAACAGCAACTTTTTTGTTTGGCCGGGCAGTTTATGTTTAATCATTATCTTAAAATAATGATTAAGATCCCATGTGTATGGAAAGTTTAAAGAAACTACTGGTAACAGTTTGCTTATAGCCTTTATATAATGCATTATAAAAGTATTTTTTATGCATTAATTATGCCTTGTAATGCATATAATAATGCATTGTATGGGCTCATGAACAATTGTAACCACAGTTCCAATACATTATAATACTTATCTATTCATTGGTATACCTTTAGAAAGTATAACTCATTAAAATGACAAACAACCTATTGCAGATGTAATGAGGAATCTGCAAATATTATAATGCATTTTAACTTGGTTATAATTATGTATACATTATAATGCATTACAACATACATTATGAATACCTATATAATACATTATAGATAAAGGCTTTAAGTATAACTTATGTAAACTAAATTAGCAGTTAATTGATCACATCAAGAATATTAATGAATAACAAGGTCTAATCATACTAATCTTTTAAATGAAGGTTTAAAGAAAACTATCATTCGCTTGCAGGCTTGCAGGCTAGAAAATAGAAGTATTTGACTCCCATGATAACTTCTGTGTCCGAGGATGTCACGTCCATTGCACACAACAGTCTTTACAGGAAAAGAGAAAGAAAGAGATGGTGTGATACACACACAGGATTATATTACACAGTTATTTCATAGCTAGCTGTAGAGAACTCTATAGCTAATACCTTTTTTCAATGTCATGTGAGAGTCGTCTGGCCTCTTCTGGATCCTTTTTTAATAGTGCCTGGAAAGTGGAAAAAGACTCCACCATGCCGATGTAGCCAGAGAGAGGTACAGGCTTCTTCACCCAAAAAACCTCTTGCCTTGAGACAAAACACAGTTGCAGACCGGTTTCTGATTGGTCAATACAGCATCCAGTCTTTCTTTCTTTCTTTCTTTCCTTCCTTCCTTCCTTCCTTCCTTCCATCCATACTATATATATATATGAATCTGCATAGCAACATTCTGTTTTGTCAGGGACACTTAATGAATTTACTTAATGCTCACTTAATGCTTAATACATTTACATTGAAAGTTCTTAGTATTTTTATTATGTGACATCCATTTTATAAAAGCAATAAGGCACTCAAGGCATAACAAATCCTAACTGTGGCTATAGTCACAATATAACACTGCTTCTCTTACATTATAGTTTAATAAAACCTCCTTCAGTCTCTGAACCTAAGACTGATTGCACTTTGAACCTACTTAACTAACTACAAAGTTAATATTTTAACAGCTAGTTTGTAGAACTACATTACCATTCTTTGACTGGGTACTGGAGAGAGTCATAGGTTTTCTTGTAAAGTTCGAGAGAGCTGAGACCCAGGTAAGGGTTCCGGAAAGGCTGTAGGGCTGCATAAAACTGCAATAAGACAGATATGTATTTATAACTCTACAGGTGTGAGACCAAAATGGTAACATTTTTGATTATGAGTCAAAAACATTGAAACATTTAGCTAAATGTAACAATGAATTGCAACTTGAAGCAGGAGATGCTACAGGGCGGGCTGTGAGTGTTATGACAATGATTCAAATCTCTGGAATAAACCAGTGCCTCAGAGAGCAGTTTTTTTTTTATTTACACTCTTAGAAGAAAAGACTCTATATAGAACCTTAAAGGGTTCTGTCAGTTATTTTATTTATAAAATCTTTTAGAGGTTCCCATCATTTTATGGATTTATTAGTTTTAATTCATGTTTAATCTTAATAACATTTAATTAATTAATAATAAAGTATTTCGCAATCACTTAAGACATTATAGAACATTTTTGACCTAAAGTCTTTAAAATTGAATAAAGAATCCTATATAGAACTCCATTGCATGAATTTTTTTTTCTATGTAGAATGTACAGAATAAGTCTGTACTTATGAGTTCTGACCCATATTGAAATAGTGTTGTACTATTTGGAATTTTCAGTGAAAATACTAGACTTATTTTGATTATTTGAACTACTAGTTTAATCAGTCTTGGTACTGTAAAATGGTGTGGGCTATGTGTGTTGAGTAAATTATTTATTATTATGACTTAACTGAAAATCAGATGTTTTAATTTTATTGGCCATATGAACTTTACATCATTTCAAAGAGCTTCTAAAATGTTCTCATAGTATATTTGGAAATTGAATGTTCAGACAGTTGACAAGCATTCATAAGTCTTAAATCTTATGTTTCCTACCTCATCACAGATGTGGTTTAAAGTCTCTGAGCAGTCTCCATAGCTGAGCTCCATGTCCATGGTGTAATTGAGAAGTGCGAGGCAGCCATGAGGCTTAAGCACTCTGTGAGCCTCCTGAAGAAAACGTGAATGGTCAAACCAATGGAATGCAGACATGGCCGTCACAAGATCTACAGAGCCATCTTCAAAAGGCAGTTCTTCAGCTGGACTCTCCCTTTGTGTTTCAAATAATTGAAAACAGTAGCATGTATAATATGTGTGAAACTCATGAAGAAAACAAAATCAAGGGCATGATCATGATTGTATTTCACCCCTAAATAAATAAAGAAGACACTGATTTTTAATTTTTTTTAATTGCCATTAATGATTCTTGTAATGAGAATCATCCTGTCTGGAAAAAATCATAAAGGCGACATGATTATGATATATAAATGTTTTGTAATTTAAATATTTTCCCAGAAAGCTCTGCAAAATTAATATATTTATATATTAATATTGTAAAATATTAAACATTTGAAGTTATACATATGCCCATCCTTTGCGTATTGGTTTATTAAAAATTCATACATTTCATTTGTAAGTCACTTTGGATAAAATAATCTGATAAAGGAATACATTTATGAAATGTAATTTAAAGGAAGAAAGCTAGTTTGATAACATTTGTGCTTGATTAGTATGATGTGTTGCGTTAGATCCATTGTGACAGAAACGGCACAGTGGCCCAGTTCCATAATGAATAGACCATAATTCCCAGCACAATTTCTGAGACTCAATTGCACAAATCTTCAGATTAACACATAATCTTGTAGTAAACTAAAAGTTACTAAATGTGTCTGCATTAGTTTTAAAGCAAAGTGTTGTGTGTTAATAATCATGTATTGATGGAAAGGTAAACAGTGACAACATTACACAAAAGCAAGCTATCATGCATGCAGCAACACTCAGTTCAGACTTGCCTACCTGTAGGAGACATTTGAAATGTTGACATGTTTCCTCGCCATCTCCAGTTGAGCTGGACTTATGTCTGTTCCCACCACACGAGTAAAATGTGGTGCTAAGAGCAATGTTCCCTGCCCTGACCCACAACCAACATCTACTGCCAGGTCATTGGATGAATTTTTCTGAGAAAATATAGTTAAACAGTGCAATATGTCCAAATGTAAATGAAACAGCATAGATGGCATGCTAATGAATGAACAAACAGTCATGACAAAAGTCTTACATTACTCCTGTGGAATTGTAGAACCTTGCTGATGAGCTCTTCAGAAGGAGAAATTCGGTACTTCCAGTATGATATTGCATGTTCTTTACCCTCAAACAAACGTACAGCCATTTTTGGACAGCTGTACAGCCGCTCAAATCAGAAAGCTGGAGAGATTTGAACGGTTAGCATACTAGCTTGAGGGAAAAGAGACTAGGAAACAAGAGGAGGAGCCATCTCGGGTTTCAGACTTATTTCTTAGTGGAAAGCTGTTTAAAACATTCTTTTGGGCTAACCATTATGTGCTCAGTTTGCTAATGAGGACTTGTGCCTCACACACAGAGGTTTTCTCACATTCACTGTGCAGTAGAATACTAAAAGTCCCTTCAAGGTTAATAAACATCTCCTATGCAATGAGCAGAAAGGGATCAAAGGTTTCTAGGCTAACCAGATGTCATGCTGGGAGGATGTAGTAAAATATTCACATTGATATCAGAGCAGGGAAAAACTTTACACTCAAGTTTCCCTGCAGTAATTTTGAAAGCTAACTCTTAAAATCACGAGATTGTTTGTAAAACAACAAGTGATTTAAGCAGACAAGTTAACCCTAAGGGCAAGACCATAAAGACCCGGTTTCAAATTCTTTAAAATTCTGTTGAACAATAAGTATAATGCCTATTTATGAATATAAAAGCCTGATGTATGAAATAAATTAAATGTATGAAATACAAAGCCTGAAGTACGAAATATGATACTCAACAAAAAACATCATCATCATATTTATTTATTTTTTTAAAGTTGGAGGGCCACCAATGTATTGAACTGATTTTCTAAAACAGGCCACAAAGTATAAAGTCTATAGACCATACAGTCTATTTTATACCCCTAAAAGGGCGACATATCCCCTGAAATACAAACATTTACAAATTATTAAAAATGTAAACAATTAAATTCAGAAAATTTTAACATAAACTTAATAAGCTATCGCTTAACAACAAGCTATCGCTTAACAACAACTCTTTAAACGTACTGTAAATTCCGTCCAAATATTGTAAATATGTAAAATATATACATTTTTATCTGAAGGTGAGTAGATTTCCCACTACAGGTGGCCATGTTGTTTTTAAATGCTGCCTGTGAGCTAACCAAAGAATGTATGAACGAAGTCACAGAATCTAAATATTCACAACAAACACTCTTACAAAATTAAACCAAGAAATAAGACCTACACTTCCACTGCCTCTCCCCACAGACTCTCAAATGTTTGTATCCACCAGGGTACAAAAACCTTTAGGGTTAAGATGGAGATAAACTACATGCCATTCAAAAGTTTTTGATTGATAAGACTTTATGTTTTTAGAGGAAGTCTCTTAAACTTAAACTTAGAACGTAAAGAAATGAATATATTTATTCAGCAAGGATGCATTAAATTTATCAAAAGTGACAGTAAAGACATTTATAATATTACAAAAGATTATATTTCAGATAAATACTGTTCTTTTGAGCTTTCTATTCATCAAATAATCCTGACATTTTTTTTTTACACAACTGTTTTCAACATTGATAATAATCATAAATGTTTCTTGAGCATCAAATCATATTAGACTGACTTCTAAAGGATCATGTGACACTGGAGACTGAAGTAATGATGCTGAAAATTAAGCTTTGCATCACAGAAATAAATTACATTTTCAAATACATTAAAAACATTTTTTTGTTTTTTTTAAATAAAATAAATGCAGCCTTGAGACTTCTTCTAAAAACATCAAAAACTTTTGAACGGCAGTGTATGAAAAAATAAGCGAGAAAGGAAAACTGATGTTACTTGTAATGTGTTACCCCCCAACACTGAGAACAGGCTCATGGAATAAAGAAAGACTTAATGTGAAGTGTGGGTGTTAAGAAAGATTTATTCACATTTTAAAATAAAAAAACTAGAAGACATCCAGGGATTGTTTACTGTTCATGTGAACAAATTACACAACTGCAAAAAATAAAAATAAAAAACATTGATTTTATTGTTATTTTAAACAACATTATATTAATGCATGCATGTTGCAGAGTAAATTACTTCAAGGTAACATTTTTCAGCATCATAATACATCGTGCAAAACTAAGTGGTTTATATTTTCAGAATCTTTCATGTGAAATTATAAAAAAAATATTGTGTTTGTAAGCTCACAGATTTGTTAACTTGATAAACGAAGTACGATTAAAACTTCTGTAGGAGCTACAGTAGCTAAACACCTGGGATAACAGTACAGGAGTGGTGGGTCATGTGACTGAGTCATGTGTCACTCAGGTTTAGAAGCAAGCACACAGAAGTACTCCATTATGAAGTCAACTTTGGCCTCTGTTGATGACACTTTCATCTCATCTAGAATACTGGAACAGAATAAGTGACAGGCAAATATACCATCAATATCATCTATAAAAGGACAAAAAGCATATGAGCGTAATCAAGTATTTTGATATTTCTCCACAAGGAGAAACTTGCAGTAAAATTTTGTGTTGCAAACCATCAATGTTGCATGACCGTAAAAGCCTGAAGTGCTGAAGTTTTTGAGAAAGAAGTAATTACCGTGATGTTGTTTTCTCCAACAGCGCAGTTGCAGCATTTGGATCGGCTCTAAGATAGGCTTGGTACATGGAGAACGTCTGAATAAAACCAATTACGTTCTTGATGCTCAGCTGCAGCTTTACTGGAATTATTTCAATCCTTACAAAGACACAACAGAATATTACGAAACAACTGCAACTCATATCATTATTTAAAGACCCCCGTGGTGAAAATAAAGTTTTTAATGTTGTTTATATGTCTATGTGGTGTTTTTAATATGCTTTAAGACAAACCATGTGCAAATTCATAAGTCAACACCATTGCAGAGTATTTTCTTTAAAACTCCAGTGAACCAAAGACAGTCTCAAAATTGCTGGTGTTTCAAGTACCTTGTAAGTACCTTGCTAATTTGTATCTTCATTGATCCACATATACTAAATGAAGCAAGGGTGTAGAGTTACACTGCCGTTCAAAAGTAAGATTTTTTATGTTTTTCTAAGTCTCTTATGCTCACTAAGGCTGCATTTATTTTTTATTAAAAATACAAAAAATAATATTAAGTAATATTGTGAAATATTATTAAAATGTAAAAACTATTTTCTATTTGAATATTATTTACATTTAATTTATTTCTGTGATGCAAAGCTGAATTTTCAGCATCACTACTACAGTCTTCAGTGTCAAATGATCCTTCAGAAATCATTCTAATATGCTGATTTAATGCTCAAGAAACATTTATGATTATTATCAATGTTGAAAGCAGTTGTGTAAAACATTTTTTTCAGGATTCTTCGATGAATAGAAAGTTCAAAAGAACAGCATTTATTTAAAATAGCATCTTTTGTAAATGTCTTTACTGTCACTTTTGATCAATTCAATGCATCCTTGTTAAATAAATGTATTAATTTCTTTAAGTTCTTTCCCCCAAAAAAATAAATTCTACAATGTTGCTAAAAGCTTTCTATTTTATATTGTTCTTTTGAACTTTCTATTCATCAAATAATGTTTACCCAACTGTTTTCAACATTGATAATAGTCATAAATGTTTCTTGAGCATCAAATCATCATATTAGATTGATTTCTGAAGGATCATGTGACACTGAAGACTGTAGTAATGATGCTGAAAATTCAACTTTGCATCACAGGAATAAATTACATTTTAAAATATATTCAAATAGAAAACAGTTATTTTACATTTTAGTAATATTTCACATTATTTATTTTTTTGTGTATTTTTAATAAAATAAATGCAGCCTTGGTGAGCATAAGAGACTTCTAAAAATCGTATCGATCAAAAACTTTTAAACAGCAGTGTACATTCAAGCTATTTTAAGGCATGAAGAATTTTTTTTCAAAGATCAGTTTTAAAGGATAATAATGTATAAACAAAATTTCTTATTTTAAACACAAATGTAGCTATACAAAAGAAAGTAAATGTGATAAGCAGATGTGTGTAGAGGCTCACTGACAGAAGGTTAATTATTCATTACAGTGCAGTGCTCTGGTTTACCTCTCTTTGTCTGGGAAGGGTATGGCTTCAAATAAGGCTTTTAGCTTACTGTTGGCCCCAGCTACCCTAGTGCTTGTGTAGGGCAGCAGAATTTGCTTTACCTAGCAGGATAAATTAATAACAGAGTGCAGTTATCACTATTCTGTGTGCACATTGCAACAGTTAAATTTCAAATTTGATAAACATGCATTCAGTAAGCTAAAGCTTTGGCATTTAAAAATTAAACAGTGTCAGTTTATTACATAATTTATTTTTAAACCTGCTCTGTGTACTCATATTCAATTCATACATACATAGTTATGGTATATGCTTACTTCCTCATATATGTTATTAAGTCGATCCCCACAGGACTCTTGGGGCATTGACTCATTGTCTCCATAGCCAAAGAAAGCCATGCAGCCACGAGGCTTCAGGACACGTACAGCCTCCTTTATGAAACGTTCAGTGTCAAACCAATGAGCCGCAGACGCAGCCGTCAGCAGATCCACTGAGCCATCTGGGAATGGCAGCTCCTCTGCTGTGCCTACTCTGTCAATTAATGACAAACATGATGGGGCTAGACCACAGTAATCTTTTAGCATTGTATTGCACAATGCTGTGTCTCAAAGACCTCATTTCGTTCTTTCAAGGTTATACAAAGGGATAAAGGTGCATTGTTCCATATAATTCGCATAATCAAAGTAAAGAAGAGATGGGACAAGAATGATTTGTTTGTTAAGGAAGAGTAGAAACATGCTTTACTGACCTGTAGCTGAGGTTAGGTAACCCCGGCACTGCTCTCGCTTCCTCCACCTGAGATTCACTGACATCAATGCCCACCACCTGCTGAAAATATGGTGTCAGCGCACGAGAGTTCTGCCCTGTTCCGCAGCCTACATCCACGGCCAGCTGATGGGGCTTTCCTTTCTGTGAAGCATGTTTTTGTCATTAAACATTATATGGGAGAACAGCGAATCGATATTTTGGAAAGGCCTTAAGAGTTACCAAACAAACATTCAGCTGTCGTGCACACAATACCGTGGACGAACATGTCAGATTGTTTTATTGAAAACGTACAATAATATTAAAATGACAGGACTAACCTTTTTGTCCAGATACTGGACAATAAGCTCCTTCAGCTCATCAGGTGGATCAAATCGATATTTTTGATATAGAGAGGCATGTTGTTTATCTTCAAACATTCTGTCAGTCATCTTCACTGTGACTTCAGAGCAAATCTTCAGAGGAAATTTCTGCACATCTACTGAGAAGAGTTAATTATTGCTGGACATTACAAACAAGAGGCGGGACAAACAGTGACCATGATAAAAGTCTGAATAAAGTGGTGCAGGGATGATGTCAAAACCCAGACTAATTTGCCACTGGTTCCCTCGAGATTTTCCTATTTATGAGTAGAGTAGTGGATTTATGAGTAAATAAAGCCTGTGGTAAACATAGCTTGACAATACTTTGACAATTTGTACTACAAAGTAAACTGCACAACCCAAACTGTCTCATCTTACATATTAGAAACATACATTTTTAAAAAATAAACTGAAATAAAAAAAATCACACTTTCACGTTTTAAGTATGGGTGTGTGTAATTTACGCTGAGTGATCCAGGGCAGGGGCGAATTAGTCCTCCGGGTTTTGATGTCACCAATCTATGGCTGCATCCGAAATAGCATACTCTCTTGAGTATGTACTTATTTTAAATAAGTACTTACTTCACGACCACTAAAAAAGTATGTTCTATCTAGTATGCATGGGTGTAGTACGAATGTAATCCGGACATACTACATACGGCATGATATCATTATCATGTGACCTACCAGTGTCACCTGCGTCACTTCACTGCAATTCCTAAATTCTCTCCCGTGGCCTCATGGGATAGTAGTGTTTAAAGTGTCTATCGTACGCACACTTAAGAATCTCGCCGGGAGTAGTAGGTCATCCGGGTACTTTTTAGCTACTCTTTTATGAGTACTGTAAATTCAGACATACTATTTTTGTCACATACTGTTTTTCGCCTACTATAGTAGGGAAGTATGTGATTTCGGGTGCAGACTATGTATCAGGATGGAACCGTATCATCATGTTTTGAAAGGTAACATAACGATTGTTATGTCACTGTTTCGGTCCAGTTCGGATGTAGGAACTGGAAGCTGGTTGAATACTGAATAGCATCTAGCATCTAGCATACTACCCCTACTACTTCTGCCATATAGGAGTAATTTTCGTGAATAGATTCAACAGATTTATTTACACCAGGGCAGGGGTGTCCAAGTTCCAGGAGATCTACCTTCCTGTAAATTTCCGTTCCAACAGTGATCAAACACAACTGAACCAGCTAAGATCTTCATGAGCACTTAATTGTGTTGGATTGGGGTTGGATCTGAATTCTGCAGGTAGGTAGATCTACAGGAACAGGACAAGGCACCCCTGATTTACACCAGCACTGAAGTGATCATAAACCTATTATATATCATGTGAAACTTTTTAACATTTTGTGTACAATAATCGATTTCTCAGATTAATTTACGTCATCATTAAAAAGTGATAAGAAAATCTGGTCCAAATGAGAAACGGCATAATATTTATATTATGCTGAGCAGCTAATATTTTTTTGTAATAAACCTACATAAACAAATTAAAGAACAGACTATACAGACAATATTTGACATTGATGTTAACAGGTAAAAAGGGGACTGTTTAAAAACTAAAAGTTTATTTAAAAAATAGTGTTTTTAATATTAATGTATACTATATTTAAAAAAAATTCATTACAAATAACATTTCTTAATTTATCTTTCACGTTATAAAGTGCGACATTCACTCGCACTCTCACACACACTTGTCTCGTGCGTGTCTTCATGGTAACTCACAGAGACGGAGATGCGAGCTGTGTGTCATCTACTACCAGCCGCTGTCTTTTTCTGTGCTTGGTGATTAAAATATCGCGCTGTACACTCAAATTCAAAATTGCAGTCCGTTAATCCTGGTCTGACGAAAGAACCGGAGCCTCGACTGGACTCATTTGGTAAATTGTAATAAGACTTTGCAGTGTTACGGACGGCGCCATTTGATATTTACGTTCTCCAGCGTCTCAGATTAACTGCGAAATATCGCGAGAGTAGAAAACGGGCTCATTTGTTCGGTCGTGCACTAGGCACTACTAAAATGTAGTTAAAACTGAAGAAAGTTTTAAATAATATTTTTACGTGTAGTCTTAGACTGTCACATACAAATTAATATCCTTATCCATTATAGAATGTGTATTATAAGAGCTGTTCTCACTTTTGAGCTTTGTGTAAGTAGCCTACTTCCAGTTGCACAGATGCCCAAATATGTGCTCTTTGAAAATGTGTTTACTAATACATCACCAGTAGAGGGCAGCAGCAGTCAACAAGCTGTGATCTAGAACAGAGTGACAGGAGTGACAGGGCGTCCGTGGTAAATTCTAAAGAATTCTAGAGGAAAAACCATGAAATATATAAAAAAATGAATAAGATTAAAATAAATAAATAAATAATTAAATTTTTATATCATATATGATAAAACATTTTAAATATTTTAATTTTAAATAAGTAAACAAATAAATTTGCTTTATTATAAATTGAATTAATTTCTTATTTATAAATTTGTTTAAAAGTCTAGAGGAAAAAAAATAGATTAATTAAATAAATGATTGAATGTTAAATTATCATATAATAAAAATGTAAAAAAAAATAATAATAATAATAATATAATAAAAAAAGATTTGTTCCAAATCTCAAGAAGGTGAGTATTATAAACCTAAACCTAATATATATACATAATATACATAAACTTTTATTGTTGAATAAGTTGATTCTGTCCAGAAACCTGTCAGTTATGATTAGCTAAACATGTTTTATAAATCTGTAATTTAAACTTTAACAATACTCTGGGCTTGTAATATGATTAAAGGTAGGGCAATTTTTCTAGTTTTCTATGGGGAGGCCACAGCTCTTTCAAAACACATAAACGCGTACAGCAGGAAGCACACAAAAGCGTCGGCCGAGAGACGGCCTTAAACTACCTCATCTCTCAAAACACATGACATTACAAAAATAGTGAACATAAAAAACTTAAAGAGCACTGACCTGTACCACCTGACTGCTGCAGATTCATTTTGGTGTTTATAGTGTACGTTGCCTTTAAAACGCATAAATTAGAGTCACGAAACACTCTGAGTATAACGTCATGGGTTTCCATGATGTCTTCCACCTTACAGTATTTATGGCATGAACGCAGCATAAGCTTGTTGTTTTGATCCAGGAGAAACTGTAAAAGGTGGCTGCTGTTTCTGTTTCTCGGTGACTGACATCTGTCTAACTCTGCATAGTATAGTATGAAACACGTTTATGACATGTGATGTCTGCATTCGTACTGAATGCAATGATTGGACGAACATATGGTCCTACGTCTTCCACAGATGATATATATATATATATATATATATATATATATATACACACTCACCTAAAGGATTATTAGGAACACCTGTTCAATTTCTCATTAATGCAATTATCTAATCAACCAATCACATGGCAGTTGCTTCAATGCATTTAGGGGTGTGGTCCTGGTCAAGACAATCTCCTGAACTCCAAACTGAATGTCAGAATGGGAAAGAAAGGTGATTTAAGCAATTTTGAGCGTGGCATGGTTGTTGGTGCCAGACGGGCCGGTCTGAGTATTTCACAATCTGCTCAGTTACTGGGATTTTCACGCACAACCATTTCTAGAGTTTACAAAGAATGGTGTGAAAAGGGAAAAACATCCAGTATGCGGCAGTCCTGTGGGCGAAAATGCCTTGTTGATGCTAGAGGTCAGAGGAGAATGGGCCGACTGATTCAAGCTGATAGAAGAGCAACTTTGACTGAAATAACCACTCGTTACAACCGAGGTATGCAGCAAAGCATTTGTGAAGCCACAACACGCACAACCTTGAGGCGGATGGGCTACAACAGCAGAAGACCCCACCGGGTACCACTCATCTCCACTACAAATAGGAAAAAGAGGCTACAATTTGCACGAGCTCACCAAAATTGGACAGTTGAAGACTGGAAAAATGTTGCCTGGTCTGATGAGTCTCGATTTCTGTTGAGACATTCAGATAGTAGAGTCAGAATTTGGCGTAAACAGAATGAGAACATGGATCCATCATGCCTTGTTACCACTGTGCAGGCTGGTGGTGGTGGTGTAATGGTGTGGGGGATGTTTTCTTGGCACACTTTAGGCCCCTTAGTGCCAATTGGGCATCGTTTAAATGCCACGGCCTACCTGAGCATTGTTTCTGACCATGTCCATCCCTTTATGACCACCATGTACCCATCCTCTGATGGCTACTTCCAGCAGGATAATGCACCATGTCACAAAGCTCCAATCATTTCAAATTGGTTTCTTGAACATGACAATGAGTTCACTGTACTAAAATGGCCCCCACAGTCACCAGATCTCAACCAAATAGAGCATCTTTGGGATGTGGTGGAACAGGAGCTTCATGCCCTGGATGTACATCCCACAAATCTCCATCAACTGCAAGATGCTATCCTATCAATATGGGCCAACATTTCTAAAGAATGCTTTCAGCACCTTGTTGAATCAATGCCACGTAGAATTAAGGCAGTTCTGAAGGCGAAAGGGGGTCAAACACAGTATTAGTATGGTGTTCCTAATAATCCTTTAGGTGAGTGTATATATATACATATAAATACATGTAGACCACTTAGTGTTTGCTATCAGGATGTAAAGAGGTTTTCATCCAGCATAACAAAAAAATTTCCAGGAACAAATCACCTACCCTGCCTTTAAGTTTACATAAGCTTAAAGATAAACTTATTTAATCTTATCATACATTTTTTTCTTTAAATTCTAATTCTTTTTTCCTCTATCCTTCTCTACACCCTCCCTATTCTAGCTTAGGCTACTCTGAGCAATGTCCGAAACGTAGTATTTAAGGCACTTTAAATTGGATAAAAGCGTCTGCTAAATGCATAAATGTAAATGTAATAAATCTAGACAAGGAACTACAAAATGTATTATATTATTATTTAACATGTGAGTAACTATTATGTTTTTGACTATAATGTCATTTCTCTAAAAGTTCAGCATGGCTCTGATGTGTCTTTGCGATGCGACGTCTCTTTCCTGTCTGAATCCTCAACATTGCAGTGGGAGAGAGATGGAGAACAAACATCCAACACCACTCTACTGTACAACAACTCTGCCTACATCATCTTACACACCGTTGATGAACACAGTGAAGGGAAATATTACTGTAGATTGATGGAAGATGAAAGAGTAGAAACTGTTAGGATTTACACTCTTAATGTCAGTTCAAGTAAGTATATTCTTTTATATTAAATATATGGTGTATGCCTAAATAATAATGATCTATAATATTTTCATTCAAGAATACTGTAAAGAAATATAATTAACTTATAATTAAGAATGTGCAGAAAGTCAAATTAAATAAATTTTAAAAACTCAAATTTCAAATTAAAAAAGCTTTAATGTTAACAGTGCTTTTCAGAAATATGTTTAAAACTGAAATGTACTACTATTCACTAAAAATTGACCTATTGTCTTTCCAGATTCATATAATGGAAATAGACAAATTAATACCATTTACAGACAAAGCTCTAATAATAGTGATGTATCACTGATCTGCAAGTCTGAAAAGGAATACGAGAGCTGGAAATGGACCTGGGAGCCAAGGCCTAATTCAGAGATTGATCTGATAGCAGTTGAAAAAGGAAGAGAAGTTCAAGTAAAATGACTAATTCAACCAGGAAGACTTTCTTCAACCACATACAATAGTCAAGGTTTTATCTTTCACATCTCACCTGTGAACTTCAGTTATAATGGGAAATACAGGTGTATTGCAAATACTGTTATCTACACAACCACAATACTACACACCATCAGAGGTTTGAAAATATTATAATCAGTCAATCAATAATAATAATAAATACATAGATTTTTCATGTATATTTGATCATCAGTAAATTTGTTCAGTGCATTTAAAAAGGTAACTGATATTGTTGTTGATTTCAGTCTCAGTGGAGCCTCCTGATGGTGTGTTGAGTCAGTCAGTGATTCTTACCTGTGAGCTTTCTGAAGTGACTGATTCAGTGACGCTGGTCTGGCTCAGGATGGAGGGGAACAGAGGAGTGTTGGGAAAACAGCAAATTATGACAACAAAAACAACAAGTTACAACTCACAGTGAATCTATCCAGCTATGAAACAGACCTGCTGCACTGGCAGTGTGCAGTTTTTACTGAGAATACACTCAGAGCTTTGGCCCCTATAATCAGTCTTTCCTCATCAACTACTAATGATCCAAGTACATCAACAGAAACCTCAACTGTAACAAACCCAGGTAGTATCTTTTCACCATTAGTATATATTAGTATAGTATTTTTCAACTAAACTCAGAATAAGATTGTATATTTTAGGTGTACTGGCATACAAATAGTGATTTGTCACTGTGTAGTCATGACACTGGTCAGTGTTGGTGTAATTATCTGGCTCCACATGTTTCTGCAGAAGACATCATGACACAGGACAGTCATCTGATGGTGATCATTGTGGCGTGTGCCGTCACTGGCTGTGTGCTGATTCTGCTGCTGGGACTTCTAGTACTTAAACGTCAGCGAAAAACAGGTGAGCTGATCTCAGAGACAGTATAAGGGGAAGATGCGCCATAGAAAAACAAATGGGACAAACTGTTACACTCAAACAGCCGTGACTGTGGGGGAATGAGAAAGTAATGTGAAGAAAACTGAAATTTTTAAGAACTTAATGCCATTATAACTGTATGCCATTATAAATAATTACAGTGCATGTTTCAAATATAAACTTACATTTTTTTTATTTTTGTATATTTTATGTCTTTGTCCATGTTTATAATGCATGTTTTCATGATTGCAGTGAGATTTGAAATGAGAGATTTTGTTGTATTAATTCACTAGATGAAGGTCACGTCACTGGATTAAAATCACAAGAAGATGAGGACATCCATTATGCTTCAGTGACGGTAGCAGGATCTAGTCAGGGTGAGGCAGGATGAAGGTTCACAGTAACCTCTGTGTGTTCTTTATAGAGTGTTAATTATGACTTTGATTAATTTTCCAGGAGCTGACAGCTTGTTTAAAACCGATCATGCAAGTTCAGAGGTCAGCTATGAAACCCCCTTTTTCATAAACATTTCAGAATGTCATTTTGATTTGCTAATGATGTGTTATAAATGTTTGTCATTTATGTAATACACTCTTTAAAGCTTGTATATCTCAATTTCTACAGGTGTTGGACAGGAATTATACAGTCATCTACTCAGCTATTAAAGCACAGTGAGCATTCACACTGGAAATTAATATAGAACTTTATTCCATTGATTTATTACTAAATGGAAATTAAAACACCAAATTAATCCTGTATTAATAATACCTTTCTAGTCATTATTTTGGTATATTAAAAATTAAGACTTGTGAAGCATTTATATGTTCAAATGCATTTTGGGTTTGTTCTATATGTAAGCAAAGGGTCTTTAGGTTTCATTTGCATTGGGAAAACAAAAATCTAACACCAACACTCTCAATCTCTGAGCGTCATTTAATATGTTTGCATCGAAACCTCATTGTGGTTTCATAACAACTGTTAAATATAGCAAAGTATTTCCTGTAGTGGAAAACTGCAACAAATGTTTCAACTAACCAAAAGTCAGATAAAAGAATATTGAGTTGCGATTATTATAAATAGTAAAATATTTAAAAAAAAAAGATGCCTGATGTCATGTAGGCCTATTGTCTGTGTTTTGGTTATTTGGATTTTGCTTGTTTAACTGTGTTTAGTCCCTGTGTACTTGGTTGCTATGGTTTCTTATTGATTAATCATCAGTCCCACTTTACCCAACATTATTTGGGGTAATTATTGTTGTGTATTTTGTTAATACTGTTAATTTAACTTAATTTCCCATAATGCACAGTTACGTGTTTCCTGGAAAAAAAATTCCAGTGTTAAGTCTGTGAATAACAAAATGAGTAAAAGAGCAACGTTTTCCAATTTCCATGTATGTGTCGTACTTACCAGTCTGAGATGTTGTATTCTTTGAAAAATATTCCCCTGTTTGGCTCAGTTCTTGGTTTGTTCTCATCAGTTTTATATGGTTTAGTTTTCTGTTCTCCAGCATGTTCCTAGTGGTCCTGAGTGTTTTGCTTTATTATATAAATACATTTCTTGCTGTTAGATCTCCCTTTGTGGAACAACCATAACACTAGCAAAGTTTGTGCGGTTTGTCTGGCAAAGTTTGTTATTTCTGAAATGGACCCTTTTCACATTTCCTAAGTTCTCAGTAGCGGAATTCGTCATAGTTGGGTAAACTTCAATAGTGCTGAACGGGATGTAAGACTGTAAGATGCCGGAACGTCTGGGCTAAGGAACGACTACTCCCGAGAAAGCAAAGGATGTTTCGGGAAATTAACATTTAAACTCTCTCTTGTGAAAGTGGTATCCCCACCCGAGGTTCAACAACACAAAGCCAATCAACTTAATTTACATTTCATCCCCCTCACCTTCATTTCTCCTCTACACATGCTGAAATTCACCCAAAATCTATAAGATCTATGAAGTACAGTAATATACATGTTTGGTATCATTTGAAACGTCTCAGTACGACTGGTACAAAGGTCTCATTCCCACAGAAGTAAAGCAAAAGGTAACAAAGGTTTTAAGAGTTTAGAAATATTTTGCTTATTGTGGTGGGTGTGTCCTCTGCCAATCAGCCTCTGCCTCCTGTCCTCAATAAGGTGTAAATTACAGGTCTATAGGACTTGATTAATGCAAATTCCCATTGTGAACTCATGTTTACATTTGAAAGGAGTTTCTGTCTTGGTCTGAGTATTTAAGGGATGTTGCAGAAGTGTCAGGGCATGATCCTTTACACAGGTCAGCCCGTAACACTGACTGTCTTCTAGATATCTTCTAGTCTTCTGGGATATATTAAACAGCAAGTGAACATTTTGTGTTAGAAGCAGGAAAAATGGCCAAGCGTAAGGATAAATTGTGATGGCTAGACGACTGGGTCCAAATCTGCAAAATTGCAGCTCTTGTGGTGTGTTTCCGTTCTGCAGTGGTCAGTATCTATCAAAAGTGGTCCAAGGAAGGAACAGTGGTGAACCGGCGACAGGGTCATGGGCAGCCTAGGCTCATTGATGCACGTGGGGAGCAAAGGCTGGCCTATGTAGTCTGATCAAACAGACGAGCTACTGTAGCTCAAATTTCTCAAGAAGTTAATGCTGATAGAAAGGTGTCAGAATACACAGTGCATCGCAGTTTGTTGTGTATGGGGCTGCATAGCCACAGACCAGTCAGGGTGCCCATGCTGACCCCTGTCCACTGCAGAAAAAGTGCCAACAGTGGGCACGTGAGCATCAGAACTGCCAAATTTTTAAAACATTTATTCTCTCATAACTTTAACTGAACATTATTTGTAAAATTATGTTGAACAATAAGCATAATGCCTATTTATGAATATATTATAGCCCACTGTATCATATTTAATATGCACATTTCTAATAGGGCCTATAAATTATCAATATGACCAAAACTTGGCTGTACACAATCTACTTCAATCAATCAGTGTTTATTTATAGAGCACATTTAAACACAACCAAGGTTGACCAAAGTGCTTTACAAAGTATATTAAAAAAATAATAATAAAAAGGAAAAGTAGTAAAGAGCAAAACAAACAATCAAGTAAACAATCAACAGTATACAAGGAAAACCCGTACTAAGGGGTGTTAAAGCCAGGGAAAATAAATATCCCTGGCTTTAACATCCCATGGTACTGCAGCAAAGTTCCTTGATTATTACGCAGAAATGAGAGTATAGTTCCTAGTCATATCGGTCTAGAAAATCACAACTTTTAATTTTCCGTCGCTCTTAGTACACAATGTAACTACAGAAGAGTCAAGTTTTAAATAGGAAAAATATCGAAACTCTTTGGTCATTTTTTTGAGCGAGATGCTAACAGTCTAATCAGACTCAATGAATTATGCTAAGCTATGCTAAAAGTGCTACCGCCAGACCCGGAGATCGGCTGAATGGATTCAAAAACGGTAAAATCCAACTGTTTAACTCTAGGGGACTTGGAAAATGAGCCTATTTTCAAAAATAGTGGAGTGTTCCTTTTATAATAGCAAGCTATAGTCATGCATTATTTTGGTATATTAGGAATGAATTAAGAGTAATAAATCTTGTTGCTCAAGTGAGATTGTGAGTGTGCTCTATCTCTAAGCAAAGGGTCTTTGGGTTTCATTTGCATATGAAAAAACAAATGCAACAAATATTATCATCATCTGAGTATAATCAGACTTGAATCAATATGCTTGCATGAGAAAGAAACCTCCATGTGGTTTCATGACACACAACTCTGCTAAATGTAACAATGTATTTCCTGGTATGGAAAAAGCTAAGATGTTTTGGTAACATTTTATTTTACGGTGACATAGTTACACATTACTACATGTACTTACTATAGTAATAACATTAAATTATGCATAATTGCATGTAATTAACCTTAAACCAAACCCTAACCGTAACTCTATAGCAACATGAAGTTATTTAATATTACTCAGTACTTTGAGTAAGTACAATATAACTATGTCACCTTAAAATAATGTGTAACCAATGTTTTAGCTTTGCAAAAATATTTTAACTAAAAGTAAAAATGCAAAAAGAAAAATACTTAAATTGCAAGCATTTTAATATGAGACATTCATAAAAAGAAATGTTAAATGATTGCATTCTCTATGTGAACCAAAGCCTATAAAATGTAATTTCTATTGCTAATTTTGAGATATGAAATTTTGTCAGGCACATTTGACCATTTGACTGGTTTCAATAAATCAAAAAGCTGTAACACTTCAGTTTAGGGTCTAATTCACACTATTAATTAGCATGCATATTACTAGGATATTGGCATTTTATTAGTATATATAAAGCACATATTAATGCCTTATTCTGCATGACCATATTTTACATCCTTAATCCTAACAATACCTAAACTTAACAACTACCTAACTATTGATAAGCAGTAATTAGGAGTTTTTTCAAGGCAAACGTAGTTAATAGTGAGAATTGGACCATAATCTAAAGTGTGACCAAAAAAAATGTTTCTTATACCTCTTGTCTAACTATAATCACCTTGGACCAGCACTCAGAACAGGAACATGAAACAAATGTTCAAAAACTGTCTAACACATTAAAGTTTAAAAAAAAAAATATATATATATATTTTCATTTATTTGTGGTTCTATACAATTCTATTTTGTACATTTTATTAACTGCATTTTTATGACTGAAATCTATACTTTGATATTTTTGTTTCCTTTATATAAATATATAATTTCATAATTTGCTAAACTGTATACACCTCCTAAAGAAGGCTGTTTAATGGCAGGTTGTGAAAAGGTTTTTGGGGCATGGGGGTTGTTGGGCCACAAAATGTCAGTTCAGTTCAATTTATTTGTACAATTTATAATGCTTTTTACAAAACATTGTTTCAACAAAGGCTAGTGCCTTATAAAACCCCCAGCAATCAAGGCTGTATTATATTCATAGTAATATTGACATTTATTGTTTAATTAAATTATGATAATAATTACTTTCAATAACAACAGGTTAAATTAAATTAATAATTTTGAATGGGCAATGACAGTAGAAATTATCAATATTTTGTAGATTAGTATGTGCCTACAAAGAAACTGAGTTTCAAAAATAGACCTCCTTAAAAAACTTTGTGAGGCTGTGAGTTGATTGCACTTTAGATCACAGATTTGTGTGCCTGAGAGAAACCTCAAGATAGCTCAGTTTAGAAAAACATTTCCTGCACTGGAAATGAGCTAGTCGTGCAAACCAGACTAGATATATGTTTACGTTTTCATGATAAACTAAAATGGGTTTATTATTATAGCTGTTTAAACCATGAACAAACAGAAGATTTCAAAAACATGATTTATTTCTTATGAGTTAGATTTTTATACATTTGTTCAAACTTTTAAATGTAATTTAACACTGCAAAATAAATCAGTGCTAGATAGTACAGTATCTCTCTGCATGAACATTTTGTTTAAAATTCATGTGCTGGTTATTTTTATGACAGACAGATTTCTGAATAATGCACCGCCCATTAAAATTTACTGGCTAGTTCTTTCATCACACTCTTCAGAGTGCATTACTCTATCCGAGACACTGGAAAGAAGAATCATGCCACTTACACCTTTTCAGATCTTTATTTTGATGTGTGGATTTTGTTCTCGATTCCACGCTATCGGTGAGTCTCACTTTAACTAAGTAATAAAATATTCTGTCAAGATATTTTAATTCTATTCTTTTGTGCTGTTTTTATTTTACTCTATACATACATGCTAATTAGAAATCGATAAATTATGGAATGATTTAATAATGTTCAAACTATTTAAAACTACATTTAAATATGATCATTTATACAGTACAGTAATTTGTAGATTTTATAATTTCCATTGTAATCAAATTTAAATTAAATCTATTTAAAGATGTATATAACGGTTTAATTAAAAAACAAATGAACTAAAGTAAAAGATAAAATAAAATGTTAGTCCATAAATATCACTCATACAGGCACAGAATCTGAGTTGAACATCACATGACAGCAGATACTTCAACATGTCTGTGTCAATGTCAGTGAATAACAACTAGAGAATCCATAATAATGTTTTGAAAATGCTGGTGAACACATATTGTATTTGTGGAAAGTTCTCAGCTAATGTACGAGCAAAGTTTGTGGATTTTGTCCTGCAACGTTTCCTATATGTAATTGTTGTAATTAGGGCCCGAGCACCGATGGTGTGAGGACCCTATTGGAATTGCTCAGCCTATTATTATTATTCTCCCAAATTAATTGCATTTTTGCGGGCCTAAACATGCTCGAAAACTCATGAAACTTTGCACACGCGTCAAAAGTGGTGAAAATTTACGCCTGATATGGGTTTCAGAATTAGGCATGGCAAAATGGCTCGATAGCGCCACCTACAACATTTCAACGAAGTGCCCCTCCCGCTACGTTTTACATACAGGTATGAAATTTGGTACACACATGTAACAGCCCAATACCTACAAAAAAGGCGCCTGGTGTGAAATCTGAAAACCAACAGGAAGTTAGACATTTTGAATTTTCTTTGCAAAATTGTTGCAAATTTTGCCATTTCCAGACGTACTTTAACAAACTCCTCCTAGAGATTTAATCAGATCATCATCATATTTGCACAGTCTAATCTAAAGGCCTTTGCAATGTTAAATTGCGAAGATCTTGAGTTTTCCCTGGAGGGCATGTCCGTGGCGGCCTCACAAAGTTCGATGTTTCGCCATAAAACAGGAAGTTGTTGTAACTTGGGCATACAATGTCCGATCTGCCCCAAACTTCACATGTATTATTAGAGTCCTGACCTGAAGACATCTACACACCAATATTCAGTTACAGTCATAGCGCCACCTACTGGCAACAGGAAATGGCATGTTTTACAATGTGATTAACTCCTCATAGTGATTTAACCAGATCAACATCATATTTGTTCAGTCTAATCTTAAGGCCTTGGCGAAGTTAAATTGTGAAGATCTTGAGTTTTCGCTAAAGGGCGTGTCCGTGGCGGCCTGACAAAGTCTGATGTTTCGCCATGACACAGGAAGCTGTTGTAAGTCAGGCATACAATGTCCGATCTGCCCCAGAAACTCATTTAAATATGCCATGAAGTACCAAACATGCTAGAAACACATTTAATCATACAACTCATGGCTAAGTGCTAACGTATGCGATTAACGCCACGAAACAGGAAGTTGTTGTAACTCAGGCATACAATGTCCAATCTGCCCCAAACTTCACTTGTTTAATAATAGTCCTGGCCTGAAGACAACTACATGCTAATATTCAGTTATAGTCAAAGCGCCACCTGCTGGCAGCAGGAAATGTGGCACTTTGTAGTGACTTTGCCATATTTCTCCTATATTTACCGGCTTAAATGCATGTCGCCCACTATTCACTGTTTTCCTGAGGCCACCGGGTGGCGGTGCTCCTGTGTGTGAGGGCCCTTTCATCGCTGCTTGCAGCTTTAATTGTAATTGTTTTTCATTCTACACAGAATATCCACCAATTCAAACTGCCCAAAAGGAAGGTTGGTTGAGTTTTTTTTTTTTTTTTTTTAAGTAACAGGAAATGTTGTTATAGGCCTAAATGTAAGAAAGATAATCAACATTTCTCACAATCGGTTCTAATACACCATCTCCCAAAGTTCAGCATGGCTCTGATGTGTCTTTGCGATGCGACGTCTCTTTCCTGTCTGAATCCTCAACATTGCAGTGGGAGAGAGATGGAGAACAAACATCCAACACCACTCTACTGTACAACAACTCTGCCTACATCATCTTACACACCGTTGATGAACACAGTGAAGGGAAATATTACTGTAGATTGATAGAAGATGAAAGAGTAGAAACTGTTAGGATTTACACTCTTAATGTCAGTTCAAGTAAGTATATTCTTTTATATTAAATATATGGTGTATGCCTAAATAATAATGATCTATAATATTTTTATTCAAGAATACTGTAAAGAAATATAATTAACTTATAATTAAGAATGTGCAGAAAGTCAAATTAAATAAATTTTAAAAACTCAAATTTCAAATTAAAAAAGCTTTAATGTTAACAGTTCAGAAATATGTTTAAAACTGAAATGTACTACTATTCACTGAAATTCACCAGGTTACCTGTTGTTTTTCCAGATTCATATAATGGAAATACTAAAATGAATACCATTTACAGACAAAGCTCTAATAATAGTGATGTATCACTGATCTGCAAGTCTAAAAAGGAATACAAGAGCTGGAAATGGACCTGGGAGCCAAGGCCTAATTCAGAGATTGATCTGATAGCAGTTGAAAAAGGAAGAGAAGTTCAAGTAAAAGGACTAATTCAACCAGGAAGACTTTCTTCAACCACATACAATAGTCAAAGTTTTATCTTTCACATCTCACCTGTGAACTTCAATTATAGTGGGAAATACAGGTGTATTGCAAATACTGTTATCTACACAACCACAATACTACACACCATCAGAGGTTTGCAAATATCAATCAGTCAGTCAATAATAATATTAAATACATTCATTAGACATCCAAAGCAGTAGATTTTATTTGTATATTTGTTCAGAGCATTTAATGTTTGTTGTTGATTTCAGTCTCAGTGGAGCCTCCTGATGGTGTGTTGAGGAGTCAGTCAGTGATTCTTACCTGTGAGCTTTCTGAAGTGACTGATTCAGTGACGCTGGTCTGGCTCAGGATGGAGGGGAACAGAGGAGTGCTGAGAAAACAGAAAATTATGACTAAGAAAAACAAGAAGTTACAACTCACAGTGAATCTATCCAGCTATGAAACAGACCTGCTGCACTGGCAGTGTGCAGTTTTTACTGAGAATACACTCAGAGCTTTGGCCCCTATAATCCGTCTTTCCTCATCAACTACTAATGATTCAAGTACATCAACAAAAACCTCAACTGTAACAAACCCAGGTAATTTATTTTAATCATTAAAAGTACTTTTCACCTTATCTCAGAAAAAAACGTATGCTCAAGATATACAATGTAAATGTTCTAGAAGATCATATTCAAATGATCCTGGTAAAGAATTAATAGAACATTTTCTTTTAGTAATCAACAAACAGGCTATTGTATCCTCTGTTTTGCCTCTTTTTGCTGGGATTCTGCTTGGAGCTCTATTGTATTACTTTTACAGAAAACGAATGTCAGGTAAAAAAAAATCTGTGCATTAGTCTTTTCTATGTCTTTTCACAGTACATGATGGAATCGTTTTATATCTTTCTTTTAAAACTGTAACTCTTGCTATACTTGCAGTTATGTTAGTGCGCTCTGACCCACAGGAGTCTGAACCAGTCTATATCAACATCAGCCAGATGAGGAATGACAGAGGTATTCAAATAGGCTAAATATATTTCATTTCATATAGCCTATCCATTAGCTGTTTACTATTTTACCGAAATAACTTAACATAAAAAATTGACAATTACACAAATACATTTTCCAAAAAATCTAGTTTTCTTCTTCCTCTGTGTAGAGCGCAGCCGCTCATTGGGAAACAGAGGAAAGAGTCCTGAAATGTATCGTCATGTAAGATATGGTAAGATCTTTTTCATCCAAGAATTCCAAAAAGTCATCTTAACTCAGCATCATCTCATAATTCTTTTTTTCTGCAGAAAAAACAAACATAAATAAAAGAGATGAGGTAAGGGCAGATGTTTATTAATATTGTACATCTGTTACATTACAAAACAGCAGCCTATATAATGTTCAACATGTCTTCAACATGCCCTAAGAAGTTTATTTATTTTGCTGTTAATTTGTCTCGTCTCTCCACAGACACCAGTTACATCAGACAGTGTGACCTACGCAACCATTTATTTCAACAAATCCAGGTTCCAGACTTAAAGATATATCTTCCTCACACTATCATGAAAATATAAGGGAGAGAGAATTTCGTCATTTATTCATATACCCCCAGTTTCACAGAAAAGGCTTAAGCCTAGTCTCAAACTAAAATGCATGTTTGAGCTGAAAGCAGCATGCACTGACATATCTTAAAATATGTCACTGCCATTGTGTTATCTCAAGATGCACACTAATGTTTTTTTTCTCTAAGGCACGTTTATTAAAGCTAAATGTCCTAATTGAACTAAAGCCTAATCCTGGCTTAATGTTTGTGAAACCAGGCCAGTGTTTTATTTATATGAGCCCAAAACCATTGTCTCATGGAGAATGTATGATAACTTTCTATATTAAACAGCAGATGGCGCTGTCTGATTACATAAACTATAATTTGAGAATGTTTCGTGGGTGTTGTGAGAAACACACCTAACTGCCTTCTGTAAAAGTACCACAAATAATAATCTGTCTGGCTGAAACTGGATACTTGCATCTTAATTAATTTTGTGTTGAGTCACATTTTTACAAGCGTCAACTAAATAGCCTACTATTATTATGACTTAGCATTTATTATAATTTTATAGCCGCTTTCATAGTGCATGTACGCTGGTAAAATGGCCATTTGATGGCACTGTTTGAAAACATACTTGAAATATAATGATAATAAAAAAAAGTGTAAGTACAAAAAAGGAAAATGCAGTTACACATCCTCTTCTCTCTCGCTCTCTCTGTCTGTCACTTTCATCCTCCTGGAATCCACCCAGAACATGCTGCTTCAATGTACTTCAATCTAAAATACAAAAGTGTGGAAAAAAAGTAGTTTGAATAGGATGTCTTTATGAACAAGGGATAACGCTCCTCACTAACTCAAGGTTGCTCTGCTTTGTATAAATGCGTGTCTTTATTTAAACGTGGGGGGATTTTTAAACGCTTCTCAAGGTCTGCTAAGTAGAACCATTGAGTGATGAATTAGAGTATGACAGGATCAAAATGTTCATAAACGATGTTGTGTGGGGAGGGAAAGGCAGATGTTGACAGAATAGGCAGCATCTCGAAAAAAATATAACCAAGGTTAACACATGCTTTGACTCACATCTTTGTCACCAAAATGTAGGCGTCAGATAATCCCATTTTATTAAGGTATTGACCACATCATGCAGTAAAGACGTATTACAAGAAGCAGCATAAATACGGTCAAGATGGGTAGACTCTTATCCAAAGTCTTACTTTCAACTACTGACAATCACAGCACCTTTTTACTCGGCTTAATCTCCTTCAATTTCATAAAATCGCTTTATTCTGTCCATCACTCCAAACACTTCAGCTGTTTCTGCCCACACACACAAACACGCACACTTCATACTTCATGCAAACATGAAATGATGGCTTTGGTTACTCTGCATCCATTTTAAGCTGTGGTAAACTACACACCATTACCCATCCTATCTAAAATATACTGTTTCTGTTGTGCTGAGCAACACTAGAAATTCATAGCCACAAAGCACTGCTCACATCAAATGTATTCCTCTATTGTTCAGCCCATCTGCAAATGCCATGAAACTACATAAACACTACAATGTACTGTATGTCAGACTCACATTATGTTATAATGTTACAAAATGCTGCACCACTTATTCCTGAAGCAGCACTTCAAGGAGTAGGAAAATATAAGTTGGCTCAATTTTTATGCAAGCTCACATTTTTCATTCATATGGTTATGGATGAAGGAGAACATGCAAATCAGAATGTATATTGTGACGATGAAATGTAACCCTCAAAACACTGAATTTGTGTAATGTTTCATTGCTTTATAGTCTCATTAGATCATAAAGCAATGAAATATTTAACCATATATATAACTATAATATGTCACAACGTCAGAAAATTCAACAATATTCATGATTGGATTTAGGTGATTTGAGCCAGTTACTTAATTTAAATAATCTAAAACTCAATGGGAATTCTGAACATAATATATTGCTTAGGCAAGTGCAGGCTTTTTATTTCCAACCCTGATGAAACCAGTTTAGAAAAGCATGAATTTACAAGCAGGTTTTTGCTGGTTGACCAGTATAGCCATGCTGTTCACCAACAAAAATGCTGGTCAAACTGTATGAAGCTGGTTGCCAAAGAAAGACTTGCTGGTTAAGCTAGTTAAGACGCTTGGTAAGGACACCAGCATCCATTTTTACACCAGGTCATGCATGCTTTGCATAACAATGTGTGGTAGTCAGAAATGTAATGACAGAATATGAAAAACTGATATTCAGAAACTATCCTCAACAGCTGAAGAGGGATTTAGCAGTGCTTTACCGTTTGCATACGGCTGATAAGGTATGCCTTGGGATGTCTATGGCACCAGATGTCTGTTGTCTGGGTTTCTCACGTGCAGATACATTCCTGGGGCATGAATCTTGAGTATGTTGGAGGAAATGTGTCCTTGTGAATCTATTATTCTTTTGTAATGGAACAAGAGCCCTGTCGCTGAACGGCTGTTGTTACGGAGAACAGGCCTTTATTGTCGGAGCTTTGCTAATATGCTAATTAACGAGTGCAAAGAGAGTGGAAAACCAGTATGAATAGAGAGAACCGAACCTGATCTACGAGTTTAATCAGACGCGTTGCAGCATTTTATTAGTGTAAATAATGTCATGCTGCATTTCAGCTGCTTTTTACAGCCACATAATATTTGCACATTGGCTATATAAGTACAGATATAAAATGGTGAGTTTCAGAGGGAAAAAGGCGCGCAGTGAAGTGTAGCTCGCTGGCCGACAGTGAGAGAGTGTAAGAGAGCACAGGGGATGCTGGGATACTGGGACTCATGGCTGATGGACATGTCGCTGACACTATCTGCCCCCACTGAAAAGGAACTTCCAGGAACAGCACACTCATGGAAGAGAATGCTCCTGATAGTACATTCAGGCTTACTTCCTATTCCTATAAAATAGAAATGAGGGAATTTGGCCAAAATTGTCAAAAACTTAACGTTAAACAGGGAATGGTAGTTTCACATCAGCATTAAAGGGCATGTTTGCACTAATGTCTAGGGTTACTGAACATGGAAAGGTCAAAGAGGCTATTGTGACATTTCATTAGCAGTTCTGTTATTAGAATTCAGGATTTTAGGAACTAAGGTGGCTACACAGTGATGGACTGTTATATAGGAGGGAAATGCCTCATTGTATTACACTTATATTTAGACCAGGCATTTCTTATTTGTTTCCATTTGACATTATTGAGACTTCACTTTGAGACAAAAAATTACCTAGAGATAATGAGAATCACAGTAACTTGAGGAATACTGAAAATGTGAACACCTATTTTAAAGATTCAGATATCATCATGTCCATGGATCGTATACATGTCCATCTTTAGAGACCAATGCCTGATATCCAACAGATTCAATAGGGTTAGTGAGAAGCAGAGAGACTAGCTCTCCCTGAGTAGTGGTTAAGCTAGGACACAGCAGGGTCGATGGCGTGCAGACTCCACTGCAACACATGTGTGAATAGCCTAGTGAGCCTGTTGTGTAACGGGGTCTCTGAGCTGCTGTCTCAAACACAGCAAAATGTATACACACACACACACACACACACACACTCACGTCTGGTTCGCTATCTTTGTGGGGACTCTCCATAGACGTAATAGTATTTATACTGTACATACTGTATATTCTATCCCCTTACACTAACCCTACCAAATACCAAAACTTTCTGCATTTTTACATTTTCAAAAAAACTAATTCTGTATTATGTATAAGTTTGTTTCCTCATGGGGACCTCAATTTAGGTCCCCACTGTGACGCGAGTCCCCATGAGTCCCCAAGTGTGCATTCAGATTGAAGTCCCCACCGGGATAGAAAAACATGAACACACACGTTGGGTTTCCATGTTTTATGTGGACATTCCATAGACATTTTTATACTGTACAAACTGTATATTCTATCCCCTAAACCTTTTGCATTTTTAGATTTTAAATATGATTTATAAGCTGTTTTCCTCATGAGGACCAAAAAATCCTCACAAAAACAAGGATTTCGAATGTTGCCATTTTTGTGGGACCATTTTGTCCTCATAACATAGGGTATACCTGAACCACACACACACACACACTAGCCCTGGCACTCAAATTTTTGCTATGAGCCAGGAAGTGCACCGACACACTCACTTTGAGTTCACTACATTCATTACAGAAGAAACAGTTGATACACTTTACTGTATATACTAATTACTTAATGTATGCTCGGAATATACTAGACTTTACTATTTTTTTGTTGTTGTTGCATTATGCAGTATGTACACCAGATGTGCTACTGAAAATATGAAGTATACCACAAAGATTACACTTAGTGCAACATCCCATAATGAAATGCATTTCACCTTCCATTTTAAGAATGACGAATGAAAAAGTGACATCAGCCACAAATCTGAACTTCTTCTTGATTTGGTTATTTAATCTGACCAAATCTATTAAGAATTGGATTAAAGATGCAAAAGAACATTTATTTTCATAATAAATGGACGGCATTTACAATATAATATAAATGTATACTCTGTAGTATGCTATTTTTCAACTCCAAACACCCTGATTGAAGTTAATAAAGTGTATTTATTTATTTATTCATTTATTTTAGAAAAGTAAATGCACACTACTAAGTTATACCTTGTAAGCCAATGTTACACTATTGACATTGGATGTTAAAAATAGATATTTGATCAATCATAATAGAAGCATTAACTAATTACAGCCAAAATGAGAGGCGTGTGAGTCTATGATTATGATGAGCATATCCTAGTCTACTGTTAATATTGCTTTCCTCAATTCTAGTTTGCTCTATTATGAGCTCTCTTGCGGCGACAAAGGTTCATTCATTGCACAGATAAAGCACTGGACAGAAAATCATGTGCTAATTTTAGAGTCACTCCTCATCTTTCACATTTGCACTTTAATTTTAATTTAATGAGTTCACTTCCCTCCATATCCAGCCCTTATGAAAAATATTTGCATACGGCCATCAGTTATTTCAAATGTGAAACAGTTCTCATAATCTTTGAGAGTGATGTTGCATACATGTTACATAAAAAACTGATCTGACTACAACACTTGTACGGATTTCTTGTTTAAATGTTTTTCACAGCTACTAGCTTTACTCTCTTTTGGGTTGTTTTACGGCTCAATGACTGCAAAAATGTTGCCTGCTGGACAGAGCTGCAGTTACACAAAGGCCGGTGTTCAGATCCTAAAGTGAAAGCGTGCTCCTCATAGCTGCTGTCTCTCCAGTGTCCTGCCGCTGAGGCTGTTATAATGATCAACTGTCAAACTGATGACGCAGCTTACTGGCATCTCAAGAGGTGGGAATGAATATTTAATGCCCTCTGCTATGTGGCCGCATTGTGGAATGGAACTGTTTGCTGTTAAGTGTTACGGGCCTATTATGTGTCATTAGGTGCAAGACTCTCTCTCCTCATTGTGTTCTCGTCTCCCCAGAGAATTTCATTCTTTTCCTCCTCCCATCAATCTGAGCATCCTATCTGTGCCTTCAACATCTCCAAATGTCCCATTCGTCTGGCAGATCTGCGATTGATTGTTCTTTTCTCTGCTCCTTCTTTCTTCTCTGTACGCCATCTTCTTTCTGTTGATAAATGTTCAACATTTCATTCTTTCTTTCTCTACCTTCCGTCTCTCCCTTTATCTATCCTCTCATCCCTAGCTTCTTTTCTCTCATCCTTAGCTTCTTTTCTCTCATCCTTTTGCCTTGTTTTCTGTGTCTGGACGTATCTCCTCCTCTCCCTCTCTCTCCGTAATGGATTTTTCTCTGTCGGTAGGGCCTCTGTTACTCCTGAAGAGACTGCAGCAGACATGCTCTGTGGAAATGACTGGAAATTGATTTTTAGTGCAGGCTTGAGCACAGCCAGCTATTAAACGGGAACAGGATCCCTCATTAACATGAAACCTGAGGAAGTTAATGTGGAGCAAACTCTGCGCGAGCAGGCAAAGGCGAGCTGCTCTGCTTGGCGTGATTGCAGAATATTGTGTTTGTGGCGCTGAGAGTGAGTTTAGCACGTCTGCTCGTGTTGAGCGGTTTGTGTCTGAATGAGAGGCTTTTACGCAAACATTTACCTTCCGTGCTGTTAACCCTCATGGTCAGTGTGTGGTCTGAGAGACCCCACGGCTATTTTAACAGCTCAAAAAACATACTTAACACCTAAGTATCAGGTCGACACTTCATGGCTTTTCTTAATCATTATAAGAAATGACAAAACTTAAAGGGATAAGTTCAACCCAAAATGACAACTCTGTCATCATTTGCTCACCCTCATGTCATCCCAAACCTGTATCACTTTCTTTCTTCTTCAGAATATAAAAGAAGATACTTTGTTGGTAACCAGTTTTGGTTACCATTGACTTCTACTGTGTGGAAAAAGAAAGACACTGAGACATTTCTCAAAACATCTTCTTTTGTGTTCCACAGAAATAAAAGTCATAGAGGTTTCGATTGACATGAAGATGATGAAAATATGACAGAATTTTCATTTCTGGGTGAACTATCCCTTTAACATTCATCACATGTCCTCAATGGAAAACTGACCAACAGAAACATCACTTTAGTGGAGATCAAGTCGATATTTTTTTTATATATATAACATGGAGGTTTTCACAGCTTTCAAAGTTAATGTGTACGCTTAAAGGAATAGTTCACCCAAAAATGAAAATTCTGTCATCATTTACTCATCCTCAAGTTGTTCCAAACCAGTATGAATTTCTTTCTTCTGCTGAACACAAAGGAAGATATTTGGAAGAATGTTTGTAACCAAGCAGATCTCGGCAGCCATTGACTACCATAGTATTTTTTTCCCCACTATGGTAGTCAAAGACTGCAGATATCTGCTTGGTTACAAACATTCTTCCAAATATCTTCCTTTGTGTTCAGCAGAACAAAGAAATTCATACAGGTTTGGAACAACTTGAGTGTGACTAATTGACAAAATTTTCATTTTTGGGTGAACTATCCCTTTAAGATACTGATGAAATTTTATATAACGTAAATAATATTTGAAAATATAACTAATTCATTTTGCTTTTAAAAATTCAATGAGATTAATTCTATTAATTCTATTTTATTCTATTAACAGCACTAGATTTTAACAAATATGTATACAAATAATTACAAATAATGAATTTGTATATTTTTGTTTTGTGGAAAGGTGTTCAGCTTATCTCAGATATACTTTACATTTAGAATAATATTTTTTTTTACTAAATATATATAGTATTAACAAGTTGCTTTAGTATAATGACATTACAAAAGCCAACTATGTAATTTTTTAATAATTTAAACAAATAAAAAAAAATATATATTATTATTGCCTTTATAATACCACATAATAATACTGCACAATATAAATGGGTTTTATACATTAAAACATAAGTCTCTCACAAGGGGACCATCATATTGAGGGTTCTTAACATCAAAAAGTTTTAAAACCCCTGATATAAATCTTCAATAATATTTGCCAGGGTTTTGATTAAGTCAACGAAACATGCAGTATTAAACGTATTTAAATGAGAAAATAAGTTGACATGCCATTATTATTGTCACACATACAGCACTGAGATGACTGAGACCCCAAACATAAAGAACATTGAGTCAAGTTAATCTGTAACAGTAAACAAGGTTTAAAGTTAACTAGGCTAAATTGACAGGGCAACATGAAAATGTCCACTAACATAAAGTGAGGAAGTGCATGTGGGAGAGAAAGCATGAGTGTGCTTCCTTGCTTTTTTTGCGTTTATCAAACTAACCTTCTTGCTAATTTGATTTAGCCAAAGAAAAGCATCTGCATCGAGAGATAGAGATAGAGAGAGTGGTCAGGAGAGAGAGATGGAGAGACACAGAAGCATTTATAATTGGCACTGTTCTTCCATCTGATAACATGCAGCCAGAATCAACAATAACAAACATAATGGCTTTTTGCGCGGTGTTATTTTCGCCATTGTGAATTACATGCGATCGCCTCCTTCCCCTTCTTCCTCATGTACCTAATTTGTGTTGTTTTCTTTAATTTTGTGCCTAGCGGCTGAGTCATGATTAGACTGTGGCGAGGCTATTGTTAGCCGCAGGAGGGGTGCATGTACCACGCTGCTGTCGCCATGCCAACACACACTCCACGGCAACAACAAGCAGCCGGGAGATCACTGTAGACGCTTTCTGATGATGAACCTCAGGGGCCCCCCACCCCCCTCCATGAGCTACATTAATGGACAAATTTCATCAAATGCCTTGCATGTTTATGTTTTCCCCTCACAGTGGCCCGGCATAAATCTGCAATGCTGATGTCTCGGCTCAGAGAGGGGAGCTCTGGGCGCACGGCGTCTCTTAAATACAACCCTGCTTAAGTATTCATTGCCGTGATATATGCATATTGGAACGCAGTTTGCCAATTAGACCTGCGACTGTTCTTAGGGGGGTAATAAAACCTGCAGCTCGTGCGCCTGTAGCTGGTGGCGTCCTGCGGAGTGCGGTTCGGCTGATTGAAGATCAGGTGGTGCTGGGGGTGCTGGGTTGAGGTTGTCAAGCTTTTATTTTGCCATCCGTCACTCGGCCACCGATCAATAGCCCTCTTTAGGCCCCTCTGCTCACAGCGCGGACATACAGGTTGTGCTTTTTTAGTTTTAAACCCCAAACATGGCGTCAATCCCACAGATCAACCCCCTGTCGTTGGGTTTGAGAGCGTGTGGCTGGAACGGAGGTGGTTTCGACAAAGCATGCATGTGATAAATATGTAATGGTTTGGCTAAAGAGGAGTGATGCATCATGGGATGTGAAGTAATGTGCAATTGATGTGATTAGAATAGATCATCCACGCACAGGCACGTGGGGGGAGGAAGACGCATGGCCCCCACAGTCCGACAGATGAGGGGTCCCGCAGCCATCCTTCTCAGTAAATGAGAAGATATTATTGCTGTAGATTGATATCAGAGGGGGAGGCAGGGATGAGACAGAACAGCCTTATTCATTAAGCCCTCACAACAGACTTCATCTGTTTAGTGTGGCAGTTGATGCAAATTGTGTCACAGTCAAGTAGCAAAATGGTATGTTTGTGTAACAGGAGCAGACAGGTTCACATCAGTAATTTAATATATGATCCTTGTGCATGTGAAAGCCACAGAGACATACCTCATCATTTATGTCCTGTTAGAAGATTGCAAGTGGTTGAATGTCGATGAACTGAAAATGATGCAGGCTTAATTACCAAACTCTAGAAAACAGGCTGAACATCTTAAAGGGACACTGCAACCCAATTTTTTAATGACATTTGATCATTACTTATGTTGCACACTTCTTTTTCATTTAATTTAATTTTTTAATTTAGATTTATGTCCAGGAAACACAAAGAACACCATAAACACACCATTAAAATAGCCCATATGACTTATATTCAACATGCACCAATGCTAAATTTATTTTTATATATATCCTAATCATTTGTTAACAACAACAACACTTCAATGAGCTCATTGTTTCTGCCTTAAATTAATACATTGTTTATTAATCCTTTGTTAGGTAACTGTGTGATTTGCGTAGCCTATGTACATTTATGAAATCTATAACTTGGACACCTCTGATAACAGATCACTCTAAATTGTAATGTAGATGCATGTATTTTCTGTAAAGCTGCTTTGAAACGATATGTATTTCGAAAAGTACTATACAAATAAATTTGAATTGAATTTAAACATATTAAGTGTAAGGAATTTTTCAGACATTACTGAAAATCATCAGTCATTTCAACTTTTGTGCTTTTATGATGTCTTTTCCTTTTCGTAACTTGACAGACATGGTTCCTATGAACTGTACTTATTTGGGAAAGAGTTGCATAAATATGTTTCTTAAGTTCAGCATATGGGTTTGAAATGACATGAGGATGAATAAATGACAGAATTTAACATTTTAGGTGAACTAATCAGGTGTTGTTATTAAAAATCATTTTCAGTAATTGAAATAAAGCTACAAATTAAATAATATATTTAGAATATTAGATCAAAAATGTAAATGAAAATGAGATATGATGCCTTGATAAATTGAAATAAAAATAAAAAGCTGAAATAAATAAAAAGCTATATAGAAATACTATACAAGTTTACTGCATTGCCTTCATATCAACAGCAAAACATACTGCAAAAACTGAACCCAAGAGCCCTCTTTTCAAAACAACTTAAGCATGGTTCCTTGGTGCAAAACATCTACAGGATTAGCCAGGAACATCTCCTGTTCTCACAGCTAGGCCATTATCATGTGGCCCTGAAGTCACACTCACGCAAAACTGAACGATGTCCTTCGCTGTAGAGTACAATGTCAACAGGATGTAAGAACCCACCCACTGCAATGCCAGCAAACCAATTCTAAAAAGGTTAATTAAATCAGAGTGCTTAATTTATTGTAATTAACCGGCTGGTTGGAATGACCGGAAAGTACTCGTCATGTTTCATCAGAGGAGAAAAATGAGGGAATGGCGAAAAAGAGAAAAACCTTAAGTGGGCACAAACTGGCCAAATCATTTGGTGGCGAGCAGCATGGCAGACTGTTGGCACGTCAGAGTTATGAAGACAATGAAAGACGGCATGTTAGAGTGTTTGCGAATGTGTGTGTGTGGGTGGGTGTAGAAGGGATAAATTGGAGCTTTTGAATGGGTTTGGTGTATTTTAGTATTATAGCATTTCCTTTGTGCATACAAACATAATTACCTCCCTACAAAGCAGGGCAGCAAAGAGGGAGTTTGTCTTCTTTCAAGACAGCCACATTAAAAGGCAAAGCACATCGGCAGTAGTGAGCTTGCAACAGCAGCCCCCACAAAATGAACCCTGCCAGGGATCTCTCTCTCTCTATATTTTTTCTCCCCATCTATTCTACCCCAGCACCCCATTCCTCTCTCTCTTGCTCCTTTTTCCACGCTCTGCAGATTATCATAAGTCGCTGCAGTGGAGTTCTGGTGTGAACACCACTTGACCTCCGAAGCCTTTCATCCTCTCTTGTAGTCCAAACAAACCGTGCCCTTCTCTCATTCCCCGACATGCAGAGGCCTCCGACGTTCTCCGCCCATAAAAGGAAACAAAATCAGCAGCTAAGGACCAAGGAGGATTCAAACAAATCCGATTCAGCATACTTCAAGCTGTCATTTTTCCACCCTGACTATGTAAGATAGCAAACGTGACCGCACACGATGCAAGCTCTGAATTGTGTGGAAATATTAAAAAAGAGTCTGATGTCTGATAGGTTCTTATAGTATGGTTGCAATATGGTTGCATTGTATTCTGGCACTAAAAATGTATATTACTATATGATACAATATCATTTTGAAAGATTTAGTAGACTATTGTTTAAAAGATTGGAATCAGTAAGACCCCAAAGAAATTAATACTTTTATTCAGCAAGGGTTAGGTCAGAAATTGATCAAATGTGACAGTAAAGACATTTATAAAGTTACAAATGTTTTCTCTTTCAAATAAATGCTGTTCTTTTGAACTTTTTATTCACCAAAGAATACTTTCAAATAATTTGTATCACGGTTTCCACAAAAATATTAAGCAGCACAACTGCAAATCTGCATATTAGAATGATTTCTGAAGGATCATGTGACACTGAAGATGGGAGTAATGATGCTGAAAATTCAGCTTTGCCATCACAGGAATAAATGGCATTTTAATATATATTAAAACAGAAAACAGTTATTTTAAATTGTAATACCATTTCAGTATTACTCTTTTTGCTGCGATTTTGATCAAATAAATGCAGTTTAGTTTTAGACTTCTTTCAAAAAACATAAAAAAAAAAAAAAAAAAAGGCAATCTTGAGAAAACGTGAGATTCATTAAATATGTTTAAATCATATTAATAAAAATTGTGTTTAACTAATTTGTTATTTTAGCTACTAGTCAAATCAAGCGGACATAGCTAAAGTAAAATAATTTGTACTCTTTGCATGGCCTTATTTTAATTATCACCATAATAAAAAAAAAAAAACAATTATCATCATAAGCTCACCAAGTATGAAATGTCATATTTTTGTACATTAATAAGTATACCATCAGATGACAGAAAAGACACCTTCTATACAGTTTCTATTTATGTGTGCACATATATTTAGTTATATACAGTAAAGTGTATGAATTGCTGAACTGAACACATAAAAATGCATACACTGACATTATTAAAGGAACAATCCACTTTTTTCACTCCACTCCACCCCACATAGACTGCAACACAATGACCACTTTCAAGGCCCAGAAAGGTAGTAAAGACATCGTTAAAATAGTCCATGTGACTACAGTGGTTCAACCTTAAAACCTTACAACCTTACAAGGTGAGAAATCTCTCGGATTTTATCTAAAATATCTTCTTCTTTTTTTCGAAAATAAACAAAGGTGTTATAGGTTTGGAACGACATGAAGGAGAGTAATTAAAGTACATTTTTTGGGTGAACTAACCCTTTAAATCTATTGGAAACTCTCATCAGTAACCTAAGGTAGAGGATTCATCAGTACCAAAGTACCAGAGCCTGAGAGCAATGAAAGAACTAATGAAGATCAAAAAGAGACTTTCCTTGTCTTAAGCTTCTCAGATTTTTCTCCTGAGAAAAATACCCTTGTTTTTCTTCTAGGGTTTTTCTAGAAGAGATCTCAACAATATTAAACTGTGCTCTGATTTGACAAGATAAAGTGTGCATTTAAAATTAAATATGAATTCAAACACCCCCCCCCCCCCCCCCCCCCCCCCCCCCTGCAAATTCCTCCATGGTCAATCATCTGAGCTAAAACATTAAGACCTTATTTTCATTCTTAAGCCTTTTCACACTGAACGTGATTAAACGATTGCGCAAATAAACAATGACACTTTAGAATCAAAACAATAGATCCCTATGGAGCTATTTACACAGAGCGCGATCAATCCGGATTTCTTTTTACGACCAATGAGTCTACATTTTTTTCCTGTCGCCCCGCGATGAAACGAGCCATTCAATTAGATTTTAGCTTACCCGAGCCGCACAAAAGTGTGAGAGTGGTGGTGCTGTTTTGAAAACCTGTGTAAACAACTAAGAAAAGTATCATCAAAAAAGAGAGAAGAGAATGGATGTTGAGTGTTATCATTGGTGTCTGAGAACTGATTTATACTGTACTTTATAAATATTATCATTTCTATTCATTTTCCACTGAATTAAGCGATTTTAAGAGCTTGAAACAGCGTACACAGTGCTGTTTTCCTCTGTGCATGTCTGTTATGAGTTATTATGTTATTATGTTATCATAACTCCTGCCCTTCCGGATGACAATGTTGTGTTAATTGTGCTGTGGTATCTGGCACCAAGATGTTAGCAGCAGATCCTTTAAGTCCTGCAAGTTGCAAGGTGGGGCCTCCATGGATTGGACTTGTTTGTTCAGCACATCCCACAGATGATCGATTGGATTGAGATCTAGGGAATTTTGAGGCCAAGTCAACACCTCAAACTCATTGTTGTGCTCCTCAAACCATTCCTGAACCATTTTTGCTTTGTGGCAGGGCGCATTATCCTGCTGAAGAGGCCACAGCCACCAGGGAATACTGTTTCCATGAAGGGATGTACATGGTCTACAACAATGCTTAGGTGGTATGTGTCAAAGTAACATCCACATGGATGGCAGGACCCAAGGTTTCCCAGCAGAACATTGCCCAAAGCATCACACGGCCTCTGTCGGCTTGCCTTCTTCCCATAGTGCATCCTGGTGCCATGTGTTCCCTAGGTAAGAGACGCACACGCACCCGGCCATCCACGTGATATAAAAAAAAATGTGATTCATCAGAATGTTCCTTCCTTGGACCACTTTTGATAGATACTGACCACTGTAGACCGGGAACACCACACAAGAGCTGCAGTTTTAGGGATGCTAGCCATCACAATTTGGCCCTTGTCAAACTCGCTCAAATCCTTATGCTTGCCCATTTTTCCTGGTTCTATCACATCAACTTTGAGGACAAAATGTTCACTTGCTGCCTAATATATCCCACCCACTAACAGGTGCCGTGATGAAGAGATAATCAGCATTATTAATTTCACAAGTCATAATGTTATGCCTGATCGGTGTATGTTCTGTATGTGTTTTTCATGCGGCTCGGGGTGTTTTTATTACAATAAAGTAGGCCTATAAGAAATGCTTACATGAAAAATGCTAAGCAAGTATAGTGTTCAGTTTATTATAAAACACTACAAATAATGCACGTCTGCCCATTATTTAATCAAAATCCACTTTAGATCGCAGTCGGAAGTTATTACACGCACTCGATGATGGTTTCTGTGTAGTACCAAACTTTATTTGTCTTAATTTACTGTTGTATGTTGTGCAGCAGATGAGATTAAAGCCAAATGGCAAAACCTACGTGATACATACATGAGGAAAAATGTATTCTCGGTCAGTGCTGAGTCATGAATTAGCTGAATGCAATCAATCGTTTCACGTTCAGTGTGAAAGCTCTGTTCATCTGCGATTCGCTTAGCTTTATCGTGTTGCTCAGTGTGAAAGGGCCTTTAGTCTTAAATCATTCCTTTAAGCTTTAAAGGCCCATTGAAATGTACAACCATACACATCAGGCTATAACACATTTTAATACATGGGATTTAGATTAAAATTAAACAGGGCAGATTTCAGGGCTCTTGATTGACCCATGTGCTCTGCTGTCCTTCAAGATGATCTTGCTAACATATTAAAGTCCTGACCTCGTTAGACACATGGATTCAATTAACGTTGCTCTTTTTCAAATGGACATCAGAGAAGAACCAAAGAGTCTTCAACACGACCTAAGCCAATGTCACGCAGAGGTCCTACTTAAATAAGCAAGCAAAAGGTTTTTTGTGATTGAGGACCTTGTTGGGAAGCAGCTCAGTGAGGAAGCATTGTGCATAACTTCACACGAGCCAGACAGCGAATAGACTCGTTCCTTCAGTGTAGCCATCCATCTTTGTAATAGCTTATCTGTTTTTATTTCTCCCCCACACATTCAGTACATGGCTCGGAAGTTTTTTTAATGCATTTCTATTAGGGCACTATTTCAACATACAGTGCCCACTTTAAAGAGAGATAGAGGGAGAAAAAGAGCGAGAGAGTGAGCTTGGTGAGCCATGCATGCTCCTCCAGCTGTGGGGAATAAGGAAAATTGATCTGACATTGATTTTCCATGCCTGGCTCACACTTTATTCTGGCACGGAGGTAAGGTGATGTGCGTTCCTGTGTGTGTGTGTGAAGGGTTTCCCTTGGGACATAAGGCTGGCTGCTGAATCAGTATCCCAGTATTCACGTTCACACCGGCCGGTAATGGGGTTAAACGTATTTATACAGAACCACTGACCTGCATCCCGTCTCACTTGTTAAAGGCCGATTGAAACCCCAGCCACCTCTGTCTTCAACAGGATACGGGGGAATGGAAAATAAAAGGTTCCTAACCAGACCTGATGAGTGCTTTTCCTCTCCGTCTCCCTCATGCTTCGGTTCTCACTTCTCGAGGGAAGAAAACAAGGCACAACCGTGCGAGTTAATACCAGCATCACTATTAATAATGGTGGCCATTATACAAGCAAATGGACTGGCCCTTTGCTATTTACTCAGAGGAGATGGCGGCCTGATATTTTGTGCAGATAAACTGGCAGTGGAACACTGATTAGAAGCCTTGTGCCTTCTTTATCGTTTAATGAGAAAAGACTGGCGACTTTCTCCACTCTCTGCCTGTCTCTCTCTTTCATATTTCTTTGCGTACGGTCCTGCTCTGCATCCCCCCATATAACCCCCCCCCCCCCAGCCCGTCTGGGTTGCCATGACAATGGTGCGTCGCCACGGCAACGGTGAGAGCTGACAGGTTGGTGTAAAAAGAGATACAGCGATCTGAGCAACCCAGGCTACATACAGTAGGTATGGAAAGCGAGAGAGAGAGAGTGAGAGAGAGAGAAATGTTGAGGGTAAGATGGTGCTAGTTGGTTGTAAAAGACAGAAGAGGAGAAAGAAAAAGAGATGAAGGGGAAGATAACTGACATCTGAAAAGGGGTAGTGTGCACTGAGTGTGCTCCCTTTTGAACTGGAGAGAATCTGAGAGCACAGAACATACTGAAACATCTGTCCAGCTACATCAGACAAGAGCTGCTTCTTCTCTTTCTCAGCTCTGTCCTGTCATGCAAACCCAGCAGAACATTTTTGAGGTTGCTCTTATGGCCTAGTGTTATATGAAACAAATCAGAACTACAAAAAATGTATAATATCATAAAAGTCATAATTTAATTACCCTCATGTCATTCTAAACCTATGTGACTTTCGTCTGTGGAACATTAAAAAAATAAGATTTTGAAAAATGTTTTTGCCCATACAATGGAAGTCAGTGAGGACAAAACAACAGTGGACCCAACTGACGCTCATATGGACAAAAACACAGATTTTCTTTTCTAAATATCTTCTTCTATGTTTTACAGAAGACAGAAATTCTTTCATGTTTGAAATGACATGTGGGTGAGTAAATGATGGAATAGGGGAACTATCCTTATCAACTTTGCTTCAGATTTTATAATAATTTGGTCTTTGATGAATTTGAGTTCATATTGTGATATCTGACTTTTGACTGCAGACTTTGGTATCTGGGTAAATCGGAGCAGAGTTTGAGATCTTTTCTGAAACTCTAGAGGAGACACGTGAGATTATCAGGGCCTTTTCCTTGGGAGATAAATCTGGGAAGCAGGACACAAAAGTTTGAACAACTCTTCAAAAATAGTTAACTAAACTGCAAGCAACTAGCAAAAAAGTTAGCTTCTTATAAGAGTTCTTCTTAGATATAGTATTATCCTATTACATAATTTCATAATTTAAATCTGAAAAAACTTTTTTTCTAGTATATAAACATTTTGAATGAATTAACTCATTGAGCTTGAATTGGTAAATATACACTAAATACAACTAAAATGCACCCCAATTTATGTGACTGAAACTTAGAAAGCATGGCAATAAAGAAAAACAGTTATCTAAATGTTCCTCTATATAAAAGAAGCTATATATAAGGGAGAGGACCGTTTAGGATGAACCAGTTCATTTACATTTATGCATATGAGAAACGATTTTATCCAAAGCACTATTCTTTACTGTTTAAGCCATAGGAACACATTGATTCACTCGTCTGACTCACTGCAATTCAACGCTACAATGAATCACATTAATCACACATTTGAACACTAGATATAAGAGAGACGATTGATTATTCCCTCAGCTTGCTCGACTGTACAACTTTAAAAACACCATTGTAGCATTTGCTCATGCAACACTTATTGGGAAAAGTTAGTCACTAGAAAAATGAAACTACCGTCACGCTACTGAAAAATGTAGTTAGTATAGGTCGATACTTTTAGTTAATTACTCCCCAACATTGGCTCAGCCCTTTAAAATATTGCTTTCTTGCCTTCCCAGCCTCCATTAGACTCTGCATTTGTTCAGAATTTGAGAGGACGGCTCACTGCTTTTTCTGCAGCGATGGGTTAGAAGGAGCCATGATTCGATTACACAACAGATGCACAGCAAGGTTATGGTTCACTATCTTTGAGGGGACTCTCCATAGACGTAATGGTTTTATACTGAACAAACTGTATATTCTATCCCCCTACACTAACCCTACCCCTAAACCTACCCATCACACAAAACTTTTTTAAATTTTTACATTTTCAAAAACAAAAAAACAAAAAACAAAAAACTCATTCTATATGATTTATAAGCTTGTTTCCTTTATGGGGACCTCAATTTGGGCCCCCAAGGTGAAGTCTTCACCAGGATAGAAAAACATGTACACATGTATTTATGTCTCAAGTATGATTTCTTTACATCCTCACTTCAATTGCTTTTCCCTTAGTAAAGAAAAACTTGAAATAAGGTAGTAACTTAGAAAAAGAGAAGGTTTTCTCTCCTCTGTTTGAAAGCTCTCAGCTCTGTCCTGTGTCTTGACCTTGAGCACATCGCTGAAACCCCAGGGGTAGACGCTAATGTGGCCCGTGCGGATCAGCAATTCCCACATCACATCACTTAAAATCTGCTTCACGCTGACCCCAGCACAGTCCCCGCAGCATCGATTCCCATAGCGTTCTGCTTAATACCGCTCCGTCTCACTGACTCGAGAGCAGTGTGGCCCATCAGGTCCAAACACACAGCGCTAAACAGATTTCTGTCTCTATTCTGACAAAAGAATATCAATGACAAGGTGTTTGTTTTTATTGATTGAGAAGAGAAAAGCCAGTTTGGTCTGTTGGTCTATTCAGAATATGTGAGAGAACCATTTAATACAAACAGATTATGTGACACAACAAAAAAAAAAGATATCAGTGAAGGGGTCAAGATTTGTCTGGTTAGCCTGGCCTCGGCAGCCCCTGCTGGTAGATGTCATAACTAAATCATCTGGCTGCAAAAAGCATTTTTTTCCTGATTAATATTGACATGCTTCTTTGGTAACTGAAGATATAATGTTCCTGCAAGTCTGCTTCCTCAAGGAACCCTAATATGTCTTCTACATAAAGAGTAATTGCTGAATTTGTTAACTTTAACGGGGGGTGTACTCATTTATGCTGAGTACTGTATATCCAGGTATTATAAACCTCCTTGATTACAATCAATGATGCTCTCATTATAATCAACTAAACTGTCTACACTACATTATAATCAATGTTGCACACTTTTTTTCCATTTCTTAGTGAATATTTGACTCCTTTTGCCTTCAACAGAATAAACAAAACACACAAGGGTGAGTAAAAAAAACAATTTTCTATGTTTGGGTGAACTGTTCCATTAAAACAAAAACAGCATTTGCAGAGACAAGATAGGTTTTAGTTTACCAATAACAGCAAGCAAAATCCATGTTGGGAGATGTTTTTCAAAATGTGCAGATCAAAGATGATTTCTGTTTGGTTAGAATGCTGTTAGCTATGAATCAGCCTCACTGATGGTAGAAAAACTTGAAAATCATCAATATTCAGAGGAGCTGAAGGGCAGAGTTTAGTAAGTTGAATCACACATGCTGCGGTTTACACACAGCGTTGAGAGGAAGGAACAGTGTGAGAAAACATATGACTACAGGCTTCCAATCTATTGTTCTCACTCCGTTTCTCTCACACGCTTTCTCTCTCGCTTTGTCTGATTTTTGCAAAGTTCCACTGTTTAAAGAAACAAATGACTGAAAACACAATACCTATCCTCGCTCTCACTCTTCATCACCGCCATCACTCATCACTAAATCTCTATTTCTCTCTGTTCTGTTTTTTATCTTTATCACTCTTTTCTACACTCAATTTCTCTCTTCCCCCATATATCTGTTGTGGTGTATTGTAGTTGCTTTATTTGTTATGATGCATGGTGTCACCGGGCTCATGGATATGATGAATGCTGCATAAAGACTTAGAGCCCGGGGCTGTCCATGAGTAGTTTGCCACGTGCTTGCTCCCAAACGGAAACCATTTCCTCATGCTCCCTGGGGTCACGTAAAATCATGTTACCAACCTAAAATGGCTCCCCTCTGAAGCTTTCACCCACCCCCCACAATATATCCAGTTTACCATCAAAGCGCTAATAAAAACAGCTCTCCATCACATAGCGAATCGTTAGCTGTGAAAATACGAGGCGGCTTATATAATATAAGTCTATGGAAGTGTGTATGGTTTTTGAACCAAATTTTACAGAAATTACTGAAAAATATTTAAAAAATGTGCAAGGGCTCTTTAAATAGATTATACATTTAATTATATATTTGCATTATATATTTATACACACACACACACACACACACACATATATATATATATATATATATATATATATATACATACACACACATACACTATATTGCCAAAAGTACTGGGACACCCCTCCAAATCATTGAATTCAGGTGTTCCAATCACTTCCATTGCCACAGATGTATAAAATCAAGCACCTAGGCATGCAGACTGCTTCTACAAACATTTGTAGTGGTGTAAAGCACATCGCCACTGGACTCTAGAGCAGTGGAGACGTGTTCTCTGGAGTGATGAATCACGCTTCTCTGTCTGGCAATCCGATGGATGAGTCTGGTTTGGTGGTTGCCAGGAGAGCTATACTTGCCTGACTGCATTGTGGCAAGTGTAAAGATTGGTGGAGGGGGGATTATGGTGTGGGGTTGTTTTTCAGGGGTTTGGCTTGGCCCCCAAGTTCCAGTGAAAGGAACTCTTAATGCTTCAGCATACCAAGACATTGTGGACAATTCCATGCTCCCAACTTTGTGGGAACAGTTTGGGGATGACCCCTTCTTGTTCCAACATGACTGCGCACCAGTGCACAAAGCAAGGTCCATAAAGACATGGATGAGCAAGTTTGGCGTGGAGGAACTTGACTAATACCCGATACAACACCTTTGGGATGAATTAGAGAATGTCATTTGTAGTCACTTTCAAATGAGGCTTCTCTGTGATAAGCATTTCTGATTTGCAGTCTTCAAAGTTTTTATTCACATTATAGTGTAATTTAACAATTTCTTTAAAGAAAAGCAGATTAAAAATGCTTCATAATGTCACACCATTCCACTCATAAGAATAATATCTGTTTAGTTATAGGACGCTTTGAGGCTTGTCTGAGCAAGAAACAACTACCAAGGAGGGATAGCAAAAGGTCAATTGCAACAGTTTAAATCAATGAGCATCACTGTGGGAGGCTGACACAAATGCTGCATTATAATTTGCATATTATTTGTCCTATATATTATGCATCAATGTGCCCCAAATCATTGTGAGAGCTAATTTTGCACACAACCCCTATGGAAGAGGGAGGTTTTGATTGTCTTTGTTTAGTCAAAAAAATAGTGTTGAATGCAAATGCAAGGCTGCTATAATAGTTTTTAAATGTATGAAACTAAAAGTATTCATGAATTTTCAGGTAATGAATTTAGCTACATGTTAACATGTATTCGTAAAAAAGAGAGTATGTCCCAATATTAACAAATTGTCATAAGTCATAAGTAGCTGAGGTATGCCAACAATATGTTTGTTGTATGGGTCAATTGTATGGGTCAAAATTATGATTTTAGGATATTAGGTAAAGATCATGTTCCATGAAGATATTTTGTACATTTCCTACCGTAAATATATATTTAAAAAAATTATTAGTAGTAGTAATATGCATTGCTAAGGACTTCATTTGCAAATTTATTTTAAGTATTTCAATATTTAGACTTTTTTGCACCCTCAGATTCCAGATTTTCAAATAGTTGTATCTCGGCCAAATATTGTCCTAACAAACCATACACCAATGGAAAGCTTATTTATTCATCTTTCAGATTATGTATAAATCTCAATCTCAAAAAATTTACCCTTATGACTGGTTTTATGGTCCAGGGTCACAAATATTGCTTTATGTACATTCTCATCACTAGTGAAGTACATACATTTAGTATTTAGTATAAATATGAGGTTGATGACTGAAATTTTCCAAATCAAGAATACACACACATATCCAGGCGTGAAGTACACATACTGTGATGTTTGTATTATTTCCTATTGATTTCATTTCCTGTTGATCCGCCTGCACAATTTGAGGCAGAAAATCCCATAAAAATTACAATCGTTAAAAAAATAGATGGGTATGTCAATGCTGCATATCTTTGCAACCCAGTGGGGCTACTGCATACTTAGAAGTTATCTCCCTTTCTCCAAAACCAATTTAGAGGCAGCATGATTAAGGATATCCAATCACATATACTCTATACTCGCCTGGGGTAGAGGAGAGCACAAACTAGGATCGTCCAGAGAAAAAACAATTCAGCATGCAGCGTGTATGTGTGTGTGTTTAATCGACCCCCCACCATGTGTTTTGAACCAAAGCGTGAATCTGCAGCTTGCCTGTGTTTTTAAAGATGCAACATATCTACTAAAGACGCAGACTGGGAGCTCGCAGACAACAAGGGATTATCCCGTATTCTGAGGAGCTGAGTAAGATCAGAGACCTCTTCAAACAACAGAGACTTCTGCCCGCTTGCAAAGGGAGCGGACAGCTGTCAAACCAATATACCCAATCATTTATATGCATATGAGGACAATGCATAGCGAGCTTCAGCACTGATGTCATAATTAAACACAATTTCACGGCATAATATATAAAACAATATTTGATTTGCGTAATTCTGCTCTAATTAAGGTTCACGGCTCAGAGGAACGGCATTTGCATTTTACGAGATATGAGTGGTGGGTAAACCTAATTGATATTGGCGTCTTCACAGAGAGCCAGGCCGCTTCCTGAAGATGAGATAACACACTCTCTCTTCCTTCCTGTGCCCTTCTGTTTGCTGGTCTTCCTGGCCTCCTGCCACAGCATGCTGTACAGATAATCAATGAGGAGATCATGGCCGCCAGAGTCTGTCAGCGTGACTCAGCATTCGCCCATTTTAAGATCTGTCGCAGTCAGGTCTTACATATAAACTCAATTCAAGAAGACAAGTGGCTGTTGGCGTTAGGAGGCTCACAGGTATGTGCTGAAACTTTTCACATGAGAAGTCAACTATTATTTTCATCTCTATCTATATCTGCATGCCTTCCAGACATAACAAATCGGACAGAAGAAATGGTTTAGTACCCTCTTTCCTAAAACAAAAGCACGCACACAGCATCAGAACAAGGTTTTCAACAGAGACCACCATGCCATGAATGGCAGACAACCTTACACCCACCCACATAGGGGAATATATTTTGTTCTCTTAAGGAGGTGGATTCGGCTGCTTAACAATATTCATCTATATGTTTTGAATATAGTTATTTGACTTTAAATAGGGATGCCAAAGATAATGCATTAACCATTCTTATGCCAGATGGCAGATCAACATTTCTCAGTTAGTCATATTAAATTGAATTAAATGTAACTTTTTTTTAATTTTGTATGTACACAGTAAGTGAACAAGTAAACATTAATTAAACATTTGTATAGATAACAGAATGTCTTTCTTAGATGAAAACCATGGAATCCAAACCTATGAATATTATGTATTCATGTAGGTTTTTTAGGGGGGGGGGGGGGGGGGGGTCATGCTTTCTAGGGTTAAAACATTTACCTCAACTGACATTACCATTTTATTCTGTTCTGTGCAATTTCTAAAGTCTAGTTGGAATAGTTAGAATCTTGCAAGAGTATCAATAAATGATGGCAAAAGAACAGCTCCTTCAGAACAACTCTAAAGGATCACAGTTTGGAATTTTGTTAAAAGTAAAGATATTTGCAGTTTTTTATGGTCTAATTAAATTATCATTGAAGCACATCAAACATTACCTAGCGAAATACACAGATCGATAGGGATGTTATTGAGAAGGCTAAGGGAGGATATCAATAAAACATTTTTGCTATATATTATTTTACTTTCTTCCCTTAAAATGAATAAATGAAAGTTCTCACTTGCTGAATGTGTTGGAATAGTTTGGCACTGCTGCGGATGCATCTGGTTGGACTGTGGCTGGTGCTGGGGTGGATTACTGGCCAGTGGTGAGAATGGGCTGAGTCCTCCGAGCCACTGCGGCACGACAGATCTGCTGACCTTGCTGTTCTGCCAAGCCCCCTCAACCGGCATCTCAATGAGCCTGTGCCAGGGTCCAAACTCCCAGGGGTTGCTATAGGATTTAATCTTTAAAGAAGCTGCACATAGAAAAATAACAAAAGACAGCAAATCCACGAAAATCTGTATGATACTGATCAATGCAGCAGAGCCGCATCTACTATAAACACGCATTTTGTTAAATTGTTGCTATCACTGCTTGAAAAAAACCTCACTTAAACCAGTCTGGTTTTTGCTGCTTTTTGTCTCTCGATCTGGCCAAGCTGGTGTTCGTTTCTTCTGTGGAACACAAAGAAGACATTTTAAACTAAATTTGTCTATATAATGAAAGTCAATGGGGTCCAAAACAAGACTTTCATTGTTTAGACAAACATTTTTTCAAAATATTTGCTTTTTTGTTTTACAGAAGAAAGACATTAGGGTGAGTAAATCTTTCTCTGTAATTGCAGTTATTGAGAAACCAAAACTGTTTTACCATCTCTCTGCTTCTGCATACACGCACACTTCTTAGCACACATACACACTCCCTCAGTGCCATGTAAATAGACCGCTGCATGGGGAGAGATGTTGTACAACTCTCACTGACTCATGCACAGCACACTTTCAATCTTCCTCTCCACTCCATGCTTCGGCTGCCATCCCATAATCCTCTTACCGCCTGTGTCACACTGACATACATTCCCCCCATCCTTTTCTCAGCATTGGCAATGCACGCTCACACCTCCGTGGCCATATCCAGTCAATTAATCGATGCTAATGTAATACAGCACTCATCGTGCCACCATCGGGACAGCGTCACGCCACTGATCGCTTCACGCTACCCGATCTGCTTACAGGAACCCAAGGTCATGGCTTACAGGTTGCAATGCATTTGAGTGTGTTTACAGCAATTAAAACGGGCAGCGTGAAGGAGAACTGCAACTGTGAGTTTGGGGGTGGAAAGAGAGAAAACATGGGATTAATTGGCACATTATTGGATCACATGTCACTGTTGACAGGATGAGGCAGGTAAACATTTGAACTGTCTAATCGATAGAGCAAACACACAGAGGGCATGAAAAGAGATTTCAGATAGGCTTTGAATAGAATAGAATAGAATAGAATAGAATAGAATAGAATAGAATAGAATCTGTCTGTTTGGAATCGATTAGCCTAGTATATTCTATAAGATATTCAAGGTGATTACAGTACGTGTGGCCAAATTTGATCAAACCCCTGAAAATAAGTAACACCGAGTTACAATAGTGAAATGGCTCAAAGCTGTATTCCATCTGTCTATTCTACTGAAGATGATCCCATTCGACAGACACTCTCTATGCACAAATCCTGATGTGCTCGGATTGTATTTTATGGCAGTTGATGCAGCCTGTGGAATCAGAGGCGTTTTTTTTTTTTTTTTTTTGTCTGGCACATATCTGACATAATTCTCACTGTATCGAATACCCATGTCTCATCCATTTGCTGCTATTTTCAGAGCAGATAGATGAAACAATGCAAATGAGTGATATAAAATAGAAGCACATATTCTAACATGAGTAATCACTAAAAACAGCAGATGAAAACTTGGAAAAGAGATGTAGGGATGTGAAGTAACCCTCCCCATAGAAAAGAAACATCACAAACTAAATCTCTCTAATATTTCAATAGTTTCTCCAAGACAGCAATAAGAACAAATGGAGAGATAAAGTAGAGAAAAAGAAATTTCACATGTCTCTCAAAATGTGCTAACATTTTCTCAAATACAAAAGTCTACAATAAACAGTCAGAGACCTCAGTATAAATTTAAACATTGCTCATTCTCAGCTATGCAATCCACATTAAATTGTACAATTCTATATTCTTAAAGGAATAGTTCACACAAAATTCACACTCATGTTGTATCAAACCTGCAAAACTTTCTTTTGCCGAACACAAAACAAGATATTTCGTAGAATACTTAACTGTTTTTATCTATACAATGAAGAGTCCACATTTCAGTTTATTTTTTTCTAAGGCACACAAGCATCTAAGATAAAGGCAATATTGAACAGTTTGAGATGAAGATTAAATAAAATATGTAAGGTATAAAAGAGCAACTTCTGAGCAATAAAATGTTCCACTAGGCTGCTACAAGACAAAAATGTGAAGAGATGCAATGCAACTATTTTGTGGTCTTGAAAAGTGCACATATGCCAACAGAGGGACGCATGTTTCTACCCGTCTCTTTGATTGACTGACAGGCCCGAGTAAGCAGGTCCTTTCAGTCTGCTTCTTTCTTTCGTCTGATCTTCGATTCCCATGGTTACAACCTTGGGAGGGGAGATATTTCGGCACAATGTGTTGGTGTATTTAATTTAGTAAAATGAATTTCAAAAGGGTTCAGCTGAGGGACCTAAATTCATTCTCTTTCTTCACAACTGAGACTATTATTCAGAGGAGGACAGAGAAAGACTGATTGATGTTTCACGGCGAACAAAAGTCATTGATTATTGGGTTTGAGGCTTTTGGAATCGTTTGTCAAAACGTGGGCCGTTTTTAACATGCTATCATAAGACACTGATGGACTTTAAAAGATCCCGTTTTAGGATTGTTTGTCATTGACACAGTTTATGCTGTCAGGGGACCGGGACTAAAAGTGGTTTAGTCGGGAAGGGTGATTGGGTGAGACAGGGTTAAAGGGAGGGGTATTGGGGCAGATGAGGCAATGGTAGACATGACATCACTCTTTTATTTACGACCCCCTAGAACTACGCAAAAAAATTGCTCTGGCCCATCCACCTCCCTTTATGATGATACACTTTGTGTCACACTTTATCATAGTCACATGGTCCACCTAATGTGAACAGACAGGCAACTTCACTGATACAGACGGGGCCATTTTGGCCGCACTGACCTCAGTCTGAGTGTTTGTGAGTTATATGTAGCACATGGCCGATGGCTTTAAGGCTTCATTTTTGACAACAGTGCTGGTGATGTCGTCTCTCAGTCCCCACAGACATTACTTAGAGTAACTGAGGACAAAAAGGGGTAAGAGGTTTTTAATGATTACAGTTATTATGACAGCATTACACCCCATTATGTAACACAGAATTATGTAGCTTTAATTATGCAAGATGTCAACACCAACACTTCTGCCATACATTCAGTTTTCGGTTTTGGATGCCACGTATCCCGAAAATATTTCCTGACGTTTTAAATGCAATGAGGTGTCACCTGTGATAATCACTAAAAAAAGAGGAAAGAAGAATAATCAGTGTTTCATCTTTCTAAAATTTCACCTCACATCTTTGTTTTGTTTTTTAATATACGTGTATATATAAGTATATATAAGTTTATATAAGTATAACTCACACAGAGTTGTACAACATAAAGCATGCCATCAGTATTTTTTTGGGGGGGTCAATGGAGAATGAATGGGACAAGCCACATGAGAGGAAACCATGCCTCCATCACGCTATGATTGGCTATTGCACGGTTCACACGATTAATCCCGCCACTTGTTTTCATACACGTTTTGCATTCTAAATTTGTCTGATTGAATAAATAATAGTTTTAATGGAACGACTCATTTAAAAGTAAGTAAACCACTCACCCACTGAGATATCACCACCTTGTGACACGTGAATTTATATTTATTATATTTATCAGGGAGGACTTGCCTCCTCATTTCATAACACTACTGCACACCACTGCTGAGACTGTATCCAGCTTTGCTCTTTGGGTTAATGGAATTTTAGGAATTTCAGACTCACCTGCTCTGTAAAAAGTCACACACCAACTGTTTTGGTAATTTTATATGAAAGTCAGATGACGGTATGATAACAGATAACAGTTTTTTCTTACATATTTTTCTTTTTACACCTATAGATGTCTGGATGTGTGTGTGTGTGTGTGTGTGTGTGTGTGTGTGTGTGTGTGTGTGTGTGTGTGTGTGTGTGTGTGTGTGCGTGAGTGTGTGTGCGTGTGTGTGTGTGTGTTTATTTGTGTGCAGGAATGAGGGCAGAGAAAGAGACAGAGACAGAATGATGAGAGTAAAAGTGGGAGATAAAGAATGAGGTACAGACAAAAGGAGAGAGAGAGAGAGAGAGAGAGAGAGAGGGAGGAAAGAGAGTCAGCCGTGGCTGTATTCTCAGGCTCATTCCATTTGCATCAGTGATTTAGCAGCCTTTCCAAAGCCTGCGACAAGCGTGCTCTCATTAATTAAAGTCCCTCGTTCTCCCCCCACGTCTGCACGCACTGGGTACTGCAGACTTATTCTAAATAAATTTTCACATAGCCATAAAACCTGTCCCTCAGGATTATCCCTCAGCACCCCCCACTCTCCATTCCTCTGTCTCCTTTCTCTATTGATCTCACTCTCTTTCTTCCTCAGACTTTATTTTAAACTCGTTGCCTCTTGTTTTTCCTTTTGATCAATCTAGAGACAAGTTTTAATGACTTAATGGCGTTCTCAGTTATATAGCATTTTAATATATCACCCTTTTCGTAGATGAGATAGAAGCTTAAATGAGGATCAGATTATTTGGACTGACATTTGATTTCAGATTTTGGTATCTGATCACAGTGTGTGACACTAGGTGCTTTTGCACATACAGCATTTTCTCAACGTATAATATTTCTAGACTCGGGAGGCAAGATGAAGTAACAATGCGTTAATTTATTAACAGACCAGCCAGTATTATATTAAGAGGTTCTTTGGCGTAGGCCCCGTCCGTAGCTCACGTCTAGAAGGTGACGAACTCTGCATTTCCTGCCTGAAGATGAAGGCAGGGGCGCAGCCGACCCCCTGGGAGGTATGTGCAGGGACCATCCTGGTGGTGGTGGGGAGGATGGAGGTAAATGTTGGCGTCAGCATCTGCAAACTCAGACATGTGTAAGTACCAATCTTTTATACTCCAAGTATTAGAACATGATAGCTTAGATCTGAAGGTAATAAGTGATGTAACATTTGAGTCTTCCTGGCAGAACTTACGCTAGAGCTTTTATATTAAGGCAGCGTATGTTGTCAAATAACCAACAATATCAACTTAAGTTACAATATCAGCAAAAATGTTATGTATTGATGATATATGTGAACAAAGCCATAATATTAACAGTTTAAGCATCCATGAGGATAGGATGCTATGATGTGGTATGGTACATTTACAGAAAAGCTCATTTTAGCAATTTTACTGAATATTTAACATGTGAAAGTGGCCTTTTCTTTTATGAAAATAAAAGAGAAATTTGGGAGATTACCAAGGTCTTTTTCTCAGGTGACAAATCTGAGAAATTATAATAAAAATCTCTATTTGCTTAATGCAAACAATTGAGATATAAAAAAGATCTCATTTGTGATTTTCCTTCCCTATTTTTACCTCTTCTCTAGTTTTCCTTCCTCCCTTCTCTCTGAACTGCATCATTCTTCAGCAGCCGCTGCGGCCATGTAACCCATGATAACATTTACATCATCCAGACAAGCAATTGGTCACTGTACCAACTCTCCATTAAGCATGTATATATGTGCGCGTTGACGTGTGTTTGCTGTGAGAAGACTCTAAAATTGATGGTTAGGACATCTAGAGCGGCTGACATATTGGTCCAAGGAGACAGAGGTAAGTCTCTAACCCCTCACCTCAGTGCTTCCCAAGTCACAAACTCAGCACTTTACACAAGAGTGTGTGTTCTTGTGTACACACACACATATATACGGTATATACACACAAATAGTAGTTTTGCAGGTGCATGATCTCAGCATGTATTTGCCTATATCTCTCCCATATTTGTACAAATCCGTTTGTATATCTTTGAGAGTGTGTGTAAAAAGAGAGAGAGTGCATTTTAAAATGCATCTGGGGAGTAAACTGCAATGGCAGGGCTTTTTGTTCACGTTCCCATGGGGCAGCAGTCACAAATGAGTCAGCAGCTAGTCGGATTTACAGCACATTGATTAAATTAGCATTCGTTCCAGCAGCAGAATATCAACTCATTCGACCAGCCTTGTCCTCACACCCTCAAACACACATACACGCACACACACTCCATCTCCAGCCACGAGTCACCCAGCCAGGTTCGGCGGCCCAGTTTCCCCCCCTCTTTTGGCCCACAGCTGCCAGCCCCCCATCCATGACCTAGGAATTATTTATTTCCTCATGACAGGGAGCAAAAATTGACTCTGCAGCATGGAAATAAAAAATGGACCTTAAGAAAACAGATCCAAGAAATGTATCTCTTTTGTAGGTCAGTGCCCAAGACCAGGCCCCATCTGAAATCAAATATTGACTGGCCGTGGTGGAAGATAAGCCCAACTCTGAGAAAAGGCCCGAGGGTGAAACCCAGCTTGCTGACCTGTATCTCTGTGATATGCACCGGGCCAATTAAACATTTTCTGCTCAATTAATTTGCCAGGAGAAATTGTATCAATTAGCAGGGAAAAATAACAACACACTTTTCTTTGTTTTTCCACTGTGCAACAACTCGTTTCTCACTTTTTCTTTTTCTCCTGTGGAAAAAAAAATGTAAACATGAGCTGCCCTGATGGCTTTTTCTAAAGCAGTATTTATTTATGAATATTTAATCAATTAGTAAAAGCCCTTTGCAGAGATCGCCTGTAGCTTATCACAACGAAGTCCTTATTTGAATAGAGCTCAAGAGATTATTACTGCAGAAATGCTTTGTGTTTGTTGGTCCTTCAAAAGAAATGAAGAACAAAAGAAAAGAGATGGCCTTGGCGATCAGATTAGTGGCTGAAATGAAAAACATGAGAACCAAAAAGCCTCAGAGGTTAAAACGGATGCATGTTATTTCACCACCAGAGGGAGCAAAAAGAACTGCGATTATATTGTTTCCAAACAGGTTTTCTACAGTCCCATCTGCCATTGTTCAAACAAAAAGAGTCGCACCACTGGGTGAGCCACTATCCACTTGGTAAGTTGTGACGTACAGAATACTGAATACTGTGACGTTAATGAGTGTTTATTCATATCACACATTCAAGCTAAGAGTTTAAAAACTTCATATTCATAAAAGATGAATCGCTGATGGGCCATCTGAGATTTTCGTATAGAGATAAATGTAAGGGTTGTGATTTTTAGGTAGTATTACAGCACAAACTGTCAGAAGTGAAGAATTGGCCACATTCCACAGGAAATTGAATTGGAATGACAGGAAGAGAACACAGGTAATGCATTCTGGGAAATTGGGTGATTTAATATGAAGAAATATGAAAACTAAATACAGTTACTGCAGGTGACATTTCAAATGTCATTTTGATTATTTTTAATTGTTTTTACATTCAAATATGAATTTTAATTCTGCATCCTGTTTGCTACCTCAATTCAAATTCAAGAATTTAATTCGGATTTAAAAGGCATTCTTATTTCAATTCAGTTCGGGAATGGCATACAACACTGTACAGTTTGTTTGGGTGGCATGGTTTGGAATGGGGGGGGGGGGGGGGGGGTTACAGGGGGTTGTTTCTTCCTTTTTCAGGGTGCAAACTGACACTAAAGCTTGCCCACTTTGGGGAGCTTTTGAGCAGGTGGAAGGATTTGAGCAATGTTACCAATCAGACCTAACCCAAGTCCACTAATCCAGGGTGGATTTTACGTTTCGGGGGGCTTCAGACCTCACAAACACACGCTGCCCTGATCGGGGCTTTGCAGATAACATACCTTACAAGGTCAGACTAAATTTAAAATTCAAAACAGAACCATTTAATTCCTTTATCTGCAAATTTACTTTAACAGTCTGTTTTTCAGGGTTGTCATCAAAATTCTCGCCTGCTCCTCCCAACTCAATTCAGACCCCAGAACTGTGATTAAATAACATCTGAGCTACACTTTCATTCACAGTGGATACATCTCTCAGCATGTCGACGGTGTCCAGCTTTATAAATGGATTACACTGTCAAAACCACTTATTCAGATTCATGATATCGATGCTGGAATTGCACTTCTGTAACAGAAGTGCAAGCGTGTTTTTGCAGTTTTTGTTCCTTAATGCTACAAACTGACATCTACAGCCCATCCCGTTATGACATAAAAGACTTGAGTCAGAATCTGAGGCAGAGGCGAGTCAGGAAGCGAGACACTGTGGTGCCGCTGACATTGGCTATTGATTTTGACGTCTGCTGCAGATGAAACTCCTGGCATGAATCTTCACGCATGGCTAAGGTGATGCTCAATGATCCCTAATGTTCACATAACGGTCAGGCAAAATGGATTTCGGATAAACGTTATGAGACCTGCCGTCAATAAAGGGCCTCGTTTATGAATTTTGTCTGTTTGTCTGACTTGTGAACTGATTGATGGCCTGGCTCTTTCTTTTTTTGTCTCCTACCTCTATTTTCTCTGACCCGGGGAAGTGTGGCTCAGCTGCCGAGGTGCGGGCGAAAGTTGGATGGACAGTTGTGGACCCAGCTGCCAAAGGGACATATGTCGAGTAGATTCCGTAGGGTACTGTGATGGCACGCAGGGACTTGGCTCTCGAAATGACCAGCAGGGCATTAAAAATGGCATAATACGAATGCAGAGACACACCAGCATGCCAATCATACTCATTTGCTCCCACCTAAAGGAAACAGAATAACTTTGATCAGATGGACAAAACACTGACTTTCACTGTATGATCAATAACTCTTTCTTTTATGTTTAACAGAAGAAAGTACACTGTAAAATCTAATTAGTTAGACTTACTTTAAAAAAGCATGTAAACTGATTGCCTTAAAACCAAGTATGTTGTGCTAACAAATGCTTAGTTATTATAGTTTACTTACACAAGTTCTAGTATCTAAAAAAGAACTGTAGAAAGTAATTGATAATTTACTTTAGATTTACTCTTGACATAGTATGTATATATCCCCTGTGATCTTTGTTCAATAAAAAAAAATTACTCTTGACATAGTATAGCTACCATTGTTGTTTGACTCTGTGTGTGACTCAAGCATGATCAATTACAAAATATTGTCACAAAGAGGGATTATATCAACCCAATTAAAAGTTTCACAAGGTGTTTATGACGTAAGTGTTATCAATAAAATTGTAAGCAATCATTATACAACATGAAGGGATGTACTACATAGGTTGCTTTTAAAAGGAGACCTAATTTCTGACTAAATCATTAACTATAGTTAATTATTCAGTCAGAAGCTAGGTCAACTTTTAAAAGTTCACTACTTATCTTCCTTTGAAACCAAATAACTGTTATTTCTTGTTGCATCGCTGCATCAATAGGATTACAATAATATGAATGTTCCAAGTGCCCAACCAAAAGGAACATTGATCACCATAATCTTAACTTGGGTTTTCTGAGTAAACAAGGTATAGTATGTGAATAGTACAGATTATTAGATTTTTACAATTAAGACATTAAGTAAAGTTAACTAAAAAGTGTTAGTTAGAATCACTGTAAGAACACGAGTTTGAAAATGATGTAAATGACTTACTATTATTTTAATACCCCATTTTGGAGACTTCTCCCACTTCTCCCTTTTATCTGTCATCGTTTGTAAATACCAGTCTCTGTATTAAATCTGCTGGCCTAATCGGGGTGCTGCACATGCAGACAGGGTAATGGTCAAGGTCTAGTGCAGATCTATTGGACTTTGTGCGCACTCAGGCGAACCCCTAACTAAATCTATTGCACCAGGGATTTTTGGGAAATTTCCCAGCAGTGTAGGAGCCTCGTTCATCATGCTGCAGGTGATAAGCAAGGTAGGCGTCACCAGGCCAGCAGTTAGATGGGCTTAGAGAGACAGAGCCTTAATATCCATCGATTCCCTTAGCTCCTGGTATTCATTATTTCAGCAGTGGGGTGTCTTCACCTTTCATGCAACCTAGACTCTTTTTTCCTTCAGAAAGAGACCTTGGCTTGAATACAGGACCATATGCTAATATGTTAGTTTAGTATGCAGGTATCATAACGATGCTGTGAATATCAATCAGAGCTTCAGACGGGCAAAAGTGGCAACGGTGCCTTATTCTGTGTAAGAACGGCCTCAAGAAGCATCATTCATATTCAGTTGGCAGGTAAATTGACAGGTTTAGCACACCCCCCTCGGTCAATGTCTGTTAGAATGCTCTTGAAACCACACAATGGTTCATTTTTGACTTGTCTGATCCATTTTTGACCTGATTCAAGTCCTTCTCTACTAACTCATCAGTTCCATCCTGCACTAATGTCTGTGCTGCATCCTGGACCAGATGTGCCTTAATGTGGTTATTGCCATAACGACGCCTAGAGCGTACCAGCTCTGCCCAATGTCAACAGTCGATATACTCTTCTCCGTGTCCTCGTTATTGCCTCTGAGAGACCCGTCTTTCCTGACCCTGCCCATAACACAATTAAAAAACCCACATTAGGCTGAACCAAGAAGAGTCCGATTCGATTAGGAGGGAGCTGATGAAGGCCAAAGCCTTTCAGCAAGCACATGCTCCTCCTTTTGTCACCTTTATAAGGTTTAGGGTCAGAATGGATTTGGAATAGAGAAAAGAGGCATGTATAATGCATTCAAGTAGAAAACTGTTTTATTTGGGAAGGACTTTGACCCTTGTGGTTGAGAATGGATGAAAAGAGGCATAAGAATCAGGGTTAGGACAAATTTGGGACAAAATTGCTTTCAATTCATAAGTGTGAATTTAAATTGAAAAGGCTACACCCCACAAGAAGTTGGAGTTGAATTTGCATTAGAATGACAGGAAGAGAAATTCAAAACAGGTAATGCTAGGTTAGGGTACTAGGTATTCTATTCCTAGCAGTCTGGAGTGCTGTTAATAATTGAATTGAAATAAATGTATGTAAAAACTACATTTACATTGGAGGAAGTAGAACTAAAAGGAATTTAAAAAATATATAAAATAAGTTTCATTTTAACATGAAAAAGAATGTTTCTTAAGACAAAATCTGTTGGATTGACAGACTTTGAAAATGTTAAAAAGGCTTTAAAAGTCTTGAAGTTTTAAGCTGAAGATGTGAAGATTTAAAGGCCTTACAGCCAGGGTGGATGAACACCTTCAAACAAGGCTTTCCCAAGCTAATATTCCAAATTCATCTATCTCTTTTCTTAAGGTAAAAATTTGTTACAGTATAAGAATTTCTTGGAATTTCCATTTATTCATCTTAAGTTCAAATTCAAAGTGCAATTCTTTGTGCTTGCTTTGTGCTTGCTAACTTAATTCATATTCAATAAAAATTGAATTTGAATTTTAAAAAGCAATTTTCAATTCAGTTCACAATATACAACCACAAGGACAAAGTAGGAAGTTGCAGAATAGCCAGCCGCTGGTCAAAGGTCAAGGGCAGAGAGATTATCTGGCATCTTGGCAAGTTGTGAAGGAAAGATTTATTGGCAGGGGCACTCTTGGACTAATCCGAATTGCTGAAAATGTAACTTTGATCAATATATTTCTGCAGAGCATCGGAACAATGAAGATCATGAACGTATGTCTCCCCTAGTTCACCTGTGAAGGGGGAATAAATGGAAAAAGAAAATCCATTTATTTGCAGTGGCCTGGAGGCTAGTAGCACAACTACACTGTCTCTCTCTGGCTGGACAGAAAAAACCCTCACATCCCCCAGCGTGATCACACTACCGACTGTGGACCTCGGCTCCATCTACCAGACTCATACACCTTGAGAACACATACACCATAACCCTTTGTTTTCCGTGTTGCTCATTCTTAATAGCAGCTTTCTGAATCCATCACTCCACACCATGACTAAATCCAAGGGCCAGGGATCAGGTTTTTCACCCAGCAAGGAGGAATTCACCTGTCAAGGTGCCTTTATACCAGCTCATTCTAAGTCCCAGGGCACCAGCACATTTACGGCACTGTCACAGTTTCATCTTTTATTATAGTAGCATGACCCAGTGGTACGTCTGTCCGTACCCCTCACCTCTGGGGAGACAGCGGGCACTCTGATCCCCATATGGAGCATGCAGAGGATTGGGTGCGGTGACGATTCGTGCCTCTCTATTATCAGTCCCTGCCAAGGAGGTGCAGGAGCTTTTCTCAACCTCTGTCCACCCGAGGGGAATGACTGTCTTGTCGGAGAGTTGACTTCCATTTCCCTTTCTTTATCGCACCAGTGCTCGGCTGATTGAGATGATCTCTCTTGCTCGCTCGCTCTCTATTTCTCCCTTAAATCCCCCTCCAGAGGGAGCCACCACAGAGTTAGGGCTTAACAGCTCCCCCAACTCGCATCCCTCCCCTCCCTCCTTCTCCGTCTTTCTCCTGGGGACAGGAGCTTGGAGGTACGAAGTATAATTCTGGCATCCTGACCAAATAAGATAAGGGAGTCAGCACACATGCTCATCAACAGCAAGGCCCCATCAAATATTCATAGGCCTTGACGGACCCTACAGTAAAATGGCCAATTTGCCAGACTACAAATGGCACACTGAAACTGGTGGCTGTGCTCCAGCCCACTGGATATCCACAAGGGATCTGGAAGAAAGGGCAGCCTACCTCAGGACAAAACTTGCCGTTTTGGGTGATTCTGTACCATGTTGATGGTGTGGACATGCTTTGAGAACAGAGGAAGAGGGGAGAAAGAAGATGTGGAGATGATTTGGCGATAGTGGGAGGGAAAAAAGAGAGAGAAGGGTAAGATAGCGAGAGCGTAGGGGAATAAATGCTGGCGAGAGTGCTGTGGCCGATACAGAAGGATTAGAGGAGGGAATGGTCAGCAGCAGCAGGCTTTAACAGCGGGGCTGATATTTCCAGGCAGGACTTACAGCCTCCAAGCCTGTCACCAGTACGCAAACACCAATTCACATAAGATTAGGATTAGGGCATCCCAAATCATATGTTGGAAATACTACTATACAAGATATACTAGGCATACTATTTCTAGCAGGCTTGTGCGCTATTGTTAATTGAATTGAGCCTGTTTTTTTAATTTCATTTCAGTTTCTGACTGATATAGCAAACAGAAACTAGAACTGAAATTAAAATTGGATTAACTAAAATGTACTCAAATAAATGCATAAAGTCAATTAGTTTAAGTTTAAGTTTGTCCAGATAAAATCTGCTGGCTTGAGAGCTTTTGAAAATTTTACAAAGAAAAAAATATTTTAACATTCCTGATGTTTTAGGATGAAGGTTTAAAGGTTTAAAGGCTGTACAGGGAGGAAGAACACTAACTGCCATTCTAATTCAAATTCCCTTACAGCTTCCTGTGGGGTGTGGCTAACTTCAATTCAAATTGAAAGGGAGCCAGTTCTTCAATTGTGAATTTTGCCAATCAATAGACCTATACCTGATTTTTTTGTGGATTTTAGATGTGTGTACCCCAGGGCCCATATTGGCCACAATTACTGGAGATTTTGTGATGACTTTAAACCATTTCTGAGATATACAATCAAGTTTAGGTTTTAGTTTTAGGTAAAATAACTTTAAGGTAATGAATTTCGCTACATGCAAATAAAAACAATATGGTACACGAAGGGCCTGTGGTGTCAAGATGCAATTTAATCATATGGTAATATGTCTGAATACTGGCATTCTGTCTTACTACATACTCAGAAGTATTTACTTTCAGATTACCAATGATAAAGTACACATTTTTAATGTGTAAAGAAGAAATATATATGTAAATTGGTATTCAGGCCAGAATGTTCTCCTCTGTAGAAGCACACAGCAAACACTTCCCCTCTTTACTCTCTCTACCTTTGCCCTTCTTTACAGGTTTATATCTAATTCAAAAGATGATGCAAAACATAAATTATCCATCATGACTGTTTTTATCACTTCAGTACATGTGTGTCAAATTCAGTGCTAATATAATCTGTGAGGTATAGGAGGCCATTTGCAACACATAAGGAAGATTGAGGCATAAACAGACCTTGCTCCTAAACCTCACAAGACTATAGGCAGAGCTGGAGAATTATCTGCATAGAAGCGCAACGGGCCCGTCGGTATAACTCAGCCTGGTGCTCCGGAGTCACTGCAGCAGAGCCTTCAGCAGTTTCAATCCCCAAACACAGGTGCACATCACGGCCAAAAGAGCCTCTGTGGTGCCGGCTAAAATTGATAAATTGTCGCTGGGTTTTTTTTCTTACTTTATTGATGCAATATATATTCCAAGAGCTACATTGTAGTCTTTAAGATTCTTTTCCTTGCCTGGGGAGAAAGGGGGATAGAAAGAGAGAGAGGCTTGTGTTAATACATTACAAGACTGAAGTAATTCACCAGAGTGTTCATAAAATAAATGATCGTAAACCAGACCTCTGTCAGGCTGGAGCAACTCCTTTCAGAGGTGCCAAGAACTAAAGGCAGTGTAGCCAGGGCAACAAGGGCAACATGTAGTCAGCGGGCACACACACACACGTTTATTAGCTATCTAAATGGGGACATTTCATGGACTTCTATTGTTTTTATATATAGATAATTGTACATTTTATAACCTAACCCTAAACCACGCCCTAAACTTACCCATCATAGAAAACTTTTTGCTTTTTTACATAAAAAAAACAACTTATAAATTATTTTTATACCAGTTTTTAGATTTTGTCAGGTTTTGCTCACTTCTGGGTACAAATTTGTTCCCAAAACATGGTTAAGAAGGTACACACACACACACACACACATGCACACATGATAAAAGGATCATGTGACAAGAGTACTCAGAAGTATGGCAGTCATGGCTGCTTAAAATTCAGCTTTGCCATTACAGGAATAAATTACATTTTAAAATATAGTATAATAGAAAACATTTTAAAGTGTATTAATATTTCACAATATTACTGTTTTTACCTTATTTTTAATTAAATAAGTGCAAATCTTGTAAATGAAACTGTACATTTTTCACTGGAAAAAGTTGAACAGTTTTACTTAGGAAAAACTTTTGGTCTGTAAGTTGAATCACACACATCACTTACTTTACTGAGGGCTATCATGTAAAAGAGTCTTTACATTTTACCTTCAACCAAGCGTTATATTGCGGTTTGTTAATAAAGTTACCAGCCAACTGGCAAGTAACAAGCATTTGGAGCTTAGCAACTGTTAATTCTAGACACTGCACACACATATCACATTTACTCAAGTCATAGCTTAAACACACACCTCACACATGGCTGCAACATGAGTGACCAGACTGGGAAAATTAGGTCACCTCGATAATTGGCAATACCAGAGGAGACAACAAGCCGTCAGACAAACTGAAGCACAGCGGGAAATCAGCAGAGGGGGAACTTTAAAGAGAAAATCTCTCTCTCTCTTTCACAGAGAGAGAGAGAGAGAGAAAGGTGCTGAATTCTCCCCTGGGTCGGGGAGCCATAAAGAAAAAGAGGACTGAGAAAAGAGTCTGAATAATGACACTAGAAAAAAAATCAAATGACTCTGTATCGAAGAATGGAGAGCTAGATTAGCTAAACAAGTGGGGTACTGATAGAGACAGAGACAATTGTGGGGAGAGAGAAGAAATTAGGATATCAGCTTTGTAAAGTAGAAGTGTGTGAAAGAGAGAGATTGGCTATGGAAACATAAATGGTACAATTTAATCGCTTTCCCCATGTACAAGACAAAAAAGTGACGAGAACGTGCCCTGAACTGTGGCCTTTAATAGATCTATCTAACACAAAGCTTCATTTCTGTTAAAGAGTGAACACGGCAAATTAACAGAAGTGCATGATTTATGAATATGTTCCTGTGGCATGTGTGTGTACACGAATATGTATGCTTCATGCAGCGAGACAAGATTTAGATGAAACTAGCTTCAGCTGTGAACTGCATTTTAATGAGCTGAAATTACATGTGCAAATTCAAACAGAAGCTTTCATCCAAACAATGCAAACATAATGCTTTAATTCTTTATGCAATTTTGTTATGCGCTTTCCTTTTAAATGTATGTATTTTAGTAATTTTAGTAATTTTAATACTTGAACTAGTACTCGTTTCAGCTAGTGCAACATTTCTCATTTTTATTTAAGTTTTTTTTAAGTTTAAGTTTAATCAAATAGCCTATTTATATTTTATTTCAACTTAAATTAAAATAAAAACAACCCTGCTTTAAAGGTATAGTTCACCTAAAAAATTTAATTCTGTCATCATTTATTCACCCTCAAGTTGTTCCAAACCTGTATAAATTCCTTTGTTCTGCTAAACAAAAAAATATTTTGAAGAAAGTTGGTAACCAAGCAGATCTCGGCAGTCATTGACTACTATAGTAGAAAAAAAATACTACGGCAGTCAATGGGGCCCAATATCTGCTTGGTTACAAACAGCAGAACAAAGACATTTATACATGTGTGGAACATGTGAGTAAACGGTGACAGAATTTCTTTTTTGGTGAACTATCCCTTTAATGACATCATATCAAAAATCAGTCAGTAATGGTGGTGACACCAAAAAATTCTTCTTTTCAATACAGACATCACTGAAAACATACCTTGCAGTTCAGTAAGCAAGTCAGTCAGTTGATGAAATTCAGTTCAGTGAAGGATCCATCAGACTTAAACTGGTAACTGAAGAACAGGCTTATAAAAGTAATTTGTTTGTGAATCGGACTACATGGTTCACACTGTATGCTTTTGACTAGAAAACATTAGCTTATATGAGTGATTTGTCCATGTTAGTAGTGTATGCTTTTGATTCTTTAAAAAAAAAAAGTGTATGAGACTAATTATATCTCTGTCTATCTATCTATCTATCTATCACCTGTGAAAGAATGTACTTAGACATTAGTGAGCAAAAAGATCTCATAGGTTTAGAGGCCAATCGATCTTAAAGTCCATACTGTGAGAGAGTGGGGAGCCATTTTCGCCTATGAGTCACTGGCGGACCATCCATTACCCATAAATGTTTGCGTGGGCAATTGTGCGCACATCACACCTACAGCCGCTTTACAGCAGACCAGCCGTCATTAATTGAGGTATTGAGAGAACATCATTACCGTGGTAATAATTCACCGGCGTAAATGATTGCGGCAAAAATGGCCGCGCCTCATTAGCCCCATATCTCATTGCTTAACAAACATGTAATTGAGTGCAAAGTATTTGCCTATTGATGGGTCCATTTTCAGCTCAGAGGGCTCCCCCCAGCTTAATAAAGACACTAAGAAAAAATGGTGACAGTAAATTTTTTCACTTGATTTCCTCTAAAGCCATATGTCTTTATCACATTTGATCAGTAATTAATTTATAATCCCCATATTAGGCAACATATCTGTCTGCATGTAAATGCATTGTAATAACTATTACGTTTTAAGGGTGTCTGCTCCAATTAGCTTCAAATAGAGCCATGAATCCAGTAGAACTGCTGCCAAATGGCCCAACGGCCCTAGCAGATGCAGCCCATTTAAAAGCACATTTCTGTCTGTCTGTGAGGGGACCGCGACTACCGGGTTGGACCTGGCTCACCGTCTTCAGCGTTTATTTGGTCTCCATTATCTTTTATTTGCAGGCTGATGCTTTCACTTGGCAAGAGATCAGCTGTAATTCAGCCTCACGGAGGCAGTGAGGGAATGCAGAACCAGTAGAAGAGTCTGTTGTCCCCCCAAACAGAGACACGCTGGAATAGATGAAACAAACAGGTCTGTTAGGCTAAATAAATACTGTGGTTTTGTTTTTGATGGTCCTCTAACTCACTCCAGATTGACCCACTAACACCACACTGTAATTCATAAAACACAAATGCTTCTTTTATTCCTCTTTTAGCCCACTCAAATGAAGTTTTCCCAGAGAGGAAACATGACAATATAAAGTAGGTGCTAAAACTTCATGCACTACATACTGTATATTTGAGTTTGTATTCTGCCATATGTAAAGATTAAGTTATCAAATAAAGTGACACTAATTATTTGTGCTCAAGAATTAAGCAAAATACATCACAAATCTCTGATTTCAGGAGAGCAACCATACATTTCAAACAACCAATGTACTAATGACCTTTATTTCTAGCATCTAGGTGTTAAATTGACATGTTTTCTGGATTTATTTATTGTGCATATATTATGTATAAACATAAAACTGGCTCTACTGCATCTCAATGCAAGCTCAGACTGAAATCAGCAGTATCAGCACACGCTAATTAATATTCATGAGATGTGACGTCACATCATGTCTAGCTTTGTCCCCCTGCTTTAAAACTTATTCCTGCGGCACTGCTCTGTACACAGAGAAAAACTCATGCACATTAACATAACAGCGTAGGTGATCGTGTTTCAAAACACACAAGATGCAGGCATGTAAGCGGTACATGATTGAGTTTGCTTTCCTGACATCCCACACATCCAGATATGACATTTAACACGCATTCAGTGAGGATAAAATGCAAATCAGAGGACCAGAGAGAGAGAGAGACAGAGGAGGGATGAACGATAAAGAGTGAGCAAAAGAGAAACATTAATGGATAGCAGTCAGTATCTCAGCAGCTCCCCAAAAACATATTTAAGATATGCAAATGACTGTCATAGTGAGGCACTTGACAACATGTTATTATGTCTCAATATACAAACAGAACTAAACAGAGAGAAAAGAGGGTGAGGAACATGAAGGAGAGTAAGAAAGGAACAAACGGAGACAGAAAGAGTAGCTGTTTTTCATCATCCTTGCAGACACTGACCAAGCCACATGGTCAGTCACAGCCAAAAAACAATTGAGAGAAAAACTCTAAATGATGAGATGTGTTTAAATGATTTCTTTTCGCTATATTATCACTAGAACAGATTTTCACATTTCTAAAAAAAACATGGTGCTTTTCCATGCTAAATCTGCCACAATTATTCCAAGGTGTTGTATACAGTTTCCAGGACATTGCTATGTGGTTGCTAAGGTCTACGTGACACGAAATACAATGCCTAGAAATCCCCAAAAACAAAAGTATCTGTGTACTTTCAAATATCACCGGACCAGAACTCTGTTTGTCTGATGTCAGTCAGAATGACAGTTGATAGATGTGAACGTAATAACATATTTGTGATATATTCACCTCAGAGAAGAAGGTACATTGTATTTCGTGTCAGGATTTTGTTTATCTTGATTTCTCACAACTTGTGTGCTTTTTCTGGGTGAGATGGAGTGTGAACTGTGGCACTAACACGCACATCTGTATTTTATTTTTATTTATGTTTTTATTCTCCTTTTAAAGGGCATATGGCATTAGATTAACACAAGGGTGAGTAACCTATCCCTTTAAGTTTCTAGGATATTCAGGTCTCTGGATTCAAAATAAGTCTGCAATAAAATTAAATGGGATTTTTTGCCTGTTTTATCATTAAAATCATAAATCTGATTGATTAGAAAAGTAATAGCACACATAGAGAACTGCACTGAGAGACAGAGACAGATCAAGAAATAGGGAAAAAGTGTGTGTGTGTGTGGGGGGGGGGCGGGTGGTGTACTAAGGGTGTAAAGCATGCCGATTCTGTGATGAAGAAATAATTTAAAAAAAATAAAAAAAACACAATAGCCAAAAAACACAGCTCTTAAGGCACTCTGGTGCTGGGCGGTTCAATGCCTAGTGGGCTGACCAGTTGCCTGGGAGACAAGCATCCAAGGGGGACAGTAGGGGGGACGGAGCAGCGCCAATAATGAAGCTCCAGCACCTGCCAAAAGCTTAAATTAGAAGGAAACGCTGCAGCCAAATCCAGCCATGGGGAAAGGTCACAAGGAAAATGTTCCAAAGCGAATGCAGAAAATGCTGCAACCCAGGAGTGCGTTAGATCTCCCTAACCTGATAATGCTGAAATGGATGGGACAGCACAAACAAAAGGACAATCTGCTGTACCGTGCCGCTTTCTTTAAGCCTTGTGTTTAACCCCTCTCAGTAAAGCAGACGCTAGGCGGAGCTACTCAAAATGTCAAATGGTAATAGATGGGAGAAATTTGCTCCAGAAAGAAAATGAATGTGCCTCAGATTTGCTGGTCATTCTCAAAAGGTCACCAGAAAATATTAAATACTGAGCAATCAAAAAGCAACCGGTAAAGACTGGAGATTGTGTAATCAGTACTGGAGAGCATCTTCGTCTTAAATGAAGGTTTGACGTTTATTAGGCGCTAAATGAATCAGATAATTAATTGATGCATCTTAATGGGTATTGGAATTACAAATAAGATTTTACGGCAGAATAAATGTCATGCTGCAGTTTGATTCTGACTAATGCTGGTGAGAAACCTGAATATCATTTCCAGCATTTCCCCGTTGTTCGGCATCTTAATTCATACAAAACCCATTTCAAAATAATTTACAATCTTATGTTTATCAGTAGGCTACCTAAATACATTGAAATTGAAGGGCACATTGTACTGTTAAAGCATATTGTATCTTTCAAAACTGAAACCTATTTCCCCAGACCAAAAAGACCATTTACTGAAACTGGCTGCAAAAAGAACTCATTCTAAACTTCCAGAAGTCTCCACCTTAAAGATATATTCAGTTGTAAGAAGAAGATAAAAAATTAACAAAAAATCATGAACATTTACATGTCAGCAACGCTTCAGAAACTTGGCCTGCACAGTCACAGTAAGGCAATAAGAAGAAAGTAGCAGAGATACTACTATTATTAATAGCCATACTGTAAGACCAAATCCTGTGCTTTCCTGGCTATGAGTAACACCTGCCGGCTGCATATTCTTTCAAAAGAATATCCAATTGTTCGAAAAAGAGAGATGAAGTTTAGATCCCTGTCCGTTTCAGTATAATCTTAACAGTTTGTGTGGTACATTTCAGCGTGGATCATGAGCCTGTCCCAATGGGATGCAGGCTAAGCAAAGGGGCTGTAATTGAAAAATGGAGCAGATTTGTGCATATATCAAACTAGATGCAGTTTGATCCAACCGCAAAACTAAGTGGACCTAAGTTGATCTGTTGAAACTGCTAATCATTTCACATAAAAAAAGGTATCTACATATACAGGTGCTGGTCATATAATTAGAATATCATCAAAAGGTTGATTTATTTCACTAATTCCATTCAAAAAGTGAAACTTGTATATTATATTCATTCATTACACACAGACTGAAACTTTTAATTTTGATGATTATAACTGACAACTAAGGAAAATCCCAAATTCAGTATCTCAGAAAATTAGAATATTGTGAAAAGGTTCAATATTGAAGACACCTGGTGCCACACTCTAATCAGCTAATTAACTCAAAACACCTGCAAAGGCCTTTAAATGGTCTCTCAGTCTAGTTCTGTAGGCTACACAATCATGGGGAAGACTGCTGACTTGACAGTTGTCCAAAAGACGACCATTGACACCTTGCACAAGGAGGGCAAGACACAAAAGGTCATTGCAAAAGAGGCTGGCTGTTCACAGAGCTCTGTGTCCAAGCACATTAATAGAGAGGCGAAGGGAAGGAAAAGATGTGGTAGAAAAATGTGTACAAGCAATAGGGATAACCGCACCCTGGAGAGGATTGTGAAACAAAACCCATTCAAAAATGTGGGGGAGATTCACAAAGAGTGGACTGCAGCTGGAGTCAGTGCTTCAAGAACCACTATGCACAGACGTTTGCAAGACATGGGTTTCAGCTGTTCAGCCTTTGGAAATCAGGGTCCCAGAGTCTGGAGGAAGAGAGGGGAGGCACACAATCCACGTTGCTTGAGGTCCAGTGTAAAGTTTCCACAGTCAGTGATGGTTTGGGGTGCCATGTCATCTGCTGGTGTTGGTCCACTGTGTTTTCTGAGGTCCAAGGTCAACGCAGCCGTATACCAGGAAGTTTTAGAGCACTTCATGCTTCCTGCTGCTGACCAACTTTATGGAGAAGCAGATTTTATTTTCCAACAGGACTTGGCACCTGCACACAATGCCAAAGCAACCAGTACCTGGTTTAAGGACCATGGTATCCCTGTTCGTAATTGGCCAGCAAACCACCTGACCTTAACCCCATAGAAAATCTATGGGGTATTGTGAAGAGGAAGATGCGATATGCCAGACTCCAACAATGCAGAAGATCTGAAGGCCACTATCAGAGCAACCTGGGCTCTCATAACACCTGAGCAGTGCCACAGACTGATCGACTCCATGCCACGCCGCATTGCTGCAGTAATTCAGGCAAAAGGAGCCCCAACTAAGTATTGAGTGCTGTACATGCTCATACTTTTCATGTTCATACTTTTCAGTTTGCCAAGATTTCTAAAAATCCTTTCTTTGTATTGGTCTTAAGTAATATTCTAATTTTCTGAGATACTGAATTTGGGATTTTCCTTAGTTGTCAGTTATAATCATCAAAATTAAAAGAAATAAACATTTGAAATATATCAGTCTGTGTGTAATGAATGAATATAATATACAAGTCTCACTTTTTGAATGGAATTAGTAAAATAAATAAACTTTTTGATGATATTCTAATTATATGACCAGCACCTGTAGTCTTAAAGGCGCAGCAGCAAAAATGGCCCATTTATTTCTAAAGGTCATAAACTAAATTACAACTGTTTTTGGTGCACATTTTCTAACCTTGGTTAACATCTAAGTGAAAAAAAATGGAATGGAATTGTCACAAAAGTATATGATCTCTTTAATTTAAAGTGATGCCACACTTGTAATATAATTTGGATTTAGACCACCTGAAATGTGGCTGGGACATTTAACCAAGGCAGGGGTGGTCCGGCAGCGCTGTTTGTTTTGGTTCCTTGAGGAAGCGTGTTGTGCTGATTAAACTCATTATTGTAGTTGTAAACTGCCAGCCCTGAATGTTCTCAGTATTGATCGTCTGCTGAGTGAAAGTTTGCTCTAACACCCTCAGGGCTTTAGTCCAAGATAACTATTGTCCACAAACACTCTCTGTCTCAGTTTCTCTCTTATCCTCTTGTGAGTGTTTAACTGACCATCACGGCAGCAAAAAAATTAGCCACTGACCTTCATTGTCATCTCTCTCCCATCAGAGTTTGTTAAAGAAGACCAGCTCTATATCACTCAGGGTTACAGGCTTGTCCGCGAGCAACTCCATGTAAGCGTGACACGGGTGATCTAGGTCTTCGCAGACAATTAGCAACAGGCTGTTTGATGGGCTGTCTCCAGCGAATGTCAGGGCCTTCTTTAGCAGGGCGGTAGAAGATCTGGCTGCGGCTTCGCAGTGTGCTCAAAACTGCAAAGGAGGTGTGAAGGCAGAATAAGAAGACGTGCTGAGGTGGGCACAGCAGGAGAACTAAAAACAAGTCATTCGCATCACCATGGGTCTGGACCTAATTTTAGCCCTTGAGTCACGCCTGCACCGCAAAGCAATCCTGTATTTTTTATTTTTTTTTAAAATGTATGCTTCTCATTAATATGGCATCAGTGATGTTGAGCAGCTTCCTTGAGCACTTGAAATTACATTCACCTGGAATCCAGCTGAGAGCGGGTCTATCAGGGCAAGACTCTGGCAATGCGCCGGCTCTCAAGGGCTGTTTTGCCGTATGGTTCTGCCATAAATAGCAAACTGAGGATCTTTCATTAATTTTAACTTAGTTGTATTGAGCGTGACCTGAATTAACATACCTAGAATTAAAGCATGCTTTCTATAAATTAAAAAAAAAAAAACATCTTAAAGGGATATTTTACCCAAAAACGTGAATATTCTGACATTATTTACGCACTCTCATGTCATTCCAAACCTGTATGACTTTGTTTCTTCTGTGGAACTTAAAACACAAAAGATAACGTTTTGAAAAATATTCTCTTGTAAAGTGATAATTGAGCATTATATTGTTTAGAAGTTTGATTTTAATGGGGTTTAAACTTCTATATATCATATATAGAAAATACAATTACTATCAAATATTATTACAATTTAAAATAACTTATCTTTTTCAATATATTTTAAAATGTATTGTATTCCTGTGATGCCAAAGCTGAATTTTCAGCATCATTACTCCAGTCTTCAGTGTCACATGATCCTTCAGAAATCTTTCTAATATGCTGATTTGGTGCTCAAGAAACTTTTCTTATTATTATTAATGTTGAAAACTTTTTGATGCTTAATTTTTTTTGTAGAAAACTTGATAAATTTTTTCAGGTTTCTTTGATGAATAATAAAAAAACAGCATTTATTTGAAATAGAAATATCTTTGTCACTTTTGATCATAATGCATCCTTTAAACTGTAGTGCATCTCATCCACATCTCAAACTGTTAAATATCAATTTTATCTCAAATGTTTGTCCTCAAATGAAAAAAAAAAAATAATTAAATGAGACAATTGTTGACAAAATAACTGGAATAGTTCGTCCATAATTGTAAAATTTGTCATTACTGACCCTCATGTTGTTCCAAACCTGTATGACAGACTTACTTCTTTGGAACACAAAATATGATATTTTGAAATATGTCTTAGTGGTGTTGTTGTTGTTTTATTTTACATGAAATGTCAGTGGGATCCAGTGTTGTTTTGGACCCCATTGGCTTTCACTGTATGGACAAAATATTGTTCCAAATATTTTCTTTTGTGTTTCGCTGAAGAAAGAAAGTCATATTTTGGAACTACATAAGGGGGAGTAGAGACAAGTCCATTTACAATGTTTTTATGATAGAACCAATGTTGATGTCACAGGAAATAAACGTTATATGTGTGAGGCGAGTTCTCTGCAACTCTAGCTCCCTGAGGAGCCCAATCTTCTCAAAGTGCTCCTTATGGGACTGCACCTTGAGTCTTACGCTTGGGCAGCATCAGTGACTATCGTTGCAGTCTAGCCCACATGACGCCACCAGTCTGCAAGCCTAACAAGGTCCCACAGGTCATAAAACATACGGGCCGTGAAAATGATGGGGGTGGTTGAGGGAGTAAGAACAATTCTAGTTGTAAATCTGAACTACAGCATAAAAGAGATGAAAGAGAATGCTTTTAATTATTAGTTAATACTGAATTTTGTAGGGTGCTTTGAGCTACGCAACATGCAAAAAGGAATAGAGTGAGAGCCTCATTTGCAATTTGTACTTGGCCATAAAAAGAGTGTGTACTGCAAATGATGGCAAGGAAACATGTCTTTCTTTTGAGTTGTCCTTGCGGGCTGCACACAATAACACACAGACTGACCAGTGTAGTCTGATTCACCAACAAATTACTCTTTTAAACTCTATCTTTTTTGTAAATCAGAAACATACAACAGAATCAGTGTAGCTACAGTATACAAATGACTCTTACAAGCCAGTCCTTTTAATGAATTATTCAAAAAAACTCACAAACTCATAGTTACCATTTGAATCAGTCTGATGTATTTTATATCCCTGTGTAATTTATAGAATTAGCAGAGAGAGTATTTCTTGTAAGCAAAGTGGACATTATTTTAAACTAAATTGAAACAAATCAAATCAAGTGCTTATGAATCAGAATCAAATTGTGAAATCTGTAAGGATAGCCAGTCCTGGACATGAGGGTGATACAGCAGTGATGTGCGGTTATATCCAAATTTATAGTAACACTTTTTTAACCTACAATAATAGGTTTCATTTTTAGTTTGAAGTTGCATTCAACTTCACTTCACCCTCTGTTTTTAAATGGCATAATGCTTCTGTCTGTTATTGCAGCCATCAGCTGTTCAAACTCTTGCTCATCTCTCTAACTAAAGGACCACTGCCTCAGTAAAATGGATAAGCCAAGAGCTCTCATGTCTGCACTTGTCTTTGATGATTACTGCATCCAGTGTTGTTAAAATACAGACATCTATTCTGTTGTGATTTAGGCAGAACAGAAAGAAAAGGCAAACCAGCCACGTATGTGACCATCTAACTGCTAATGTGTAATAATGCTTATCCTGACTATATTACAAGAACCCTGGCCATTTACAGGGCAAGGTTTAAAAAAATCTTTTTTCACAAATGATCCCTGACTTTACATTTTACGTAGTCTCATCGTGTCACCCTGTGACAATGAACAAATGTCATATGCTCATAAAAAGATGGTAAAATACCTGTCACAATAAAAATGGCAATGAGCCAAGCCCCATTTCCTGGTCACTGTCTGGAAAAGGTCAAGAGCCATTTAAAATGCCCAGAAACCCACAGAACCTGAGCACATGCAATAAACATTACTGACCATTGCAGTTTTGGAATGGCTGGATGGGCAAATGTCATTACTGCTGTCAAACACTATAAAGCCTGGTGTAATATGGTATCTATATAAAATATATTGCCCTCAGGCCTTCAGCGGTACTGGCATTAAAAGATCATTTTCAAAGATACTATTAAGGTTCAAATATTTTCTCAACTTTGTTCTATGAGACTTATTAACATATTCATTAGCTGAATGCCATAAAGACAGTAAACTTGAAGGATGTGGTTCGGAGATGAATACAGCTTGCCTCTGCCAGTATCTAAAAGAGCATTTTGAGTCTTTAGTGAAAGCTAAAGCCTTCTTATATTTATGTGACATTAGTCTGATCAATCAGGGTTGAGCAGCATCCATAATTGATCAGCAAATGCATTTTAAGTTCCAGTTCAATTCCTGAATTTGGTAGCGGATAGGATGAAGAACTTGAATTTAAAAAATAAAATACAATTAAAATTTATATTCTTAAGTGCAGCTTTAGAATTTTAGAATTGTCATCTCAGTTACCAGTTGTTACGAACTGCTCTGAGGCTTGAAGGTTGAGGATCCAAATGCAGCTTTATTGGAGGGTATTCCACAGTCGTAGTCAAGAGTACAGGCAATGGGTCAATTAACAGGCAAGCAGTCCAAACAGGCAAACAAGGCAGGAGAGACAGGCAAAAGGGTAATCCACGGAACAGGCAAATAATCCAAGACCAAGAGACAAGACACCAGAAACCAGGAAGAGCGCTCAGAAATGCAGTTGTTACACTAAACAAGACTTAGCAGTGAATGACAGAGTGAACATGCTAGATATAGGCAGAGGTAACGAGGTAAATGAGACACAGGTGTAAACAGTGAGTGCTGATGAGACCGGGCAAAGGATTATGGGTGATGTAGTCTTTGATGGAGTGACAGTCTAGGGTGGAGTGCCCTCTGGTGGTAACCACGGGGCACTCTCACTGGTGATTGTGACATAGCCCCCCCTCAAAGGAGCGGCTTCCAGACGCTCCTAAACTGTCCAGGAGGGAGGTGGAGCGGAGGCGGAACCGAGGGACGGGATGGAGGGCCAGGTCCATGGAGCGGAAGAGGGCCTGGAGACTCAGGCAGAGCAGGCAGCCAGGGCGGAACAGGCGGGCAGATGACCAGGGTGGCGCAGGCCGGACAGATGACCAGGGCGGCTCAGACAGTTCAGGAGGCCAGGGCGGCCCACACAGTTCAGGAGGCCAGGGCGGCCCACACAGTTCAGGGAACAGAGTCCTCTCTGGACCCGGGACAGGAAGCAGAGTCCTCTCTGGACCCGGGACAGGAAGCGGAGTCCTCTCATACCCGGGAAAAGAAGCGGAGTGCTCTCTGGACTCGGAACAGGGGTCGGAGTCCTCTCTGGACTCGGGACAGAGGGCAGATCCCTCTCTGGACTCGTGACTGGAGGCGGAGCTCTCTCTGGACTCGTGACTGGAGGCGGAACCCTCTTTGGACTCGTGACTGGAGGCGGAGCCCTCTCCGGACTCGTGACTGGAGGTGGAGCCCTCTCTGGACTTGTGACTGGAGGCGGAGCCCTCTCTGGACTTGTGACTGGGGGCGGAGCCCTCTCTGGACTCGTGACTGGGGCTGGGGCCATCTCTGGACGCTGGTCCGTGGCTGGGGCCATCTCTGGACGCTGGTCAGTGGCTGGGGCCATCTCTGGACGCTGGTCCGTGGCTGGGGCCATCTCTGGACGCTGGTCAGTGGCTGGGGCCATCTCTGGACGCTGGTCTGTGGCTTGAGCCCTCTCTGGACGCTGTCAGTGGCTATCTTGGCAGAGAGTTCTGGTGTGGTGGCGGCCATCTTGGCAGAGGACTCTTTGCGTGGCGGTGGCAATGACAGGACAAGACTCTGGAATGGCGGCCATGACGGGACGAGACTCTGGAATGGACGGTCATGACGGGACGAGACTCTGGAATGGCGGCCATGACGGGACGAGACTCTGACGTGGACATTTGCACAGTATGGCAAAAGTTATATCAATTTATCTGAATAAACTTATTTGCTTTGACAGTATTGAACTATATTTCCACTTATTTCAGAAAAAGATGCTTTATTTTTGCTATTCATAAACACAAACAGGGAACCATTTATATCAGTGACAATATGCTATACTATTATAAATGTCAGAAACAAGTCTCCAAACTATCATCGTTCGAAAAGAGAAAATAGTTTCTATCAGGGAATAAAAAGGAATAGCAAGTTATGTCATTCTTGTGTTGGAATACAGTAAATGGTTTTCTTGTCATTCCCATTAAAGTGCCACTATTATGGTTTTTTGAATATTCCCTTTCATGCAGTGTGTAACATAGCTGTTTATGAATGTAAATGTTCTGCAAAGTTGTAAAGTCGAAAGTGCACAATAATTAAAGTTATTGTCTCCCAAAAGAAAGAATCAACTCTGAACCGCCTTAACAAGTAGTTTGTATTTCGAATCTCACTGCGTGACAGTTCTACGTCACTAGATAAGACATTTGCACAATTCCAGCCTACGTTGTATGTTGTCTGCCCGCAAAAAACTTGACCAGCCCTCAAACACGTCATTTTATGGATGACTGCTTCTCAAATCTCAACATTGGATTCGCAAATTGCTTGCTCTGGAAAGATGGGTCAGTACAGAGTTTATTTGGACCAGCTTGCGCCCTAGAATCACAACTTGTAAGTATGATTCATTATTGATGTATATATTGTCTACCGGGTGTTCAAAATGTGCAGTTGCGTGTTTTAAGTTTCTGGCTAACTCAAGTTATTACTGTCTTACTAAAATACTTCTGCTAAGCAGCTGTGGGCCACTATTACCTAAAACTGTGTCCATTAATGCAGATTGTCTGTCGTTCTTACTACTTGGAGTAAAAATAAAAGATGGAGCAAGATTTGTTTTGCAAACTTTAATGGTACGTCAGTCATTCACGTTCATGCTCGGCTAACATGCGCTGTTATTTATACAGTTCCCGCATGTGCACCGCAACACATTAGAAGTATACACATCTGTTTGTTGATGGACATAAACTTGTTAATGCTGATGGTGAGGAATTACAGTTGAAACATCTCATAATGTAACTCAAACCAGTAGCGTATCACTGAGAATCATCCTGCTCAAGTCGTCCTTGCAATGGAGGTTAGGGTTGAATAACTAGTTTTTCCAATGTTTGATTACACCATAATCATAGGACTCGCATTTGGATTGATATGGTAAAATCGACATCATCGTTACTGTCTTTACAGTGTGTACAATCAACTGAGGAAGCCTCTTGAGCTAAAGTTCAGTTATGGTAATGTACGTTTTGTTTTCGATGTGCGCTGTAAGCGGTATTGACCAATCACAACAAACTGTGCCATCTGGCCAATCAGAGCAGAGCAGGCTCTCAGAAAGGAGGGATTTAGAGAGACTGATTCATCCAATGAGTCGTTTGAGAATCATTGAAAAATGTGGTGATGTGCAATGTATATTATGAGAAAATGAAACAGTTTTTTGACCTTTGATGCATGTAAACCTGTTTCTAACAAAATTAGAAACCTTTAAAATATCATAATAGGGGCACTTTAAAATTTAATTAAACATCATGAGGGCCAAATAAAAAGAAGCCAGTTCTTAAATTTCAAATTTTGCAAAACCCTGGAACATGTACATTTTGATTGATGTTAGTACATTATATTAGAAAACATTCAATCAGTCTTTCAATATTATCTAGTTTTCAAAATTATATTAAAAAAAATGTCTATATATATATATATATATATATATATATATATATATATATATATATAAGCTACACAGATAAATTCAACACAAATCCAATTGCATTTATCTAAAAAGGTTGTCTTGGTTTCATAGTCCATTTGCTCACCTCCACTTCCTCTTAGCCAGATCAGAAGGTTCAGCTTCATTAGAAACTGAATGTTGCTTGTTAATGTGAAACTCACTTAGTGGAAACAGACTGGGTCTCAGCAGAGTTGCCACTTCCACAAACTCTAAATCACCTCATTGAAACCTTGCCAGTTGTTCAGCGGTGAGAGACATGAGAGGAGAGAGGAGCAAAAGAAAGAGGAGTAAAATAACTTGCCGTGTTTTCTGATTTACGTGTTGATGTGATTGCCCATTGCTGTCTCTGGTTGGGAGCAGAAAACAGAGAGTAACAGTACACTAATAGTGTTTGAGAGAGTGAGAGAGAGATGCGGGTGGGTGGATAAATTGAGTCTATACAGCATAAACCTGAAAGGGCGATTGATGGTCATAGCGATTAAGATGCTATAACACTCAACAATTATGTCCCTTTAATGCATAAAAGCATAAATAAAGAAACAAAGACAGCTGTGCACACATAGTAATTCCCTGTAATTCTCATTCAGAAGAATCAAAGTGATATCAAATAGGGAAGAGTACAGCTGAGGGAAAACAAAGACAGAGGAAAAAAAATAATTTTACGAATAGACACGGCATGAAATGGAGTGAACTGGTGTGAAAAATTCACCTCTTGGATCTTATCACCTCTTGTCCCTTTATTAACTTAATTTTTGTAGAAATTTACTGAACTCTACCATAGACCCTACAGTAGTTGCCAAAACGCAATCTCAAAACAAAATCTCAATAATACATTTCAAGATTTTATGAGGTTAGCATGTTGCTAAGCTAACGGCTCAACAGTGCATTTTATTATACAGAATGTGATATAATCAACATATATCCATCTAGGATGAGTTTTTTTAATGGAGATTGTTGTATTCTAGGATTGCCTTCTCTGGTATATAAGCCAAAAATTGGCCAAAATAAGGGATATTTCTCTCATTATTTTCTCAGCCTCGTGTCATTCCATTGTGGAACACAAAAGAAAGCACTTTGAAAAATCAATCATATTCAATTTTGACTTGAATAAAACCCATTAATTTAGATGTTACCACATGACACAGCACACAACACATTATTTGCAGTGCGCCCACCTTTTGCAACAGCCTTTGTGTACAAGAGCACATCTAAGATGGCTTAAAATGCATTTTAGGTAGGCAGCTAACTATGGGCCAGATTTAAAAAACAGGGCACATTAGCGCAATTCCACATAAGTTCTGCACATGATCTACTGACGATACACAGACGCAGCCGGATCATTTCCATAATGACCAACGCAATCTACCAGGAGTAGCACAAATTAACGTCTTTTTTTTTCCGGGGTGGTAAAAAATGGCGCAAATACCAATAAATTGACTAGCCAAACCTTAGTAAATTACCTTGCATGATTCATTCAAATACTCTTCTCCCATAAATTTTGCATCTGAAAGGGAAACTCCTACAAATGTATATGCAATAAGGTCAGCCGCAAAAATAACCCTATCCACGCCTTTTCAGCGCAAATTTTTCACTGCGTAAAATAAAAAAACACAAGTAAATCATGACAGTAGTTTTAACGGCAAAAGATTGTTTGCGTTGGCGTAAATCTGGCTCTAGGTCTTCAGAACAAAGCTAATGAGAGTTAGAAAAGGCTTCTGTGCACCATTCAACACTCCCACAAGCACAAGCACATCTTCAGCACCAAGGACAGTGAAAACACATGCAGCTGAAAGGCAGAAACTAGTCAGGCACAAGTCATGATGAACAGCTCAGTCCACATGGAGTTCATCAGCAAGAGCTAAATAAGACATTCAGCCAGCCTTGAATGTTACACTGGCTAAAGGTAGAAAGGCTAATGTTGTTTTTCTTTTTGCTGTCATACAGACTTAGATTAAACTGGGCCACCGACATGCTGTGGCTGCTCACAAACATCTACTTTTCCATTGCTGCAACTCAACACCACCTGCAGTGACCCCACACACACCTGCACCTACATATATCTTTTTTTATGACATTGCTCCCATGCACTGTCATTGTCCCCACAAACACTACTTGCTTCACGTTAATGCAATTAAAACAGAAACAAAAAATGCATGCCAAACACTTTGGTTTGATTTTATTTTCAAGGACATTATAAGCAAATCATTTTGTTTCCAGGGTAAAAATGCTCATGCACCTAGTAACACACATTCACAAACACATGCCAAAGCGATGCACAAACAACAGCACAAATATGCATATTCATGCTTTCTCACTCCAACACAATACAAAAGCCATAATTGCTCAGAAATACCCTCTCTGCTCTAATTACACCCCCCCCCCCCCGATCCCTCAAAATTCCTCACAATTTGAAAAGCCAGTTATGAATTGTATCACCAACTGTTGACAGTCAAAATTGGTTGTGAAGAAACTGTTCAGGAACAATTGCTGCAACTGGAATCAGCCAGTCATCTCCTCTCCACAGGTGCAAACATTTCTGATGGGGCATCCAAAGGCTGAAAATATGATCCAGTATGATTGCATTACAAACATTTCCTCAAACAAGGGTATAGCCACAGAGGTCAAGCACAGAATGTCGCAGTCTATCAGCGTTTACGTGGTGACAGCACACAGAAATGGTTATAAGACAAACTGTACTATTGATCCACTGTTGCCAACAAACACAGGACTGGTAGACCATGACTAATGACTCACTCAAATATAATCTAATGATTACATGCTCAATAATTAGATGTTTATAAATCACTACCACGGCCTGTCTGTAAATACGGGCCAGTTAGAAGCCAGTAAAGGTTCTGTAGGGGGGGGGGGACAGAGAAACAAAGAGGCCTTGTACATTATGGTGTAATTGAACATTTGCTGTCCACGTGACATTTGGAGCAAAGCAAAATATAATCTATTGGGAACTGTGGTAAATGTTGTAAAAAAACATTATACATATGTTTATGGCAACCTAATCCTGTGGTACAGCAATCTGATAGGCAATAGGTTAAAGTTCAGCTGCTCTCCTTGACAGTAAAATCGGATGGGTGAGTTACAGATAAATGTCTTCCTGTGAAGGCCTCTCTCCAAAAGACCATCGTGAAACACAAGGTGTCATATTACAGTACTGCTTATTTGAAATTTTATGGTAGCATGTGATAAAGATGTCTTTAAGAAGAGCTGAAATAAATAACCCAGAAGAGGCCATGTGTTACAGTGATTTTACTATGGGCAAAGAGTCTATTTAGGCACAACACAAATAATCGTGTCTAAAACCTCTTAACCATATTAAAATTACTGTCACACATGGCCAACTGTCTGCCTGTTACCTCAGATGAAAAACAGTAATTGTAATAATAAAGAAAGCAATTGTGAGATAATAAAATGATAATTAAGTACACGTTGTTAATTGATATTACTCAGTACATAAATGTATAATTACATTGTAACAAGGACACCTTAAAATAAAGTATAACCTAATATTCCAACCCAATCTCACGGCAATTCGTACATATTTTACGAGGTGGCAAATACGTACGAATTTGTACAACCTCACTCGTATGATTTTTGCTAAAAGAGTTGCGAGTTGCCCAATTCGGATGAATTCGTACGAATGACCTACTCCTAACCACGCCCCAAAACCTATCCTGACTGGGGTTTAGACAAATCTTACAAATTTGTACGAATTAGCGACTTCATAAAATACGTACGAATTGGTCATAAGATAGCGTTGCAAATTCACCTAACAGTATGCAGTTTATTGTTGGTATAGTAATACAGAATTGAACACATGAGCGGTCACAGATATGTAGCTATTTTAACTTTGAACATTGCTATTTATTGTATAAGTATAAGAAAAATGGAGAATCTTTATTTGATTATTGCTGTGAACAGAAACTGATCCGCACGTTGAGATTCCAGTCGCAAATGCAGTGGCCATATTTCTTAATCAAGTTTCAGTGTAACTCCCATAGGCTATGAGCTCCCAGTTTCCACTGTACTGGTGTAGAGAGAGAGAGAGAGAGAGAGAGAGAGAGAGAGAGAGAGGGGAGGAACACTACATGATGAATGGAGAGAAGATGACTGATCGGATGACATGAGGCTTTAGGGTATATCTCCCCCCTCACTCTGGTGGGCAAGTGAGCTCTTATTATCCATCCAGCTCCCAATCCACACACACACACACCACCGCAAGCACAGACTCAGTCCAGATTACAGACACAAGTATGCAGAAGTGTCATGTACTTATTTATTTTGAGGTGGCACCAGTGGCAGTTCTGACTTACTTGATACCATAATCAAGATAAGATGTGACCTGAAGGGGAAAAAACAAACAAACAAAAAACACTTTTTAACTACTTAGTAGTTTTTTATTTAATTTAGAAAGATTTTTTTACAAAGTCTAACGGTGTTGGTTAATGTGAAGAGGGCCCCAGATTGAAATCCAAACAATGTATCAGCAAAACTGAACTTGACAGCCAGTGATCATCACTCTTCTTGGAAGGTTGAAATGTGCGACTTGACTAGACAGACCAAATTTAGACATGTGCTTGTGTGATTTCACATTTTAGCTTAAAATTAAATTGTGCAGCTTAATTTTCAAACAACATATGTATATAATTATATTTACATTTTAAATACATAAATTTGAAAGCTGCATTTAAAATTCATTGGCTCAAATATGATTCTTCTGGATGTACACACATCTCTGCGTCACATTTCTCATTTCAGTGAGTGTCCAGCTCTGCCTAAATCTTCAGTGATCTTGCCTGTTCCAAACATATTTTCCCTCTTTCCCCCACATCTCCACATCTGTCTTTGTCAAAATTGAAAGTTGATTCATCTCCTCCAAATCACTCATTCTTCTCTTGCTCTCCAACCCCTAGGCTGCTCTGCAAAGACGAGAGAGTGAGAGAAGCTGAGAATGAGAGAAGTGACAGCTTCAGAGGAGAGATCAGAGGCCGGGGCGTCTTCACATCCAGACAGGCAGCAATGCAATATCTTACCCATACAACCTCTCTGTCACAGTCCGCCCCAAATAGCACATAAAACCACTCAGCTGAGGAGAAATAAACTAACAACGGATGCAGCAAAAACAAGGTGTCAAGGGAAATGGTTTCATCAAGTCTAGCTCATAAAAATGGAATTTATGGACGCAAGGGCTTTTTTCGCACCGCAAGCGGTCTCGCTCTGATCATATGGACCCCCTGTACTGACCAGTCGGCCTGTTTGTGATATCACTGGGGTTGTAATCAAGGCCAGGGTCATAACTCACAGGCCAGCACAAAGAAAAAATGGCTCTGAATCCAGTAAAAAAAATATATAAGAGATTCATATAGTTCAACGGCAAATCATTTTCACATGAGGTTTGAGTCTTATTAAAAAATGTCCAGACAAACCTGTAACACCTGGTTCACGCTCCTTTTCTTATGTTTCAGTGCTTTTTAGTGTGGTCATAGATAGATAAATATGTTTAATATAGATAAATATATAGATAAATATGCTGTAAGTCTACAAATTTTAAAAGTTTGATTTCAGCCAGACTAAACATTTGTCTTTTTACAATGTCATGTAAATGCTTTAGTCAGGCTGCAAAAATGCCAGTCTGTTTTTTTTTCAAAGTCAAAGGCACAGACTTTGTTCAACATGTACAGTAGATGATTAAACTAAAATTGCTGTTGTACGTATGCCCTAAAAAAACCTGGAGTGCAAAACAAGCGAGGAGGAAATATCATTAACACTAGAAACATATACTTCATGTATACTCAAATACACAAAAACCAAGTGGAATTTAATACAAGTGTATGGCATACTGCACAGTATATAATTTATACTCTATATAACTCTATTAACACTGTACATACTATTTTTTTCAATATTATGTAAAACAGTACACTATAATGAAATAAGTAATGAAAACTATAATGAAAGCATGCTAAATTGTTGTCAGATGTCCATATTAATAGTATTTTCAGTTGCTATTTCAGAAATAAATTATTTTTCCCCTTTCTTTAATCAAATTGTACTAAAAAAATTTTTTGGAAATGGAAAGCCAAGTCAAGCACATTGCATTATGGGATACAATGTTCCACACAGTATGCTATGGTCGTATACCACACATTTTAGAATGTATACAGAAAATCTGCATAGTGTGCAAAGTGTACATAATGCATACTGCAATAACAGTACAAGTACTGCTGTAGTATGCTATTCTGAACAAACCCCAGGTTTCTGAGCCCACAGTTTTGATAAGCCTCGAAGCGAGAGCTGCCAGCACACAGGAAATCCCTCCTCTGTCGTCTTTACACCTCTAGTGAGGAACACGCACAAAGGAAACGGCTGCAACTTTTGCATGCAGGGTCACATCCAATCAAGTCAGAGGGTGTTTGAATCTCAACTGCACACCCCCTACAGGCCTAATATGTTGCTTCTTATTGATTGGACATCTCACCCAGTCAGACGGCCACAACATGGAGAAAACGCATCACTCTCTGCTGGTTATCAATTGGTCGAGAGAGCAGCTGGGTCTGCTTAGGAATGTTAGCTGTTGACGAAAAACAGGATGAAATATTAATTTATATGGTAACACTTTATTTCATTGGTCACTTTAGACATTCTATTGACTATAAGCAACTTTGCAACTAACATGTCAAGATTAAGATTGCCTGCTTGATATCTGTTAAAGGCCCGTTCACACCAAGGACGATAACTATAAAGATAATGATAAGATATAGTTCTAAAAATCGTTCTCAATATTAAAGAATAGTCCACATCACAGCTATAACAATAACAGCACAGAGAAACGATATCGTTGGAATCATTTTCAGAAGGATTTTATCCAGCTGATGAACTATAAAAACATTGACAGCCAATCAGAATCCATCCTGCTGTAACAAGCTCGAGCATTTAAAGAGGCAGAAAAGGACACGCTTAGAAAAAACAGAATGATATAATCCGCTGGTGTGGCTGCAATATAGTTACATTTATAGTTATCGCCCTTGGTGTGAACAGGCCTTAACACTTTATGTTGGTGGTGCCACAACAGACATTCTACTGACTTTAAGTAACTTTGCAACTTATTCTACTTATTCTATTTAACACCTAACCCTAACCTAACAGTCTACTACAGTCAACTAATACTCTAATGAGAGTTAGTTGACATGTAGTTGCAAAGTTACTTATAATTTGTAGAATGTCTAAAGTGGACCATATATAAATGTGTATATATTAAAACTAATAGGATAAAATGTGCTGCATAGGGAAATCAACCTTTTCATAGAACCCTCGCTCTCACGAGCATTGTATCACTTGCAAAGACAGCCTTCCCAGCATGTCTGTTAGTTATTAATACCTCATTGCTGGCTTTTTCTTGAAAGAACCAAAGGAAGGAGATAAGAGGCATGCATTCGCTCAACACTCCCGAGTGAGAGGGGGGTGCATTAGCTCGTACTTCTGTCAAACCCCCACCCCCGCATGCCCCGATTTGACATGCAAATAAGAGCCACATTTGCATCTACCTGACTAAACAAACAGGAATTAGGAGAGACAATCAGCACACATAAGGAGTGAGAAATTAGATCTGAAAACACCTCTCCCCAGGCTTATAAATAATGCAGCATTGTGTGTTTTAAGAACTAGTGTGCTCATTTTAAGAACGGTTCAGATTTGTGCTGACATGGTAAGATCCCTGCCGTAGTTTGCCTGCGGCATTATGGTAGTTAAGATTAATTCTGAAGGAAACCTCTACCTGCTAAGGTCACGGTTGTTGACCCCTCACAATAATCTGGGATCTTTCCGTTCGATGATTTCGCCACAATATGGTCATATGTATGCATTTATATGAGTGCGAGCAGATGTTTCTTTGCACAGGGAAAGAAGTTAACCTGAAAATGGGGGTCCTGAAGCGACACAGCCGACCAACAGCTCTTAATTAGAAATCAGCGTCCGTACACCCAGTCTACCTTGGCCATGCCACAGCGGGCTTTATGCTAATGCATCTCAACTTTAATGGAGCATCTAACCCTCTCTTTGACAGAAAGCACATCCTAAAATGAAAAATCAGCAACAAGCAAGAGAAACTCACCTCTATGAAACTTCAAGTAGGGCAACTATTTTCAAACAAATGACACCACTGGGCTGGGGTGAAAGGTCAAAGACAGTTCCAGTGCATCAGAAACAAGGAGTACAGACCAAATTTCTTGATGATGACACAGGGGACTTGAAAAAGAGAAAGCAGTGACCAAAAAAAATGAAATTAAAGGGGTCATGAACTGCATTGTTTTATTGTTTTATAATGTTTCCTGGGTGCACTTATGTTAGTATGATTTTTACATCAAAAATGGTCATAATTTAGAAATAAAAGGCATTCTCCCTACCCTGATTTTAGCCCTCTGATTTTAATGCTCTTTTTAGGGGCGTGTCTGCTGTGAGACTTCAATGTAAACGCCCACTGCTGTGATTGGCTAATGTCTTTGCATATGAAATTAATATTACATGTGGAACCCTCTCAAAAACTTTTAGCACATTTTTACTATTAAAGCGCTCAAGATTAACTTATTGTGAAAAGTGTTGATTATAGCATTATATTATATCATATGAGCATTGTAGCTGATCACAGACATGTTGAGCGCATGAATGCAGTGATCTCGCCATTGCAACTCGTTTTCTGCACTCTCACGAATGCTTTCATCATAACTAAGGCCGCATTTACACTGCAGGTCTTGATGCACAATTCCGATTTGGTGACTATATCCGAATTTTTTGACGACCCACTTACATCTTTTAAAAGCAACCCGTATCCGATATTTGCATTTACACTATACACTGGCGAAACAGCCCAACACGTTCTGACCTGGAAAACGAAGTAAAACGGTGCGATATGCAATAGACGCAATGGATGAATTTAAGTTTATCCTTGCCTGTAACATTAATGTTCTCCGGCTCTTCAAAGTCCAATGATGACATCATCTTCTCTGCAACTATCCAGTATTTGAGGTGGTTGGCAGCTTGGCTTGTCCCCTAATATGCCGCCCATTTGATCATAAAATGTAATATGGCTATTGCCACTTCTATTATTGTGGTCTTTCCCCGTTTTGTACTTGCATTTTAGGCTTTTGATCTTTTGTTGGCACTGAAGCCACAAGTGCTTAAATCCGCGCCTCACCATCTCGACTGCAATATCTTTAAACACAGATTTGTTCCTATAACAACCCTGCATTTTCATCTTCCATCGCGCCATTAGTGTCATGTGATCGCAGTTCGTGTCCACCTGAGTTGACGTCATTCGCCTCCGTCCCTTTTTCAATGACGTACGACTCGCATTTACTGGGGAATATCCGATTTGACCGCTTACATGGCAGACACAAATGCACATATCCGAATCATATCGGATTTATTACCACATATGAGTGAGGCCTGAATCCGATCTGAGGATATCAGAATTCATGCGTTTTTTTCCTGCTTACACATTTACATGTCATATCCGATCTGTGCCACATGAGAGGGAAAAATTGGAATTGGGTCAATTGAACCATGCAGTGTAAATGGGGCCTAACAGTGCAAACACAATGTAAATAAGAGATTTGTTGATTATAACAGGAGTTTTGGAGAGAGTCCTAATAAACTTGTGCTGTTTGATTGACAGCTTCAGCGATTGTAAAGGGAGCGTTCTTTGATTGCTTTCTGTATATAATTTACCACAGTTTAAACAACAGATTATTTTCATTTAACCCTACTAAGAGAAATAATGTGAAGTTTACCGTTTAGTCACTGGTTTGATTTACTGACACATAAACAGCCATAAACAATTTTGAGACAAAGAACATCTGACTGCACATGAATCATTACATATCAGAAATCACTGGTCACAGATCAGGCATTAGAATGAACACATTTACTAACATGTTGTTGCATTACTGTCAAGTCCATATCGTAAAAGTCTGTTTGCAAAGTCTGTGCAGAAATTGCGACTGATTTATCAGTGATCCTGTATCGATCTTCTCTCCTCGTCATCTCACTAACACGCTAGTGGGCAGGGCCAAATTTATGATGATGAAGTGAGTGTTGACCTTCTTTCACATTTCTAAAAAAGTCGTTTTCTGAGATTAGTTTCAATAAAAGCTAGGAATACAATAAAAACAAGGAAGTTTTCAGTTCTGAAACTTACAGGATATTCTTATAGTATGATGACCTCTTATATGTCAAAAGCTCAAGGAAAATTGTATTTCTCAATTCATGATAACTTTAATGTTTTTGTATGCTCTTCCAAAAGTCTTTGCACTGCATAAAGGCAATTTTACATTGTAACTGCAAATTCCAAATGGCTTTTCAGATGGAGACAGGGGCATAACTGAGGCAGCACCACTTGCCAAGCTCATGCACAAATATCCTGCCACTTTTTCGCATTGCAGAAGACAAAAATATATATTTTTGTGGTTACTGTGTACCAGTGACCAATCAGAGGTGATTTTAAACACCCAATGAAATGGCATTTTGTTTAATGTGCTTACAAAACAATATGGAAGATGTTTGATTGCTGATTTTCCTGAGCTCTGTGGTACATTTTATGGGGAAATCAATGATATTTTGTTTATATTTTTAGCTGTATTGGCTATCATTTGCAAGCAACATACAATACAATATTTACACTAATCACCTCATTCAGAGACGTAGCATGATTTTGCTTCCTGGCATTGAGCTGAAACAGTAGCAAGCAGGCATCGCAGTGTTTGTGCTGGTGTGTTCATCTGTACACAGAGGAGGCAAGATCACAAGAAAAGCTTACTGCAAAAATGCCTTTAAGACCTTGTGCATAAATGACGGACAAGGTTTGCCAAGTGTAAAGCAAGCTATTACAGTTTTTCTCAATTGCTTTGGCTTAATTCTTGAATGAGACTTTTATTTCTCAAAACAACAAGTTCAGGTCTCTGAACAATTTGTTTCTTGTTCACATCAGAGTTCGATTTCTTATTGATTTAAGCTATTTGCATGTGTTTTGGCACATGTGTGAAAAAGAGTAATTACAATTGTCTACAATTTGCACAACAACTAGCTACACATGGCTTGTTGATCAAAACTGATTTTCAGTGAAACTCTTCACAACTTCTAAACATTCTTTCGTGCGATCGTCCACATGCAAAATGATCCATTTAGTTATCAAAATCTGTCAGACATGCATGTATATTCCATAAATACCTACGACTTTTTATACATAATATTGTGAAGGTAAATTTGAAAAGCACGACATAACATAGATATGTATAAATACATATCAAATAAAAAACGTGGAATATCAAGGAGATTTTTCCCTGGTGCACTGCAAGGGAAAATGTGATGTGATGATGAAAATCTTTGGCCAGACCAACAGGAGCGACAGGATGTCCACCTGTCACAAAGGGAAACCACTGGAGGCAAGCTTGATTAGAACCCAAGGTCAGTTTATTTACAATAGAACAGAACATACCAAGACTTTGGACAGACTTGGACAGACTTGGACAGACTTGGACAGACTTGGACAGACTTGGACAGACTTGGACAGACTTGGACATGAACTCACCAACAGCAGTGACACAAACTAGACAAAGACGCATGGCAACATGAGGGCTTAAATACACAGAGACTGATGACTAACAAGGAACACCTGTGAACAATCAAACAATGAACCAATAACAAAAACTGAACTGAGAATCCACATGATTAAATCAACCAATGACAACAGACTTGTTCGACTTGATGCAGCGATGTGCAGACCGATCGGCGGCTGACTTGAAGCGGTGCATGCCGGTTAGAGATTTTGTCCGACTTGAGACAGCGCCGACGCCACGTGACAGTGACGTATGGCATCAAAGTACCGCGAGAACGATTCGAGAGCAGCCGGATAATACAGCCGGTGCAGCTTCTCAAGAGCGGCTGCACCAGGCTGCATGAATTCTGATGACGACACAGCTGTTCCACGATTGGCCGGATTCACCGATTGATAGCATAGGCTTATGTTGAACTTTATTCTTATACAAACAGACGCTGTATTATGCAGTACATAAAGTATTGAATGAAAAATGCTGCTCTCGCCGATCGGATGCATCCAGCCGCAGCCGATGTGGATCTTCAACTACTGTAAACTTTGTAACATTTTTGTATAGTATTATAAGCACTCAGTGTCATCAAAAATGTAGAACATGCATGAAATTTGTATATAACAATAATTTCCACGCTTGACTGCCATGGTGACAAAACATCTAAACGTTTTGACCAGTGTGGCTCACATGGTGATAAAAACACTTTCTATTTTGGTGCCATTGGCCAATTTACTGACACAAAAACTAGGTTTTGAAGCATGAATGTTTTGGGTGAGTAACTACATTTTCCAGACATGCAATTCTGAGTTCTGATATTTCAGTGAACAGTTGTGACAATTGCACTTACAGTTTAGAGAATGGTAAGACTGTTTTAAGAAATGTGCCAAAGTGATTGAGAAAAACTGTAAATAAGTATACACATTATTAATACTGCATACTCTGCTCACTGCTACTGCTGACTGACTGACTACTTGTCAACTATTAAAATTCAATTGTAACCTATTAAACCAACCATAAAAGTCATCTGTATTAAACCACCTACCTAACCTCTCTAACACTGAAGATGCTGTTAAGTTTACATTAGTTTCAAACCTCTCAGTGTGAACGGAGAAGCCAAAGCACAGTCAAGTCACCATAATTTCCTCTCTTTTACATTACAGCTGGAGCTTTTATGTCATGACAGCAAATCCATAGATTAGTTACCACAAGTAGATATGTAGAAACAGGAAAGAGAGAGAGATAAGTTAAAGAGTTTTCAAAAAGATTGCTCACTCCCCAATGAAGATGTTTTCCCTTCCGTCTCACCACCCCACATTTGATGCTCCAGGCAGTGCTCGGAAACAAAATAGTCATTAAGGAGAGGAACTTGAGAATCTCACGAAACTATGAGAATCCATCACACAATGCGTCCCAGTTGTACACCAGTCTGTCGTCTCTCACTCTGTCTCTCTTTCTAGTGTAAACTTAATAAACAGCACATGCTACATCAGTGCGTTTCTTCATAGGTTTAAAAGACTGAGACCACATTGAAAACCTGGGATTAAAAATAGATACAAAGTTTTAGATATTGGAGAAAAAAAAAATACAAATAAGGTTGTAATATAGGTCACATTAATAAAAAAAAAACTAATCAAGACATTCTGATAATCTAATCTACAGTAGTTTTCAATTCCACTTTTATTAAAATTAAGATGTGTAATGAAATGTTAGACAGACAGACGGACAGATTAACAGACAGATAGATACTGTAGATAGATACATGGGCGACATTAGGGGGGGGCAATATTTATTGTAGTCATGGAGTTTCCCGATGTGAGTCGTCAGCTCCGCTACAAGTTGGAGTGGTTAGTCAGGCCTCCACAGACAGCGCATGTCCTGAGCGAGATCTAAATCCACATGAATGGCCTGTTCAGAGCATAAGCAAGAAAAACTCACAGTTCAGAGAGTCACGCTAGTCTACAGTCTAGGTACTTTGCTGCGATAGTTGGTGTTGTAGTGATTTTACTTTTGTCCATCCAAGGACGCTAAGTAAGATAGTGATTGGTACTCACGTCATCACTGACGTTGTGATTTTTGGACCACCCGTCACTTAAGGTGTGGTTATGAGTACATCAGATGACCACCTTCCCCCTCTCTGAAACTAAGGTGAAGAACCTTATTATGCATCAAACAATTAAACTAAAGATTATTTGTTATTAACTAGCATCAGTTATATTACCTCTAATGTAAATTAGAAAATCATATACTGATAATATACAACAATGCCTAGGTCTCTGGAAAGAGGTTTGGTTAAGTGATATTTACGTTCCACATGGTTGAATAAGCAGTGCGATGGCGGCGACTTCTTCCACTGGTTGTGCTGGGAGACAATGCAGTGGGGGAGAGCTGGAATCCGTTTCAACAGCCTCGAACACGGATGCTGTGGGATGCTGATCTCCTGGAGCACCAAAGGGTCCTAAAATCTGGAACATGCAGATGAGGCCCTGAAGTAGGTGCAGAAGGTCCTTAATCTGGAACACGCAGACGAAGGAACCTTGAAGTGAAGGTTTGCTCTCCTGAGCTTAACCTTGTTTCAAATGTCTCTGTGTGTCTTCTGCCTCTCGGCCAGACAATCAGGACTTGGTCAATCCGCTTTTGTCTCTCTGGCATGGAGACTCGGGACGTGGTGTAGTCGCCTCGCTGGACTAAAACTCTGAACGTAGTGTTTGTTAATGTCTCTTTCCTCACAGGCTGGAGGCTCAGAATGTAGTCGTATCTGTTGCTGCCTCACAAGCTGTAGACTCAGATCCTCGGATCTTTTGTTGTCTCTCTGGATAAACCAGAGGCTCAGAACTTAATTGCTCTGTCACAGTCTCATCCTCGCAGGACAGACTCAGAACTTGGTGATCTGTCACAGTGTCATCCTTGCCGGACAGACTCAGAACTTGTTGATCTGTTTCAGTCTCATCCTTGCTGGACAGACACGGAACAAGGAGTGTCTGTTGAAAGGGTACCTTTATTCCTTTTCGACGAGGAAAAATTCTCCATTCCTGTGCTGTGATTGGCCGCTGGCATCAGAGGGGGCACACCGTGTGGCCCACCCTCCTTTCCCCTGTGGAACTCATTTGCATACTGTACACATTTAGAAGTCTTTAAAGTGTCTTTACAGTTTACCAATGCATTTCACACTTTCCAAACCACCATCAGAATACCCTTGGCAATATTCTAAAAAAATAGACACCAAACATGATGGAAAAAGATTAAACTGTCATTCATTTGTTCATTGACAGCTGAATCTGTGTAAGATGTTGCATTACAAATAGCTGTCATTGAGAATACTTATTTCTCTGAATAAGCATGGAATGGATGTGTGAAGTTTTCATCAGTCTTAAGGTTTCCAAACATAGGTATGAATGGATTTGGATGGATCATTGTGCTCTTTCTTTGTTTCACCCACTACTGCTGAGGTCCTGATGAATTTTTATGGCAGTCACAGACCAGGACATTAGGGATTAGTCTCTAGATGGGTGAAGGGCAGAAACTGCATGTGGACCAATGAGAAGTCCTGTCCTTCCTGTGCTTGGTACCAGAGGTCTTCTTCTTGGCATCTAAGAGGTGTCTGGCTGTTGTCCTAGCATCTTTATCTGATGGCGCTCGACAGTTTGTTTGTGTTAGTCCACCAAGATCCAATCAAAATCTAACAAACCTTTGTCCACTGGTATGGGCAGAGAGGAGCCCGGCCATAAACTGGGCCCTGGAATGTGCTGTCCACTACAGTGTTGACTGTGTTACTACCGGTGTTCTTGCCCACCACGGCACCACCCCCACCCCCACCGTCGTTTAGATTTTTTTAATAGTAGCCTAGTAAAAATCATTTAGTTCAGTTAGTGAACAGATACTACAATTAAAAACTGAACGTGCAGTGTGAGCTGAACGAGAGTCGCAGCACAGACCAGCAGCAGGAGTCAGATTTCATTCATCACGAGAGCTAGGAGCTGAATGACAAGATGGCGGCGGAAGATTTGGTTTCAACGTGGAATGTAAAAGCGTTTGCCAAAGTTTGTCACTGTACTGTTTTATTGTTGTGTTTTTCATTAAGAATATCAATGAACCTACCATTCAAGCAACCCGCCCCCGAATTGGCGCTAATTCTAAAGTGAAAGTAAATTGTGCACGGCCATTCATGATGGTGCGTGTCCACTGGCGCGGAGCAGATTGAGCGTTTTCAGTTAATTCCTTATGGTGCCAAAGGAATTAATTGAAAACACTCTAACTGCTCCTCGCTGTTATGAATGCCTGTGCAGTCGTGGGCATTTTACTTTCGCTTTAATTAACGATTTAATTAACGAAAACTCCAACATCACCCCCCTCCTCCCTCCCAGTGATACCGGTATTAACGTGTTGACCAGAGGTGGATTAAGGTGGTCAGGGGCCCCTAGGCTGCTCTTTGTGTAATTTATTTAGTGCCATACATGGTCCACATGCAAATATGGTGAACTGGCATATACACACACATTGAGACAGCCAATACTACAGTGTTTCCTCTACATTCCTTCAAGTGGTGGACCACCACAGTACGAAAATTACCACCACACCACATAGGTAAAATGAGAAATTGAACATTACAAATAAAACACAAATACAAACGAGCACAATGCCCAGTGTTTAGAAGCAGCCTTTTAATTGACAGAGATGGTGAAAAGATATTACTCTCTGGCCTCTGCCACCACAGCCACAAAACAATTACAAAGGAAATATGTAACTATAAACAGCAAAGCAACAGAATTCCCTGCATTCACAGTTCAACTGCAAGCTGGTTTAGCTTTATAAACCAACAGGTAGGCTACAGCATCTGCATCAGTGCAGAACACCCTGTTTTACTGAGGCAAAATCACAACATCATTACTGAGACAACCACTGTGCAATACACTAAACTGTGAATAAAACAAAGCCATAATAAAAATGGCGGAAATTCCCTCGAGAAGGTGAACAATAGCCGCTTTTCCACCGCTGGGCCGAACGGTTCTTAGAATGGTAAGGAACAGTTCCAGTTGTGTTTCCACTTCAGCCTGGTACGGCACGGCACGATTACAAACCGTTCTCGGCCCGGAATAGAATCCATGAAGTGACGTCGCCACTCAGGATTTGTCACTTGTCTGTTGCCTGGCTACCAGTTTCTCTGTAGCTGGCTAAGCGCGCTATTTGAGCGACGTAAATACAGATTAATAATAAAATTAAAAGAAATATCTGATCGCCCTCCATAACGCAAAATAAACACCACATCGTGTGAAAGAATTGTTCTTGCTTGTGCCGACTGAAAACACACGACGAGAAATACCATGAGACAGGAGAGACTCGGATATTGCAGTAAAAGCTACTGAACATTGAACAGGCCATTCATGTGGATTTGGATAAAACATTATTCGCTTGATGTCGTACCTGTGGACACCGTTTAGCCCTTCACAATGGAGTAGCGGACGGACACGCAAGGCATATTAAATTAATATGATTAGGCTACTTTTATTATTAAATTAATATTACAACGCATAACCGAAGATGATATAAAGATTAGTTAGATTAGCTTACTCCTCATTTAGAAAAAAACTTGTTTAACACGAAATACTTCTCGATTCACGGAAAAAACATTTTTTCACAATGGGCCACAAGTGAAATATTAAGAAAATAAATTTGATTAATCTCTCATCGTCTCTAAGAGAATAGGCGCAGATAATGCAGTGTCAGATTGACATAAGATCGTTCATTTTTACTTTCACTTTCTGTAGTGAATAATTGACTGGCATTTGAGATTCTTCACAGGCATAACTCTCGCGCAAAGTTTGCACATTGTGATATGATATCCACTGGCCCGCCCTCATGGTTTAAAGGGGCCATGAACTGGCTTTTTAAATTTTTTTATATTGTTGTCCGAGGTCAACTTATGACGTTTGCATGGTTTTTACATTCAAAAACATCATAATGAATAAGTAATAGGCTATTTTCTACCCTGGTTTTGAGGCTCTCTCAAGAAACGCTCGGTTTTTATGGGCGTGCCGCACTGAAGACTTGGTAGTAAACGCCCACGGCTAGGATTGGATAAGATTTGCATATTTAATGAGCTTCAGCTCCCCTGTCAGTACATGTGGGAATTGTTTTGAAAGCGTGTGGAGAAACGGCAACCGGAATGATTCGCTCACAGGGCTCACAAACTGTCTTTGAATGTTTTTTATTTTTTTTATTTAATATCAGTGGATATAACCGCGAACCATACACACACACACGCGCGCCCTTCAAATATAAGTCAAGTCAATAAGAGTGAAGAGTGAAATAAGTCAAGAGAGTGAACAACGCACATCAAGAAAGGAATGTTATTTCACTATTTAAGATAGTCCGTCGGCAGGCCGGGCTTACGTTTTGGTAGCCCGTCTGAAAAACACATAGCCCCGGGACGTTGGGCTTTGCGAGCACTGGCCCATAACGTTACATGTCGGAGTCTAATCCCAAATCGCAATGAACCAACAGCATTACAAATAAAGAATTCTTCAGCCTTTGACAGCGTGCTAAGGTATGTTCAGTTAGACACGTACACATAATCAATACAATCTGTAACAATGCAATACTATCACAAATAAAAAACATGTTTTACTCACATAAGTGTATTGCACCATTCCTGTCGGATCCAATATAGAAGGCACAGCATTGTGTTTTAATCTCATTCTGTCTGCAAATCCAGTCTCGACCTGTATCTTGTTTACAAACGATTCCGTGGTAAAATGAAGTGAACAAACACGCAATGTCTTACGCACGTGAGCTAGAACTCCATTAAAAATAAAGTTCAACCACTCATTCCTAATATTAGAATCCGAAGGAAGCTTATGCGGGGACTGTGTTCTTCCACAACCAGGCACAGCGCAATGTATTACTCTCTTCGGCATGTTTATAGCTTTCGATCCGTTTAGCTCCACGAGTCGGTGGGCGGGGCTACAGAAGCCGGGCGTACATATTTATCTGTTGAGGTGGCGTTTCTGCATTCTATGACGTCAATGGTTGACATATTCTGAGATCTCTCATTTTCTGGGCCTGGTGTCAATAAAAGCTTTTGTTTGACTAACAAGGAAGTTTTCAGCTCTGAAACTTACAGGATATTCTTATATCACAATGAACTTTTATATATCAAAGGCTCAAGTGAAAGTTGATTTCTCAATTCATCACCCCTTTAAGATGCAAATATTTTCAATATTGCAATGTGGCATTTTTCTTTATGGTTACGCAAAATGGTGGACAAACAATGATTTACATTTGAGTGCATAATTTCACGTGATAAAATTAAGTAGGATAAATTATAAAATAAAATAATTACTAAATTATTAATTATTTAAATAAAAAATAAGGCAAATAAACAAGTAACAAGCTAAATTAAACTAGTTTGCTTAATTTCTGCGAATACTTTGCTGATGCAGTAGGCCTACAAAAAAAAATCTTGCCCCCCCTAACTCGAGAGTCAAATGTCGCCCATAGATAGATAGATAGATAGATAGATATACTAGATGTACCTACTTATAGATCAGTATATTTTTCATATATGGCCAATCAAAAGAGATTTCTTTTAATCCCGCTGTTATTTAAAAGAGATTATCTGCTGGGGATCTCTAAGCATTTGCCATTCTTCTCAGAGGAAAGGTTCAGCCACCTTTAGATTGCTAAATCACGTCTTGACTGCCTAAAATCTCCTGATTGCTTTTCTTTCTACTCAGTGGCTTTAAAGCTTCCTCCGCCTGCCAGAAACAGCAGATGGGAACGTGGAGCTGCAAATTCTTGCCATCCCATCTTTCCCCATCTTGTGGAACAGTTGCACAGTCCAACCTCATGGAATTTTCCTCGGCTCAGTCTGTCTTGGGCACTTGAGGATGTTCCAGCCTGCAGTGTGTGAGGACATGGGCCAGATGTTGTGTGATGTTTGAACACAACCTCATCGCTGCAACTGCGGAGCAGGCCGTGCACTACCCATCCTCTTCAACAAGACATCTTTTTTTCCCACAGAAGAAACTGACCTCCATTCACACACCATCTGTCCTCAACTACGACAGCATGCACTATAATTCACTAAAGGCTGTTTTCTTCTTCAAATATGTACTCAGTGATTGGAGGCATTATGAATTCAATTTAGGAGAGGACGTTTGCTCAGGCATACACAATGCAATTCAAAGCTGTGACTTTCCCCCCCCCCCCCTGTGGCTTCACAGTGGGTTACATCATGTTGGGAATTTCCTGAATCACCGGTGGTCAGATGGCTTTCTGGATATTGTGACTCACAGTTACGTGTACTTCACAACAAATCTTTTTCTTTCCTGTTTCCCAATAACATCTCATTTTGAGTTCCCCAAAAGAAAAAGAAAAAAGTCAATAGAATTTTCATTTTTGGGTAAACTAATGTTTTGAGTTTTGTTTAGAAGATGAAAAGACATTATAATGAGTGTTTCTGGAAAAAGAAAAATGGTCAGAGTTAAAAAAAAAAAAATTGAGTCATGTCTCTGAAATAGTCGTGGAGGGACAGAAATAGATCTGGAAATTCTAACCACAAAGCTTCAGCTAATTTCTTCAGTATTATCTGAAGAACAGAACAATGAGCCATAACTTAAACAAGCTTCCACTTTGTTGTGAAATAATCCAAAATAGGCACCACACATTATGCCAATATTCAAAAAGTCTAGCTTGCAAGATTATATGTGAAATATAAAACAGCGTATTACAAAAACACTAACTCCAGAATCCTATCTTATCGGTTAAGTAACCGTGGCGATTTCAATTGGGATAATCAAATCTTAAAGGGATTTTCATAATTTATTCATCCTTATGCTATACCCTGTATTCTTCTGTGGAACACAAAAGATATTTTGAAGAATGAAAAAGATATTTTGTTGGTAACCAAATATAGTTACCATTAGCTTCAACTGTATGGACAAAAAACACATTCCATAGGAGTCATACATGTTTAGAAAGATATGAAGGTGAGGAAAATGTTGACAAAATCCTGAAGCTACCCCTGGCACCTGGGTTAAAATTAAACCAGGCAGGTGGGGCTAGATTTTCAACACTTTTACTTGACATATTTGAGGTATAAGCTCCAGTCACCCAGAAACCAGACAACCACACTGAAAGAAAACTGAAACAGATACGCTTGTACACATAACCAGCTATAGTCATTTTGTAACCCCCTCCTTACACTAGTCAAAACAAAACTAAGAAACAGCTTGAAAGCCGCAGAGGACTTTTTAAAAATTTTCCCCTTTGCTGCATTCCTTTCAACTGTAAGAAGCCAGTCATCCCGGCATATTTGCTACTTGACAGTGACAGAGTATTTCTTCAGTTTACAAACACACACTACTGGGAGAGTTTCAAAGAGCACACCGCCGTCAACAGCATTGTTAGTGTCAAACTCGCATTATTCTGCGCATCTCCACCTCACTCAACACTGCTGTCAATCTACCTCCTCTCCCTATGCCTTATTTATGACACCGGTTGAGGGGGCATGCTGTGCGGGGGGCTCAGGGGGACACCGTTATCCCAACAATACACTGCATTATTTGCCTAATCAAACAAGCGGGAGGCACCTTCATGCAATATGTAGCATAACTCATGAAAACAAATGTGGCTCTTGTTTCATATGTTGCTACACACGTGCATGTCAGGACATCGCTGTCATCGACAAAGCTCCAAATGGAGGTGTTAAAGTCGCTGCACATGCGAAACTGACAGAGATACCCACACCCCTCCTCTATTATTTCCAAGCAAGAGGCATCACAGCTGAGGGCGATGGCTAACCTTTCAAGTGACCACTTAAAGTTATCATACAACATTCAAGCTCCCTACTTTACAGCTCACATCAGTACATGTTTTTGCAGGCACTCACCATTTTGCATTTTTACTTTTTTCCAATAGGGATAAAAAAAAAAAAAAAAAAGATTTGTTAAAGAGAAGCCATGAACCAAGCCAACCAGTTATGAGGTGAATCACAACATTACAAACTTTTAAAAGAAAAAGAGTATTTGAAAATCGGACCAAGACTGTGTTAACAACTTTAGTCAGGGAAAGAACTACAATCCCATGAAGCATTGCAAATGACATAATCAAATTAAGAACGATGAATAAATATAAAACTATTCACATAAAGTTGTTGATTATATCTATAGAAAAAATATATTTCAAGTTTATTGAAAGATATGCATATATATACAAATATTTAGGTATTTTTAAAGCATAGTGTCATCTGTGGTGCTCCATGGGAGAGGGCGTTCCCTGCAAGCTCTTTTGACGCCACAACTCTCTGATTGCTGGAATTTTCTGCACAGCATCATGGCTATGGTATGTACAGTATAGATACTGTGTATGCAAACACCACAATTTCAGCTGTTAATAAAATACATTTAAATAATGCGAGCATATGGCTTCAACAAAAACATACATCAGCGATTAACAATCTTGGGAACTCACAGTAGTAGATGGCAATCTATTTCACTATGGAGAAAATGAATGAATTTACTTCCGAAACCTGATTATTGCACTTTATGTCACAAGATCACAATATGTTTTTGAAAGGATTGGATTTACTTGAGCAATGCTTAACTACACGTACACCTTCCCTACCTTGCATAGTACACTCTATGTGTGGTTTTGCAAGTCTGTGTCAACTGAGAAATGTTCAGGTAAGTTACACCTGGATTGCTAAAGGTGACTGGCTGACTCAAGGCTTTGCTCAAGAGTACCGGCAGATGGGTAATAATATACCCATATACCACAGTCTGTGTTTGCTCAGTGTGTGTCAGCCGTGTTTTCGGTTCACTCCCTTTAATTAAAGGGGCTTTCTGATGCACTGTGCAATATTTTTGTGAAAATAAGAGTAACTGAGGCGGGTGTTGGGGTTGTACAAGTGTTGTAACAGTATGGTTATTGTTGTAGTCCAAATAGTGTCCAACTGCATATATTCTACACATTCAATTTATAAAACGGAAGTAAAACAATCATTGAAGTAAAACAATGGAAAGTGTGGGGTCTCACTATGAAATAATTATTTTTCTCTAATGCATTTTGGCCACAATTATTGGCACCCCTACAAATTTTTATGAGTAAAATATCTCTGAACTATATTCCCATTCATATCAAGATCAAAAGGATAAACAATACAGATTTATTTTCACAGCCGCCTTTGCTCATATTTACCAAGGGTGTCAATAATTCTGGATTTGACTGTAGGTCCAAAGTTACTTGGACCTCATCATTTTTTTAAATGTAATTTGTGTTCTACAAAGATAGCATATAGAACATGAAGGTGAGTAAATGATGACAGAATTTTTGGGTAAACTATCCCTTTAAATATAAGTAGAGTATATAAATGCTTGGTTCTTTTCAATGTAGGTACAGTCACATAGATACATTACTTGCAATAAAAGCTTACGGGTCAGTCATACCATACTGCAATAAATACTTTTACAAATTAGATATACAGTACCATTCAAAAGATTGGGGTTGTAAGATTTTTAAATGTTTTTTAAAATGCTCACCAGGCTGAATTTATTTGATCAAAAATACAGTGAAACGTCTCGGTTACGTATGTAACCCTCGTTCCCTGAAGGAGGGAACGGAGACGTACGTCGGAACTGACCGACGAATTGGGATCTATTTTCAGAGACCAATCTACTTCGAGTGTTTAAAAACGAGCCAATGAGAATTGGCATGCGGTAGACGCGTCCCACGCTCCGCCCCGCAGCGCGGGTATAAATACGGAAGTGGAAGTACCGCATATCGCTTTACAACTGAGGAGCCGGCTAAGTGGCTCGGCCTACAGCTGAAGCACAGCACCTGGCGACGGGACGTACGTCTCCGTTCCCTCCTTCAGGGAACGAGGGTTACATACGTAACCGAGACGTTCCCTTTCAGTCGGTCACGTTCGACGTACGTCGGAACTGACCGACGAATTGGGATCCCTACTAACACGCCAGAGATGCTGGCCCTTCCAGCGCCCTGACCGAGCTCGCTGGACCACACCTAGGTTGGTGCGGAAGTCAGGGCTCCAGTCAGGGAGGCCAGTCACTGCTGTTCCTGCAAGACCCACTCAGCGTGACTATTGGATAACGCTGGGAAAGCGTGCCCGTCTCAGGAGATGGTACGCTGCGGAGCCACGTCCTTCAGTGGAAGGAGAGGTGGAATTACTCATAAGGACTAACCTAGCAGGGTAGTGCTACCTATGGCAGTCTCTGGGGTGGATCCAACCTGGTCCCAGGGGGGAAAGAACACCACCAGAGACGACAGAGCGGGCTCTGTCAAGGGAAAGACACGGGGCTAGCCGAGTAGGGTAGCTGGTACCGTGGAGAATACACATATGGGGTTGCCGTTAGGGAACCGCTACATATGGAACCCAGCCTAACACACACGTTCCACAAGCATACGGGTGTAGGCCTGATGTCAGACGGCCGCAACGTCTGACACCGAAGGGGTGACGGAGGAGCTCGACAGGGTTAGCCGTTTCCGGGGAACACAACTGGAGACAATAGACGCACGTATCCGGCCCGGAGGCGGGAGTGGCGTATGCAAGCCGACACTAGAACGGGTACTTAGCGCTACTGGCCACTGGGGGCGAGGACGCGGGAAGATACCGGCTCTACACGGAGGCTATAAAATCTAGCGAACGTGTTAGGTGTCGCCCAGCCCGCAGCTCTACATATGTCTGTCAGCGAGGCGCCTTGAGCCAGCGCCCAGGAGGAGGCTACACTCCTAGTGGAGTGAGCTCGCACCCCGAGCGGGCAAGGCACGTCTTGGGACTGGTAAGCCAAGACGATAGCATCCACTATCCAGTGGGCTAACCTCTGCTTGGAGACAGCCTTTCCCTTCTGCTGGCCTCCGTAACAGACGAAGAGCTGTTCTGAGGTTCTAAAGCTTTGAGTTCGGTCCACGTAGGCGCGAAGAGCGCGGACGGGACAGAGCAAAGCTAGGGCTGGGTCTGCCTCCTCCGAAGGCAGCGCTTGCAGGTTCACCACCTGGTCCCGGAAGGGAGTGGTGGGAACCTTGGGCACATATCCAGGCCGGGGTCTCAGGACAACGTGAGAGTTGGCCGGCCCGAATTCTAGGCACGATTCGTTGACCGAAAGTGCATGCAGGTCCCCTACCCTCTTGATTGAGGCCAATGCAATCAGGAGCACTGTCTTCATAGACAGGATGTTTAGCTCGACTGACTGTAAAGGCTCGAAGGGAGGGCCCTGGAGCGCTCTGAGCACCAGGGCTAGGTCCCAAGAGGGTACCGAGGTTGGCCGAGGAGGATTTAGTCTCCTCGCACCTCTGAGGAACCTGACGATTAAGTCGTGCTTACCTAAGGACTTACCTTCGACTACATCGTGATACGCCGCTATTGCGGCGACGTACACTTTGAGGGTGGAGGGAGACAGCCTTCTCTCCAACCCATCTTGTAGGAAAGAAAGCACGACATTAACCGAACACCTTCGGGGGTCTTCCCGGCGGGAAGAACACCATTCAACGAACAGGTTCCACTTCAGAGCATAGAGGTGCCTTGTAGAGGGGGCTCTAGCTGAAGCGATGGTGTCTGCCACTGCCTGTGGCAGGCCACCTAGAACCTCCGCGTCCCGTCCAGGGACCAGACATGGAGTCTCCAGAGGTCTGGACGCGGGTGCCATAGAGTGCCCCGCCCCTGAGAAAGCAGGTCCTTCCTCAGGGGGATCGGCCAGGGAGGGGCTGTCGTGAGGAGTGAGAGTTCGGAGAACCAGGTCCGGTTGGGCCAGTAAGGCGCAACTAACAAGACCTGCTCCTCGTCCTCCCTGACCTTGCACAGTGTCTGTGCGAGAAGGCTCACTGGGGGAAACGCATACTTGCGTAGGTCCCGGGGCCAGCTGTGCGCCAGTGCATCTGTACCGAGGGTGCCCCCGGACAGGGAGTAATACAACTGGCAATGGGTCGAGTCCGGAGAGGCGAACAGGTCTACCTGCGCGGCTCCGAAGAGGTCCCATATCAGCTGGACGCTCCGGGGGTGGAGTCGCCACTCTCCCGGAGGTGTCGGCTGACGAGAGAGCTCGTCGGCTGTCTGGTTCAGCGCACCTGGGATGTGAATGGCCCGAAGCGACCTCAGACGCTTCTGACTCCACAGGAGGAGATGGCGGGCGAGCCGGAGCATGCAACGGGAGCGTAGACCACCCTGACGGTTGATGTACGCAACGGCCGCAGTGCTGTCCGTACGGACCAGAACGTGTTTTCCCTGTAGCGGCTTTTTGAAGCGGCCCAGGGCGAGACGTACTGCCAGAAGCTCTAGGCAATTGATATGCCAACGCAGTTGGGGCCCCGTCCACAGACCCGCAACTGAGTGCCCGTTGTACGTGGCCCCCCAACCCGTGGAAGAGGCATCCGTGAAGACCACAGCATGCCTGGACACCTGTTCTAGGGACACTCCGGCCCGTAGAAAGGCAGGGTCCGCCCACGGATTGAAGGTTTGGCGACAGTAAGGAGTAACTGAGACCCGGTACTGGCCGCGCTGCCACGCCCATCTCGGGACTCGGTCGTGAAGCCAGCGTTGAAGCGGTCTCATATGAAGCAATCCGAGCGGCGTTACCGCGGCTGCAGATGCCATATGCCCCAGGAGCCTCTGAAAGAATTTCAGTGGGACCGCTGTCCTGCCTTTGAACGTATTCAAGCAGTTCAACACTGACCGGACTCGCTCCTCTGTGAGGCGCGCAGTCCGGTTGACCGAGTCCAGCTCCATACCGAGATAAGAGATCCTCTGCGTGGGACAGAGTTTGCTCTTCTCTCGGTTGACCCGAAGGCCCAACAGGCTGAGGTGACGTAGCACCAGGTCCCTGTGTTCGCACAACTGCTCCCGGGACTGGGCCAGTATGAGCCAGTCGTCGAGATAGTTGAGAATACGAACGCCGCGTTCTCTGAGCGGAACAATGGCTGCCTCTGCGACTTTCGTGAAGACGCGAGGCGACAGGGACAGCCCGAAGGGCAGGACTTTGTACTGAAATGCCCTCCCCTCGAACGCAAAGCGAAGGAACGGTCTGTGTCGAGGGAGAATGGAGACATGAAAGTACGCGTCCTTCAGGTCGATCGCTGCGAACCAATCCCGGGGACGGATGCATTCGAAAATGCGTTTCTGCGTTAGCATTCTGAACGGGAGCTTGTGCAGGGCCCGATTCAGGACACGCAGGTCCAGGATTGGTCTTAACCCACCCCCTTTCTTGGGCACAATGAAGTAGGGGCTGTAAAACCCCGCCCTCATATCGGCCGGAGGAACCGGCTCGACCGCGTCCTTCGCCAGCAGGACATCGATCTCGGACCGCAAGACATGGGCATCGCAACTCCGCACTGAGGTGAAGAGGATGCCCGTGAACTTGGGAGGCCGGCGGGCGAATTGAATCGCATAGCCGAGTCTGATGGTACGGATGAGCCAGCGAGACGGCCTGGGAAGACCTAGCCAGGCCCCCAGAGACCGAACAAGCGGGACCAACAGCACCACAGACGTGCCCGGGGTGAGGCAGCGAGATGGAGTACCCAGGCCCGACTCGGGAGGCCCGGAGGCGGCCCGGAGTGTTGCTTGAGTACTCCAGGGTGGGGCAGAGTGAGGGTGAGAAGGCCCGGGGGCGTTCTCGGTGCCCACACTGCTGCCCCCTGGCGAGGGGGAGAGGGGAGGAAAGGAGTGGCAAGGCCCGGGGGCGTCGCACACTGCCAACCTGACCCTCTTGGGGCCCAGGGAGGGAGGAAACTGCTCTTTTATTGAGAATGTGGGTACCGCTGGACTCCGGAGAGCCAGCGGCAGGATGTTGATACCAGTGTGGACATTCTCCCCCCGGTCCTCCTCCGGGGGGAGGAGGGGTGCGGACACCACCTCCCCGAGAACAGCTCCTCTCCTCCCTGGGCTGCCCGTCTCAGGGCCGCTTACCCTTGCGCTTGCCTGCAGAGACAGCGGGGCCCTGGACGGGTTGGGCGGCCCCCTTGCGCCTGGCGCCCTGCTTTGCCGGTGGAGGCTGCTGCTTTGGCTTGGCAGGGGCGGAGGCAGACGCCGGGGGACGCCCTCGGCGACGAGCAGGCGGGGGCACTGCAGCCGGCGACTGGGTGGAAGCAGCAGCAGGTCGCCGGGGCAGGATATTTTTAATCGCCTCCGTCTGCTTCTGGGCAACCGAGAACTGTTGGGCGAAGTTCTCGATCGCGTCGCCGAAGAGGCCGGCCTGACAGACAGGGGCGTTGAGGAACCGCACTTTGTCGGTCTCACGCATATCTGCCAGGTTCAGCCATAGGTGGCGTTCCTGGACCACAAGTGTGGACATCGCCCGACCCAGGGAGCGTGCGGTGACTTTCGTCGCCCTGAGGGCGAGGTCCGTCGCGGTACGCAGTTCCTGCATAACCCCTGGGTCGGAACTACCCTCGTGCAATTCCATGAGCGCTTTGGCCTGGTAGACCTGCAGGAGCGCCATGGCATGCAGAGATGACGCGGCTTCTCCACAGGCCGTGTAAGCCTTGCCGGTTAGCCCGGACGAGAACTTACATGCCCGGGAGGGGAGACGCGGATTTCCCCGCCAGTCGGTAGCGGTCTTAGGACACAGTTGCATCGCAACCGACCGCTCCACTGGGGGGATCTCCACGTAACCCTTCGCCGCGCCACCGTCGAGGGTAGTGAGGACGGAGGAGTCAGTCGATCGGTTTCTAGCGCTATAGGGCGCTGTCCACGACTTCGTGAGCTCCTGATGCACTTCCGGGAAGAAGGGCACTGGGGCGGGGCGCTGAGAACCAGCACGGGCCGTCCCGAGATACCAATCGTCCAGCCGCGAGGGTTCGGGACGCGGTGGAGGGTTCCACTCGAGCCCGACACTCGCGGCGGCCCGGGAAAGCATAGCCGTGAGCTCTGGATCAGACTCGGGCAACGCTACCACACCCGAAGGGGGCAGCGCAGCCGAATCTTCATCTCCAGAGTCCATTAGCTCGTCCCCCGATGCGGCGATCGAAACCATATCCTCAACCGGAGCCCCAAAAGTAACAGCTGGCCCCCCGCGGGAAGGACCAGCATGCTCTTCCGGAAGCTCAACCGGCGCAGTGGAGGGGGGAGGGGCCCGAGGAGCCTGTTGGCCCGGCGGGAGTGCCCTCACAGTAACCCTCAGGTCCCCACCAAAGGTATCAGCCAAAGTAGCAGCCCTCTGCTTCGGAGCAGGAGGGCCACTAGATCGGGGGATGCGCAATGGGACTCCACCTCTTTCAAGGTAGTCGAGCCTGGACCGTAGTACTGCGATGGTCATATTCCCGCAATGGGAACATGAGTCATCCACGAAAGCCGCCTCAGCGTGCTGAACGCCCAAACACGTGAGACAGCGATCGTGTCCGTCAGCTGGGGACAGGTAACGACGGCATCCAGAAACACACGGTTTGAATGACATCTTGAAAAAGACGCAGGGTCAAACCGTGTTGCTCTTTTAGAGGAAATGCTCTGATCAGTGCCGAGGCACGCAGGGGAAATGGCCGCGGCTCGCAGCGGTTCAAAGGTGCAAGCCCGCTGAGAGCACTCAAAATGCCCAAAGCTGTAAAAACAGCTGTTTGTTTTTTCGCGACCACCGCTGCAGGCACCGTCACACCGACACTGGCAGAACTCCAACTCTCTCTGTTCGTCAGGAAACACTCTTCGTAGGAACAAACGCATGAATGTTCGGCTCCGAAGTTGAAAAGCGATATGCGGTACTTCCACTTCCGTATTTATACCCGCGCTGCGGGGCGGAGCGTGGGACGCGTCTACCGCATGCCAATTCTCATTGGCTCGTTTTTAAACACTCGAAGTAGATTGGTCTCTGAAAATAGATCCCAATTCGTCGGTCAGTTCCGACGTACGTCGAACGTGACCGACTGAAAGGGAACAGTAATTTTGTGAAATATTTTAACAAATTTAAAATAGCTATTTTCTATTTTAATATATTATTCCTGTGATGGCAAAGTTGGATTTTCAGCAGCGTTTACGCCTGTCTTTATAAAGTTCAAATGAAAAGCATTTATTTAAAATAGAAATTATAAAGTGTACAGCTTAGGTCATATTTAACTCTAAATATTCCTTTAATATTTATTATTAATTCCACTTAACTTTTTCATATGGAAAAGAAAACAAGTCATTAGTTTCTATTTGAATACACTTGTGCTACTTTCAGCCTACACGTGCATGTATGCAGACTCCTGCTTATGGATGCCTGCCAAGCAGTTACATAAAATCGATGAGAACTTAGTCAATAGCCCTTTAGACGGATGGTAACAGAATGTGTTCCTTATTTTCTGATTATTCTAGATTAATCTATCCACTCCATTTCTCCCGCTTATTCATCACAGAGAAGACTGATGCTGCGTTAGTGGAAAGATCTGGAAGAATAATGTTTGAAAATGACAATCTTAGTGATTCAAGACTCGTGGTCTCATGAAATTCAGCCCCGAGGCCCAGCTATCTGCTCATAATGGCAAAGCCTGAAGACTACAGCATTCAGTTTTGTTCTTACTGGAGCTCCGTAATTGAATATGCACCTGACATCAAACAGCTCTGATCTAGGCGGTTGGAATTGCCATCTGGAGGTCTGAATCCATGTAGCACTGCTCCTTAGCAATCTTGCTGAGAAGGCAAGAGAGACCAAAGACCAGCCTCTTACCAAGCTAGACCGTCTTCTGTGTTCTCTAACATCAAATGGTCTGATCAGTTTAAATTGGTAATATTGAGAGTATTTCATTTCAATCCTATGCAGTGATATTATTAAGAGTACATGGTGCAACCGGTTGACTATGAAAGTCACTATGAAATGCAGAGCCATGAAAGAGCGGTAACAGCATGTTTCAACATCATGTGGTAGTAGAGCAGGAAGTTTGATAGGATCTTTAGAGGGGCAGAATGCTGGAATGCCGGGAAGGTTTATGGCTTCACCTCACCCTAGGCTGACACTCACACACCCACATTTCTGATTCAGCCCTCAGGGAGTGTGTGTGTGTTGTGTACGGTATGTGTGTGAAAGGGGCTACAGACATGTCAAGAAACAAACTTTGCCCTACCCTAAACCTGAACCAAGAGCACCAGATATCTAGAGGAGTATTCTCAGCACAAACCCACATGCCTGTACACAAACACTCCACACTCACTAACACGGCTGTATATGAGGAATGTTCCCAGGAAGGGTTTGCACGGCCATGAACAGTAGTCAGGATAGACGCAATTGATTTTTTCACAAATAAAAACAAGATTGAAAGAGATAAATATAGAAAAAAAAAAAGTCCTTTAAATAAGAAGCACAAAAAATAAAACATTCAAATGTAAATAAATGCATGTTTTTCTATTCATTAAAGACTCCTGGGGAAAAAACAAGTAACACTTTATTTTACAGTGTCCTTGTTACATATGTTAAAGGTACCTACCATAGTAATAACAGTAAATGATGCATAATTACATGCAACTAACCCTCAACCAAACCCTAATACTACCCTAACCCTATAGTAAGTACATGTTGTTAAAATAATATTACTTGGTACTTAAATATATAATTATATTGTAACAATGACACCTTAAAATAAAGTGTAACCAAAAAATGTCAAGGTCTCCACTAAAATATTAAGCAGCACAACTGTTTTCAACATTAATAATAATAAATGTTTTATGTGCACTAAATCAGCATATTAGAATTAATTTTACTGTAGTTTTTACTGTAGTTTTGGTTGCAACCTTGGTGAGCAAAAAAGGCTTCTTTCAAAAAAAATTTTTTTTAAATCTTACCAACCACAAACTTTTGAATAAAAAAAAAGTTCAAAGTATAATGTCAACTTTCTTCTGAAATACTTAAAACAAAAATCTGTATTAAAACAATGACAATGACATGGAGAGAAAGCTTAGCGTAAGGCACTTTAATCACATAATTTTTTTTCTAGTAATTTTGACTTTATTCTCGAAATATTACTTAAATGTGTAATGTTAAAATTCCTTCTTTTGAGGTCTCTATATTAAATCCTCAAATAGAAAAGGCAAAAACACTTTAATCAGGATCATAATGTGAATATTTTATAAGTGTTAGTCTAAATTTTCTGGTTCCATGCCTTCGTGGTTCAATAGTTATTCTGCTGCCAGCAGAGCACTGGCATGGTGTATCATCACCAACACATACTACCAGCCTCCTCAGTTGGCATTGCGCCTAGCACTGAAGTGTTTCGAGGAATGGGTGGTGGGGGTGTGATGAAATGGGATGGGTACACATTTTCCCCTTCACTTGCCAAAGTGGGGTTAATGCCCACAAAGGACAGAGTTGTGTTTCTCGTGTGTGTGTGTGTGTGTGTGTGTGTGTGTGTGTGTGGGTGTGTGTGTGTGTGTGTGTGTGTGTGTGTGTGGTGGATGTGAGCAATGCTAGTGTGTGTGGTGGATGTGAGCAATGCTAGTGCATTGTAGGAAAACTAGGTCAGCAGTGAGGGCTCTCTGGAAGAGGATGTGAACTTGTCACCTCTGATTCCATTAGAGGGACTGAACTTGGTGGGAGAAGATGGGAGAGGGAGAGGATATAAGGTCAATAGATTGTTTGGTCACTGTGCCGTTTCACCAAGAGGAAAACAAACACTCAACTCCAGCAGAAGGCACAACCTCAGGCAAACCTTAATGGGCAGGAGATTATTTAGTGAAGATTCATGACCATGAACTTCAAAACAGATGTTGACATGGATTAAAACACAGGTTTGGATCGCAACCTGTGTAGCAAATGCAAGTGTTTTGACTTACAGTGCTTACATTATATAGGTGTTACTTCAACTTTGTGCACTTGTAAATCAAAGGTCAATCTTTTTTTTAATATAAAATAATATATATATACATATGTATATATACACACGCATAGTAGACCACCAAAAGTGACGTATGGATAGGATATTTGTTATTAATCACCCCACAAATTCAATTAATCCATCAAAATATGAGGAAAATATTTAATATGAGGGAAGAACCAAACACTAAACTTGGTTAAATTATCTGACAAAATTATTTGGCATAAAAGGAAATTATAGCTACAGGTTTTATTTTACTATACAAAAAAATGCATAAAAACAAAAGCTCATATAGGAAAAAGCATACATTGACTATACAACATAGCCAATTAATAATGTTTCATCGGTTATGTCTTGTTTTAGCATGTGTTCATAATTTCTTTGTATGACAGCCTGGCCAAAAATTATGTCCACACAATTTGCTATGTTTCATTGCGTTATCACAAATAAAACAAATTACTCCCAGCACAACTACGCAATAAGCTTATAAAATCTTTAATAATATTGTACTTAAAATGTTAACTATATACTTAGCCATAGCAAGACAAAGTCGGCCATTTCCATTTCCACCACTGTCATTGCCATCACAGAATGATATTAAACCCAGAACATCATTTCAGATGCAGGGAACAAGGTGGAAAAAATAGTCATAAATACATAAATATTTTTACTTTTATTATCACCATTATTATTATATATATATATATATACTTTAAAATTAAATTAACTACTGTGTGTGAAAATATATTTTTTAGTATTTTCTAAAACTCCACAGGACCAAAAGTGCCCATAGTTGAAGAAACACCCACATATGTTCAGGGCAAGTCAAGTGTCAAGTGCATTTTTATTGTCAATCCAAACATGTATACATTGGAATGTAATGACTTTTGCAAATATAGTAGGACAAAAAAACAATTAAAGGGGACATATTATACATACAAGGTGTCCCCAGAATGTGTCGGAAGTTTCAGCTCAAAATACCCCTCAGATCATTTAGCTTGTCAAATTTGCCCCTATTTGGGTGAGAACAAAAACACACCGTTTTTGTGTGTCCCTTTAAATGCAAATGAGCTGCTGCTCTCCAACCCCCCTTCCAGAAGAGGGCGGATCCTTTACACGCGCTTCGGATACTCAGTCAACAACAAAACAGGCTAATCTCACTCAGCCAAAATGTCAGAAATAACCAGTTGTGGAGTGCAGCCTTACATGTTTCAACCGGAGTCGGACAAAGATGGAGAGACTCAGGAAGAGGTTGCAACTTTTAGACTGCACCTGGACGTTTCTGAATGGTTAGTGGATACATTTGTGTATCGTTAGTTGTTGTGGAGTTATGTTGATTCAACTCATTGACAAGCATGTACTGTTATGTTAATCTATAAATTGTTGTATAGGTGCTTGTGTGGCAATGTAAAAAAATCCGTCACCTGACTTCAATGCATAATAAATGTGCGTTTATGAATTATGCAGACAGTGAGCATTTTCGTGATAAAACAAACGACATAGCTCTAGTCTCTGTGAATACAGTCAGATACTATGGTAACTTTAGCCATATTAGCCTTACAGCATTCTAGAAAGCTCATTCAGAAAGGTAATTTGCCATAAAGTGCCATCCTTACTTCTGGATATGAAGTTAGAGCACGAAGTGTTGGTATTGACCCATCCTTCAGAAACAACTTTTTCGAAAGTCCAGCATTGTACTGACCTTTGTTGGTTAAGCAGTCATGCGTAAAATGATTTGCGCAAATATATAACATTTTACCGACATTCTTCGTCACATTTCCTTCAAAAATTAAATTCAACCACGGTGTCCTCAGTGGCTCGGATGCCGGGAGTCTATGGAGACTAGTATGTTCGTTGGTAAATCCAACAACAGAACATGTAATGTTTTTTGGTGCAGACATTGTACTGTTATTGTAGCTAGCGGATACAGCGAGTAAACAAATGGCGGTCTCTGTGCTTCTCACTCAGGGGTGTGTCTATGCTAAAAGGGCAGATCATCAACAGTCATGGGCGGGGAGTAGGGGTAAATATGAAACAGCATGTTATGAGATATTGATAATGATTGATTGGGATTATAAAAAATGTATTGGGTGGATTTTTACCATTATAGGCTGGTTGTTTAAACACACTGTGGACACAATTTTGCATAATAGGTCCCCTTTAAAACCTAAAGTTTGTGGCCTCATAAACCAACCGTATACTAGAAAGGAAAGCATCACTCACTGGTTATATCTATTAGCTATAATACTGACAAAGATTAAAGGGGGCTTTGAAACATGACAAAATCCATTTCCATAAAGGTCACTGGACGACCAAGATAATGGATTTGTTATGTATGTAACCCAATCCGGCCCTTCATCTCACTGCATCGACAGGATACCGTGGAGACACACTGAACCACAACACACAGCGGTCCCGCTAAGCGGCTAACACTTCATCAGCCGCCATAATTTCATACGGCAAGCCCTGCTGACAGCTTAGTGAAGTGCAGGAAAGGGAATGTGTCTCAAACGTGTGCTTCTTAAAGCTTTCCGTTCAGTTCGTGGCCACACACACACACACCGACTAATGGAAGACTAGTACATTCACTGCGATGGCTCTCAGCCCATTGACGCAACCGAGCGCGCTGTGAGCCCCTCGCTGGGCCAAGGACAAGCTCTGTCTCCACTTCTGCCAATAGCGACGAGTCTAAGAGCATACCTTCTGTGAGAAGGAGACTAGTGCGGGGGATTAGACAGCATCAGAACTTTCCAGAGCGATATCTAAAATTTGGAGTTGTGAGCTCAGACTTTGAGGGAAGCACAAATCCACGGCTGCTCGCTAGAGGATTAGCCCCCTTGCGCTCAAACTTAATGAGGACGAGTAAGCCCATTCCTACAGCTCCACGCAAGACACGATCATGAAGTGTGCTGAGGAATGACAGAGACAAAGAGAGAGAGACTGGAAGAAAGGACAAGACCAAGTGCGCAATAGTGAGAGGAGTTGTCTGCCAAAGGGGGACTCTTTAATTCGGTCTCTGTTGAGGAGTGGGTCGAGTGGAACGCTAGCCTGTCTGTCACCGCGAGGCTCCAGTGACCGCCTGACAGATCACAGCACAGCGCCGCATCAGGGGGGCCAGTAAATTGGCCCGGGGGGCCTCCTTCGCCTCCTTTCTCCAGCTGAATCTGCAGCGGTTTATGGCGAGGCTGATGGGTAGTGTGGTACACAGGAGGCTATTTATGAGACATATTTGTCCACGGCAGCATTTTCAGCAAAAAGCGGTTTACATGTGTTCAGGGTTGTCAGGGGGGAGTGAGTCGCCCCGGGTGGAATACAGGTACAGCACTTTATTCAAAACAAAGTAACATTATAGCCACAGCAAACCGTCCGATACAGGAGACATGATGAAGCAAGCTATTTTCGGCCACTCTGAACTCTGAGATCTGCAATATACAGTAACGTTGCTTCAAAGGAAGCGATCTGCCAAAGCCTTGATTCTGGAATTGATTCCTGTTCATAGATGAAGAATCTAATTAGGTATTGGTCGGTTTACTGTCCACTGACACAATGAATAAAGTCCCCCAGGACCCTCCTGTGCCAGACTCGAAGAACTGAGCTTTAAAATGCAATCATATTATCAAAACTAGATTTTTATATTTTATGAAGAAAATATGCTAGGGTGTTGTGGGTGGATTCTTACTGGGCCAAGTCAAACAAAACAACTTCACCCACATGCATCTATCATATTCTGGCCCCTAGATATGGCTCGGGTTCCTCATTAAATTGCTTAAAAAAGTGTTATCTTCTCTTCATCATTCACATGCAAGTTTAATGTTGAACGTCAGAACGAAATGAAGATTCATCTATTTTGTAAATGCATGCTATAAGATCTTAGAACGATTCATCTCTGCATATGCTTCATATTTACATTTTGTTTTTAACCTTGTAATTTTTCATCAAAAAGTAAATTGTCCAGTGAAAACAATAGACTTCCTCAATCATTTAAGATGTTCAATCATTAAATATTTGGGACTTCATTCCACATCTTAAAATCCAATCAACAACCAATAGATAGAACCAAGTCCCAGTCTGTTGATACTATGTTAGACTTGGATGTACATCATAATATATAGAAGAAAATATCTGTGATATTTGAATTTAATAGCTGAAATAGTTGTATTTTATTCAATATTGCAATACTTGTCATATTACAATATAAAATAAACAGTCAAATAAACATATACTGAAATATTGTAACAAGCATTGCAATAGATAAGAATATCAAAACGAATAAATTCTGAACACTACTAAACCTCACCACATGAATGATAATAATGATGATTACATTATTAAGAAGCACAAACTAGTTAACCAGGCCATGAAATGAGGTGGGCATTTGGATAACAATAAATCTGGCCAAATGTAATGGCACCTAATATCACGAAGTAAAAACATAAAACCAAAACATGTTAAACATGTTGCACAAATTTGACCCTACAAGAGCTCATTTGCTGGAAAAGCCATGCCTAATGGTGTTCATTTAAAGTACAACTGTTTCTCTCCCACACAGATTATTAGACTGATGTCTGCTTTTATCACTAGTGCACTAGATTTAAAAATCTGATTTGTTTTTTTGTTTTGTTTTTTTGTAGTCTGAACAGGAGAAAACACATGAAAATCGATTTTCAAAAAAGAACCTTGATAAGTGGTTTGAAATCTGATTAAACACGGTTTTTAATGCATCTCAGTCTAAACAGCAGATCAGATTTCATGTGGTTTTTCTGTCATTCGTTGTGCAAAGGGATGTTACGTCAGGTGTTGCAACAAGAAGACTCAAAGACATAACAACATTGCATTCATCCCCCTTCCCTTGTTTTTATGTTGTTGTCTACAACAAATGCATTCGGATTTAAATACTGTCCTCACAAAAAACAATTGATGGCGAATAATCCACTCAAGTGTTACATATGGTGAACCTACACAAGTTTACATTCTTACAACCAGTTTGTACAAACTAGAAAAAGTGACTGCAGTCTGAAAAGAAAAAAAAAAATCAGATCTTGCCACTTATAAATTGCAGTCAGGCTAACAAAAAATTCCAGCAATGTGAACAAAGCCCTATTACACTTTGATTATCTTTATCAAGGACTTTGCATTGATGTTCACATAAAGCTCATTGAAAGAGTTACATTTCAAAGACAGAAGAGCCTGCCAGTACAAAATTGTATGTATGAAAATGGAATTCAAAAAATGATGTTCCACAAATGCACAAGCAGGAAAAGGTAACAAAGTGAGACATTAGTCATCAGTCATTTAGTAAAAACTCTAGAAAAGCACTACATCGCCCTGCTTAACAAACTAGGATACAACTCATCAGAAGCAATCTTTATTTGTATTGAAGAGCTCACTTCTGCCATGTCATTTCCACAGAATGCGGCAGGCGTCCTGCTGAACGCCGCATGTGTGCACAATCAAGCCAAGAGCGAAGGGGATTCAATTCCAAGCAAACCAACCTTTCCTGGAGTGTAACCATTCATTACAGACATCCCGAGGCAGGGCATGGAAGTGCATCTCCACTTGCTAAGACTCAATTTGAACAGTGGGGGATCTGAAACAGAGCCGGGACATATGGCTGAGTCACCGCTCTCCTGAGCTCCGTAACCTACAGCCGTGCAGTCTATCATAGCAGGTATGTGGAGTGGCAGGCCGCTTCCACACGATTAACTTGCGCCTTTCTATGCGCAGAGCTATAAAAAAAAGACAGCGAATAACTGTAATCCACGTGATAGAGCCCAAAATAGCAGTCATAATGTTTATCACCTCAAGTGGTCCCCGCCTGCATACGGGAGGCACGGATATGAAGAAGGGCGAAGTATTGGGCGAGCTGCAAAACAAGACAGAGAGAAAGAAAATCTGTGACAAACGGGATGAGAAATCCTGACTGACAGGCAGTTTACTGTAGCAGAGAGGAGAAAAATCCACACACTTAGCTAAACTGGAAAAAAACAGGTGACTGAAGTGTTTGAATCTGTCCAAATGGTAAACAGAGAAACTCTCAAATCACACACATAGAGTTGATCTGAAACGACTGGCTAAGTTTTGTGATTTTGAGTCGGTGTGAAAGTGGGTGAGAATGCGCCGGCATGTTTGAAGATATTTGAAGATTCCAATTCTGCCCTCCGTCGAGGACGGTGACTATTATATTCCATTGGGATGACAGAGTCAGCAGGGCTAAGAACCTTTGCGAAGAGGAGAAGTGTCAGAGGGATTGGCCGATGCCGGTGAAGGGGATGGGTGCTGGGGTGACAAGCTGTCAGTGTGTCTCACAGTGAGGTGAGCAAAGGGAAAGATGGGTAATCACAGGTAGCAGTGATGGACAGGAGAGGGGCACAAAGTTCACAAAACCAGATTCTGGAGGGGGTTTTTTTGGTATAAAATGTTAATAATTGGTTTCATATTATTCACAATTTGAACAAATATTGAAATGTTATCCTATTTTGTCTAAATAAATAAAAATAAACTAAACTTTGGTATGAGAACAGAAAACATAAAAACTGATTGTTTAAAATGTGTGTGTGTGTGTGTTTGTGTGTGTGTGTGTGTGTGTGTTTTTTGTGACATATCAGGACACATATTTGTATAATGACATGGGTATGACACAGGTATTACAAGGAGAGGGTGACTTATGAGGACATTACCCCATGTCCCCATTTTTCAAAAGGCTTATAAATCATACAGAATGAGTTTTTGTTTCTGGAGAAAGTAAAAATGTGCAGTTTCCTATGATGGGTAGGTTTAGGGGTAGGGGTAGTGTAGGGGGATAGAATACGGTTTGTACGGTATAAAAACCATTACGCCTATGGAATGTCTCCACAATTCACAAAAACAAACATGTGTGTGTGTGTGTGTGGCCTGGTAAACCCTACGTTATGGGGACAAAATGTCCCCACAAAGATGGCAATATCCGAAATCCTTGTCCTTGTGGGGACATTTTTTGGTCCCCATGAGGAAAACAGCTTATAATTCATACCAAGTGATGTTTTTTGAAAATGTAAGAATGCAGAAAGTTTCCTGTGGTTTAGGGGTAGGGTTAGTGTAAGGGGATAAAATATACAGTTTATACAGTATAAAAACCATTATGTCTATGGAAAGTCCCCATAAAACATGAAAACCCAATAAGTGTGTGTGTGTGTGTGTGTGTGTGTGTGTGTGTGTGTGTGTGTGTGTGTGTGTGTGTGTGTGTGTGTGTGTGTGTGTGTGTGTGTTTAAAGAAATAATACTTGTATCCAAGGATGCATTGACTGAATTGATCAAGTGACTGTAAAGACATTCTAACTACCAAACAGCATATTAGAATGATTTCAAAAGTATCATGTGACACTGAAGACTGGATTAATGGCTACTGAAAATTCAGCTTTGCCATCACAGGAATAAATTACATTTTAAATTATATTAAAACAGAAAAAAGATATTTTAATGGTTATAATATTTCACAATATTGCTGTTCTTACTGTATTTTTGATCAAATAAATGCAGCATTGGTGAGCATAAGATACTTCTTTCAAAAACATTGACTTTTAATTTACCAACCTCAAACTTTAGAACAGTAGTGTAAACAGATTTTTTTTTTTTTTTTTTACATCGGTAAAGCACTATCAACCAAATGGAAGTTCTTTAGCCTGAATAGGAGGAATAAAAAGTCATGCACCAAAGCATTGCAGGCAAAAAGTGCATCCATTATGCAATCACTGTTTTATCACCCCACCATTAAGGGGACGGCAAACACCACCTGAATGAAAGAGTCGGCTCATGTCAGCCATATGGGTTTGTTATTAACAAAGCAACACTGTAACCATCCACCGTTTGATCCTGACCCCACAACAGATTTCAAGCACTTCACAGTCCACGACCTTAACTCCCACAGACACAAAACACACACTAGCACACCATCCAAATTACTGTCCAAACAGCCAGACTATAGTGGTAATTGTGCTCTCACTGTGCACTAAAAAGGAAGTCATTAAAGCACACATATGCAGTACAATAATGTAAACTGTTTACACAGTAATGGCTGAGGACAGAGTACTGCAAAAAGCTGAATAATAATAGAGGATAATGTGACACTACAATCAGTGTAGCCTACTAAAAGAGGAAAGCATCATATGGTACAGAAGAGAGTTACTCAGTACAAGCTACAGTGAAAACTATATTGAGTTACAGAGAAAAAAGATTTTAGTTTTCATTTTTGCAGTTAATAATGAATGGGGTCATGTGGGTAACATGAGCCACCACAGGCTCTCTATTTTCTTTAACGTGATGTAAATAAAAGGTTAAATCCCAATTTTAAATGGTCAGTCAACTGTGGTAGCTAAGACAACCCAGCTTAACTATAGAGCTGATATAGTCCGGCTATGAGTAACCTACTTCTATAGCAAAATAATCTTGAATTTGGTTACGTGTCATCTTTGCCAAAATAACTTGCGAGATGTATGATATTCCATAATGTAAGCAAAGTCAACAGTGATTACAATGTATTTGGTTTCATTTCTTTGACATGTTCATGTTAGATGACTAGTCTATTCTTGGGCTATGGTTAGACATCTATTAAATTGTCACTGACAGTCCAAATTTTGCCTTGTTTTAGCCTAGACATTAGGGCTGTGTTTGGACGGCTATTAGACGTCTTTTAAACACAAAATTGCTTACTGGGAATAAAGTGTGCAACAAAGTGAGAGTTTGTTACAATTGTTACATATTGCCTCAAACAAAGCACCTGTGGATTACTAAACCTGAGTGATTCAGTCAACGCTGCTGCTGAGTCATAAGAGATGCCAGAGTGATCCTACAATTTACTGGTAAATGAATCAGCTATGGCATGTTTACTGTATAGCACATTTTGTTGTATTGCAGGATGCTGTGATGGTAATTTGGTATTACTCTGAGCAGGACGCAGTTTCTGATCATTTATTGTGTATCATCACAGGCTAATGGAACAATGTGTGTTATAAGGCATGACAAAAATGTAATACTGAATAAAAACATCTTTTCAAAATATAAACAAGTCTATTTGCTCCGTTTATGAATGGCAATAAAGTGAACCTTACACCGTATATAAAACAAAACAAAGCTAAAATTTAAATACATGATACAAATATGTATATATATATACACACACTGATCAGGCATAACATTATGACCTATTATTGTGTTGGTCCCCCTTTTGCTGCCAAAACAGCCCTGATCCGTCGAGGCATGGACTCTACTAGACCCCTGAAGTTGTGCTGTGGTATCTGGCACCAAGATGTTAGCAGCAGATCCTTTAAGTCCTGTGGGGCGAGGTAGGGCTTCCATGGATCGGACTTGTTTGTTCAGCACATCCCACAGATGCTCGATTGGATTGAGATCTGGGGAATATGGAGGCCAAGTCAACACCTCAAACTCATGGTTGTGCTCCTCAAACCATTCCTGAACCATTTTTGCTTTGTGGCAGGGCACATTATCCTGCTGAAAGAGGCCACAGTCACCAGGAAATACCGTTTTCATGAAAGGGTGTACATGGTCTGCAACAATGCTTAGTTAGGTGGTACGTGTCAAAGTAACAACCACATGGATTGCAGGACCCAAGGTTTCCCAGCAGAACATTGCCCAAAGCATCACACTGTCTCCAGCCAGCTTACCTTCTTCCCATAGTGATTCCTGGTGCCATGTGTTCCCTAGGTAAGCGACGCACACGCACCCGGCCATCCACGTGATGTAAAATAAAACGTGATTCATCAGACCAGGCCACCTTCTTCCACTGCTCTGTGGTCCAGTTATGATGCTCACGTGCCTACTGTTGGCACTTTCGGCGGTGGACAGGGGTCAGCATGGGCACCCTGACTGGTCTGTGGCTATGCAGCCTCATACCCAACAAACTGCAATGCACTGTGTATTCTGACACCTTTCTATCAGAACCAGCATTAACTTCTGGAGCAATTTGAGCTCCAGTAGCTCGTCTGTTTGATCGCACCACACGGGCCAGCCTTCGCTCCCCACGTGCATCAATGAGCCTTGGCCGCCCATGACCCTGTCTCCGGTTCTCCACTGTATCTTCCTTGGACCACTTTTGATAGATACTGACCACTGCAGACCAGGAACATCCCACAAGAGCTGCAGTTTTGGAGCTGCTCTGAGCCAGTCGTCTAGCCATCACAATTTGGCCCAAACTTGCTCAAATCCTTACGCTTGCCCACTTTTCCTGCTTCTAACACATCAACTTTGAGAACAAAATGTTCACTTGCTACCTAATATATCCCAATTTAACCTACCCACCCACTAGGTGCCGTGATGAGGAGAAAATCAGTGATATTTGCTTTACCTGTCAGTGGTCATTATGTTATGCCTGATCGGTGTATATATATATATATATATATATATATATATATATATATATACACTCACCTAAAGGATTATTAGGAACACCATACTAATACTGTGTTTGACCCCCTTTCGCCTTCAGAACTGCCTTAATTCTACGTGGCATTGATTCAACAAGGTGCTGAAAGCATTCTTTAGAAATGTTGGCCCATATTGATAGGATAGCATCTTGCAGTTGATGGAGATTTGTGGGATGCACATCCAGGGCACGAAGCTCCCGTTCCACCACATCCCAAAGATGCTCTATTGGGTTGAGATCTGGTGACTGTGGGGGCCATTTTAGTACAGTGAACTCATTGTCATGTTCAAGAAACCAATTTGAAATGATTCGAGCTTTGTGACATGGTGCATTATCCTGCTGGAAGTAGCCATCAGAGGATGGGTACATGGTGGTCATAAAGGGATGGACATGGTCAGAAACAATGCTCAGTTAGGCCGTGGCATTTAAACGATGCCCAATTGGCACTAAGGGGCCTAAAGTGTGCCAAGAAAACATCCCCCACACCATTACACCACCACCACCAGCCTGCACAGTGGTAACAAGGCATGATGGATCCATGTTCTCATTCTGTTTACGCCAAATTCTGACTCTACCATCTGAATGTCTCAACAGAAATCGAAACTCATCAGACCAGGCAACATTTTTCCAGTCTTCAACTGTCCAATTTTGGTGAGCTCATGCAAATTGTAGCCTCTTTTTCCTATTTGTAGTGGAGATGAGTGGTACCCGGTGGGGTCTTCTGCTGTTGTAGCCCATCCGCCTCAAGGTTGTGCGTGTTGTGGCTTCACAAATGCTTTGCTGCATACCTCGATTGTAACGAGTGGTTATTTCAGTCAAAGTTGCTCTTCTATCAGCTTGAATCAGTCGGCCCATTCTCCTCTGAACTCTAGCATCAACAAGGCCCACAGGACTGCCGCATACTGGATGTTTTTCCCTTTTCACACCATTCTTTGTAAACTCTAGAAATGGTTGTGCGTGAAAATCCCAGTAACTGAGCAGATTGTGAAATACTCAGACCGGCCCGTCTGGCACCAACAACCATGCCACGCTCAAAATTGCTTAAATCACCTTTCTTTCCCATTCTGACATTCAGTTTGGAGTTCAGGAGATTGTCTTGACCAGGACCACACCCCTAAATGCATTGAAGCAACTGCCATGTGATTGGTTGATTAGATAATTGCATTAATAAGAAATTGAACAGGTGTTCCTAATAATCCTTTAGGTGAGTGTATATATATTGTTGGCTATTTCCACAAATATACCCGTGCAACTTATGACTGGTTTTGTGGTCCAGGGTCACATACACACACACACACACTGCCCGACCAAAAAAAAAGGGTCAATGTTTGGATTTAAATACGCAAATAGGAGTCTATTATTGGATCATTCATCAGGCTCAAATTATGAAAGAATGTTTGGGAGGGAGCATGAAGAATCAATTTCATACATGAATTGGCACCTCTGAGTCCAGATCTTAAATTCACTGAAAGTCTGGAGAGTAGAAAGGAGTAGACTTTACAGAGTGCTTGACTCTTGCATTGTCAATACAAGATCTATAATATATATATATATATATATATATATATATATATATATATATATATATATATATATATATATATATATATATATATATTGTCTCTGGTCTTGCATTTAAAAAGTTTGTGGTAATTTTTAATATCAATATTACAGTTGTTAATATCCCTGTAGTCCTGTATTTGAGTCTTAATATGGTTACGTTCACACACAGTTCAGTTATTTACGATAGTGACAACCGTATTCTATATCTGATTCGGACTTGACTCCCGAATACGGACTTGACTCCCGTTGCACGTTCATACAGAAAGTATTCGAGATGCTACTGTAAGTTGCTGTGAACATTTCAAGACTGTAAGTGGATGCGGTTGTCAGTCCCAAAAACTGACGGTGTGAATCTAGCCATACAGGCCTGTTGCTTAAATGAACTCAAATGAACTTCAAAAAAATGGAACACTCTAGGATTGTATCAAATTGTAAACAAATTCAGCTAAGTAAGTAATCCACATTTGAAGAACATAGTCCAGGTGCTAAATTCATGCATATTTCTCTAATTGCATTTTAATAAGCTGCAAATGTTTACAGTGAGGGACACTCATAGATTGTGTCCCCAGTGCTCTCCACATGGCTGGCAGGCAGACTGGTGTGATGCTTCATTGTACCACTCAGTTTGTAATTACCCTCACTTAAGGGGGAAAAAAAACATAAAAATGCGAGACTAATGAATTATGCGCTACCTCTGTCTATACTGTATATGGCAGAAAGGAAGAATGTAAAAATCTAGAGAGAGAGAGAGAAACTAGCCTTTACTCTTCTATTTCTCAGGCTGCTCTGTCGGACTCAACCCGGGCAAATGTGGAAATCCATCGCTCTGACAGGAGCCTGTCACATTCCATCGCTCCGGGCAGACAGATCCCTCTGTCTGATTCTGAAGGGTTGTTATGTATGAAAGTGCCGGCTGACTCCTCAGCCCCAGTGCCAACACTCTGATAAGCAGGATGACATCTGCGCTACATTATTCTACAGCAGTTCTTTGTGCATGCTGGAGATTGGAAGATCAGCTCAGTATAAAGGGGAGGAGGAAGGTGCAGGATATGTTGAGGAGGAAAGCAATTACCCACATTTGAGGGGAAGCCTTCGTCTGGGACCCAGCGAAGGGGTTTGATGTGATGGACTTGCTCTTACTTCCTTTTTTCTTTCTCATCTTCTGTCTCTCATCAACTCCAGTAGATCTAGAGTGGCTCAAAGCCTCCTGGTCCTCCCACAAGGCCTTCACTCTCGCCTCCAGCTCTCAGTGCATATATAGGCGCAACCTTGTAAAGCTGAAGAAATTGAGTTCCCTCCAAGTGCCTCTCATTATTCATGTTGCCATATATAAAGCCTTGCAAACATCTGAGAGCTGGTTAGTTGCTTCCTATTTCATGGCACTAAAATTTATAGTATCTTTAAAGGGTTTCCAGTCTATCTTCTCCTATGCCTCCATACAGTTTTGCTACCCCTGAATCTGCTCTTATGCTGTGTTCACACCGAATGCAAATTTAGCGTCAAATTCAGTTCTATCGCATCTAGTTGGACGCTTGAACATTTTGAATCCACTTGCGCATCCAAAGCAAATTTGACGCGTGTATAAAACGAGTGTTTGAAGCAAAATAGCTTTGTATGACTGCTCACTGCCAATATCGTTCCTCCATGTTGAATGAGTGACTCCGGGCGGGCCTGCCCCGTTTATCACGTCACTTCACCATGTGACAGCAGCAAGCAGGCTCCTGATTGGTTAACGCTGCACGAACAGTTCAGATTTTTCAATTCGGGCTTCAAACGCGTGAATGCACAAAAAGCACCAAATAAAATCGCGTCTATCGTGCCATGGGACCTCCAGACACGCATCAACGCGTCTTTACATTGACTTAACATGGAAATCACTCGCTCCAGACGCTCAATTCGCGTTCGGTGTGAACACAGCATTACTCCTGAACACTTAATGCAGCCTGCTGCAGCCAGTGTGGCAAACGGCAGCAATAGTGGTGATAATGTTGCTAAGCTAATGATGCAATACTCTTTAATAAGCATAAAAACACATAATACATGGTCAGTTTTTTATTAGATTAGACAACTGTTTTTATAATCATTAACATTCACATTTTTCTTGCTTTGCCTGTTAGCTCATTGCAATGCATTATGGGATTGTCCTCTCAACAAAGCATAAATTCTTTGATAATCTCGGCCAGAAAAGAGACTTGAGAGTTGTTCAGAGTGACAACAGAGGTAGTGAGGAGGCTCAAAAGCAACAGTAATGACATTCATATTGTTACAAATTCTAATTCAAATAATGCTGTTCTTTTTAACATTCTGTTTAAAGGGGACATATCATGAAAATCTGACTTTTTCCATGTTTAAGTGCTATAATCGGGTCCCCGGTGCATCTACCAACCCAGAAAACGTGAAAACAAAACAACCCAGTAACTTTGTTTTGGTAAGCCTTTTTTCTACAAGCATGTGAAAAAACGAGCCGCTCAGATTTCTCTCCCCTTCTGATGTAGGAAGGGGATCTATTATAATATTATCGCCCCTTAATCTGCACGTTTCCACCCACGGCGCTGACAGACTGTTCCGTATTAGCATAGTTTCCGCCCTCAGCCAGTTGTACACTGTCTGCCATGTTCTCAGCACTCGAGCAGCTGTAGCGACAACAATGTCTTGTAAGCAATGCAGGTGCATTGCCAGAACGAGGGACAATTTAAGGCAGGTTTTGCTAAAAAGTTCAAGCTCAAGGATGGATCAATACCAACTATTCACGATCCAGCTTATAGTCTCCGGAGCGATACTGGTCATGACAGTCATGAAAGGGAGAGCGTGCACTTTATAATAGTTTATCTGAGTTGTTTTACGGATATAAAGTTTACCAGTTTATTAAGCACCCGCTGAAAAGGCATAAGGTCTCTATATATTTGTTTACTATTAGTTGTAATGAGTGTTTTGTGTAATTCGCTGTGTGTGCTGATGATAATGGAAGGGGGAGAGAGTGTTTATGGTCGATAAGACTTTAATTCTTGTACTGTGTTTTATTCAGCTCTTACAGTGATTTTCTGGTGTGAAAACAGACGCGCCATCTTTTGTGTGATGAACAATAAACTTCATAAAACTCATCAGTAAAGTTTTGGCCATCATTCGGACAGGGTCTGCTACAACATGCTTGTACTAATAACATTAGTGGATAAACGCAAGATGGCAACATAAGTTAAAACTGGAATTAAACTAAACTATACCTGTTCTATGTCCATGCAGCATATATTCTCTGGCTGTTTAGGCATTATTGTCCGGTTCGAGCTGACACCATTAGTTTATGACATGTTCTGTTGTTGTTATGGCACAAGCTATTGAAGCTCCGCCCTCTTCTTGAAAGAACAGGCAGGGAGCAGCAGCTCATTTGCATTTAAAGGGACATACACAAAAACTGTGTTTTTGCTTACCCCAAAAAGTTTCAATTTTAACAGGTTATAAAACATGATCTGTGGGATATTTTGTGCTAAAACTTCACATACACACTCTTGGGACATCATAGACTTATTTTACATCTTGTAAAAAGGGGCATAGTATGTCCCCTTTAATCAATTAAAAAAATTTATCATGGTTTCTTGAGCACTAAATTAGCATGATTTTTAAAGGATCATGTGACACTGAAGACTGGAGTAATGATTATGAAAATTCAGCTTTGCCATCACAGGAATAAAATATGTTTTAAAATATATTAAAATAAAACCGTACATTTAAATTGTGATAATAAGCCACATGATAGTATTGCTGTTTGTGTGTACATGAATGTGTGTCAGCTTGTGTGTGCACTAACAGCACCGGTCAATTTCTGTCAGAGACCTTTTTAACATGCACAGACACCAACAAATTAAACATACAGCTGTGCTTATCAGGGATTTCAAGGCCACTGGGTTCATGAGCTCAGCTCCTGTTTAACTGTCAATTTTTATGCATTTCTGGCATTCCAGGCATTAATTTACAGCACAGTCATCAGAGGTAATCAGGCCTTATTACGGCCGGAAAGAGGTTTATCTCTTCAGCCCTTAATCCTGATTCACTTCAGCTGCCTTCACAATTCTTCGTTTTTTTACAACAAAGGCATTAACTTTACCCCATTTAAATAACTTCCCCATATTGCTTTACATGCATATATAGACTATCTGATCGCTTTTAAGCTGCATTTCACGCCGCCGCGGTCTTCAAAAGGGCCAGAGACGAGGCCATTGCGATGAGATGCGAGTCTGGGTTGCTGAGCTGCTTGATTTGATTTGGGGAGATGATACTACACCCAGGAAGTGCAGGGGAAGGGTTGAATCAATATGCATGTAGTAATTAGGCCCCATTAAAAAAAAAGAACTTCAGAGGGAGGAAGGTTATAAAATGTTAATGAGACTTCAACCCCAGCTCTCTCTGAACATGTGCGTCTCTGTATGTGTGTAGCATCCGGGTCAGTGCAAATAGAGCCAGCCATGCACGTCACACCAAACTCAAACTAACAAACCGATCTTAATTCATTTCTGAAGCATTTCACACAATGTGCACCTGAACAGGGTTTTGAACCGTTGCAGGTAAAGTTGTTCAGTATGTGCTCTGATACACTGTTCCTGTGGCAGGCCCTGTATGGTAATTTATTGGCAGTGATAGCTCCCCACAGACAGTCTGCCTCCGTCAGGGGCAGGCAGGGGCACTAATGGAGGCGGGTGCAGGCCTGATCAATATGAGGATGGCAAGTGGCCCAGCCTCACAGCTGTTGCCAGGCGAAAAGGCTCCTGTAATTGAGCTTTGTTAGACAACGCTAGCGGAAGGTATGGGATTGTCTTCATATCCTGATGCTCTCAGCTGTCCCGCTTTGTGACCTGCAATGGAGGAATATGAAAATGGCTGGAGCAGAATGCCACTGCGCCCCAATACTTCTACCTTCAGCGCGTGACTACGTCCACCTAGGCCACACAAGCCACCTACATCCAAACCTCTAACCTTAATCATGCTCTTGTCAAAGGTGTGGAGAAATGATGCCCTTTCACAGTATGAGAAATGAGCAAAAATGTTACCTTTAGTTTGTCAATGGGGCAGTGCTTTTAAAGGCAGTGGTCCGTGAAGAATTCCAAGTGATTTGCTAAAACAAAAAAAAACAAAAAATCACTGTCAAGAATCACCCCGCGAACACGTAATATGCATGCATGAACATGTACAGCCTGGTCTCATTGTTAATACGTAGGTATTAATATGTAACTTTCAAAGAGACAAAACGTATGTTTTTGTTTGTTTGGAGGAGTGCTAAAACGTAGAATATGGACGTATTGGCAACATTTAAACGTAGGATTATTAAGTTTTTACAGCTAAAAAACTTAAAATATTTACGAATCTGTCATGAAATCTTTATGAGTAAAGATTCGATTTTTTTTTTTTTCATAAAGATATCTGTATAATTTTCCTTTTACCGTTGTTTCACGAGTTCACACTTACATATAATTTATAGAGAGTAAATTTAAATGCGTATTTGCCGTGCTGTCCGGAGGGAGGGCTTCGAGCTCGGAATTTGGCCCTAACCCAGAGTACCCCCCCGTGTATGTAAGTGATTAGAACTAAAAGTGTGGAGAAGGGTGGTGGAGGGATGCTGATAAACTGTCAATACGGAGGTAAGACTGCTGTGTATATATACCTCTTATTGTTGATTAGCTGAGTGCTCTCCACTTGTGTCAATTATCTGAACGTGCTCCTCCCGAACCTTGTTAATAAAAAATCATATAGATTAATGTAAGATCCCTTAACACTACCCCCAAACCTAAACATACCCATTTTAAACAGAATATAAAGAGAATAAAACGTAATGGACAGAAATGTGTTGGAAAATTATCATTTTTGTAACAATATAGCATTTAAAAGATATTTTGAATGGCTAATCATACACCTACCCCTAAACCTACCCATAACTATTTATTTAAACTATGTACTGTTATAAATAAAAGCATAACAGACAGACAAGTATAATCACAAGTATTTATTTTTTGTGAAAATACCAAAAGCGGTACCAAAAGTAGTTCAAATGACGATGTGTTGCAGTCGCAGTCCTCTCTGATGGTATATAATAGTTTTGTATGAGGTACAGAGCAGAATGTAAGTTATTAAGTTATGTAAGTTACAATGAAAATATTAGAAGGCGCGCTTTTCCCATTTCAAATACACATCGACTGAAACACAGCATGTCATAATCTGTGACGAAGCTGGTGAGAGCCAATGAGCGTTCAATACCACTGCCATAAATCATGTCGTAACGCTTCATGAGAACGCAGTTTTTGAATTAGGCCCTGTCCCAAATGGCACACTTCATATGCACTTTCGGTCTTGTGGACTTACTATGGCTGCCGCGTGCGCGTGTCCGTTAAGTCCGCAAGACCGTAGGGTGTCCCATTTGTCATTTTAGGTCTCAGAAGGGTGCTCGCAAGTGCGCCCTCGATGCGCACTTCTGCCATCAAATCTTGCAGTGGCGGACTTCTTCCCAACAGTCAAAGCGGTGTTATGTCATGAAAGTGCAGACTCTTTCAGGAAGACCGCGAGGGTTTAGGGTGCCCTTTGGGACAGGGCCTTAGAATTCGTCATAACGAGCGCAAGATTTGATGTTTACAGTCACTGCTGAGAATGGGGATGAAGATCACTGGATAAAGGGCTGAATTTGGATCTGTTCCTTGCAAACATATGAATTCTAAAGATTTGGATTACAGCGAACGAATAAAATTGATGTGTTTTGTGAATTTATGTTGTGTTTTGGTGTATATTATGTTTGTCAGTTGCTGCAGGAGAAAAGGCCTTTTTTGTCTTACAGCAAACAAACGAAATACTACAAAATGGTTAAACGATTACAGAAATGTTATTCATCTTAAGGTTTTAAAGTGCAGTCTTGTTTAACATTATCTAATCATTTGAAATGAGTTTGCAGCAGAAGTCACGAAAAGAGCAAAATGTTACTTTATATTAAGTTGATTAGTAAAATGCATTTAATAAATGCGACTGAAAACGTATTGATATGACAATTGAATACAATAGAAACAAAACATTAATGCCACGATTATAATATTCATACATGGGAATTGGTACACATTCACACTTGGATACGTAAATAATTTTCATTTTAGTGCTGTCAATACATCAGTATTGTACGTTTTAGTGTTTTCAATACATCAGTATTGTATGTTTTAGTGTCTATGAAAACGTAAGTAAATGTAGGTGTGGTAGAATCACACTTTACGTAAAAATACACACGTATTCTCATGAGATCACATTGCAATGTAATACACATGCACATGATGTCACCGTTTTTACAGATTTACATTTTTGACATTTACATGGAGACGGTAAAGGCATCGTTTTCAAAACCTTGCACTTTGAAACCCATTTTCAAAAGCTTGCGTTTTCAGGCCTCCAAAACGCTGTTGTCATGTAAAAGAACGGCCAAAAAGAATTCAACTGAAACGGCGTCGTGTAAACATACCCTAATAGTATTTTTTAGTGGCTAGATTCATTTAAAGGCACAACATGTAAGTTTCACCGCTAGAGGTCGCTTATTCAAAACAAAGGCGTAGCTTGATGATGCCGTGAATGAGTGTGGAATCATGGGAATTGTAGTCTTGACTCTTCACCTCCACAGTCGATGAAAAGGAATTTGATGGACTCGGGCAGAAATTATGTTCATTTATTCATTTTCATTTATTATGCTTTTTATTATGTTTATGCTGCAGTCGGCCGCTTCCGCTCTTTTCGTTGCGTTATGTGGGGTAGCGCAGCACTGTTTTAAATGGTTAAAACAATCATACTAAATACATTTGAGTGTGTTGAAAGTTATAACGTTACTCTGTGTGTTCGCTCTGTGGCTGGTATGAGAACTTTGCAGTAATCTATCAATATTAGAATATCATATTAATAAAAACAGGATGACTAAATGACTGTTGCTAAATGACAAGCAATTCATTTTAAAATATATTGTATGATGGAGAAAGCTCTCTCTGATTAGCCACTTGACAAAATAGTGTTGTCTCTGAGGCATGATAAAAAAATTAAAAAAATTACTTGTGGTGAATCAAGAAAACAAACAATTCAGATTCAAACAATAAGACTATCCGTGTAGCTCAGTATAACAATGATTAGTTTTCTGTTGATAAATATATAGGCCTATCCAAACAGTTGCTCGTCTGTGTAATAAAATACATACTATATTAAAGCATCTTTGGTGTTTGCATGGTTTCTACGGAAATCAAGAGTAACGCGGATATTACGTCACTGACAGGCAACGCAAGGACGCGATCTGTAACACTGGTTAAAATGGCTGATTTCTCTGGATTTAAACATTGTTGGAAACATTTGTGATAATGTAAGTTCACATTTCAACAAAATATAACATTGTTCGTGTGGTTTTTGGATATTTTAATCTAATAATCGTACATATTGTGCCTTAAAGTAGCAGTCCAGTTATTTTTAAAGAAATAATCATAAAAAAAAGTATGGATTAGCTGGGAAGTGAACGATTTCCCTCCAGGACATGAAAAATCAACAAATACTAAAACTCATAATGCTAGTCTTTGAAAAAAACAACATGTTACTTGAAAATTGAGGCTATTTCAAGAAATAGGAGAAAAACACTCAATGTGGCACATCACCTAAAAAATGTGGGAGAATCACTGATCAAATATACACTTTTCTACCTCATCTATCACTAAATGGTGCATTTATTAACATGTTAAGAGGTAGATACAGTATGACCAGTTAAAGTACAAATCTAATTTCCAATTTTTTTCTGAAAGGGTTTTGTACCATCTGCCCAGGACTATCAGTGATGGATCAGGCAGAAGAAAGAAATGTTAAATGCGTGTGCATTGTCTCAACAGAAGTAATCATTGAAACAGGATGAGTAGTGGACTCTGGCGGGACAGTCGTACGATACAACCTTCCCAACCTCTAACTCCGTACAGATGAATGGCAGCCACACTCCGCCAGCAATTGGATTATATGGAAAGCTTTCTCCTCAATGAGTGCTTTGGTAATGCAATCTGCTCACACTGCCCACTGCAAAGATGAGCAGAGTGAGCAAAATGCTGTGGCACCGAGCATACGTCCCTCTCGGAGGTGAATGATGACTTTGATAGCATAGTGCCTTTGGAGACAGGCACTTCCTCGCATGACAGCAGGGTAAGTGATATAGAATGGCATGTATATTTTCTCAAGCACTGACACGGCTCCTTGCCACATTTGGGTTGGAGTTCTATAAACCCTTGAGATCCATCTCTTACCTGAAAGCCAGCTATTTATTAAGTTACTGTATGGTTTTGTTATGTTAGTGATTTATGCTTCGAATTTATCATTTATCTACATGTGGAAACGGGTAGCCAAAATGCTTTCAGGTATTTAACAGTTCAAGGAATCTGGACAAACCATAAGACATACGTCTGGCCATTTGTGGTTCCTACACAGCTCATATTAAAAGATATACATGCCCATGATAACAACCTTCTAAACAACTGGAGATGTCTGAAATGTGCTAAAATAAAAAAATGAAAAATATTTTGCCTTTAATTTTTGAAAAAGTTTATGGGATATTCAACAAATTTGGACAGATCATCTTTAGACCATGCTAACCAAAAGTTATTAAAAGATTTTTTGATATATCACATAGACACACTCTGTATCTCTCAACTCAGTTTCTCTGAACCGTATCTCCTCCTGGAACACTCTCCCACTCTTCCCACGAGTCCTCAGTCTGTCTCTCTCCTCCAGAACTGTTTGGGGAGTGGCTTTATCCGGTCTCTCCGCGCCGAATCACTGCAATTAGACACAGGTGTTTATCATCATGCACTTGACCTACTTTCTTACCGCTCGTCTCCTCATTCTCTCCACCTGTGCAGACCTCGCGAAACCACGCCCCCCTCGCCACATACCCCCACCGCCCGACTAAGGCCGGGTAGCCATCCGGCCTGCAGCCTCCCCCCCCCCCATTTCTGGAGAGGAAGTCCACCACAGCCATCTGCGCCCCGGCCTGTGGACCACCTTGAACTTAAAGGACTGTAAAGCGAGATACCAACGGGTGATCCGCGCGTTGGTATCCTTCATGCGGTGGAGTCACTGCAAGGGGGCATGGTCCGAACAGAGGGTGAATTCCCTTCCCAGGAGATAATAGCGGAGAGTGAGGACGGCCCACCGGATCGCCAAACACTCCTTCTCGATGGTGCTGTACTTGGTCTCTCTCTTCGAGAGCTTTCGACTCACATACAGCACCAGCCACTCCTCACCCTCTATCTCCTGGGACAGGACTGCACCCAACCCCCTGTCCGAGGCGTCAGCCTGCAAAAGAAATGACAGAGAGAAATCAGGAGAGTGTAAGAGCGGCCCGCCACACAGAGCAGCCTTTACTTGGGTAAAAGCCTGCTGGCACGGCTCCGTCCACTGGACCGTATCTGGTGCCTCCTTTTTAGTGAGGTCAGTCAGAGGGCTGGTGAGGTCAGAATATTTAGGTACAAACCTTCTATAATATCCCACCAGCCCCAGGAACTGCCTCACCTCCTTTTTGGTCTTTGGATGCGGATAGGTTGCAATGGCTGCTGTCTTACTAATTTGGGGACGCACCTGTCCGTGACCTAAGTGGAAACCCAGATACCTGACCTCCACACGCCCAACCGCACATTTCTTCGGGTTGGCCGTCAGCCCCGCCCCTCTCAGCGAGTTCAGCACAGCATGCACATGCTGCATATGCCGCTGCCAATTATTACTATAGATGATTATATCATCCAAGTATGCAGCGGCATATGCAGTGTGCGGCCGAAGGATTCGGTCCATCAGTCGCTGAAAGGTGGCCGGTGCCCCGAACAACCCGAAAGGAAGCGTGATAAATTGGTGTAATCCAAACGGCGTTGAGAAAGCTGTTTTTTCTTTAGATAATGGAGTTAAGGGGATCTGCCAATATCCTTTCGTTAAATCCAGTGTCGAATAAAAGCGAGCCGAACCTAGCCGATCAAGCAACTCGTCAACCCTCGGCATTGGATAAGCGTCGAATTTCGACACAGCATTCACCTTGCGATAATCCACACAGAACCGAACTGAGCCGTCTGTTTTAGGTACCAAAACTATCGGGCTCGCCCAATCGCTGTGGGATTCTTCTATTACTCCCAAGTCTAGCATGGCTTCTAATTCCGTCTGAACTACCTTTTTTTTGTGTTCAGGTAACCTATACGGCCGGCTGCGTACTACCACACCCGGTTCTGTCTCAATATGGTGCCGTATAAGGTTAGTCCGACCGGGTAGGGATGAGAACACATCCGCAAAATCTGCTTGCAACCTGGCAATGTCAGTGAGCTGGGAGGGCGAGAGGTGATCCCCGCCTGGGGCCAGAGCGACTGATTGGCATTTGACGTTCGCTTCTGGCCTGAGATCTTCCTCGTTAGTTACCACCGTAGCCAGCAACACTGCGCCCCCCTCCTTCCTTCAAGATTAAGATGGTATATCTGATGTGCCCCATTCCTATCCGTTCTAACCACCTCATAATTGAGATCTCCTACTCGTCGTGTGACCTCAAACGGTCCTTGCCACTTGGCGAGCAATTTTTAGCTAGACGTTGGTAATAATACAAGTACCTTCTCTCCCGGTGTACATTCTCGTAATCTGGTTCCCCCGTTGTACAACGGGCTTTGTGTGTCCTGGGCCTGTAGCAAATTCTCCATGGATAGCCGCCCCAGAGTGTGGAGTTTTGCTCTCAGATCCAGGACATACTGAATTTCGTTTTTGCTTTCAGACGGTCCCTCCTCCCAAGTTTCCCGCATGACGTCAAGCACCCCTCGGGGCTGACGCTCATACAGTAACTCAAAAGGGGAAAACCCCGTGGAGGCTTGTGGGACCTCTCTCACAGCGAACAACAGGGGTTCCAGCCACTTGTCCCAATTTTTGGCGTCTTCGTGAATGAACTTACGAATCATTGTTTTCAAAGTGCGATTAAATCGTTCTACCAGGCCGTCTGTTTGTGGGTGATAGACGCTGGTACGAATCGACTTAATGTCCAACAATTCGTATAGCTCGCTTATGGTGCGGGACATAAACGCCGTGCCTTGATCGGTGAGAATCTCTTTCGGGATTCCCACCCGGGAGATTAAACGAAACAGAGTGTCCGCCACACTTTTCGCCAAAATGGTGCGGAGAGCTACTGCTTCGGGGTACCGGGTTGCATAATCTACTATGACTAAGGCAAATCGATGCCCCCGTGCGGATCGTTCCAATGGCCCGATGAGGTCCATACCAATTCTCTCGGACCTGCACGAGAGGTAGAGGGCGCAATGGCGCTTTTGGAGCGGCCAGTGGGTTCACCAACTGACATTCACGACAAGCGGCACACCATCTGCGCACTCTCAACAATATGGTGCAATAATATGTTATTGTATCCATGCCCTGACAATACTACACCAAAAAAAATGTGGTGTAGAAGCAATGTTCACTCAGAAATTGCTAGTAAATTCTGCAAATAAAAGAATACAAAGAAAAGGTAACTCTGGATTAAACATGTTTTCTTCAGTATTATTTGTTTTATTACTACAACAAAATAATTTTTTACAGGGTTTCAATTTGGTGACAGTTATTGCTCAAAAGTCTAAATAAGCACTTTAATAACAATACATTTTACAAAAATCATCATTAGGAATGATTCAGTTTACTTAACAGAACTGTTGTTTTCATGCTTAGTCCTTTCATGCTTAATGGCTGCTTGAAGCTATTATTTATTTTTAGCCCAAGTAATACTGAAAAATGTGTTGATAAAAATTATTTTGTAACAGAGCATATTAAATACATCAAAATTATTAGTCAAAAATGGCCCAAAAAAATAAATTATCCTCTAATTAACATGAATGTGAATCACTGTGATGGACTGGCCAGTTGTCCAGGGTCTTTTCCTGCCTACAGCTAGGCTCCAGCAACACTACTGTAACATACTGCTCTGAGACGTGAAGGCTGAGGATCCAAACACAGCTTTATTGAAAGGGTAATCCAAAATCGTAGTCAAAAGTACAGCAAGGTCAAAACACAGGCAGGCAGTCCAAACAGGCAAACAAGGCAGGAGAGACAGGCAAAAGTGTAATCCACGGAACAGGCAAGTAATTCAAGACCAAGAGACAAGAGACAAGAGACAAGAAACAAGAAACAAGAAACAAGTGAGAACGCTCAGAAATGCATATACAACTAACAAGACTTCACAATGAATGACTGAGATAACCAGGCTTATATAGGGTGAGGTAAACAGGGTAATCAGACACAGGTGGATGTAAGCAGGGATGATGAGTTCGCGCAGAGAGTTATGGGAAATGTAGTCCTAGATGGAGTGACAGTCCGGGGTGGAGTGCCCTCTGGTGGTAATCACGGGGCACTCACACTAGTGAATCGTGACATAGTCCCCAAGGAGATGTAGCCCTCTCTGGACTCGGGATGGAAGGAGACGGAGCCCTCTCTGGACTCGGGATGGAAGGAGACGGAGCCCTCTCTGGACTCGGGATGGAAGGAGACGGAGCCCTCTCTGGACTCTGGTCAGTGGTTGGAGCCCTCTCTGGACTCTGGTCAGTGGCTGGAGCCATCTCTAGATGCTGGTCACGGGCTGGAGCCCTCTCTGGACGCTGGTCAGTGGCTGGAGCCATCTCTGGACCCTGGACGTGGACAGGAGGCGTTGCTGGACCCTGAACGTGGACTATGACGGGACGAGCCTCTGAACTGGCGGTTACTGCGGAAGTGTAGTGTTCCTCTTCTGCGACTCCCACAGTGAATGCAGAACCACTCAATCGTAGGGAATAGTCCAGATAACCAGGCTTATATAGGGTGAGGTAAACAGGGTAATGAGACACAGGTGGATGTAATCAGGGATGATGAGTTTGAGCAGAGAGTTATGGGAAATGTAGTCCTAGATGGAGTGACAGTCCGGGGTGGAGTGCCCTCTGGTGGAAATCACAGGCACTCACACTGGTGAATCGTGACAACTACACAGAACAAGTGAGATGGATAAATAGATGGATGGAATGTGAATTAACATGACTACATTAGGTCATATTTTTAAAAAAATTGTCAGCCTACATGTAAAATATTATCTACAAAAAATATGAAGCCCCATTTGTTTATTTTAATGTTACAATCACTTTAACAACCAACAAAATAATTTTGAAGAGTCAGATCAGGTAGTCAAAAAACCTCATTATGCTAACAACTGCACATTTTTACAAATATTCACTCATCCTAGAGCTGCCCTTGGTAACTTTTTTCTTTCCCTGCAATCTTCTAAAGGGCAATAATGACTATTGGGTCTGATTTACCACACCACAAAAATGTCTCACAGCGGAGACAGGAGACAATTCCACAGTCGTGACTTCCCCATCAACTCTTGTCCACGCTGCTTTCTGTCGCACTGGGACCAGCCTGCCCTCGCATGGTCATTTTCCCATTAATGTAACAGACATCCTGAGATCCTTCGTAGAATACAGAAATACTGAGGGGTTTAGTGAATGAGAACTTATTCATTCTCCTAAGAAACTCTAGCACATCTTCCTCTCTGGCAGCAGCAGATAATACACCATATCTCATTCAGCATCAAATCCCTTCATGTGTCAAAACTACACTCATGAATGCTCCTATCAAATCATCATATATCTGAGATTTTTTCTTTCTCCCTAAATGAATATGATTTGAATACACAGATGTCTGACAGCATGGCTGCAAATCTTCCTCAGAGAGTAGAAGGACGTGGCCTGATTACTATCTGCGGCAGGCATCCAGCTGTGTGGTGGGCAGGTAGAGACCTTTTATCACCCGGTGGGAGGTCCAAGTTGACCTTGATTTCTTTGTAGAGTGATGGGAGAGAACTGTGCAGCATCAACAGCGAAAAATAAAAGCATAACTCTACAAACAGCGCAACTGTTTACATGCTGTATATTTAGTCACAACTCAACAAAAACATATACTTTCCTTAAATCACAACTTTCCCATATGGTAAAAATATAATATTATGATTGTATAATAATAATAATAATTATTATTATTATTATTATTTAGTCACAAAATTGTATTTATATATAAAAGATCAGGCATAACATTACCATTCCTAATTTCTAATATTGTGTTGTCCCCCTTTTGCTGCCAAAACAGCCCTGACCCGTTGAGGCATGGACTTCACCATAGACCCCTGAAGCTGTGCTGTGGTCTCTGGTACCAAGATGTTAGCAGCAGATCCTTTAAGTCCTGTAAGTTGCGAGGTGGGGCCTCCATGGATTGGACTTGTTTGTTCAGCACATCCCACAGATGCTCGATTGGATTGAGATCAATCATTTGATCAATGCATTCATTTGACCAAGTCAACACCTCAAACCCGTTGTTGTGCTCCTCAAACCATTCCTGAACCATTTTTGCTTTGTGGCAGGGCACATTATCCTGCTGAAAGAGGCCACAGCCACCAGGAATACCGTTTCCATGAAAGGGTGTACATGGTCTACAACAATGCTTAGGTAGGTGGTACGTGTAAAGGTAACATCCACATGGATGGCAGGACCCAAGGTTTCCCAGCAGAACATTGCCCAAAGCAACACACTGCCTCCGCCGTCTTGCCTTCTAGTGCATCCTGATGCCACGTGTTCCCCAGGTAAGCGACGCACACGCACCCGGCCATCCACGTGATGTAAAAGAAAACGTGATTCATCAGACCAGGCCACCTTATTCCATTGCTCTGTGGTCCAGTTCTAATGCTCACGTGCCCACTGTTGGCGCTTTCGGCGGTGGACTGGGGTCAGCATGGGCACCCTGACTGGTCTGCGGCTATGCAGCCCCATACGCAACAAACTGCGATGCATGAGCCTTGGCCGCCCATGACCTTGTCGCCGGTTCACCACTGTTCCTTCCTTGGACCACTTTTGTTAGATACTGACCACTGCAGACCAGAAACATCCCACAAGAGCTGCAGTTTTGGAGATGCTCTGATCCAGTCGTCTAGCCATCACAATTTGGCCCTTATATATATATATATATATATATATATATACACATATACAGGTGCTGGTCATATAATTAGAATATCATCAAAAAGTTGATTTATTTCACTAATTCCATTCAAAAAGTGAAACTTGTATATTATATTCATTCATTACACACAGACTGATATATTTCAAATGTTTATTTCTGTTCATTTTGATGATTATAACTGACAACTAAGGAACATCCCAAATTCAGTATCTTAGAAAATTAGAATATTACTTAAGACCAATACAAAGAAAGGATTTTTAGAAATCTTGGCCAACTGAAAAGTATGAACATGAAAAGTATGAGCATGTACAGTACTCAATACTTAGTTGGGGCTCCTTTTGCCTGAATTACTGCAGAAATGCGGCGTGGCATAGAGTCGATCAGTCTGTGGCACTGCTCAGGTGTTATGAGAGCCCAGGTTGCTCTGATAGTGGCCTTCAGCTCTTCTGTTATTGTTGGGTCTGGCATATCGCATCTTCCTCTTCACAATACCCCATAGATTTTCTATGGGGTTAAGGTCAGGCGAGTTTGCTGGCCAATTATGAACAGGGATACCATGGTCCTTAAACCAGGTACTGGTTGCTTTGGCACTGTGTGCAGGTGCCAAGTCCTGTTGGAAAATGAAATCTGCATCTCCATAAAGTTGGTCAGCAGCAGGAAGCATGAAGTGCTCTAAAACTTCCTGGTATACGGCTGCGTTGACCTTGGACCTCAGAAAACACAGTGGACCAACACCAGCAGATGACATGGCACCCCAAACCATCACTGACTGTGGAAACTTTACACTGGACCTCAAGCAACGTGGATTGTGTGCCTCTCCTTTCTTCCTCCAGACTCTGGAACCCTGATTTCCAAAGGAAATGCAAAATTTACTTTCATCAGAGAACATAACTTTGGACCACTCAGCAGCAGTCCAGTCCTTTTTGTCTTTAGCCCAGGCGAGACGTTTCTGATGCTGTCTGTTGTTCAAGAGTGGCTTGACACAAGGAATGCGACAGCTGAAACCCATGTCTTGCATACGTCTGTGCATAGTGGTTCTTGAAGCACTGACTCCAGCTGCAGTTCACTCTTTGTGAATCTCCCCCACATTTTTGAATGGGTTTTGTTTCACAATCCTCTCCAGGGTGCGGTTATCCCTATTGCTTGTACACTTTTTTCTACCACATCTTTTCCTTCCCTTCGCCTCTCTATTAATGTCACAGAGCTCTGTGGACAGCCAGTCTCTTTTGCAATGACATTTTGTGTCTTGCCCTCCTTGTGCAAGGTGTCAATGGTCGTCTTTTGGAAAACTGTCAAGTCAGCAGTCTTCCCCATGATTGTGTAGCCTACAGAACTTGACCGAGAGACGATTTAAAGGCCTTTGCAGGTGTTTTGAATTAATTAGCTGATTAGAGTGTGGCACCAGGTGTCTTCAATATTGATCCTTTTCACAATATTCTAATTTTCTGAGATACTGAATTTGGGATTTTCCTCAGTTGTCAGTTATAATTATCAAAATTAAAAGAAATAAACATTTGAAATATATTAGTCTGTGTGTAATGAATGAATATAATATACAAGTTTCACTTTTTGAATGGAATTAGTGAAATAAATCAACTTTTTGATGATATTCTAATTATATGACCAGCACCTGTATACATGATATATATTAATATTATTTTTTTTAATTACATACATTTGTTTGCCATAGTTACTTATATTTATACTATATATTTATATTTATACTATGTTATGACTAAATTATATATATATATACACAGTGGTGGTCAGAATTATTGGCACCCCTGGTAAATATGATCAAATATGGCTGTGAAAAATAAATCTGCATTGTTTATCCTTTTGATCTTTTATTTTACAAAATCTTAAAAATCTAACCTTTCATTGAAGTAAAATAATTAAAAGTGGGGGGTAAATCACATTATGAAATAAATGCTTTTCTCCAAAACACAATGGCCACAATTATTGGCACCCCTAGAATTTTTTATGAGTAAAATATCTCTGAAGTATATTCCATTAATATCTTCATTTTTTAGCACACCAGATTGACTAGGAACATGAAATTGTCCAGCTATGATGCCTTGTTCGACAGGAGTATAAATATGAGGAAACACAAAGGCCAAATTCCCTTAATCGTTCATCACAATGAGTAAAGCCAAAGAATATGATGTTCTGATGTGCAGCAAAAGATTGTTGAGCTTCACAAAATAGAAAAGTGGCTGTAGGAAAATAGCTAAAGCATTGAAAATTCACATTTCCACCATCAGGGCAAGAGTTAAGATGTTCCAATCAACTAAAGATGTTACAAATCTGCCTGGAAGAGGACCTGTGTCTATATTTTCTTAATGTATGGCGAGGAGGAAAGTTTGAGCGGACAAAGACTCTCCAAGGATCACAGATGGAGAATCGCAGAGATTAGTTGAGTATTGGGGTCAGAAAGACAAAAAAAAAAATCAAACATCACCACATGTTGTTTGGGAGAGATTCAAGAAAAATCCTTCTTGCTCATCCAGAAACAAATTCCAGCATATTCAGTTGTCAGACACGACTGGAACAAAAGGGACCTGGTTCTATGGTCAGATGAAACTATAAAAAGAGCTTTTTGGCAGCAAATCCACCAGTTGGGTTTGGTGCAAACAGGTATAAAAAGTACCCCATGCCAACAGTTAAAAATACCGCTGGATCTTTAATGTTGTGAGCCTATTTTTTAGCTGGAGGTCCTGGACATCTTGTTCAGATACATGGTATAATGGATTCTAGCAAATACCAACAGATAAAATATCAAAACGTCCTCTGCTAGAAATCTTATAATGGGCGTGATTGGATCATCCATCAGAACAATGATCCAAAACAAACATCAAAATCAACACACAAATGTGTCACTGAACACAAAATGAAGCTTCTGTGATGGCCGTCCCAGTCCCCTGACCTGAACCCTATAGAAAATGAGTGGGGTGAACTGAAGAGAAGAAGCACAAACATGGATCTGGGAATCTGAAGGATCTGGAGAGATTGTAATCTGGAGCCCAATCTGGAACACAGCCAGTCCCCGTCCAGTGTCCAGTCATGTCTCCTGTCCCCATCCAGAGTCCCGTGAAGTCTCCAGTTCCCATCCAGAGTCCAGTGGGAGAAAACTGGCTTCTGGACAGAACCGCCTCCTGTCTCCAGTCCAGAGAGGACTCCACCTTCCGTCTCCAGTCCAGTGTGGGCTCCAGCCCACGACCAGAGTCCAGTGTCGGCTCCACCGCGGCCTGAGCCGCCGTGGCGTCCTAACCCACCAGCAACGCCAGGGCTTCCTGTACTCCCACCCAGCCTCCCTCTCCCACCTCCTCCCATCTTCATGGCTTCGTCCTCATCTCCACGGTTTCCTCTCAGCCCCTCTGCTCACCCTCAGCCCAGCATCGGTGATGTGGGCTTGCTGTCGGTCAGCCAGTCTCCAGCTCCATCGCGGTCTGTGGATTCCCGGTCTCCGCCTCCAACCTCCGCGACCAGGACTCTGCCTCGGCCCGTCGAGCCATTATCTCTACCTTGGCTCCTACCTCCCTCATCTCCACCGTGGCCCATCAGTCCACCAGCTCCGCCAGGCTCCCTCGTCTTGCTGGCTTCGCCTTGGTTGTTCGTCAACCCGCCCTCGCCTCGGGACTACACTCCTCTGGCTTCGCCTCGTCCCTTCGTCCCTCTGGCTCCATTGGGATCCTCACTCCCTCCAGCTCCACTTTGGTCCTCTGTCGCTTTGGCTCCACCATGGCCTTCTGGATCCTGCCTGCTTCTCGGTCGCCAGAGCTGGCGGCATCGCCATGTCCCGCCGGATCCTCAGCATCGCCTTGGCTTGTCGACATTCTGGCCACACCCGGGTCACTTGTTCCACCTCCATCAGTCGGTGCCCTGGCGTCGTCAGCCTTTCAACCACCAGGGCTGTCAGTTTGTGTTGTCTTTCAGTTTCTTGTCACATGTTCCTTTGTCTCAGTTTTCCTGCTCCTCGTTTGTATTCAGTTGTATCACCTGTCTCAATCATCGTTATCTGTATCACCTGTGCTTCATTTAATCAGTGTCATCTGTGTTTGCATTAAAGTTCCGTCTCTTCAGTCAGTCTTTGTCTGTTCTACGTTGTGTACTGTGTAAGTGTACCTTCTGCCCGGTTTTGGATCTTTGTGTGAGTAAAAGTACATGTTTTGGAACTTAAGTCTTCTTCGTCATCTTTTGCCTACACCACACCGTGACAGTCTAAGATAATACCGGTTCATTTTGATGAACAAAAATGAATTATTTTATTTAATAAATATACTGTCATTCAAATATAGTCATTTTAAAAATACAGAAACAAAATTATTTAAAAAAGTAAAGATTCTGAAAGCATTGAATGAGATTCCATAATAACTTAATATAGCATTACAGTAGTAACAAATAAATATGATGATTTTTTTTTTTTTCATTATAAATATGGTGATTATCTGTAAAGTGGACACCCAACTTTTTTTACCATCTGAATCTAACCATGTCAACAAATGGAAAAGTCAGCCAGCTATTTATTATCATGTTGATTATTGTGCCTTTCACCCCAACATAATTCTCATTTGCTACATACATCTACAAAATTTAAAAAAGCATTAAATATTAGATCAAATTAGCACAGAAACAACTTTGCGTTGCTGTCCGTGATCAGTCAAGGATCAGACAAATTTCCATGTGCATCATCAAAAGTGGTTGTTAAGAAATTATATATGCACCATATGGTTTGCACCAATTTGTTGGAGCTGGTACTGTCCTGACTCTGTTGTCCTCTTTCTGCCTGGCTACACATTTGCAGTCATGAACAGGAGTGGAATAAATTATTCACAAAAAGTCCATCCCTCTCTCCCTCCCTTTCTTCTTTCGTCTGCAGGATGGGCTGAGTGGGTGGAGAAGGTGGGCACGAGGGGCAGGAGTACACCAGTCCCAGAGCCCACAGCTCAGCAGGAGACCAGTCCAGAGTAAAGTCCTCCAGACATCACAGCGTTTTGGTTATGTGGTTTCCTCTCTTTCACTGGCTCTCATGCTAATTCAAAACGGTTTTAACAACACCTGTACACGCATGTCAGTAGGTGGGATAAGAGTGTTTACAACATTTCCTCTTTCTTTCCTCATCCCTTTCTCACCCCCTCATTCTTAACTCTGGTGTCCCTAGTGGGGCCTCTGTCACTAGAAAAGCCCTGTTATTTTGTAAGATGTCCCCTTAAGCGAGATTTTACAGACTGTATCGACAGCAGACTACTGTCTAACCCGGACGCCATCCCACAGGTAATCCCATATTGTTTTTCTTCTGAGCTTGATGCACACAGATGCTAAAACCCCCTTGCAGACTGTGCGTAATTAAAAGTGCATGTGATCGTGGTCCTGCTCACTGTTTTTTTTTTCTACTTGCCTCTGGCCGTACTTCATCCCTCCAGATTTTCAGCTGCCGGTTGGTCGCAGCCAATTCAACATGTATCTGCTTGGGGCCACAACAGGATTCCAGTAACACCACATCTCAGATCAATAGAGACATCCAGAAGACACAAGCTGACAATAACATGACTGGTAACAGCACTGTTCAGCATTGTGGGGGGGAAAAACAAAACAACAACTGGATGAGCATAAATAAAACAGAGGCTCCCTTCTGCACTGACTGATTTGTAATTATGCTGAAAACAAAGCATTTTTGTGCTTCATTCCCTTTCTTTGTGTATTCATCAATAACAAATGGGACTGTGCTAATTACACAGTTTGTCCCTATATTTGAATATGAGTTATTTTAGAAAATTAACAAAAGCAATACAAGCACTCTTTATAATCCTGTAGTGCATTATTGAACGTTTGTAACGTCCCAATCTTATGTCAATTATGCTTAACCTGACAATGTGTAAAATCATGTTAACCCCTTAAACTGTGTTCTTTTATTGTTTGAAGGTCATAAACAATCTAAACCTCAGATTGTGAGCTGCAATGTCATGACAAAATCATTATTGTTGATTATTGCTCTTGATATTGTAATAATGATTACCAATGTTGATTAATAGAAAGCTTTTTGTGGGGAAAAAGCAAGTCATATTCTGACTACAGACAAAACAAGCTAAGAACTGTTTATGTTTATATTATGGATAGACAATCAAAGACTTAGCCTTGGTTATTACAGTAGCATAAAAAACAAAACAGTTATTTAAACTGGGAATAAATTATATAAAGTAAGTGAGCAATAAGCACTGAAGCAGTCAATGACTTCAGTCTAATGTGAATTATGCACTTTTGTAAAAACTCCCTTTATAATCACTGACACTGTGTACACTGCAAAATGAATCTCTTACTTGCATCTTTTCTGCACTTGTTGTTTATGACGATGAGAGAACTTGCGGATTGCTGATTCAGAATTCAGAGTGCACGCACTGAACAACTCTGCCGTTCAAAAAAACCTCTGTTTGGAGATTGCATTCATAAGCTCAACAGAAACGTGTGATTGATTATAATGATCAATGCTGCAGCAAACTGTGCACAAATATACTGTAAAAGTATTGCAGCAATCTACACTTTTCATTCATTAATGAAATAAGGTAATAAGGTATTTCCTGTAGCTCAACCAATAGAGCGTTGTACTAGCAACGCCAAGGTCATGGGTTCGATTCCCAGGGAAAGCAAGAATGTAAAATGTGTATCTTGAATGCACTGTAAGTCGCTTTGGATAAAAGCGTCTGCCAAATGCATAAATGTAAATAGCTTAACTGTAGAGGGACATTTTTTTGGGTGCCATTTATGCCCCAAGTCCTGTTAATTTTTCTTTCTTTAGTGTTTCAGACTGATTCAAACTGGCAACTCGTCTTTTCGAACTATTCATTAAAGGGACTGGTTCATGAAAGGCAGAGAGCAAGAGATCAATCTTAGGATTTAAAGAATCAATATTAGTGCAGTAAGTGCACATGAAGATCTATATTTTACACATGAAGATCCAGCCCTAAATCTGACAGATATCAAAATCTCACACATTTGTTGTCAAATAGGCCTATAATGAGCTGATTCTTGATCAATTTACACACGATATCATATGTACATTTCGAACACTAGCCTTAGTTAAGGGCTTAATTTGTATTCATTACAATAGACATTAATATTTTGTTAATATAACAATCTAAAATTGTGTGTTCAGTAAGATTTTTTAAAAATGTTTTGAAGTATCTTATGCTCAGCAAGCCTGCATTTATTTGATCAAAAATACAGTAAAAACAGTAATAGAAATGTTATTACAATTTAAAACAAGTGTTTTTTTTTAAATTATATTTTAAAATGTACTTTATTCCTGTAATGCAAAAGCTGAATTTTCAACATCATTACTTCAATCTTCAGAGTCACATGATTCTTCAGAAATTATTCTAATGTGCTGATTTTTTTGCTCAAGTAACAGTTCTTATTATTAGCAATTTTGAAAACTGTTGTGCTGCTTAATATTTTTGTGGAAATTGTTATAGATTTTTTTTTTCATTAATAGAAAGTTTAAATTAAAAAAAGTGTAATAAATGTAAAAGTGTTTACTGTCAATTTAATGCTGAATAAAAGTATTAATATCCTACTACTGACTCTAAGATGACTTTTGAACAGTAGTGTATATTTTACTCATGATGTAACATTGAATATTTCTACAGTTTTAAAACAATTTGAGAGCAACAGTAGAAATCAAACAGCAACAGATCTCTCAAGAACATCTCTAATCAGAGCAAGCCACACCATATGCCTTTTACGATCTCTTGTGCCTCACTAAATTTCTAAGGAACAAATAGTTGCTAATGGTTAAATGCTCATATAATACAAGAAGTCAGAGTGTCTGATGGGAGAGTGATAGATGAAATGAGAGGGGCTGTTCTTCAGCTTTAAGGGTCTTATCATGTTGTCACCTGGTAGGTAAACACTGACGGACTGGTGGATTGGGCCTTCCAACTCAGAGATAACCTTTCTCGTTCTCTGGTCTAGCACCGGATTTCATATTCCTCGGCAGGGCTACGGTTCAGTCATTCGCTCAAACAAGGCAAACAAGACGTGATAGAATCTAAGAGGCTGTAGCTTCCTGCCTGGATGTATATCACGCAGAGGAGATAAGAGAAAATCCAGGAGAGTGAGGAAGATGTAGAGACTCGACTACATGTGGAGAATTTGTCAGACAGAAGACAGTCCTGGTGGATGTGAATAGAGGGTTGAGGGTGAAATATATGATAGGAACATTTTGTAAAGATTTGTGAATGTTTGGATTCTACAATGAAAAAAATCCCACTGTTACAAAGCAGTACTGTGGCAGCAAAACTGCTCCACTATCAAATGGTAAAACCACGGTACTCTTTGATTATCATTTTAAGGTATACCGTGGTCTTTTCATCAGGAAGTATCCAATCGTGGATGGATGGAATGATGGATGAATCCACGGATCCACGGCTGGGTTTTCCCGAAGTACAAAGCAGAATGTCAACAAAGCTTAATCTCTATAGCATGTTACCCAAAAATACATTAGACATTTGTAAATTAACAAGCCCCTCAGATCACTCATACATTTATAATGAGCAATTTAAACAGATATTTCTCAAACCTTTCAAGTATAACAGAGAGAAATGAACATTTGTTTTATGTAGGTCTACTTTTATAGGCATAAGTAATGGTTAGAGATATTTTGATAAAGGAGATTAAATGAGCACTTCCCGCTCTCTCTTCCTGCTCCTTAACATCCTCTTCCTTCTTGTTTCACATGGTAGGTGAAAATCTGCCCCAAGTAATCTGATCTGTAGCATGGGAGTCTGTAAGAGAGTTTTTGCTTATTTCTAAGTCGAAACATTGACATTACAGACAATAATTACAGACAATAACTAATTCTAGACAACATTAACAATAACTAATTCCAGAATGTAACGCCACTCATTATAACACAAATCATTATCAACCATTTTAAATGCTTATTCTGTATTAGATTCACAATATATTTCCTAAAGCTGTGGGGATAAAATCAGCTATGGCAAAAAACTGGTGAAAATGTCCTCACCACAAATGACAGCTATGGTCTAATATACCTTATTAATAATTGATCATAGATCCTTAGTGCACACAAAATGACTGAACTTACTTGCCACTGCTTCCGTTTTAAACGCAGTCCTGCTCTAGACTCGCACATCCGCTGATTGAATTTGATGGAGCTGTCTGCATAATAGCATTAGCATTACGGAGGAAAATGTTCATCATCATAATGCAATTTGTAACATATTTTCTTGAACGCGGCTGGATTTCCGGTGGGATCGATAGATAAGCTGCTCACAACAGTCAACCTCGGCCTCAGCATGAGTTAAGGGCACAGAAACGGACAAGGTGACACGGCCCAGGGGAAGCAGAGGCTAAAAGGGCTGTGTAATACACTGAGAAACAATGAGTTTGCAGCAGCAACACAGACCCAGGGAAAATAAGATACTGTACGGTCAAGGCTTAACCTGAAACCCAATCCATAAGTGTAAGAAACGCTCCAGCTGGTACTATTTGCTTCTAGCGGCTTGGGAAGTCAGCATTCTCCTGCTTGGCTCAGACACGATTTTAGTCATAGTTTGAGCTCTCTTTTCTTGGCGCGTGGTGGAGCCGTTCCCTCTGGATGCCGACTAACAAGAGCGTGAGAGGGGACGACACAAATTCATCTCGGCCTTGGATGAAAAACGTGGCTACGACAGAGTTCTGTCAATTTGTTCTGCCAGTCACCGAGGGCAAAGCTATGCTTCTCTTCTTCTCTTTTCTTCCCTCAATCTCTTCCCACAACCCAGATCTCTCCTCCCTTGCCCAAAAACCCTCTGCCAGCCCTCCAGGGAGCAGCTGAGCCCCTGCTCTACAGCTTCCTCAATCTCTGCCATCTCTTTCGCTCTCTCGCTCTCTCTCCTTCCTCTCAACAGGCTTCAAATAACTCTCAGCTCCCCTTTTGTTTGTCTCTTCCTTCTGCAAGGCCAATCGGGAGGTTTTCACAACTTCCATCTCCCAGAAGCCATGCTGGAAACCTCAGCGCTGCACAGAGGATGGGGGGTGGGGGGGGCGGTGATTGCGGAGGGTTGGGGAGGAGTGAGGGATCATGGGAAGACAGGCAGTGCGAAGAGACATGAGGTGTGGAGGCGGAATGCAGTTTGGAAACATTCTGCCGATGAACAGTAAGGAAAGTTGCAGTGGCTGTGGGTAGTTTGCCGTGTTTTTTTTCTCACGGATTGCCTCTCATTACTGTCTGCGAGTGTGTGTGTGTTACAGCGAGTGGGTGGATTCTTCAGAACAGGCAGGGGCCTCCAAGGTTCACTAAACTGAAAAGACAGAAGCAGCAACTGAGACACACAAGCAGATGTGAAGCCCAGAATAATTAGGCTACACTGTGTCTTCAATAGAATCTGACTTAAATTTGGCCACTCGCCCTTGAGGCTGAGCAACTGTGCTGATCTCTCGCTGTCTCAATTAATTTGCCCAATCTCATTCACTTTCTATGCAGAGGATGATCCATCGATGTCTAACATTCTGCTGGAAGGGTTATAAATACCCATGTTTCATGCATGCAGCTCTCAGCTATGTTAACTAAACAAACTACATCAGGTATCATTTCTTGAATCTGTCTGACACATCATCAGTGTTGGGGTAAAGTGTTACAAGTAGAGCTGTCAATTAAACTCATTAATTAAAAAGAAACACATGATAAAAAAAATTATGCAATTAATCATGTCCAATACATTCTTGTGTTCAAAGACAGCTAGATGATATGCAGCAGAATGACACACAGAGGTCTCGAGATCCATTTTAAAAAATGTGACGCAGCCTTTAAAATGTGGCACAGAAGACGTAACATGTCAATACGCATGTGTACATAGACTAACATTGAAAAAAAAAATTATTCAAGAATACATTTTCTATAAAAAAGCCCTAAGGCTACCTCGGACATATTGACAGACATGTCGAAACACGATATGAAAATGAAACAAATAATATATTGCCTTCTACAGCTACTTTGCGCAATGTCTATCTAATGACTTACTGATCTGACACAATTTTATTCTTAATTATAATAAAATAAAAAAATATTAAAATAAATATAATAATTTATCACTTTTATGTCATATTAGCAAATAACAGAAATTATTGACTGACAGCCCTTAATTATCATATTGCTATTTAAAAATAATGTTACTTTTTGAATCTACTCCATTATTATCCAAGATGCGGTTTCAAATAAATGCTTGATAAATACTAATAAACTTAACTGAAAGCTCTATGCATATGTTTGACACTGCTAGATCACTCCCATTATAATCATAACTGTTTGCATGGCATGATAAACCTGCATATTCCAATTTTGTGATCTCAGAAGGCAGATGACAGCATAGCAATAGAAATGGCGCCATGATGGCCATTATGTATCTAGCCAAATAACATGCTCCAGCAATCTGAGATCAATATGCCGTTAATATGAAAACACAGCCAGGCAATTGGAACGCATGGATGAAAATCTCATCTCCATAATTGTTGTGTCGAAGAAAGTAATGTACACTGTAAAATATAGCAGCATTACTCGCCTTTTCTATTTTAGATAACACTGACCAGACTGAAGCACTGCAACATAAAATTATTGCAATTAGAGATTTACATGACAATTTTACACTGGCTATAACAATGCAGCAATTAGTTCAGCTTATACATGTGACATACATCCCATTGCTGGAGAAAACAGATTCAGCTTTGAACTAGAGACATTCCTTTGAGGTCTTTGTGATGTTGTCATCACTGTGGCAACCACAAGTACAATAACTCAAAAACATGGCTTAATACAAAAACAAAAAAAAGAATTTAAGAATTCATTTGAATTGGACACGCAACATTACACTGGAATTTTAATCTATATGACAGGAAGAGAAATTTGCTGTAATATATTCTGGGAAATAAACTATAAATCAATAAATAAATCCATCCACCCACCTACCCACCACACATCCCATCCCATCAACCATCTACCCACCAATCCATCCATCCATCCATCCACCCATCCATCCAACCATCCACCAATCCATCCATCCCCCCACAAATGCATCCATCCATCCATCCCCCCACCAATTCATCCATCCATCCTCCAATCCATCCATCCATCCATCTATCCATGTCTGTAAGGCCTAAAAAAACTTTAGGTAAAATGACACTTATTGCAGTTATATACTGTGGTATAGGTGCAGTCAGTGTGATTTAATTATTTATTTATCATCACTGTGGAAGTACAATAACTCAAAAACATGGCTTAATACAAAAACAAAAAAAGAATTTAAGAATTCATTTGAATTGGACACGCAACATTACACTGGAATTTTAATCTATATGACAGGAAGAGAAATTTGCTGTAATATATTCTGGGAAATAAACTATAAATCAATAAATAAATCCATCCACCCACCAATCCATCCATCCACCAATTCACCCACCAATTCACCCATCCCATCAACCATCCATCCACCCATCCATCCAACCATCCACCAATCCATCCATCCCCCCACAAATGCATCCATCCATCCATCCCCCCACCAATTCATCCATCCATCCTCCAATTCATCCATCCATCCATCCATCTATCCATGTCTGTAAGGCCTAAAAAAACTTTAGGTAAAATGACACTTATTGCAGTTATATACTGTGGTATAGGTGTAGTCAGTGTGATTTAATTATTTATTTATTGTTTGTCAGAAACTGAAACGAGTTATTTATATAAAAGACATACTATAAAAATAAGGCATGCAGCCCTTGAGGCTAAAATGATCTTGCTTTGTGGCCCCTAAGCCTTCCAAAGTAGTCTTGGTCAACTATCATCATGTCAAAATAAGACTTTGTGCTCTCATATTCCAGCATGCTGTGTGCCCAAATAGCTGTTGGATATTTCTGCTGCAATGTGCTATGCGTGTGTGAGTGGTTTAAATTAGCACTCATTAGCAAACAGAGGCAGGACGTTCCATGCAGACAGATTCTTTCAGAGAAATGACCGAGCTCCTCATGAGTAGCCTTTGAGCAGCAAACACGGGTAGGATAAAAAAGCGAAACAACCCTTGATTTCTTTCAATCTGGGATACTTTTCTAAAGCCTCAGCATGCATTGATAAGACACAGATGTTTCTAATATGGGTTTGAAGCCAAAAGAAATCTGACTGTGGCAAAGCTCGTGACCGCCCTGCTGAGGATATTATCTGATCACTTGGATGTGTTTTTCTTCTACCCACCTTCACAGGTCATTAAATGCTCTTTTTTCCAAAAAGCCTCAAAGCAAAGGACAGCGCTTAACCACAGGAACATTCTTCTCACCATGGTCTGAAACCTTCCTCTCTGCAGTGTTAGGTGGACATCCCGAGAAAGATAAAAATATGACATTTTGAGGACACAGAGCAAAGACCAAAGAGTTCCCTACTGTCACAAGGGTAGTGCTTCAAATGTTGTCATGGCTTTCATTTCATACATGAATTAGGCTCGGTGTTATTAGGCTGAACCACTGACTGCTCTTGTAACAATGTGCTCTATGACAGACCTTTGCAGAAAGTTACAACTTAACCTGTGCACATACATGCACACACGCTCTCATTCTCTGCCGCAGACACAAAGGGCAGGTTTGAGAGATCTGACATTTAAAAACTAACAGTGCAATGCTAAGCCTGGATCGTTAACCTCTGAATTAATTAAACGACTCATTGTTCAGTTTGTAGCCAGTCCACTTTTGTGTTCATTACTTGGAATGGAAATTTAATGAAAACTGGTTAATTTCTTATAAAAAGAATATAATTTTTTTTTTTTAATTGTACGTGTAATTCTATTAGAAGTAAAACCTGTTTCCAAATAAATGGATTTGGTTTAAAGGGACAGTTCACTTAACTGTTGAACACAAAAATAAATGTTTACAATTAATATTAAATTGCCACTTTTTTTCCATACAATGAAAGTGAACTGGGGGAAATGATTTTAAGCTCCAAATGAATGTCAAATAAACACCATAAAAGCACCCAAAAAGTAGTCCATACGACTCATGCATCTACTAAATCTACTGTGAACATTTATAAAGTCTCCTGCTGTGTTCAAAAAAAAAAAGTTCATACAGGTTTGAAACAACATGAGTGTGAGTAAATTATGACCTATTATTTTTGAGTGAACTATCCCTTTAAAAAATTTCAAAGAAAAAAAGTTCATCATGCTAAACTAAAAGACAAAACTAAAAGTGAATGTTTAAAAGTGAAACAAAATAATACAGTTTTGGTTACAATTAAAGGGTTAGTTCACCCAAAAATGAAAATTATGTCATTAATTAACGCTGGGCTGAAGATGAACGGGTCTTGCGGGTTTGGAACGACATGAGGGTGAGTAATTAATGACAGAAATGTCATTTTTGGGTGAATTAACTCTTTAACTTCCATTGTGTGGGAGGAAAAACACTCATATATTTCTCAGAATATCTTCTTTTATATTCCACAGAACAAAGTAAGTCATAAAGGTTTAAAACAACAAACAACATGAGGGTAAGTAAATGATGACAGAATTTAGATTTTTGGGTGAACTATCCCTTTAAACCTAAGTTTGCAGTCATGTCTTATCTGGATATGGGCTATCACTCATCTCCCTGTAATAATTTATAGGTAGAACGTATGGCGGTTTCACTCTCTGGAGACTACGCTTATTCTTATTCCCGTGCCATCCCTGAAGTATGCCTTGAGCAGGAAGTCACTGGATCCATCAGCCCAGCGTTAATTACAGCTGCCCCGCCACCCAACTCCCAATAGAACGGCAGCAAAATAATTACCACAGGCACCATGATTCCTCCAGTCCATTGCATTAAAGCGATACCTGAGACTCCATTGGTCTTCGAGCCATCCAATCACTCCTCTTCAAAACCTTCCCTTTGGATGTGGAAGAGGGACGTGACTTGGCAGCGCCTCAAGTGATGTTACCATTGCTTGCGCCAAATGGTCGTGTAATTAAATTTCCCATTTTGCTCAAATAGCAAGGACAGCCTCCTCCCAGCTCCATTTGAGGCGCTAATGTATGTTTTACTGAATATGCATCCCTGGCCCATTATTGTTGATGGACACACATTCCTTTTGTTTTCTAAGTGGCTGCAGGCACATTCAGGCCCCTCTTATCAGCAGTGATTGCCATTTAATATCCACATGATGGATAGGGAACATTAGCATAGATCCACACCCTCTCTTTTAGCATGAGCGCGAGGTATGGATGCATTTAGAGACACATATAACATATCTAGGACAAGAAATATCTATTGTGAAAAAGTGGAATGATGCAGAGGCTCTTGACGTAAATACCTCCATGAAGTCCATCTGTGAAAGGAGCTCCAGTGGAACACTTGCATCTGTACTAATCTAGCTTTGGCTGAAAGGCATTTTACAGTCATTGTTTTTCGTCTGCCCCCGTTCACAGAGGTTGTCAAGTGTATTAGGTTTCATCGTATGAATCGGGCAGATTACAGGGAACACCAATTCTGTGGCACACTTGAAAAGGATTACGGCTTGAGGAGCGTGTGGTAGGGGGCTCTGGTGGCTCCTTGGATTCAGTGGGACTTGCTAATCCCTTTAAATCAGTTCTGTTAATCCCTCTTCCACTCTCCTAGCCACTGCATCTGCACTAACGCACACACAGTCTTCCTTTGTACCCCCAGTGGTTGTCTAAGTGCAACATTATTTGATTCCCTAATTATCTCATTTTAGCATCCTCCATTAGCACCACACTAGGGGAAGCACCGCCAAACCTCAACAACAAGTGTTGACAGCACAGCATCAGATTGCCTTTGAGCTCATCAATATATGCACATGGTGGGACCCTCATGGACATTAAAAAGGGGGAAACACATTATGAATTAGATACATTCACTTGCTAATTTGCTAACAGCTTTTTCTGTATTGCAACCTCACCATATGTATTATACCAGCAGTTATTACTTACTGTATATTCCTCCCTGTTTCAAGTTATTCTAACTTTCAACTTCACTGTAAACCCAAGCTCAAAACACTTATTTGGTTTGAGTAGGACAAACTTCATATTAAACAAATTAGTTCAGTTAAATTAACTGTTATGAGTATTTAGAACTTTCTTTGTCTTTTGAGTTCACAGCACTGACATATTTCAGGTAAACTGAACTGTTTCATTGTTTTGAGTTGTATGAACTCATTTTCTTTAATTTAGACTAACTCAGTGGTGGAGGAAGTACTGAATCTCAGTACTTAAGTAAAAGTACAAATAACCAGAGACATATTTACTTCAGTAAAAGTAGAAGTACCACAATGACAACCCTACTTATGTAAAAAGTACCTGATTTTAAATGTACTTTAAGTATTAAAAGTAAAAGTACTTGCATAACAATTTATTCTCTTAATGTCTATATTCTTTTTTAAAAAACTGTGGGATGTGGCATTTTAATTAAGTTTGTTTTGGGTTAATGTAATTGTGTTTACCATCTGTGGCCCAGTTTGCGTAGAAAGAGCGGTAATATTTCCTCCAGAGTGAGAGCGCCTTTCTGACGATTCGGTTCATTTCTAAAGCTCATTCCGCTCAGCGCCACGCTCAACCCAGAATGCCCTTTGTGACATGTTGGTTCGAATATAGCTAGGGCTGCCCCGACTACAGCTTTTTTCTAGTAGTTGTTCATTTAAGCCGTTGTTCACGCAGCGCCGGCGCCTTCATGTCATTGTCTGCTATATTTGCTTATTATTTATTAAATCCAGGCAATTGGTTGATAAAACATTGATTAAAATTAAGATACAATTTATACAAAACAAAATTCACTTTAAAGAATGGCTTTCAACAAAACAAAATTTAATGAAGTGGTCAAAATCATTTCTGTTCCCCATGTCTTCTGACATATTGCGCATCTTAGGATGTGTCCATTACATGATTTAAAGGAACACGGCGACTTTTTGGGACTTTAGCTTATTCACCGTATCCCCGAGAGTTAGATAAGTCCATACATACCATTTTTATCTCTGTGCGTGCCATAAACGACGGAAAATTAAAAGTTGCAATTTTCTAGACCGATATGACTAGGGACTATACTCTCATTCCTGCGTAATAATCTTTTCATTTTCCGTTGGTCTTAGTACACGATGTAACTATACACATCACAACATGTAAATAGGAAAATGTTGTCGTTATTTTGTCACTTATTGAGCAGTAGGCTAGATGGAGCCGTTTACCTCCAGTCTTTGTGCTAAGCTAGGCTAGCGGTGGGTGCGTCAGACAGAGTTATGGCACGCACAGAGATAAGAATGGTATGTATGGACTTATCTGACTCTCGGGATACGGTGAATAAGCTAAAGTCCCAAAAAGTCGGCGTGTTCCTTTAAGTTGCTGTACTCATTCAGTAAGTGCTATACTATGCCATTGTTAACATGTTAGTAAATTAGCAAGTTGGCATTTTCTGAATTAGTTTGTTATAGCTAGCAAAATATTTATGTTGAGATAACCTGATAATTTTAAGTTAAATGTATAAATTAGTGTATTCAAATATTTCAAGTTAAGAACAATAAAAATCTTAAACTTTTTTAAAAATATATTTTAAATTCTGACAACTAAACAAGGGTTTACAGAAGTAAATAAACTCATTTGATTTGCAAGAACTCAAAATAAAAAAGTTAATTAACTAAATATTTTATGTTAATTACTATCAGAAAGTATGAGTTAGCTACCTCAGTACTTCAAGTTAGGAGCAATTAACATGCATGAGTACTACAAACTCAAAACTTGCTTACTTAAAATTGGGAACATCATAACTCAAGAAATTTGATGTAACTGATTACCTCAATTTTTTTGAGTTAGCTTAACTTATTTGGGTTACAGTGTTCAGTATGTTCCAGGAAGAAAAAAAAAACATATATATGAAGTAATATTAAGAAATATTGCCTCCAACCGAGTAGTCAAGGGATGCAAGCAAAAACAAACATACTACACTATCAATGCAGTCTGATTCACAAAAAAATAACTGTCCTATTAATAAATAGTTCAAAAACAAAAAGTTACTAGTTTGAATCAGTGTAAAACACTGCACTCTATAATTTAGAACATCATTGGAACATCATTATTTTTTCCATATGTAAGAAAAATGGACATCGAATTTAACTCAGAATCAAATTGAATCGAGACCTTTGGGAACTGGAATCAAATTTGTAAATCTGCATCAGTAGACAACCATATGTATTCATCACATAATGAATCCTGACATTTTAACAGACAACAACTACTTTTTGTTCTTTATCAGCAACAAAAATAAACAATTACTGGGTACAGCAAGCCCAATATATTGACTCACAATCTGCATGCTTCTTGGTTTTGAAGTGGACTAAATATCCAGATGGTGTATTTAAACCAAAAAAGTGTGGAATATTGGACAGGCACTCAGCAGCAACAGCTTTCTCTATGTAGCAGAAGTTGAGGGGCTAAAAGTTTGATCTATATTCTCTTCTGAAATGTGAACACTCTAGTCAGGGGGTCTGTCTGTGGAAAAGTATTTAACAGCCCATAATCATTATGTTAATGTATACATCTATCAATAAATAATATAAACTAAGTCACACACGCCAAAATTCAGTCTTTGAGCATGAAATAAACCACTACTTATTTATATATGGGGTCTAAACATTAAAACTGTTGAATGAATGTAGAATTGTTATATTTACGGCCATAAATACATAATGGATTATTTAGATACTGATCATTAATATCAGTATCTAAATAAAGTAACAGTAAATTTTTTTATGAAGGTGATCAATATATAGTTCATAGTAATTAATTTCAATATATGGTACAATACATTTAATACATTCTGTGCAACAAAAACAACATAACAGCGTTGTGACATGTAAGTGTAGGTCGTGTAGGTCATGTATGTTTTTATGCATCAGTATCATGTAAAAGCAGCACAAGTGTTGAGTGTTGGGCACTCAACATAAATATTAGGCACTGTGCGAACAAAATTACCCACTGAGTTCAGTGCAGGTTACCAGCTGCATCGGCAGCACTTACTGTTCGCCTTTTCATCTGCTCATGTCAGTTGTGATTAACCTCCGCCAAATAGGTGTAATTACCACAAATTTCCATGGCTACACAGAGACGCTTTTAATTTAAGACCGGGTCAGATGGGACATTGAAGTGGCTCAAGGCACGACTCTTGCTCTCAACGCTAGCAGTAAAGTCTCACAGTATAATCTAAAGAAAATGTATTATAGTCAATGTGCAACCCATCTTTTTATTGACAAATTCTGTTTTGCATTCTCTGATGACATATCTTTGTCTTTGGGAGCAAAATGACATGCGGAGGAAATGAAATGCAGAGATTAGGCCAATAAATAATTCACATTATATTATCAAAACACAGAAATCCCTCCAAATTGAAGAATAAATAACAGAGGGGCTAATCACATATTAGATTGCAATCTCACAGATCCCGTAAATAGTGAAGAGAGGAGCAACGCGTCCTCCTTCGTGTCCCTCTTGCACACAGTTATTCATTATAAGCCTGTCACCTAATCATCTCTCATCAAGCACTAAATCACTGCAAACACTGTGTATGGAAATCAGTGAGGCCACTTTATTACCAGGACACTACAATACTACGATATTAGAGTCACAGCTCAAGCCCCCACAGAAACACATACATTAGCACTATTCGGACAGTAATTCTCAGGGAGACATCTGTAAAAGAAAATTTGCATGGCTCTACTGTGATAAAATGCAATCGGATGACAATTAATCCAGGGTTCTGTCTTATGAACTGGAAATTTGTTTCTGATGTAGTCAGACACATGGTCATGTTGAACATAGCAGCGAGTCAGACATTTCCGTTTTGGAGAGCAATAAAATCATGGATTAATTAATCTAAATGCTAAAATTACTTTACGTCCCCAACAATTCCCATTCAAATAGGGCTTAAAATTCACTTTCTACTTTTCTCTAATGTATAAAGATAAATACAACCCTAAATATAAATATAACCTAATGTTTTCATGTATCTATATGGATTTAGCAGAATTTAAACAACATGGGACGAAATTAGGACTCCTAATAAGTCAACGGGGGCTTTATCTAAATGAATAAACTCTCTGGGGGGAGAGAGTGAAGGGGGTGAACACAGAGCAAGGAGCCACTAAATGATCAGAACGAATGGCAACCCTTCCACGCAAGAACTACGATGATTTTTTTCCTTTCTTCCCCCTCTCTCTCTTTTTCCAGGGGATCTGTTTATCCAGGCAGGGTGGCTTTGAACCCTGGAGCCTTTGTAGTTCTAAAGCTTGCGGTGGCATCTGCTAATGTCAATGCTAATGAAATGAGCACTGTTCCCCTGCCTGTCGACACACTCAAAAAGAACAGCACAAAAAAAAAACGGTACATAGGGAGCACAATTTTATTTTTGGGCAGGATCTGTGCATTTATTTATGAATGCATCCATGCACAAGAGAAAACAAGGACCAAAAAAAACAGGCAAAAAGTACCACAACAGTTGCCAAGTCTGGGACTGGTGCAGAAACCGCTTCAATTGACAGCACCACATTAGCACAGAAGCTAGGAGATGTGCGTCCCATGTGAGCGTACTGGAAAGCCTTTTTTCCTGAACACAGCTGCAAGGAACAAAATGATGAAATAAAGAATTAAAGAAACAAGCCTGGCTTTTGCTTTCATCCAAGAGCTGCTCAGAAGAGGGCCACATGTGACGCACACTTGCTACGCCGCCGGGCACTGAGGTCAAGTCCACAAAATGATTTTGTGGACCAGTGAGAACAAAGGTACAAGATAGTCAAGCGGTGTCAGCAAAGCTTGTCAGATAATCTCCTGCAGAATGGAGAGACAACAATTCCCACTTGAGAATCATTATTTTTGTCATGCATTTGAAGCACTTTTCTTTGGATTGGAATGAAGCAAGTGCCAGCTGAAGGCAACGAAACCCCCTTCCCTCACTCCCCAAGAGAAAGAAGTCTTTTGATTAAGCCTCCTTTCTCCCAATCACACCTAGTTTCAGTTCTTGAGCACATCCGCTCTGCGTTGCTCTGAATTAGCATCTGCCGCTAACTGGCTCTCATTTAGCAATTAGCACCAGTTTGCACAATGAAACTAACGGCAGGTCTCCCTCCCTAAAAATATAAACACATCAAAAGCAATTCAATTAGCTTGCCCACAAAACACAAACGGGAGATCATAGCATTAGGCAAATTAGAATGCGATGAAGGAGCAAAACAACACGCTGGAACATGTTAATTAGAAACTTTCAGGCATTACAGATACGGAGGGAGATGGAATTGACCTGAAAGCGGAGGATAATACCAGGCGATTAGATGGTATCTCTGATGCAAACACCAATAAGTCTAACCATTCTAGTGTCTTACTAAGGTTTGGTTAATTGATTGCTCTGTATGATGTGCATGTGCTAATCATTTAAAAACAAGAGAATTTGGTGTTGGAGAACCACAAGACATCTGACATGGTCCTATTTTCCTACAATACAACTTGTTTAACCTTTTCTGTTCTACATGCATAAAATAACGTGGCATGTTGATGGAACAACACTTCTGACAACCAGTTAGATTTTATGGTTACCGTATGGGCTTGTATACCAGTCTATTAATTTATAGTTTTCCTTTAATTTAAGACAGATGTCCAATCCTGCTCTTGGAGAGCCAATGTTCTGCAGAATTTAGCTCCAAAATGCCCCAACACAACAGCCTGAAAGTTTCTACACTGTAAAATCCAACAGTGATTCTAACTAACACTTTTTATTTAACTTTACTTAATGTCTTATCTTAATTGTAAAAATCTAGTAATCTGTACTATTCACATACTATTCCTTGCTTACTCAGAAAACCCAAGTTAAGATTAATTGATAGGTTTGAGTGCCATTTTGTCAAGCAAAAAAAAAAAACCTCACCATTATGGTGATCAGTGTTCACTTTGGTTGGGCACTTGGAACATTCATATTATTATAACTCTCTTCCTATTGATGCAGCGATGCAACAATAAATCACAGTTATTTGGTTTCAAAGGAAGAGAAGTAATAAATAGGTTGCTTTTAAAAGTTGACCTACTGACTGAATAATTAACTATAGTTAATGATTTAGTCAGAAATTAAGGTCAACTTTTAAAATTAACCTATGTAATATTTCCCTTTATGTCACATAATGATTGTTTACAATTTTAGTGCTAACACTTACGTCATAAACACCTGTGAAACTGTTAATTGGGTTGATATAATGCCTCTATATTTGTAACAATATCTTGCAGTTGACCATGCTTGAATCACACACAGACTTCAACACTCAGCATGCAAAACACAAAAATCAATACTAAGTCAAGAGTAAATCTAAAGTAAAAGATCAAGTATTCTCTACAGTTCTTTTTTAGTTACTATAACTCTCTTGTAAGTGAACTATACTAACTAAGCATTTGTTAGCACAACATACTATTCCTATTTCACTTTACTTGTTTTTTTTAAGGCAATCGGTTTGCATACTTTTTTTTAGTCAATCTAATTAGATTTTACAGTGAAGACCTTGATTAGCTGGTTCAGGTGTGTTTAATTGACCTATCGGTAAGCCCCGGCCACCATAGTTACTGTTGCTAACTCGGACAAACAAACAGATTTGCTTAAGGCCATTACATACTCCGCAAGAACAGAGAAAAACGTTCTCGCTCCCAGGGCCCTGGTTTGGGAGTTCTCGCAGCTTGTTCTCGACACATCATCTAAGCAGAACTTTTTTCTTGTGGGTGTCCGAGAACTATTATGTGCTTGGTCAGAAATTTTAAGTGGGCGGGGTTAATGCGGAGAAACGGACATGTTCGGCACCTGCTTTTCTCGTGAAGTATGGAATGTCCTGGCCAGAACGAACTTTGTTCTTGTTCTTGCCACCTTGAGAAAACGAAAAAAATTATTTGTTCTTGTGGAGTATGTACCAAGCTTAACTGTCTTACAATGACATCTGTCAGTGTGAAAACCTTGTCCCAAGATGTTTTTAAACACAGAATGTAGCGGACCCCGTCCGAATGATGGCCAAACTTTACTGATGGCTTATGAAGTTTATTGCGTCCTTTTTCACTCCAAAAAAATCACCGTAAGAGCTGAACAAACAAAGCATAAGAAGTGTGCATTAACGTCTCATTAACATTAACATTGTATTATCATTAACATTACACAGCAAATTACACAAAAACAACTAACAGTAAACAAACATATACAGACCTTATGCATTTTCGGGGGGTGCTAATAATCTGTAAACTTTGTATACGATAAACTCCGATAAACTGCAAGCTCTCCCTTTCATTACCCATATCGATCCGTAGACTATAATACTCATCAAAATAGGAGTCCCTCTTTAGTAAGACAGATAATGCAGACCGTAAACATATTTAAACTCTCAAAAATGTATTAAAAAAACAAATTAGAAGACAAATCACAATAAAGTCTATTACACAGAAGGACCACCTCTCATCGAGGAGCATTCAAGTGGGACTTAAATATGCCAATGAGGGATATATAAATGATTTTAAAATAAATATGGTGAGAGATTAATTTGGAAGCGAGGGTTTACAGATCACAATGCAAGCAGGAGAAGACTCATGTTACGGTCGTCGCGATCGCAGACAACATCCAGGATCAACACTGTTCATGTACCGCAGGGTTAGATTAAATTAATTTACATTTAACCAGTTTAATATGGAGAGGCACTGAAATGTAGACCTTCGTTTTTATGTTTTCGACCTACACTGTTACATGACGTGAGAACAGTTAGCTATTTAGGTTTGTACGTTATCATGGACTCACTAACTTTCATCAAAACTTAATGAGAGTATGACAACCAGACAATCCTCTCAGGATACCTGGAATCAGTGTTACAGTACCCTAGGCACATCGTTTTACCATTTTTGTAGCATAAACACCATCCAACCGATGAGAGCTTCGGATCTTCCAATGTTTCTCTATGGCGCTGAAACCTAAAGATGTCCGAGTTCCGGTCCCCGTGCAACTGATACTCAACTGCCATTGGCTCATCTGCATTCGAGGGGAGGGGCTTACCAATAGGTCAATTGGGGTTGGAGCTAATTCGTTAGAAAGATGGCCCTCCAGGAGCAAGATTGGTCTTGGTTTAAGGGTTAAGTAAGGATTTGGGTTATGGTATAGGGATTGGGTTAGAACTTATTCTTTTTCCAGGACATACAAAACATACTGAACATATCATGCTTTAAGCCCGGGGCACCAAGCCGACGTCAAAGAACTAGCAACGACGAAAGTTGACTGTGTTGTCGCCTCTCGTCGGCTGCGTCTCGGCCAAAAAGCTGCGCTTGAACACAACAAAAGGACTAAAGGCGACTGTCAAATATCTGCCTATATCAGCAGGTATCAATGGTCTAATTTCAAACTTCAAAAAGGGAAACGGAAACAAGGACTGCAGATACACAAAACGTAAGCAAAGCAGGGCTTGCTTACCATTTTGAATGTCAATAGGGGTTTTCACACCGGAGGAACCTTATCATAGTTCCCAGAACTATTGGTGGAAGTACCCGGATTTTGGCGTGTTCGCACTGCAGGAACTAGGAATGATTTTAATTCTAGGAACTCCTTTTGGGGGAACTAATTTAGCTCCTACTCAGAGAACTAAGTTCCTAGAACAACCAGGTGCGAAAGCCCCTAATCACGCTGATCACTTTCTTCATGCCAGTCAGCTCATGTTATTATGAAATTATTTGTGCATTCGAATGCTCAGAAAAGATTATGTAAAATTATAACAGCCTTAAATACCTTGACTTCTTTGCTCGTTTTCATCACTTTTGCGTGTATTCTTGTGCACTGATTCTTTCACTGAGCAGAACAGCCAATCAGAGTTCTCTCTTTTACCAACAGCCCGACGGCAATACAACATGCTGAATCAGCCGAAAAATCCTGAAGGCGTCCGACTAGAGGCAGCGGTGTGGAACACAACAAAAAACTAAGCCGATCAACGCTCAAAAACAGCCCGATGTTGCCCGACCGTCAGCTTGGTGTCCCGGCCTTTACTCTGCAAAATCAGGGCATGCTAAAGTGTCTATTTGGATGGTTTACATCAGCCTGTCTTTCAGCAATGTATTGAGTCAACCTTGCTTAATCTTGTTTGAGAAAAACATATCCACATAGTAAATGACACCTAGGAAATATCAGTTTATCACCTTAAACCACAATGCACAAGCATTTTTTCTGAGAAGCAGCAGTAATTCGTGAGAAACGTTATGCATGGAAGGAAACAAGCTCAGATGGGCGTGGATGAGCAAAAGCGGATCTTTATCTGCCTCGTTTGTGCTGCTCCAGAGGCACTCAGCTGGACTGCAGTGGTTATCGATGTGGGCAGCAGCATTTGGTCAATACCTGAAGCAGTGCTCTGGCTGAGATGTCTACCGACTCGTGTAACACCTATGTTCTGGGTGGGTGCAGGTCATGGTAGTGATTAAACAACAAGAGCTTTAAATCTAGTCTTGACTGTATCCGTTGAACTGACCTTTAATTTTATAATTTGACCAAATGTAACTTGAACTTAGCGTTGAGAAATTTTTAACCATTACGTGAAAATAGCATTCTTTGATCTGTGAAAATGTTACGTTTTCTATAGATCTTCACTCACTCATTCCTTCTCCATTTCTTTGGTCCACCTGGCTCTAAGTACCCCAGTGCTCTAGGGTGAAAAACAAATGTGAAATGACAAATTAAAGTGGATTCAAATCCAAACTGACAGTGGTTTTGTCTCTGATCAACGGGTGAGATTGAGTTTGATGGTGAAGAGTTACCTGTGGGCTGACAGTCAAAGATGATATTGATGGACTGCTCCTTTGATCTGGGCTGCTCCTGGGCCAGGGCTCCAACAGCTTTTAAAGGTTCTCCACCAGTTATTGAGGTCGATACCTGGCAGCTAACATGCTGTGTGTTGTTGCCATGACTCCCTTATTGAAAGACCAATCCCTAAGCTATTGACCCCAGTAACCTCAGTATAGTCCCAAAGTTACCTATTAGAATTGGAAAATGCTATCTTCTATTTGGATGAACCAGAAAGAAAAATTACAAATGAGAACTTTTCAATATCTTAATTGTCTCTTCAAATGAGAAATAATGAGGCGAGCAAATAATACTTAATATCCAGAAAAAGACCACAGCAATCTCCCACGTCTTCTCCACTAGAGTTTCACAAGGAAATCTCAACAAATTTTGTACATTTGCCAAGACACCAAATTCTGTAATCAAAAGTCACAATTACCTCAAACAAGACCAAATTATCTGAGCTATGGCATCCACATTCATTTTATAGCACTATACAAAATGTATTCAATCAAAGTTCCATGAGTATCTAAATTGGCTTCACACCAAATGTCCAAACAATCATAACTTCATAATTGGGAGCCAATATGTAGTTATGAAATTAAAAAAGCAAAATGCATTCCAGGTATATTAATTGTTGAAGTGATTACAGAGTATTGAATATTAATTGTAGGGGCGATTTCAGCCCTGGGGGTGGGAAGTTCTCAGTTTGCAAATTTTCAGTTTGCCAACCACAATCCTTGTATTCTCCAAGACTGGGAGATGGACACGGATATTTTATGTGATTCCATGTAAATAAAATGCTACATCAAACCTTAATGTTTGCCATTGTCTTGACAATCATCACTCTTATTGTTTTCTTTGACTATGACCTTGTTTGTGAATCTTGTACGCAGTGACCATGAAAAAATTGGACACCAACTTCACTTTTCTGAGCCAATATGCAATGACAGTGAGTTCTTCTCAAGTTCACACAGGTGTCCTAGTAACCATAGTGTAGCTCATAACTACTGTAACTATGAGCATGTTTCATAAATGTTTGATGAGCAAAAGGTATCTAAATAAACTATAAAACAATTCATTCGAATTCAGTTTCATCATTTAACAAGATTTTTCTGAATTTCTTTTAAAGTGTTTGTGATAACTTTCTTTAAAACAAATGCCATATGAGTTGGTATTTTATTACGCAATGCAATGACATAATTACATTTTAAGTGTGACATAAATGTCCAAAATACCTTTTGGGATCACTGTATGAGCATTTGCTGCCTTTGCGTCTCTTTGGGAATAGAAAAACAAAAACTATTTGATTATCCATGATTCCCATTTTGAATGGAACCAGTCGGAATCTAACATAATCTGTCTACAATTTTAAGCAATTTTCAGAAAAGCATCTGAGACAGCATTGAAATCTAAAAGAAACATACCTGAGTGATCGGTTAATTCTCCTGAGCAATGACCAACCAATAAAAATAATGTCCTATGTACAAGTTAGACATTACGAAACAAGATAAATTCCTACGCTTTAAAGTCAAAATGTTTCTTAGAGCCCTTATTTCACGTCATAACTCAATCGTGAATGCACAGGTGTTTGTTTTCTTTCTTCATGATTACTCTTACAAGACCGTTCACATTAACATCAAATTCACGTTCAAATGAAAAGTTGAGGTTAGAGGAGAAATGGTCAAACTTCCAATCTTGTCTATCTCTAATTGTCCTTCCCCTCCCTCCTTTCCCGTTTAATGCTCTGTCAATGCATGCCCTTCTTGGCCCCCTGTGTGTACTCCATTGCCATTTTTCCACGTTCTTTCCTCTCTTTTTCTGCTGTTTATTCTTTTTCTTGGCACAAGAAACACCAACACAGCACTAATACTGACCCCGCTGAGAACGCACTTTCTGACTGTCTCTCTCTCTCACACTTTCTCTTCCCCCTCTTTCTTTCTTTCTTTCTTTTTCTCTCTTCTTCTCTCAACTTCACCCTAAACCAGCCGGCGTTTTGCGATCTCTTCTAGGTTGTAGCCTGTGACCTTCGCTCTAACCCCTGGGGAGCAGTGAAAATGACTGGCTCCCAAATCCCTCCAGCTGAGAATCAGTGAGTGTATCTATAATGCTCTGATGAACTCCTCCTATGAATGATTTGTAGCCTTCTCTCCATCAGTAAATATAGGTCTTATCGACCCACGCACACCCCGTCTGCACGGCTATTTGCTCAAAGACTCCCCCCGCTCTGCTCACATTAGAAATACATTTGAGTTTCTGGTTTTCTGATGAAGAACAAGAGTGATCAGATTGGCCACTCCCATGTAGCCTGATCTCATTAGTATTCATAATATCTGCATACATTTTTGTACATTTGAATATTCACTGAAATGTACAATACTGATAGCATCTAAATTGTAAATGTATTTATGTATACACATCTTAGGTTAGGAAAACTAATATGAACCAATTCAAATACAAAGTACACTCGTAAAAAAAATCCGTAATTAATTTAACTTTCCTGTATTTTGAATGTTTAACTTCATTGCGTTATGTTTTAGGGTTAATGGAAATGTCTCTAAAATTACTGGATAATGTCCCGGTATTAAGCTGCCAGTACTTTTTCTGTTCTATTTTATGGATTTATTTTTTACAGTGTACAAAGACACTAATTTCAGTTACAACATTGCATGGACTGAGTACTGATTAAATTGATAAAAAACATTTCTCAACCCCCACATTTTTAAGTTTAAACTAAGGAAAAGTAATAAAACATTTTATATAATATTGATTAAATACAATAAAATCGACCTGTTAATTCTATAAATTAAATCTTCTACAAAATTTATAAGGATTAAGCATATCTGTCCCTAGTTCATATGTAAGACACTTACGTTATAGATAGTTAAGTACGTGTGTTAGAACCACAATTTAATGTACAAATATCTATGATTACTAATTAGATTATTGGCTTTATTTTAAAGAAAGGTGCCCTGCATATAGCCTGCCATGCCTTAAGCTAAATGCATTGAATATTGTTCTCCAATGCTCAATGATATATAAAGAAAATGGCAATGCAGCCATTTGTTTTGCAGGTGTACAATTATCGACAGAGTAGACCATTTATGTTTAGGGGTTTGTCAAATTGTCAGGCAATGATTGGGGAACCTTTCTCTAATGGACAGCATAGTGAAAATGTCAAGTTGATGTGTTGATGGTCTCATTTGGCATCAGTAATCAGTATTTAGAAGGGTTGAACACATCCCTGTATCATCTCTCTATCAGTGAAGCTTAAAAACAGTCAGTGATCATTGCAGAAACCCTGTGAGGAAGCCCTCCCGCAGCCCCGGACATACCAGACATCACCCCTGCTGTTATACACCAAAAACACACAAGAAAAAAAAATGCTAGAGCCAAATATACAGCCTAGCAGCTAGAGCAAACCACACGGGCTCAGCTGCTAATGAGAGACAAGTGTGCTAGAGCTACATGCTAAGTTTTCTCAAGGCAATTGGGACTTCCTACTGCAACACTTCAGCATCCTTCTCCCTTAAAAAATAAAACGCAGGGCACAGTGCAGCATCGCCACCACCAAGTGACAAACCCACAAACTAAATTTAATCATCGCCGCAGCGCTTGTTCCCCAGCATGAGTCCCGCGTCCAATTATGAATTCATTTATTTGCGATTTATTTTATGACAAACACGTGCAGTGCTCTGAACGTAATGGTGCACGAGTCTGTCGTGTGGCGAACGCCTTGCTGAGTGACTGAAAAGAAGCAAAGCGTGATGGGATTGCTCCAACCTCTAATGGGAGTTTGGGGATGCTGGGTGAGTTAATGCTGCAGGCTAATCCTGGAAAAATTGCTAAAAAAAACAGTCAAAAGAAACAAAAATGGCTTTACTGCAATGAGATTTCAAGGCTGAAAATAGACTGAATAACCATGACTAATAAGGGCCTGGTTAATGCTTCGTATAATCTTGCCAAATTAATACGTTAGACACAATTGGCACATAATTAATTCCTGTGAGTACACCCAACAAGAAGATTTATTTTCAAATGTCAATCATGCTGTAAAACCCACCCCACCAGAGGGATTATACTACATGGCCACATAATTATAATTATATGGTTATGTGGAATTACATGGTTATATTGACCATATACACCATGTATGTATAAACAGCCATTACCTGGGCAGTAAAAATCACCGCTGACAAGGGCTGATCATCAAAAGGAAGGTCATTCTAATAGATGAACAGTCTGCCCGTATCTTTCGTTTTTATGACTTCATAAAGAACGTGTCTCAACGGGACCATCAGCATCCCGTCTATCTCACAGTACGATCTCTCGCCCTCTTTCTCCGAAGTGCCAGGCCGCGTGTCTGTGGTGGCGCGGTGGCCTAGCGTCTGGCTTGGAGTCAAGAGTCAAGGTTGGGGAGAGAGGCGAGGAGGGGGGACGAATGACCGGCTCTGATGGGCAGAGGGGGGGGGGGGGGGCGGTAGAGCTTTGATCAGGGAGCAGATTTAAGCTGGAGTGACAGTCCACCAGTGCACAGCTTTGTTCTGGCCCCAGCTCAAACGCCATCCGACTGCAAGCACAGGGTGCCAACACAGGGCATGTGTGTGCGTGTGTATCAGTGTACCCAGATGACATGCTCCCACACGCTAACACTGACACACACACACATGCAAACATCTGTTGGTAAACAAACACTAACACATACACAGGCAAACAGAAACAGACTGAAAAATCTATGCATACAAATATGATCATTCAATATTTCTTCATACACAAGGGCTTGGGTACCTACTTAGAAACTGCATCTTGCCAAACTACAAGCTACTCATTACTTTAAGTAGTTAACTACAGTCAAGCTAAAAAGTTGTCTAAAAACTGCTGGGTTAAAAACAACCCAATTTGTGTTATTTTGGCAACCCAGCATGTTGGGTTAAATGTTTGACCCAGCATGCTGGGTTGTTTTTTTTAACTTACATTTGTGTGTAAAAGTACTACATTGACAGTGCACTTGTTTGTATCTGTGCAATACAACGTCACATAAAAAAAGTGATCTACCATTTAGGTTACGCTACAACGATAACTGACAATGTAAAATTGTGTAGCTGCTCCATTAACAAATTTTCAAAGCTTCAGACTTGCTGTCACCACATTTCTTCCTTCCTATCGACACCACCTTAAAGAAAATTGGAAATGTTTAAGATGTAAATGCATCTCTGAGGAGTGTTTTAAGAGGTTCTCTAACACAAAGAGGTGAGAAGACACTTAATGCTTGCACATTCCCAGGACATTAGCCCTTCCTTTTAATTCTATGTAAATACCAGTCGTAACAGCTACCATTATTATCACTATTCAGCGCGTCTCCCTGCAGTGCCTCTATGACACTGGTTTATGCATCTTTTCTTTATTAAAATCTCAACGCAGAATTAGCAGGAGAATATGCTTAACCTCATATACCTTCCACAGCAGAAGGATATATTGCCTCTTCTCTATTATTAATAAAATCACAAGCACAGGGGGGCTGGGGTGTAATATCAGTGGCTGTAGGCTGGATGAGCACTATATTGCTTTAAAGAATGTTTATGTGTGTATTTGAGGCAAGTGTCAGACCTCATATCTTGAGGCTCAGTGCAGTCCTCAGCACAGAAGTGGGGGGTTCATTATGACCGTTTTGAACAACCTAAATCCCACCTCATTCGCCCTGAACATTACACATGATGACGATGGCAAGTCCAGGGTTCTCAATGAGTGCAAATTATAAGGTCTGACCCTGCTAATTAAAGCATGGACCCCCCAAACCCCCAGTATATGATTAAAGTCAGCATAATGGAACTACATGAGTTTGAGTAAATCCCTTTAAGATTGTTAGCTAACATGCTAGGAGACGATTTCAGCAAACCTAAATGGAAAATTTCCTATAAAATTTCCTTTAAAAAGTCGACTACCCTCAAAGTCATTGTTAAATTTTCACAGAGGGCTTTCCATCATATCGCCTATGGATAGTCTGGGCAGTTGGGATGTGGGGGTCTGCAGAGATGCTACCAGCGCTGCTCCTGGAGCCTTCTTTAAATATTTACACTCAGCAGAGCAGAGATAAGGCAGTGAGACGATGCAATGGAGAAGACTGCCACCTCCATATGGTAAAGCTAACATGTATAGGGAGGCAATTCGCCCTCAGTGTGTTACTGTGTTTTTATCTTGATTCTCACACACTAAGATTGAGTCAGAGAGACTGATCAGGATAAAAGGTGTGAGATAGAAAGCGTGAGAAAGAGGAGAGGTGAGAGACAGAGAGAAAGACAACATAGACACTTTTCAGTGACAAAGATGGAGGCAGTATAGCAATACAGGGGGATAAAAGAGGAAAAGATAAAAGTGAGATTAGATGCAAAAGAACAAATACCCCCCCAAAAAAAGCTACTAGATGAGCAGTCTGAACATGTGATTAAAAGCTTGATATAAAAGGGAAAAGGAGGAGAATGTTTGAGGGGACAGTGTGAGGGAGTTCTAAATGTGTCAAATGGATGGATGTGATGCCGGGCTGTGTGGCCCACTCTCCTCTCCCCCATAATGCTGTGAGCATGACAAGCACTGCCGGGTCAGCCTCATAGCATACTAATGAGATTACAGCCCAATGTGCCACATCAATAGAGCTGCACTGAATCCCTCTCACTCCATACATGCTAAACCAGAACACAGCTAGATGCTCTAGAACGCTCTCTCTGTGTGTCGGATCTATTTGGAGGAATTCCAGACTGCATTTGTACGGTCTCAAGAAAAGATGTCAGTAATGTTCAGCAGGAATGTTTGGCCAACAATTCAGGTAACGAACACAAGTTTCTGGAAGACATGCACTCATTTTTTTTTATTTGCAACTGAATTTACGCAATACGTCAAGGTTTCCTGGGCACTCCCGCACGCAGTCAAAGACGACTGGATGAAAGCAAAAAGATAAATGTATTCCCTTTATCATCCAAAGTATTATTCCTTGTGCTAAATTAATCATTCTGTTCTCAAGAGGTCCAAATCTGAAAACCTTCTTTTCAAAGACGACCTTTTTTTTGTGCCATAGCAGACCTCCTTCAAAAAACCCAGATAATAATAGTGATGGAGGGGGCAATTCTCTTCATTTCTCATCTTCTCCTGTAGCTCCTTCCATCCAAAGCCACATAAAAGGTGTTCTCTCATGCAAGAGCAAAGGTGCTAGAGGTCAGGGTCATTTTGGTGTACCCTCCTATAGACGGAAAGAGAAGTGAGGCTGAATGAGACAAAACAACACAGGCTGAGAGAAGGGAAATCTCGGCACATCTACAAGAGGGCCAGTCTAATGCGAGTGGACGTTTTCATCTCCATGGCAGAGCTCCAGTCCAACCTAATTGGGACAATTCCCACTAGTGATATAATTTCATTCCTACCTCAGTGTGACTCCTATGATCTCATGCTGCAACCTTTTACTTCTCCTCTGATTCCTCTTCCTGCACTCTGCCACGTAGGCGACCACTGCACTGCCAATTGGAGTTTGAGATATAACCAAAAGAAAGTCCGGCGTCTCGCATGAAATCAACAAAAACAAATTAATGTGCTCGTAAAACATCGCATGGCTCATGAAATACAACTTTTGGAATCGTCTTTTCTTCGTAAGCTTGTGTTGTCACAACTGAGCAAGCAGGATTCATCATAACTAAAAATGAATCTGTGTTTGCCTTCCTGTTTCATCTCACTAACATTTATGTTATGCAGCGAGCGACTCCACTGTGTTGTGAGCTTGCAGCCGTAAGCGCCCGCTGTGCAAGAACACTTAAAAGGATGTCAGAAAGTCGAGTGTGATCACAGGTCACAGATGAGAGGGTGGAGGGCTGTGATGTAAGGGCTGGAGGCTGTGTGGGATGTCGTTGGTGAGGGGTACTGGGTGAAGAGCGCCCCGGGGTCGGCTGGTAGGGGTCGCTCTGGGACTTGGACTGGCTGTACAGACAAGAGTGGCGCCAGGCTCTCCCCTGTGTGTGTGTGGAGCAGCGGGGTGCAGTAATGGTACAACCCTGTAGCTGCTAGGATCTGTGAGAATCCCAGTGACACGAGGGACCGCAGGGGAGGAGAGTCAGCCCCATGTGTTTATGCAAACAGATCAGTTGCCATGACTATCCAAGCAGCCGCAGATTCACATGATGTCACCTTGGCGGCGAGGGAAAAACAATAACACAGAAACACAGCTAATTTAGGGCAACGCAAAGCAGGATTATCAACATAACACCCACAAATCAGAGACACTGGTGATGTCTTGATTAAACGCACTGTTTAAAAGAACAGTTCACTTTAAAAACACATTTGTTTGCTCACCCTCATGTCACTCCAAACCTGTATGACTTTTTCTTTCTTTCTTTAAACGTTCATGCTGCTCTCTTCCATACAAAACAAAAGCATACAGTGACTAGGGGCTGCCTAGATACAAAAAAGCACCATAAAAGTAATCCATACGACTAGTGTTTAGCATTCCATGTCTTCTGAAGCCATAAGATAGCTTGTAAATTATTTAAGGCTTAGCAATAACATTGTTCATTGATCTTGAACATCCGTTTTAATGCTTTGCAACCTTAAACGTTTGGTTTTCTAAGATGTTGTCTACATTGTTGTTGCAGATTCTGCCTGCAAATTTGTCATGAAGATAATGTAATCTAGATGGCCAACATCAATTAGGTTTTGCCAAAATTGCTTAAACAACTTGTAATATTCTTGAAAGCATCAGTTTGATTGTGATGAAAAATACAAACCAATCAGTGATGTTTCCCATTATATGCCATTTTCCAACAACAGTGTTTCTGAAATTATGCAGTTAGGCTACAAAGAAATCTAAAACACCTAACACGTGAAAGTTAAAATGTAGTACTATATATTTACTTATTAATTCATTATTATTGTATTTTCTAGGAATAGTTAAAAAGCAGTGTGAGCATTCTTGTTTTGTGTTCCACATAAAAAGTCAAAGACTGGCATAATATGGGGGGGGTTAACTGTCCCTTTTCATTTCTGTGTGTATGAAATCAAGAAGGGTAATTTCTTATGCTTAGACACAACTACATGTAAAATGCATGACATTACATGCAGTTGGGTCTAAGCATAACAAATGAATCCGCTGTTGACGTCATACAGCCTTTCAAATTTAACACTTCAGCATCAACAGTAAATGTGTGAGGTAGGAACAGGGGCACCCTGAGTGTGTTTTATTCTGTGTCCATGGCCCAGTTTGGAAGGTGCAGGGTTTGCCCTGGTCAGGGCTAGGCTCAGTGGGAACCAGCTGTTTCAGACTTGGTGAGACAGCGGGTCAGACATAGGAGGGAGTGATAAGCCAGTCATCAGGGCTTACCCTGCCCAGCTGTGCCACCGAGCCTGGCAGACTCACACCTGCCCTTAACCCACCGCACAATAACACCAAAGCACACACCTGCTTTTTCTTTCCAGCATCCTTCGTCCCTTGATAGTGTGCTCTGGCCAATGAGGAAGAGGCAGGACTTAGCCATGTCCCCACGGCACCTGATCTGCTGTGTGTGTCTGCAGTTTAGGAAATCACATGCACTTCTACATTCAGCTGCAAATCTTTCAGTTTATATTTTAGATAGAGACAAGCTAGCATGTCTTGTGGAGCAGCTTCCACCCCACCATCCAACCCCCTCTCTGGCTAATTCTCTCTGGCAGGAAGACCTGTAAAAATCAATAGGGAAAATGTCCTGAAACAGTCAATCTAGCAACCATCTGCCCTGGTACTCCACTGAGACAAAAACCAATGTCCCCTGGGAAAGTGACGGAAGAGACAGACAGCACAATGCACATACAAACTCAATTACTCACTGCAACTAAAACACTCTTTCACATTGCAAAGTCAGGCTTACTGCCTGTCACTAATTTCAACTCAAGTAGTGTTTACAATTATCCATCTAAACATTTTATTTGGTGTTTGTAACAACAAGGTTGGTGTATGTGCGGTTTCAAATTTCAAGCAATCATTCTAACGAACTGTAGCTAAAGAGCAGAATTAAGTTAAAATATTCATATTTTAAGTGAACAATAAACCTGTGTTGGTTGGTTGTTATGCTATCAGAACTTAATAAGTGATTGAATTTAGCATTTGCTTTGTTCATCAAACATGTCATTAAATTATTCTTTATCATGGCATTTTCTCTCACTACATAATTGCCATATGTTACTAATTAATTTTAAAAGGAAACTGTTCGATTTGATGGTGGCAGCTTCTAGTAAAACAAAGAAGTCAGTACTGTTGATTCGTTACCTTCAAAACACACCAAAAATACCAGAACCATAACATACCAAAAATATCTGGTTTATGGATGACTACTAAAAGAAAATCAGCTAAGCTTTTAATTGTCTAAATCACAAATTTTTGGTCAGGAAATTAGCAAAATTTAAGTAAATTCACTACTTAAAAGGCCATTGCTGTCTCAGAAAAACATCAAAGACAGAATTAAGTTTTTGGCCGAATATAGGAAGTTGCGTGTGGAGTGATGAATCACAATGAAACACGAGTTGCATGGTGATGCTCCAGAGCAGTGTTTTCGAAAGGCTGGTTAGAATATAATAATAAAAATGCATCTCTCCCACAGTGAAGCATGGAGGAAGAGCTTTTTTAGCTGCTGGTATTGGTGAGCGGCTTCACTGTGATAAGTAATTTAATGCATTGGAGTACATGAGAATATTGCAGAATGGCTTGCTTCCCACGAAAGAAAAGTTGTTATCTAAAGAGGAATGATCAGACGTTATTTTTCAACAAGACAATGCTCCTGCCCAAATTGCAAAGACAACCAAGAAGTGCCTTGAGAAGATGTCCATCAGGCTCATGGTTTGGCCTGGTCAGAGTCCAAATTTAAACCCTAAGCAGTAGCTGTCTGCAAGTTTACCCACACGGTTTACACATTTAAAGAAAACCAAAGGGAAGGCTATTCTGTGCTAAGTTACCTTATCTAAAGTATTTGTGCAATTCTTGCTAATTTCCTGAGCAGTGATTTGTGATCAAAATGATAAAGACCTTTAAAAGACCACTAAATATTTTGTCTTGGCCAATTTTTGTGTGTATGTGTGTATATATATATATAGTAGGATGTAGTTGAGTTGTATATCCTGTACAGTGTCATGTACAAAGCTAAAGAACGGTCTGACGAAGTATTGTTCGAAATATGTTATCCCACACTTCTTTTCTGACAGAATTTAACATCACAATAATGTTAGTTTTTTTAATCAGTTTTTTATATGCTGGGATTCACAATAATTGTCAAAATATAGGATTCATCTGTTAAAGACAAAGGTGTAGCTAAATAAGACTTCAGAGGGAAAAACTCATTTTACAAAACAACAAAATAAAAGAATTAATCTCCATGCTCTCCATGTCATCAATTTAAGATGGTTTATCCATATTTCAAAATAAATGAATGAAAATATACTGTCAGCCATTATCGGGGGGAAAAGGCCAGACAGTTGATCAGGATACATACATACAGACAGACAGATAGACAGATAGATAGATAGACAGACAGACAGATAGACAGATAGATAGATAGATAGATAGATAGATAGATAGATAGATAGATAGATAGATAGATAGAGTGGCCACTTATACAGGTTTGCCATGGGCAACAGTCATTATTCAGAAATATTAGTCTTTTTTTTAGGTTTCTGTTATATGGATTTCAGGAATTAACTGCTTATAGAAGTGTTTCTGGCTTGTCCACAGAGGTGAAAAACTTCAATTACCCTTTACACAACAATAACCAGATCAGTACAGCAAATCAATGCCATCAATTGCTGAAATAGTTGCAATTATAGATGCTCTTTGTGGTAATTTGTGCCATCAGAAGAGCTAAAAATCATTTCGAAATGCTAAGCCTCTTATTTCATAATTCAAATATTTAAAGTATCCCTGATCTTGTCTGTGGACCTCTTAATCCTAGTGATTGTGGAACATCCGAGAGGATCTTCGCAGATTTTTTTCCCAGCACTTGCCTGTGCCTCAGTATTAGTACATCACAACATCAATCTAATTTTCTTAAAATAGCTATTTCCAACTTTATCGGCAGTTCTGTGGTCTAAGTTGCCAGTAATGTATAATTTCCAACTGATATGACTTCATAAAGAGGTAGAATTGCCTCACGTTACAACTGCAACTTCTACTTCTGTTTGTTGCGTTCTCTCTGGCCGTATGAGAGACGCCAGAGCGCTGCCGCTGCTATATAGCTCTCTAAAAATAGCTCACCTTTCACTGCCTTCTACGGCCCGATTGACAAGTGTCATGAGCCAATCGCGCTATATTATTCAAATTATACTCCTCCTCTTTGGCCATTTTAGCACCGCCTTACTAGGACGCCAGTGAGATCATCAACCCTATTTACCGTATATGGTCACGCACGGAATTGATTGACAACAAACCACGCCCCCCCTCAGTTCCCTTGGCTTCCTCTCGCTCGCGAGACAGCGAGCCCAGCAACTTGCCTTGGTGATCCACGGCATTCAAGATAAAGGCTACCTGGAATTTATAGCGCAAAAGAGACAGAGGCAATGCGGAAATAGGTGGACAGTTCATGTCACCGATTTTGCATCCCACTCCCAGGCTGAGGATCTGAGAGTTCGCGGGGATTGCAATTAAGTGACAAGAATTATTTTTATTTTTTTTCCTTCCTTTTTCTCATAGCGCTTAAATTACCAGCTTTAAACTACACTTCATTGAGGATTTGAAACATTCTTTTGCGTTTGACAGTGGGCTAGGAAGAAAACAAATTATACCAGAGGATCAAAGCAACACTTTTTTTCTTGTGAGCATCAACATGGACGTGTTGGCGAATTACAGTATTTTTCAGGAACTTCAGCTGGTGCACGACACGGGCTACTTCTCGGCGATGCCATCGCTGGAAGAGAACTGGCAGCAGGTGAGAGTTAGCGCCTAACTATTTGTACTGTTAGTTCGCATAAATAAGCCGTGTTTATGTGCGCACATGTATCTCATGGAAACATTCACAACTTCACAGTGCGCGCTTCTGTCTAAACACGCTGTTTCCTTGTACAAATCATTACGGGTAGTGTTTTATAGCGCTGCTCTCATACTCAAGCATGCCTAGAACTCCAGTCTTATTTATCCGAGTGAAAGTGATTATTAGTTAGAAGAATAATTTATAATATGCTTTGAGGAATGAGACGCATATTTAGTACACTTCTCTGTTGTATACTCAAAGCAAAATAGATGTCAATGACAGAATGAGACACGAGATGATTCATGTGCATTATGGTCTACTTCTGACTGGAACTAACTGAATGGCGTTTTATTAAGGCGCACGTAATGTGGCCAGAGAAAATAAGGGCTTGGTTAACAATAAGCGACTTGTTATTAAATAATGCATTGGTCTGTCAGATAACTTCGTGTTTTTCAGCCCGACGATATCAAGTGCAGTTCCCGATCGTCATGTATTATGTATTACCTCCGCCGCGAGGGTGCGCGCGTGAGTGGATGTGAGGAGAATGCATCCAAATCACCCACTCCTGAGAGCTGGTGTGCATCTGTATGACAATTTGCTGACTCTTAAAGGGGGAGAGGTAATCAATGATAATAGTGGTGTTTTACATTTTTATGATATCCCACTTAAGCCTTCTGAAAAATCTGGAATATATCTGTCATAGACATGTTTTTAAGTGACAAGGTCTTTATGTGATCAATGCAAATCAATTACTTTGTTATATTGGGCAATACTTGTTTTAGCAGCCAAATAAAGTAATAATAGCACCAGGATTTGGACGTTTTTTTAAATTATACGGCAACAATTTAATGATAAGATTTATGATTTGAGGTAAGAAGGACTTCTGGTAATCGCTGTGGCGACAGACTCCTCTGCACACATGCACCGGCTGTCTTCAGCTCATTGCAATTCCATGTGCTCAACTGCAGGGAAATGCAGTGAGTGGTTATTTATTGCTGGTGTGTGAACTTGAAACATATCTACCCCCACCAGCAATACCCCACCTCAACCAGCACTTCTAATACAAATATTATCTGGTAGCCTAGCTAATGCAAATACAGACATATTGTCATGAATATAGAAGGAAAATACAGGTCTGGCAATCTCATCTCGAAGATTAGAACAGAGAAGAAACGTTGTGCAGGAAGACAGACAGGTCTGGTTCATCTGTTAACTGCTAATTATGGCATTAATTAACTTAAAGCATCATGGTCATATCAAACAATGGCCGTGTGTACATGGGGCATTTATTCCCTGCAGTGATGTGAATTGACTGTCCAAGCACACATGGATCACAATTTTTAATATATATATATATATATATATATTATTGCACTGGCAAAGGCAATTTAAAGACACAAAGTGGAACAACCACATGAAATCAGAAAAAATAAAGTTCAATCTGATGGCAAGAAAATAAGCATGAAGAGAAAAAGACCTGTCTCTGTAGACAGGCTTTTTTCCTTGAGTAACGTCATAGTTAAAGGTTGATTCTTTTACGAGTTGGGATAGTTTTAAAGTGTAGCCCTAGATCTGCCAGTGCAAGGTAAACAGCACCCTTTGAGAGGGAGACAAGATGGATAGCTGTGCTCGGCCCCTTGCGAGTAGAGCATGAATCAGACCTTAATGGATGCGATATGGGTGAATTGAGTTTCAGAGCTCAGGCTTCGACCAGGGAAAGGGCGCATGGGTCACGGAGGGGAGAGTGACAGAGGTGATGTGCTCGGGGATGACGAGAGGTTGTCCACTGAACAGGATGAAGTCCTGACGTGCACTGCATCCATTCCCCATGAGGGACGCCGGCTGCTGGCACTGTCTCCCCCAACTTGAACAAAGACGCTATCTCTCACTGTCAAGAAGAGACACAGAAGAGAGAGAGAAAAACACAGAGGGAAAAGACAGAGCAGGCGGCTCGCTGTAATCACAGCTCGCCAACCTTTCTTGGAGTAGAGAAGGGAGGGATTATTTTGGCGATGACCCGCAAGCAAGGTTAATTCAAAGAGCGGCTGTTTGTGCAACAAGAGAGCCCCTGTTGGTTCTCACCCCCCTCCCTAAGCAGTGCCACCCAGTATGACTCTCAGAGCTCCTCACTGGAGGCTGGAAGAGCAGGTGGAGTGGCCTGGGGAATGAGGCAGAGGCAGTAAACACCACCATTAGAGGCAGTCAAGGCAGCCTGGCCAATTAGTAAGGATCACCTAAGAGATGGGTTGGGGGCTGTTTGTCTGCATCCATCCATCCATCTGTCCTTCATCAGCTAGTGCACCACGTGGGCCTTTGTTGGTGTGTCCTTCTCTGACAAGAAGGCCTTTTTGTGGGTCACAGCGAAAATGGGTCACTCTCTGTCTCTTTGTCTACAAAGTCTGGCAGACCTGTCCTTACAGCACTTTTCTCCTTGTCGTCAAGTGTTTTCGTTGGAAAGTTTTCATTGCCATCAGTAATTCCAAATGACTTCATTCAAATTTCTGAAGCAGGGTCTGATTGTTGCACACCCATCCCAAACCTAGGACTACTACTGTAAGCATTGCGGTCCGAACACATGAGACCTGGTTGTCCTGATAATCCCAGCAAATAATCCCACAGAAACACATCACAGTCAGTAGAACTAGAACACGTCTGAGTAGGGTCACGTAAGCCCCTGAGAGAATCTGCAGGAAGTAGCTATCTGAGACGAAGGCGGTGCAGCGCTCAAACGTTGAGACCGGTCTGTCCCAGAGAAGCCCAGTTTGACAAGATAATGAATCGCATTGCATGCATATTCTGTGCTGTGAGTTTTTGCATTTCACAGCCCAGTAATTTTTCGAAACAAAGGGCTGGATAGTTAGGTCGGTGGATGGGGGTTGAGAAAGAGGCTGTTTTTCTAAAAGATAACATTAAAAATGGATTTCAATTGAGACGGGCTACGTCAGTGCTCCTGTGGAGGTTCCACACCTGACTGGAGGAGCCTACACTTTCTTGCTAATTTCCCCCTGCAGCTCATGGTGCAGGCAGTTGACCTGTTTTAGCTTCCATCCATGCTTGTATCACATTCCTTCTCTGTCCACCTTGAGCTTGCTCCAGCTGAAGGCATTCAAGCTTTCTCTGGGCAGTGAACACTGAAATGTGCATTATGTAATACCCTGAGGAACACAGCTGCTTTCTCACAGTGTATCTTCTGACAGCACAGGATTCTCAAGCCCCTTTTCTGGTCTCTTTCTGCAATTGGTAAAGCTCCAGGACACCAATGTAATGGGCAAACACATTACCTTGTTGACGGCACCAGAGAAAGCACCCCTTGAAGCTTTAGAGCGAGTGGTAACATTGCGATGTCTTCAGAGATCGAGATACTGTGCTAAGCTCCTACTTATCTACTGGGAGACTTGCAGGTTTAGGCAAAGAAGTATCGTTGTACTCCCCGAAAGCTTCGCGCTGCATTTTAGTTAAACAACCTGAATTTTGTCAGTGGTGATGTCCTCACTTGCTGACCTTACTCTGAGGGAAACACCTTGGCATTCAACCTCAAACCTGTTCTACCGGCCCCTCTTTGAAGTGTTAACAAGTCTATCAGTACATGCTGATGCTCAGGCATGCGTTGAAATATAAGGACTCCCACGTCAAGATAAATAAGCTGTCACAAAGTTATCTTAAGCAGATATGCAGTGCATCTATGGAGGCTTGGCTACTTTGACACCTCCCTTCCCCTCCTACAGTTTTGACCTCAGTGGCCCCCGCTGAACCAGCTCCATTAGTCACTATGTTGGTGGTACATACTTTTGACCCACAATGGAAAGTGCCTGTCCCTCTGTGTGATCCTATTGCTGATATGAACTTGTATAACTTAATTGATCTCGTCAGCTGTTTGGTTTCCACTGGATTATCGACTGGCCCATATAATGGCAGGGATCAGCGAGCAGACTGCACTCCACTGTGTTGGAATTAGTATGACATAATAAACCAACCCATTGTTCTGGGCATTTCCTGTACGCTGCCCCTGCTAGTGACTAGACCGTTCAAAATCGAGCACTGTCTGGGTTTAGTATACACTTTGAATCACTGTCAAGTCATCGTCTGAGATTGCAAAAGAGCTGTCTCTTTTTCTTCCCGCCTACCTATATCTCTCTTGTGATTCAGATTTTATGGTGTGCAGTCGAAATGCACTTTAAAATTCTGCGTCAGACGAAAGCAATAAATGTTATGTCAATGTTTAGTTAGAGTAAAATCATATTAGTCTGATTTTTGAGAAGTTGGACTAACAGACCTGGATAATACAATTGTAGCTCAGCTTCGTTCCAGCATATACATGTTAACCTGACTACAATTTGCCTCGGCTTTGTGCACTTGCTCCAAAGGTGCAGATGACATGCATGTACCCTTCAAATATTCAGTTACACGTTGTGTCATGTCTTCTTGGACAGATAGATGAACTACACGACTACTATTCGACTACACAAAAACCCACTGTATGCTCAAATATAACTGCGCATATAAACATTCTTAGTGACTACAGCAAAAGCGGAGCTCCCAGACACTGCAGATCACTCAGCCCCCAGACAGCTGACAGTAATTAGGCAGTTGTGAGGTGCAGTAGGGTCTTTCATGCATAGAGCTGAACTTGGTCTCTCTTTGAAGTGGGGACCTTTCAGTCACATTCTCCTTTTACGTTTGAGTAAAGTTCATACTAGGCTTTAACACAGGCTGCTTCTGATGCAACCCAGCAATTTCATGTTGAATTACATCTCTTTGTTAAAAAAAAGCTGTAACCACAAGCTTGCATGACAGGTCTGGGCAAACTAATAAACAACAAGCTATGGAAATTATAGGGAAAAAAAGCAATACCCGACTTGACTATTATTCTGTGATTTTGAGTTACTACATTAAAGTAAAACGGCTTTCACAAGATCATTAGCATTTGAGGCGCAGCCCTAGCTCACCTTCATATACACTGTGTGCTCTGTTTACTAAATATCGTTCGCCATGAAATTTGGCAATTGCTCTATTATTTATTCTCAGTGCTAGAGGTAGATCAAAGACGCCATCAAACTGGCAGTTGGTAGGTTTTTGAACAGTCAAACATAGGTTTGGTGAAATGAGAAACTGGGGGATAATTAGCATCTCCAGAGAACACAACCTTTAACAAAGGGCTGAAAAGAAAGATAAAAAAATATATAATGTCATAAGTTAAAAAATATTCCTTGAGTTCCATAAGTTATAAATATATCATTTATATATCAGATATATATTAATAAAATAGATATTATACAACGTTTTCCCATTACAATGAATTGTAATGTGCAATGTCACAAGAGAAACACATGGTATAAAATCGTATGGTATAAAACACAGAAGTGTATAGAAGGCAAGTAGTACGCAAACACAATATAGCTGAGGAAATTAGTATGAAAACAAAAGTGCAAAAGTGATTAAAAAAAGGGAATGTACGACTATTATAAGCTGGGAGAGTTAAACATTAAGCTTCAGACTACATTTCAAGGAAGTTTCCCTTAAGTTTGAGCCAAATATATCCCTCAGTGGCCCAAACCAGTGAATTAATGATGAGATTGTGTAAATGAATGTTATGAGAAACTCTTATTTGCTGAGCAATATACTGATTATGTTAAACAGCCTATCCGTTTCCAGTAAGCACTGGAAGTGATCTCACTCTCGATCTGGCCACGCAAGCTCTGAGACACTAATGGGCCATGCTTATCTTCTCTGAGGGTGTCTGTTGTTTGTCTAACAGTGTGTCACCTACAATACGTAGCTTAGGGCACAAGGAAATGTGTGGTCACATATGCTGCCTAAGGAACTGCAGATGATTCACAGCATGCAGTTGATTCACAGATTCCACAAATGCATTCCAGATCTTTCTGCAGGAAACATTTGCACAGAACCTATGACTTCTGGGGTAAAAGTTTAAGAATTAAGATTTGACCCAATAGTAGTGCATGCTAAACTGAATATACCTACCCTCATCCGTGCATTAAACATGCTAATTATCCCCATGCCTGCGAGTGATTGCTGATGGATGTGGTATTGTTATGTTGGGATCAAGAGCTTTTCAGAGGCCATGATTGAGGAGCTGTTGGATGGTAGGGATGGTGAGGGTCATTTGTCTGCCGTCTCTCGAGAGTCTATCAGCCCATGGAGACGAGAAGCAGTACTAGGATGGACAGAGAGAGAAAAAGACAGAGAAAGATGAGTGTTTGGAATGCATCTTTATGCATGAGGCCTGTCGCCCCCCCCCCCCTTGGTCTCGATGGAGAGGCAGTTTAGCCACTCAAGGATTTGATTAACAGGCTGAGAGGAACCAGCCATTTTTCTCTAAGTGCAAGTGCACACACAGGCATACAAACTCTGACTAACAGCCTGATGATATCTCTCACACCACCCTGAAAGAAAAAAAACAAGGAGATTGGAAATCAATACTTTCCCATTGCAAATGGTACCTCAATGCTGTTTGAGACTGCATCACTCCTTATTCTGTAAAATAGAGTTATATAAACCAGGAGGGCATTTGATATGAATAATAAATGTGATATTTTGTGTATTCCAAACCAGCTATAAGTAGCCCTGCAGAATGCCAAGGTAAAAATAAAGAAATGGAGAGGGGAAAGAGCAGGAGAGGAAAGCAGGAGGAAAGTAAAGCATGTCTCATGTTTATTCAAGTGCTCCTGACGTGAGACGCAGCACTGACGGTCCTACACTCTTTCTAGCCTCTTGGCCTTCTGGAATTTCCCTGCACTGATATTGTCCAGATGGGAATGTGCATAAGGCCAACCCAAGACTGCTGCTAGACTGTCTAATGTTCATATTCTGCAGGTAGCCAATGACAAATATAAGCCACGTCACCTTTGCCTTCTTTCCTGTGAAACACTAAACAATACAAAAATACACTTAGAACCAAAAAAGCACATTATACTCAAAAACAACTGACAATAATTGAGAAGTCAGTCAGTGCAAACAAATCTTGTCACGTCACCTTGTTTGACATCAAAGCACTAAAACGTACACAACCTCCTCTCTCATGTACACATCACAGTTCTTTGTATCCAGATATCTTTCCATCAAAATCAAATTGTCTTTTTTTGCATGCAGATGTTGTAGCAACACTACTGGTTAATCAGATGCGTTTCCTCTAGAGGAATTTGGAGTATTCTGTATAGTGGAGATTGTGATTTCAGATTGGGTTTCAGAGTGGCAGGAAGCTCAGGTCTGAATCACCCAACACCTGTTGTCAAGCTGCCAAACAGGAGTGGTGAGCTCATTGTTTGTTTTGGTGGTGGTGACATGGTCACAATAAGGACAGGTCACAAGAACCATTAAAACACACTAACCAGCAACAGGTACTTTTCCACTAGCTATAACATGCCTTTAGGATTTGTTTTGTGACCTTGAAACAACTTGAAGTAAAAATTTGTGAATTAATACACATTGGCTGGGCTCATTGATAATGAGATGTTAGTTTAAAAGGTGCAAAGGGATGAAATTGGGTTTGATTTGTTGGAATGTCAGAGATTTTGATTAATATATTTTGATTAATAACAATACTTCTGTTGTTCCGATCAATCATACAATGCTGCAATTATACTGCATACTTACCAGCTGATGCATACTTGATTGGCTCTTAGCAGATCTGTGGAAGCAGAATCTAAAACAACACAATAACAACATTTAGAAATTTTACAATCCAATTCAATTACACTGATACCTTTTAATGAAATATGTATGAATTTGGATAAAACATCTCTCATCGGTGTAGAAGCACTTGTCTGGTTTGATTTATATGATTCTCAAAACCGCTAAATCCAGTGTTTCTGAAAGGAAATCAAGCTCAAAGACTATAAGGGCAAACCCAGAATAATGCTGTCTTTTGTGCACAGAAATAAAAGTATAGTAAAATGTAGTAGACACCTCCTCATTGCCTCATTGAGTCTTAAAGATGCAAAGAGACATTAAAGTTGCAATCAGACATTTGAAATGAAACTGAAAAATATCTGTTTGAATAAATAAATGTTAATAGTTTAAATTGCTTAAGGGCACTGAGGGTATCACAGTTTGAGAATCACTGTAACCTATCATACCCAGTTTGCCTTTTAATTTGGACTGAACTATATCGTTTCTGTATTGTGTGGGTTATAAAAAACAGAAAATACCATTAACACAATGAAAAAAATCAAAGTCAATGGAAAGTTCAGAGTCCCACCATGATAGAAATACAAACATCTGTGCGAGTGCATATTTGCATATCGTCTCTCTCTGATGGTCACATGATCTCATGTCACTCCAGCCTCCTGTTGTGCCAGTCCAGTTTCACTATACTTGCTCATTTCCACTAGCTCATTCTTTTCCTCCTCTCGTTCATTCTCTCTCGCTCTTACCCATTTTGATCCTGTACGCCGTTGACCTTTTTAAGCACAGTCACTGATTACCGGACATTTTGCATGATGTGGTCTGTTAAAATGTGAAAAATCACAACAAGACCCTACATTGTTATGGCCAAAATAGAAGGCATGTCAATTCATAGAACGATCATCATATTATGCACTTGAGATATTTTATGCAAAATAATGAATAGTATTAAAATGGTAAAGCAGTAAAACCACATCTCTGTGATGCTATCTGTTCACGTGGAGGTCAAAGCAGGTGAATGCCACTTACGTTGAGAGGTGTGCATGAAGGATTGGCGTACATCACCCTCGCAGAGCCCTCCACCTAACTAACAGCTCTGCTCAGTAATTACATGGGGAGAAAATAAAAAGGGCAGATGCCCCCCTGGCACCGGGCACACAACCTGTGTGTGTCCAAACTGGTGGTGTGGAAGAGCATACTGCTTCAGCGAGCAGAGAAGCTTGATGCAAATACAGTAGAGAGCTGACTTTGAGCACAGTTCAGAAGGCAGGACCGTCCCATCAAGCACACACAAAGAATGTTTGCGGGATCTGCTCTTCGAAAGCAAGTTTCTAAGTGTGCTGTTACCACTTCCTCCCCATTTGTTGCCAATTCAGTGGAGGAAACCAAGCCCTTGTTTACTGACGGGATTCTCCACTATCACCCACTCCCCACACCCCCCACTCGCAGGCCTCCCTTTCCTTCCCCCTGCCCCAAAAGTCGCTCCCTCCATATGGACAACTGCCAACATCCTCTCCATTCATCAACCCAACAGCCGTACTGTTACAGTTACACTGGTTACAGCCCCTTGTGATGGTTGCTACGCTGGTGCAAGTGCCATATTGTGTAAGCTTTATTTTAAGCCTTTTATTTCAGGCAGACCAGACCCTCTGTAAATTATGCCAGGTGCCATACTGTATACCTGATATAGCTCTGGCTAAGGATCAGCAGGCTCTGCTTGTGTCTCCTTGAGGCGGCTCTGAGCTGCTCTGCTGTGAGACCCACCTGTTCACCATTTCTGGCAAGCTCCACTTTTTCACCAAACTCAAGCGAAAGCTGAATCGTAATGAAGCGGAGTAAAATTAGATAGTTGTTAGATAGTTAATATGAAATAAAGTCAAATTGTGAGATTTGACAAAGTTGTAATTGTGAAATATAAAATCACAGTGTGAGAAATGAAGTCAGGACATAAATAAGACACAATCAGTGTAAACGCAAAGGTTTAGGGTCAGCAAAAATGTTCAGCAAAGATACATTGATCAAAACTGATTGTAAAGATAAAAATGTTTCATCAAATCAACATATTAAAATGATTTCTGAAGACTGGAGTAATGGCTGCTGAAAATGTAGCTTTGCTATAACATAAATGAATTACACTAAAATAAGTACAATTTAAAAGCAATTATTTTATTAGTTTTTCAATTGTAATAAAAAAAACTTGTTACTGTTTTTGCTGTATTTTTGGTCAAATAAATGATCGAATAAGAACCTTACTGACCCCAAACTTTTGAACGGTAGTGTATAATTATGGTGAAATTAGTATTCTATACAGTCCCAATCATTATGTATTCATTAAATACTCCTTAAATTCACTTCATCAATTTATTGCAATAAAAAATATACATATTACATAGCTTCCCAATTGCTCTTATAATTCCTCTTGTATTAAAATATTGCTCATCTTGAAAAGTGTAATGTGTTTAAGAATCTTTGAATTTCTTCATTTTTAGCTGCCCCAACAAACACAATAACCTCCCCACAACATCCACACTAAACTCAAATGCGCTTTCGTCCTGAAGGTTGTGCAATGAGAGTCCTGCTGAGTGGTTTTGGGGAAGGAGACATGCTGCTCTTAGTCCTTCCAGTTTGTTATGGCTCAGTTAAATGGGTCATGTGCTGAGGACCAGCGACCTTGGAGCATTTGTCCTGCTCATTGAGACATTCAGCCTTTCCCTTTGTTTTGCACAGACGGAGAGACCCACTTTCAACCATTTCCTCCTAAGTCCTAATCATTGCAACATAATTTATACAAAAATGTCTGTAATAACCATTCTTTTTAGTGTTTTTGAGTTAAAGTTCTTTTAGCACCGTTTTCTCAAAGCACCTGGATGCTTTGACAGCGCACTCACCATCGGGTGCGAACGCAGTGCAATCGAACTGCAAAAATGACAGCGATTGTGAGGTGTTTGCAGTTAAGAATGTAAAGTCTGCCTTCTCTGAAGGGGAGGCTGAGCCAGTGTATAGCTATGTGGGTCGGCTGCTATTTTAATCTGTAATGTTGCCGGGAATACCTGAGGGAACAGCCCGGCTCCGTTGGAATGGGGGCTTGTCTGTGTGCAAGTGCCAGTTTTTGTGTGTACGCATAGGTATGGCGGGTTGCAGCATGCAGATCAGAAAGGTTGTTTAAAGATTTGCGTTAGTGTGAGCCTACTGGGCACCTCTCATACCCTCTTAGGTTCAGTGGAGCAGGCAGCATATAAGTGTGCTTTTAAGCATGGGCCACTGCACCAGGCAAACCCAGCAGAGACTAGCCAGCATCTGCACACACGTGAACGCATCACGCTGGCACTCGCACTCTTACGGTACCCTCCCCCTCAGGCGATCCTCAGACAGGCCAACAGCTCAATTGTACATTTTGAGTGCCTGTGACTCATCTTTTGCACTACAATATTCAGGATGAGATCACCCACTTTGTCAAATGCAAAGTGCTAAATGCACCCGACTGCACTGTAGGTTCCAGTAAAATGATGAGGTAATGCCTGAGATCCATCATGGAGTCAGTACCTCGTCCTAGCAATGATGCTGTCATTGTGTTCGTGACCTTGTGATAATCAGCAAAGGTTTGGGGAATTTTGGCAAGGTGGTGTCGGAGCTCCCATACGGGGCTCCCTGCCGTGCAGACAGGTGTGGCGGCAGCAGGAGCACCTGCCGTTCAGCCGTCCCACCATGTCTGTAAGCCCAGTGGCTTCAAAGCGTGGCAGTCCCAGAGAGAAAAACTCACAGTTCGGCACAGTCAAGTGCAACTCTGCATGCCCACATACACCATGCACACTTGGCAAAGGTCTCCCTCTCTGCAGTTTCCATTGTAGTCAGGAATTAATAGACTGCAAAGGCATTCATCAAGTCCCAGTTAGGTTTCCTTTTATGTCACTGTAGCAGTCTTGTCAGATGCTGGTAATTGGGTTCAAAGTGCCATCACAGTAAAAGGCTGTGTGGGAGGGAGTCAGAAGAGGCGGGCTCTCGCCGTCTCAGGTGACCTCACTCTCGGCCCAGCTGCTCCAGAGTGCAGGGAGTAGGGAGGGAGGAGGTGGGGGATGAGGTCATTCTTTTGCTGGGAGTGTGTGGGCTGGATTTGCGTAGGTGTCTTTGTGTGCGTGTCTGCATGCATGAACGATAGACACTGGAAGAGATAAGGCTGGAGATTTTGGATCCTACTTTGTATGACATTGAAAGGAAAAGAGAAACTAACAAAATGCTAAATGAAAAGCTTAGGGTCTGATATCGGTCAGTGACAGAAATAAAGAATAAAGAAAATGAATTTTTTTTTTTAAAAGCCTAATTTGAAACACATGTGCCCAGTCTTTGTATTCACGTTAGAGTCATATTTTTAGAAATCTCTGTTTTGTACAAATTTCAAGAAAAGCTCAATTTCAGTGGCAAACCTAATATTTGAAGGTAAATAGTGTGTGTTTGTGTGTGTGTGTATCATGAATTAATAATTCATAAATATTACATTTTGGGTGCCAAAAAAAAAAAAACATAGATAAAAGACACTAGTTTCACCCACACAGATGGATTTCATCAAGACATTGTTTCATCGCAAAAATTCGCCGCCGTCCTCTGCTTGCGGTCCATGATTTCATTCCTCACACAAAAACCTTTTATGCATCAGTTCATGATCAAATGCTCCCTCCCACCTCACTCCATTTATGGCTGACTGGCAGAGTGGCAGGGCTTTGTGTCTGTTGTTAGAGAGATGAACTGGGCTGATAGCCACGTGGAGAAAACAGGACAGCCTACAAGGATTGAGACGTCACAACAAAGTGGCGGCTTGCCATTGCGTATTCCAAGCACGCACGGGAGCGCTATCAGATCATAAGAGGTATCGGTGAAACAGACATCTGATTCGAGGTGTCTTTGATCGATGCCAGCATTTTAAAAGCTGAGAGAGGCTATTGTTTCATTGTAAATTGTCCCGTGCATGTCAGTAATGAGACATCTAGATGGAAAGGACAATTTCTCTGCTAGCATGTAACAAAGTCATAGAAGGCTCTCTGAGAAATTGCTTTTGCGATTTTTATTGCAGTCGTCAAAGCTCTAACTTTCCACTCATGACAGACGACATCCTCATCACTCCAGCTTACATACTTCGGAAGCATCCAGCAAATAGCAATACTGTGATTTTCGTAAACATCCCCAGAGATGGGCTTTCAAAGACAGGATTTGTGTTTACCTTCCTCGTGCATTAAAGCAGGAGGAAGAGAGACAAGAAAAGAGCAAAGGAGTTTGTTGTCCCATAAAATACCAGTTGTGCAGAATCTGTGTAATTACCACACTGCAGGCTAATTATAAAGAGGACAGATGCAGGGATGAAAAAGCCATTTACGTTCACTTAAGTGAGCGATGGCAATTAACTGGGATGCCTATCCCGGTACTGAGAAATTGGGCTGGAAATCCTCGCAGTCAGTTATCACACAAACCAGAAACGGCCGGCCCTTCTCCTATCTCTTGGAGGTGAGCCTCGCAAACAGGCTCAAGCAAGTTGTTTAATTTTTAAGCGGCTTTGCTAATCTGCATTCTTCATTTTGTTTTGGAGCCTTTCGTGCGTGAAAAATCCCCGCAGCACAAAGAATGGTGGGGGCAGCTGCCGGGTTGGGAGGGGTCTTGAATTCCTGTTATCATAACTGCCTTTGTCCATCACTGTGGCCAGATCCAGGGGCTAAGTTGGAGATTGGACAGGTTACCATATCCATTCCCCTCAGGGTAGCGTGCCCGCACTTGTCCATACAGACTTCAGCCAGAAAATTTGTCCTGGCCGATCTTTTTATGTGTGCTTATCAGCAGGATTGCAGCCAGAGCATGGAGGCCCAGTGGGGTTACATAACTTCTCTCTGCTCCAGTCATAGCATCTGCAGGAAGGCATGGACCCCTGCATCCCATCTATGCAATTTCCTTTTCCATTTCCTTTCAGCTGGCTGTCCGAGCCATTGTGCATGCTACTCGCATGGGACAGGATCCTCAGATAGATGTAGTGTTTCCTCTCCGCGAGGGCTCCTTGTAGAGCCTGCAACTCACTTCCTGTGGTTTATCAAAAAGAATCACCCAGGGTTTATTTATATATATATATATATATATATATATATATATATATATATATATATATATATATATAAGCATGAGGTTACACTGATAACCAATCATGGTCAAACATATGGGTTCAACAGAGCGAGGCACCGAAAATTTAAATTCTGGATACACTGGGCCAAAACTACAAACCAAAAATGGCAAAAATAAAAATGTCATTTGTTTAGGGGGAAAAAATCCAAATAATCTATATAATTAAATAGTTTAATATTATAAAAGTGAAAGTAACGTGAAGGCCAAGTATGGTAACTCGGGGTTTGTCCTCTGCATTTAACCCATCCAAGTTAGTGCACACACATTAGCAGTGATGAGCGATTGGGGGTTAGGTGCCTTGCTAAAGGGTACCTCAGTCATTTTTTGCCGGTATTGAGAATCCAACCCATGACCTTCGGGTTATCAGTCTGACTCACTTAGGTCACAACTGCCTCCATAATAAAATGTATTTATAAGTGATTACACTTGTTCTTCATTCAGCTGTCATTACTATAAAAACATATTTTTATGCTATATTATGTCTGCATTAAATTGATCAAAAGTGACAGTAAAGACTTACATGTTTACAGAAGTTAAATGTTTAACATTTTAAAATTTAAGTTTTAATTTATTTTTAAAAAAACAAAGATTTAAAATAAATGTTTTTTTTCTTTCAAACTTTCTAGTCATTAAAGAATGCTAGAAAAAAATATTTTTTCACATTGATAATAATAATAAATGTTCTTGAGCACCAAATCAGCATATTAGAATGATTTCTGAAGAATCATGTGACACTGAAGACAGGCGTGATGGCTGCTGAAAACAAACTGTAAAAATATTTCACAACATTACTGTTTTATAAATAGAAATAGAAAGGCTTTATTGAAATTATACGAAATTACAAACAACAAAATTAGAAATTTTACTGTGTTTTTGGCCAAATCAATGCAGCCTTGTTGAGCATAAGAGACTTTTTTCCAAAACATTAATACATTTTACTGACCCCAAACTTTTGAACGGTAATGTAGATGTAAAAAATATTTCTTGGCTAATAACAGCATATCGGTACCCTACAATAAATATACAGAAATATTTCTTATGAGATTCTCTTTTTACTGTGTCAAAGATTATGTTATTGAATGTTAAAATAACATTTTCTAAACCAATATTTCGACCAGAATATTAATTCTGCATTCCTAATTACATATGTTAAATATGTTTATACAAGGGCAATGCAACACAATATTGAATAAACCTGTTTTTAGCAGCACTGCTTTTTTTACACTTACCAAAGACATTTATCAGTCCATTTATCAGACAGTCCCCACCACTGTCTCTGGTCAATGAATAAGACTGGGCTCTTTACTTCTCCCCTGCTGTTCCTTGACTAGATGTGAATTTCTCATGGTTTTATGCCACACTGCAGAGCATAGAATGCAGAGAAGCCTGACTGATAGTCTCCACAGTAGGATGGAGGTAATGAGAGCACCTGCTGGGTCCCTGGCTGAGGCTCTGTCCTGCAGAGACAGACAGACAATGTTAGAGAGATGACACAGTGAACCTGAAGTCCTTGCAATCCAAAGTCATGTGGGCTATTGCTTTGCAGTGACATAACTGAGCATGAGAAAACACAACCCTTTCACACCAGTGCCAGAGTCGTCACACCAGGGTAATTTTAAACTTCTTTCCATGTGGCTTCCCGCTTGTAATGCACCTCAGAGAAGTGCAGATAGACAGATCTCAAGACAAGAATATTTAAATGCAGTAATAGCCTTAAATCCAAACAGCTTCCCTTCAAAAGTGTGTTTTTAATATGAGGTCAGTAGGAGCTCATTTGCAAGAATTTGTGTGAAATATCATTAAGTTAACAGGCACAATCATTTATAGTGCTTCATATGCGTTCCTGTGTTTGTTGCCACAACTGAGATAGGAGACATTCTTGGTGAAATAAAGAGACCTCTTTATGTCTCCTATGGGTATAGACCTTACCGGTGCCTGATAATGGGACTGCAGCTGAAATTGACTCCGTTGGAGAACTTGGCCTATTAGTCATGTCTGTTGCCTGTTACAGTATGGTATGTAACCAGAGATCTCTATACAATACCCAGAGGGCCATGCATCTTATGAAACAAAACGCCCTCCAACTCAGCCCCCACTTCCAGCTTGCTCCTTGACGGCCAGCTCTCTTTTGTTTCCTCTTGTTCTCTTTTGTCTCCATGTGTTGTATCCCCCCACCCATGTGGCATTCTCTTTGCATTGAGTAATGAAGATTAGCCTGGCATCCGTCACAATAGAACCCCCCCCCCAAACCCATCACTAGTATCCCTTACTTAGACTCCCCAATCTTATAACAAGCTGTTAACCCCATTTAAAAATGTCCCTTTTCAATCGGCTTGTGACGGGGAATAATCCAGCCCGAGCGATTTAATGAAAATCGCTGTATCCTGATTAGATTACCCCAGTGCCGCCAGCCAGTGGCCATTAGCCGACCCTGTACACAGATAAACAGCAGCCCTGCTCCACAAATCCAGTTAAAGGAAGACGGAGAGAGGTTTTCTGAGGATCAGCTCGCCTCTTACCAGCCTGCAGTCTTACTGCCTTTGTCAGTGGGATTATCCCCCATTTGGCACATCTATGGTAAGGACTCGTTCACGTCCTCCTGTACCCACTCTATCCATTATTGCGTTTGTCTCATTGCTGTATCATTGTGCTGAGCGTGATCTTCTATGGCATATCTGTGAGGAAGATTTAAGTTTTATGTGATTTGTAAAGAGCATTCTTTCATATCGGTAAATCGTAAGGATGCATTGATTCTTAAAAGGAAAGCGCTCTTGCCCTTAAAGGGTTAAATATTTGTCACATTGCTGATCTAAAACTTAAAATATCAGCCGATAGTCAGTATGGTTCCAGTATATTGTGTATATAAATCAATTGTCACTTTTGCAGACTTACCCCACTATACATTACTATTGGGATCAAACATATAGGAATGTAAATTCTACTATCAAAGCAATATGACCAACATACAATCTGGTTATGGTTAAACATGAATCCAGAATCTTTGAAATACCCCAGCTTGTTTATTTAACCAAATCGTACTTTGTCATCTCACAGACTTCACATTGTAGCACATAGCACAAAAGCATCTTCATCTGTGCCCCCCACAATGTAAATTCCCCAGGTGTTCTTCACTGAATTTATGAAGAGTTAATAGTGACTTTGTTCATTTGGAAACACGATCAAGGGCGCATTATGCCTTCTACAATCCTGTGCTGATGAAGTTATTGAAAGAAACCATAGTGCCTTTTCAGTTCCTTCACAGCTTCTTTGTCCCTTTTGTGACCTCTGTTACTGAAGTTCTACAATACTTTAAAAAGCTAAACCAGTGTTTGTGTACACAGAAATAGCTCTTAGCAGCCTCATACAAGCACACCCAAAGGCTGATTGGCAACCAAGCTGCCTCTTCCATCTTTAAATGGAGGTATTCATTAGCTGCAGCTGCACCATGTCAGACTTAAAGTCTCCTTGTGCGGATGGATGCAGATGGAGAAGACAGCAGACACTGTCTTTTACTGTCAATCCTAAATTATTGAAAGTCTCCTATTAAGTAAAAGCTTTGATGAGGCGTGGCACTGAAGAATCTAGCCTAAAAGGGTTTCAAAACAACTACAATAGAGAAGAATCCCAATAGCTAACCTAGTGCTCATGTCCTGGCCCCTAGCTAGAATGCAGTATCAAATGCAATTATTTAGTTAGCTGGTGCTCAAAGTGGGTATGCACTGGACAACATGCTAGATTGCATTTGGTGCCAAGCGTGTCATAATGCTCCCAATTACACTTCTTTGCTTGTAGTAGCATCCATCTGTGAAGTAATCCTGCTTCTAAGGGTATAGTGCACAGATAATGCTTGGTTATCTTGCATGATTAGCATTGCTCTTTGTTCCACATTACATGCATGCTCACTCAACGTATTGTGGAGAAATGGGCCATGTGTCTGTAGAGAAAAGGCTGTGATTTTGCCAGTTGTTTTGATGGAGTGGACGGTCACAGGTGCGTATTTCCTGTTCCTGACCTCAAGATTGTTCTTGTCATAATAAAGCTGTCTCAGTTATGTCATGAACCTGATCAGGGCCCTAATGTTCCGCCAAGAGCTGTCAACGAGGATAAACTTGTCCACAACTATGGCTAATGAATGCTTTTCTATCCCCCGCACTCCCTCACTAGGTGAAGAATCTGCCAAATATTTTTATTAGCTTGTGTTTTCTCACCAAAGATGGTTAGACGACTTCCAGTGACAATCTTAGATGACTAAAACCTTGCTTTTCAGTGCAAAGAAATGTACCTAAATATTTGGCCAGCAGATACATTCACAAGTCTATTCTCAAGTGTTTTGTCACAAGTCCAAGTCAAATCTCAAGTTCAAGCATTAACTTGGGATTTTGCAGATAAGAAAACCATATACTGTTCAAAAGTTTGGTTCTTAGTCGGAAAAGTTTGGGGTCAGTAAGATAAAAAAAAAAAAAAAAATATTATATATATATATATATATATATATGTATGTATATATGTATATATGTATATATGTATATATGTATATACGTATATACATACATACATGCATACATGCATACATACATATGTATGTATGTATGTATGTATATATATATATATATATATGCATACATACATATGTATGTATGTATGTATGTATGTATATATATATATATATATATATATATATATATATATATATATATATATATATATATATATATATATATATATATATATATATATATATATATATATATATATATATATATATATTGTTCAGCAAGGACAAAAAAGACATTTATAATGTTGCACTTTTAAACAAATGCTGATCTTTTGCATTGCTTCAAAAAAGCTGTGCTGTGAACTGTTTTCAACATTAATAATAATAAGATATGTTTCTTGAGCATCAAATCCGCATCATATATTGATTTCTGAAGAATGATGTGACACTAAAGACTGGAGTAATGATGCAGAAAATTCAGTGGAATTGTTTTTAATATATTAAAATAGAAAACAGTTATTTTAAATTGTAATATTATTTGGCATATATTGTTGTTTTTACTGTATTTATGATCACATAAAAGCAGCCTTGGTGAGTATAAGATACTTTAAAACATTAAACCCCAAACTTTTGAATGGTAGTATGTATATTATAGCACACATAAAAGCAAAAAGTAAATGATTAACCAATAAATAAATAGCCCACCTGGTAATTGTTTACAGTGGTGTGATTCATGCTTTTTTGATTACCAGTTTCACTCCTTTATTCATGTTGTTTACTAGTCTCTAATTCAAGTCAAATCTAAAATACATTTTTTGGCAATGTGTGTCTGAGTTGCCATCTCTGTTGTACAGTTACTTAGACATTCTACACTTCGATGCTTCACCAGCCTCTCACTGGTCTCACTGTTCTGTCCCTCACTTGATAATGGAAACAGGAAAATGTGTCTCTCTGATACAGGCAGCACACACAATAACGTCCCAAACCAGTGTCCTGCTGTCTTTTCACATTTCAAAACCCAACAATGTGGCTGCTATGGAAACAGCTGCCAAGCCTGTTGTGCTCATCTCTGGCCGAGTTCCTGTCTGTCTGTTTCCTCTCATTTCCCAGAGGAGCTGGTCTATGTTTACCAGCCAAAGAGAGACACTGGAGCAGGAACAGTACTGGAGAGGCCCTTTCTGTCACAAGGTGCAGCTGCAAAAGCAAGAAGCAAAGCTAGGAAGGAAAATGGAGGGCAGGGAAAGGATGAGGATTTCAAAACAAATTTGCAAATCGCATTACACGGTCAACATGTAATTAGCTTTGTGTGCGAGTGTAAATATTGACACACAGTAATGAGTACATGGAGTTTACACTAATCTGAAACCCAAAGCCAAGCTTAGCCTTTCTACAGAGCTCTCTGTACGACCATTATGCTCGACGGGATCATCCTTGCATTGTATTTGCATGGTTCTTTTTATGGTCTTCGAGAAGAGGGACATTACAAACACTTAGAAGCAGCCCTGTGTCAAGTATCTGATTTCTCAGTGGAGTCACGTAATATTGTTTCTGAACAGATGTGAACATGCTGAGACAAGAAAAGAAAAAAAGACTCAACGGGAGAAATGAACAGAAGCCACATCAGGAGAACAGCTCCAGACATTACCTTCATCAATATATAATAATCCAAGATTGGAAACATGATAGAAATGAGCCAGACAGATGAACAGATCATTGAGTAGCACAGATACCACATGTTATGTTCTGGGTCAAAGAACTATTAAGTGATAATCTTGATACTTATGGTTCCAGGTGACAGTATTAGTACAAAAAGTGTGTTTGACTTTTTAAAATAGGGTTTTGGCCTGGCTGATCCTGTCAAATTTGTTGTGTTTAGATAATGGAAGATACAAAAGATTTTGGGCACTGGGACCAGGCCAGCGATTCAATTACTCTAAGTACACTTTTGAGCAAGGTCAAGTTCGGCACACGGATATTCGAGACAAACTGCAGCCAATGTCTTCATATTAAGCAGTAGCAGTTATTACATAACAGAGCACTCACTTGTTCACAGGTTTGGCAGACAGACAGGCCACTAGACATAAAGGACACAAATATTGTGCATCTGTCTATAGCAGTGAACCCAGCTGCTAATGCATATTCCACCCAAGCTGTGACATTCTAAATAAATAGCTAAAATTATTTTGAACATGCAGCATTTCCATTGCTTGTGTTGAGTGGAACAAAAAAATTGGAAATTGGAAATATAAAAATTCTATATTATTTTTCTCTAAATTAATAAAAAAATACAATACTAAAAATAACAATAACGCACAGTATTAAAATGGATATTCATTTTGAGATTTGCTATAGATTATATTTAACCGTTTACATTAACTTCAGTTTTCGACGTCTGTAAAGGTCATCTAAATGTAAAAAAAATAGGTCAAATGAGCATGCAAAATTAAATATCCAGTATGGACAGAAAAAAAAAATCTGTTGATATATGATATGGTACTGAAACATCATGGATCCCTATGCTCTGAAGAGCTTCATGTTTGCTAGCGATCTGTGACAGATGCCTTATGTCTGGAAGCAACAGCGTCCCAGACAGTTCTGGGAGGTAATAGTAGTCAATCATCTGACTTTTTTTATGCACATTTAAGCATTTATTCAGTAAATGTGCTTATAGCATTGTTTATGTGCATGTTGTCTTATCAAATACACAATGCATCTATCCACCTCAAGTGAGTGAATGAGTATTTATTTATATTTATCTTGGTGATCCCATGCAGCATTTTAATGAATATTCATGGATGAAAACCCAGCTACTGAAGCCAGATTTTACTCAGCAAAGCTACAGTATTGAAATTCACTGTAAGGTATAATTTAAAATTAGGATGTACAATTTGAAATGCCATAATGAAGAACTACACTGCTATTATATAAATGCCACTTGTTTGTAATCAAGTTGTGTTGTTTCTAAAAGAGCGACCCTGTGTAGTGCAGAGGTGGCTTTGAACAACTTGATGACAAGCCTGTGTAGCATTTGCAGCGTAAGCCTACCGAATCTGGCTCTTTGTTTGTGCAGAATGCCTCCCTGACAAGCCATGCAAGTTACATTTGCAGATGTACACAAGGGATTTAAATATCATCTGGTTCCCAGGCAACCACAACAATAATGAAACCTATATGTAAATGCATGACACAAAACCAAGTCTTTTTCTCCAGATAAATCTGGGGCAGAGGTTCTTCCGCTAAAGAGCTGCTCAGTAAATCTGGCCCTGAAAATGTTCAGGCAGTTGGGTTGCCAGAGCCTCAGGCTTATTTGCAGTGGCCCATTTGTCACCGAGTGTCCAGTTTTGCCAACTCGCTAATAGGACACCATCCTCAGTGAGTAATTGGCCCTTTTTTATTTTTCCGCCATTATACCGCAGCTCTGCACATTTTAATTTCACCACGGCAAGAGCTGCATTGTTTTCTCTTGGGGTTTTGGGTGTCTCTTTTGGCAGAAGCAGGATATTCAAGATCTTTAAATGGATCCTTCTTAACATGTTACCAGCGTTCTCCTGATGACAGATAGTCAGCACCAATCCATATAATCCATCTCAGCCTACTCTTCAGCTATGCAGCAAAAGCAGCAGTGGAGAAATCGGTGGCAGGTGGTCATTAGCACGTCACTGAAGAATGACAAATGGTTTAGCCATAGCATTCAAGCATCATAGTTTTCACTAAAATGACACAATTTTTAAGATCGCTCTCTGCTGCTCAAACACACAGATAAGGATCTGATCTTACACGTGTAAATACACCCTCAAATTGCAGGATGACTGGCAGAAATTCTCAGTCTGATAAGTAAAACGTTTCCCTTGCATCCTCTATCTTACAACTTTTTCCTCAGCAAACAAATGCTGCACATTGGAGGACAGGGACCCTGACTTGACAAATGACCTGCGACAAGCCTCCATCCACTGCAACAGTGGCCAAGGGCCAAGGGAAACAGGATTAAATTATCCACCCAAATTAAAAGAGCATATCTGTCTTGTCCCTGCTAACAGCTGTTAGCATTTATCTCCCACATGTGTCTGTGCCATTCATTCATTTTATAATCTGCGTTTATCAGACTGACTAGGCCGAAGTGGGGCAGAGGGGACCAAGGAGAGGCGCCCAGGCGCTAATTGCCTTGCCATGCTCGAGAACGTCTGTGTGTGCGCGTGTGTGTTCCAGAGGACCCCACCGTTTTGGCAAAAAAAGGGGGAGGTAGAAGTGTAAGAGAGGGGGTAGGGAGAGATGACACAGGTGCAGAAACAGGAAAAAAGGAGGGCTATTACACAGCGGGAGAGTCTGCAAAAAGTCACTCCATCACAGACCGCTGATTAAAATTTCATAGGAGGGGGCCAGAAGGGTGAGTCTGCTGTAGGTAGTAGTAAAACAGTAGAAGTGGATGAAGGCCAGTAGAAATAGTTGGATTTCCTTTATTTGAGTAGGGTTATGGGTCAATGACGTATAAGTAAATCATAATAAATCTAGTTTAAAACAAATGTGCCAAGTTTTAGGAACATACTCTTTGTATTATGGTTTCATATGATTTAAAATAAATAAATAAACACTCTTATGGTATACTATCTTATATCTATAGTAGTTCAAATGTTATGTTTCTAAAAAAAAGTTTTTTTTCATTATACCTGGAATACTTGTGCATGTACAAATCGGAATTATAAAAAAAAAAAAAAAAAATTATATATATATATATATATATATATATATATATATATATATATATATATATATAAACATGAATTACAGTAACTTTGCCTCATAAAAAGTCAGAATTTACATTTTAAAAAATGTATATTTAAATAAATTAATATATAGGACGGTAAAAAAAAATTTTTTTACAATCTTTTACAATGTTTTCTGTACTTCTTGACGAACGGCTTACGACTATTTTCTGCAGGTGTCGGGTGCAATTGCTAGCCACACAAATTGTTTGTTGTCCAAATGTTGCAGTTTAGTGAGAGTGACGGGTTGTGGAAAGGCTAGGGCTACATTTTCAGATGCAATCATGTCTCCGTAGACTCCTAACAAGTTGCTGACATCTCTTTTGTGAGAGTGAGGTTGCGATTGAAACAGCCGTTTATTGACTGTGCTTGCTTTGATGGGGAGAATCACGAGCGAGATCAAAAGGAGGAGCGGCAGCCGCTCAGGATTGTACCACACTGATGTTTACTTTTCACATAAGGGCTCTTTTATTGGTTATTAACTGCTTTACTGGAACTCTTTTTCATTCTTTTTTGGCCTTTTTGTTAGGATGTCTGATTGTAGTCATTGGCTTTATGGCCACTTATCAATTGGCCATCCACAACACACGCACACCAAGGTCCGCAGTAAATCACAAACTGTGCACAGCCCCATGCTGTAACTGTATTGTCTAAATGTCAGGAGTCCCAGAGCGGGGGTGCAGGGGGATGGGATGATGACAGTAGATGAAGTGAAGAGATTCAAGCTTCATTCTAGTGTGTGTGTTTGACAGCTGTTTTCTTCCACACTCACTTCCCCCTCCCTGGACCCCTGTCAGCCTCCCCTCCATTACTCACCCCAACACTCCAGCACCAGGACAGCAGTGACAGCTCCCCTCCCTGAGCTCAGCCAGCGAGGTGCAGGAACCAAACAGAGAGAGCGGTTGAAAAGGCACGCAAGATCCGTGAAATCCTATCCATGACAGTGAGGGCCTCAGATGACTCTGATGTCCACCCTGCTGTGATGATGGTTTATATGTCATCGGGACAGATAGGATATGCCTCCGACTGCAAATTTGCAGGCGGTTTGGTATCCCTCTCGGTGCATGGATAGACGGATCCTGGAGGGAGGTCCTTATGGGCTATAGAGTTTCGAAACACTTCCTGAGGTTGATGGTGAGTGTGTCACTTGGCACAAGTCGTCTCCGAGGGTTCCTGGGTAATTGTTGTCTCATTACAGAGGTAATCGTGCAGCAGCCACGGCGCATCCCTAAAAACTTGAAATAATATAGATAAATGAGTGTGGTGTGCAAACAGGCCAAAAGCCCTTCAATACATGAAGGACGCATATTCAGTCTTGTATGGTTATGGTCATAAAAGTGCTAATGGCTACAGTGGAATCACAGCACCCTGGGAAATTGTTATGAACACTGCAGGGTATGTAATGATGCCATATAGACAGATTTCATCGTAAGATCATTGACAGCGCTTGTGCTTTATTACACAAAAGATTGCCAGAGCTTAGGACAGGTTTTGCAGGAAGGAACACCTGGTCTGCTCATATTTCTGCATGACATACAATCTTTAAAATGTTAGGTGCATCAAAGAGCTCTTTTCTTGGGTTCCATTTGACTACACATGGTTCTTGAGCTGACTAGAATTACAAAAAAACAAGTTATTGATGTTTTAATATAGGTCCTTCAGATCAGCATATTGGTGGAAAGATGAAAAATTAAGCTCTTCTGGGTTCTTTGAAGCACCAGTAGAACCATAGAACCTATTTAGGTTCTCCTGTTCATACTGAAAAAGCATCTTAAACCAGCCTAAGTTGGTTTGCTGGTCTTAACTGGTCTCCTAGCCTGGTCAAACCAGCCTACTGGTTGGTTTAAGAGGGATCTGGGGCACTTTTCAGCTGCTCAGCCTGGAAGACCAGCTTGGGACCAGCCCAAGCATGTTCTTAACTGGTTTTGCAGTCTGTACAAGTTGGTTTTCAGCAACTTGTACAGATTGCAAAACCAGTTAAGAACATGTTTGGGCTGGTTTAAGGTGGCTTTTCCAGCAGGGATATAAAACTAAAAAGGTTTTTCTATTATATTACACTCTAAAAACCCTTTTTGGAATGTTTAGCAGCAGCGCTTCCTACGGTCCTAAAAAATGTTAAATAAATCTATAAATATGGCACTTTTAACTCAAGTGTTGTTCTTAGTGACTACATCTTACACGCATACAAGCACACAGACGCACACATACACACTTAGGCTTCCCATCAGCAAATTAACTGAATAAAGAGCCTCTCTTTGCTGGGTCGTTTGAGTGGCTAATTAGTCATCAGCGCATGCTGTGTAGGGAGAGAGAGAGAGAGAGAGAGAGAGAGAGAGGAGAGCAGAAGAGAGATCGGTTTTGCATCAAGAGGTAGAACTTCAAACAACATCTGATGAAAGCCAAAATGCTTAATTAAAATCTATTTGTATGAGAGAAAAATCATCACAATTTCAACCTCAAAAATAGAGAGGATTCAAAAAAAAATGCTGTTTTGTTAGATGCGGGTGGAGATATAAACACATTAGTTTAGATAATGTGCCGACTTTATTATCCAAGCAGGGAGCGGAGACAGCGAGAGGAACTGACTCTGAGATTGCCGATAATTTCCCCTTTGTGTCTAACTTGGACTGCATCCACATTTGCTAATAACAGTTTTGCGATTCTCCCCCTCGCCTCTCTTTGCCCGCTCTTTGTCTGACATTGGCTCTTAGCGCTGTATGCGAACCCCCTGGCACTGCATTTATAATAGATGGAGCTCAGTGCGCACAATATAAGCAGGGTATGAAGGGGGCTTTCTACACTAGCAGCCAGTCCAGAAGAATCAATTCACCTCATCTACATTTTCTTTTCTTTTATGTTCATGTGGTTGCTCAGATGTGTGTAAAAATATAGTGTGCTTATGCCAAGTTCTTTCAACCCTCTGCCATCTCTCAATGGCATGTTGCTTTAAGCTGCATTACATAGAGAATGTATCCGTATGCTGCTCTGTGCTTATCAATGCAGGTTGGGTATGTCCTCAGAGCATCCATTAAAGTAATAAGGCCTACAAAATGCATAAGAATGGAATAATTCCAGAGGTGCATGATCTTTCTAGGTTGCTAAAATTCCTGCTCGCTAAAACATGGCTAAAAAGGCTTTGGTGCATGGATAATTCATGCACTTTCCAGGTAGTGCTCAGAATCATAAATTAATGCAGAGTAGATGGGGAGAGCTTGCAGTGGTGTATTGTAGCTGCTGCAGTGGACTGTGTTTCAGTTATTTTAGTCTTTGTTGAAGGCTCTGCTGTATTGCATAACATGAGTCAAATTGTGGCTACAGTATTAGTGCCTTTCTTTCGGTGTCACCAGTGAGGTCAGAGAAAGTGCACAGAAACCATTTGGCCTTAAAGTAAATTGAATGGTTAATGTTTCACTTAAGCTGTAGCTGGGATTGCACTGCATTAGAAATGTATCAGATACTGTTTCTAACACTTTTCTGTGTTTAGTCTAAAAAAGTAACCTCAAAGAAATCCCAGTATGCACGTTTTGATGCCAAGGACCCCAAATATGATTATCTCCTTCTGAGGGACTCAATATATTTTCCATGTATAAAAAAAACATTTATACTGTTAGATGTGTGATATTGTAAAAACAACATAATTGCCTTTTATATTGTCGTCCACAACTTGCACTTCAAAAAATAAATAAATTTTATATATATATATATATATATATATATATATATATATATAAAACTAAAAAGGGAAATATCTCTCTATATATATGTGGCCATATATATAGAGAGAGAGAGAGAGAAAGAGAGAGAGAAATAAAAAGTTCCGCTTATCAGCAGACAACAGATGCTAGGAAATACCTTAATTTTGGACAAATTATTTAGGTCTGACCTAAAGGAGATGACAGGACAAGTTAAAAGAGTGCATGTACAGCAACAGTAATTTACAGCTGACATGAAGTAAAGAGCTGGAAGGTTTACTCTACTGCCATTTGACTGCCAAAGTGCTTTTACCGCAACACACTGAACAGAACTCTAATATCCAAACTGGCCACTGTGACTGGGGAACAATAATGTTAAACCACTGAAAAAGAAACTGCTGAGTGAGCAGTCAGTGAGCCATGATAGTGCTGTCTTTCTCTTCCGTCCTCCCTCTGTCTGCCAAAGTATTCATCAGAGGAAAAACCAGAGTGAGGGGAAAGGTATCTTAAGTAATAAGACAGTCATTTCTCGCTCAATAAGCACCGTACAAAATAACCTACGCTACATAGATAAATATTATTCCCTCAACCGCAGCAAGTGTAATAAAAATTCCACGGATGTTCAGTTTCTCTCCCAGAAAATCTTGCCCCCCAGCTGCACTCGGAAATTTTTCTGTGCAAAAGTCTCTATGTGGCAGATATATTCGTTTACACTTTCCACAGTGCAACCAACTGAACCAACACCAACTGAAAATGTGTCGATGCGCCACGTGTTTCGCTGTGACATGTTCAGCTGTAACTGCGTTTTTTCAGAAAGTTAGCTTTCCCTTCATAAACGTCACTGGACTTAAGAGTATTCTAATGAAGGCTTATTGTCTCATGTTTATGCAATTCTGTTTCTCCTGCAGACATGTCTGGAACTGGAGAGGTACCTACAGACCGAGCCCAAAAGGCTTTCGGAACTCTTCGACGAGGAGCTCGACTGCCTCCTTACGCCAGCTTTCATGAAGGGAGACAGCGACGAGGACCTGATGGACCCTCTGCTGCCCAATTTATCCGACGAGCCCAGCCCCCCACCTCTGCTGGTATCCCTTCCCAAAAACCTCCATGCCCCAGCCAACACCAAGAATACAGACACAGGGCTAAAAGAAGCCAGCGGAGGGGTTAATCCCGCCCAGCTAAACGCAGTCACGTCCCTCACGCCACCTTCCTCCCCGGAGTTGGGAAGACATCTTGTCAAGCCCACGCAGACTCTTACCGCCACAGCTGATGGCACACTCACGCTGAAACTGGTGGCCAAGAAAGTGGGACTTGGGGCAGCGAAGTTAGTGGCAACACATTCGCTACCTTCGCCACCAAATCGCGGTGCACAGAGCGACGGAGAAGGAGGCCTGGGAACGGTAGGCGGAGGGGACATCCCGGAGAACAAAAAGAGGGTCCATCGTTGCCAGTTTAATGGCTGTAGGAAGGTTTACACAAAAAGCTCCCACCTAAAGGCACACCAGAGGACACATACAGGTGATTAAATGTACCAATAACATCTTATCATATGTTTTAGCATCTAGCATCACATATAGCATTTAGCTTTCCTGGAGAAAGGCTTCTGGGTATAGCAAGTCTAACTTTTTTTTTTAAGATTTCAGAGTTCAGAAAATCTTCTTTGCCAAGGTTCTGATACTATAGAAGGGTCACAAGAGCTCTTGTGAAGCTAACTCGATTTTTGCAGCACAGCCCCAAAGCAAAATATCTGGTTTTCTCTCTCCTGCACCTTAATCTCAGACTAAAATGAGCCCAGCCACACCATTCAAAACCTGCCAGTGCAGTCAGTAATTGCAAGATGATTGATAGACTGACTGAGCTGAATCTCGTTTCCCAGCTAATTCGAGCTTGCGCGCTCCGGTGCCGTAGTTGCTGCCCTCTCGCTGAACCTGAGAGCGCGTTTCACTCTGCCATGGCCCTGAAACCTACTGTGACAGTGGCCTCAATGCAGCGTATCTGGCCCCTGTGGCCAGCTGTTGACTCGGCAGGTTCCTGTGAGAGCTGGTAGTGCTAATCGCTTTTCGGCTGATTCTAGCGTATAGATGGTGTTTTCGCTTTTGAAGATTGGGGGAAATAAGCAATAGCAGAAAAAAGGGGAAAATAAAAACCCTGAAGAAACATTTTGGCTTGCTGGCTCATCACATTAAGTGTTTATTACAAGACAGATTATTCTTTTAATTAGCTTAATCCTGTTCTTTTGGTTATCATTTCCGTAGATTACTAAAACAGGAAAATTTTATTTACAACAGGATTTAAGAAACCTACATGCTACAGGACTATGCTAATATTTTTGTTTAGGAGAACTTGTGACCCTGTAAAATGAGAATTATAGGGGGGAAACAACATTTGTAATACTCTTTATTTTTTCAGATTGAATATTTTAAGCTAACCTGAGAAATGGCAATAAACAGCAGTAGACTTGGCTGATGAATAACATTTGTCATGAAAAAAACTATAGGATGCTCAACAGATTAGAAGTTCATTTTAAATAACAAATCCAACAAAACTCATGACTGGATTTGACTGGATGCCCCCAAAGGCCTACCTAGGAACACCTGCATGACCAAATTATTATACTCACAAATAATTTCACATTATGATTCACGTAATTCTGGTGAGAAATGGATCTCTGTTGATTTAGATCGAAAACAAAAGCATACTAGCATACAAGGTTAAATGCATTAGGGAGTTTTATTTTTTAATATATATATATATATATATATATATATATATATATATATATATATATATATATATATATATATATATATATATATATAAATATATAAATATAAATACATCTGGTTGGGTTGTCAGAAATCACTAAAGTAATTTTTCACATTCATTTACACATAAATGCAGCCGTGGAGCCCTGTGGTAATGACATGGTCTTACTTTGCTTTGTCAACAATGTTTGCTGAAGTTAATAGCACATCCCTGAAAATGATTTGGAGGATAAAAATGGGTTACATTGCAACATGAGCCACTGGAGAAGACTAAATGAATGGATAAAAATTGGGCCCTACCTCTCAGATCTAAACTTCAGAGACAATAATAGCTTACCAGCACTCTGACATGAGGAAATGTAATTAACCGCACCGCACACACCTAGGACACTGGTGCGAGGGAAGGAGCTTGCCATTTTGGATGGTGTCCGTTGCTAGGAGACCATATCAAAAGACTGTAATAGGTTGATTATTTGCAGCTTTAGATACCTATTGAAGCTCCAATATGCCAAATCAATCCCACCTTTCCCCCGACCCTCTTAGGGTACAGTTGGGGTTGCCAGGCAACTACATCATGCATATCTAAAGCAAGCAATAATTGGTTGGTATTGCGGAGTGTCCATAGGTTGCATACCGACTGAATGGCTCTTTCTCTCTCTTTCTCTTCTCCTTTTAACACTCTCTCTCCCTCTCTCGGCTGGTTGCTAGGCGACTCCATCATGCATCCGTGACTCTCCAAGTTATAATTGGCCTGCGTTATGGTTGCCGTGGTTGCAGGTCCAAGCCTGCCTCGCTGCTGTCAGACAGCAAGAGGGGGAACGAAATAAAGAGGCGGAGGAAGGGGGCTACGGCATAAGGAGGGAGCAAGTGCGAGGGGGTCTTTGGCCAATTATTGTGAGTGTAGTGCGAAACGTTTGCCGTCTCACACCTGCGGCCCCACTACTCTCCAACTGACACAGAGATGCTCTTCCGGTACACTTGTAGCAGTCACAGACACGAGAGCAGACGTGGCAATATTTTCTCCAACTGATTTTATAAATTGAATGAGCTCAAGGACAGGCAAACATAATAAAATAAACCTCAAGGCACTTTGACCTGCTGTTTGTCTGTGCGCGTCTTACCTGGCAGAGAAAGATGAGAGATGTCAAAGAAGGCCCGCTGCTTGTTTGCAATATTCCCAGAGGTGAACTAGTGAAAAAAGGCCAAGCACATTGTATTATATTTAAAAATCCTCTTCTATTTGTCTTCGAAAGTCAAGAAATATGTCTATGGGGAATGAAAAGAGGAACTGGTTAGGCATCTTACGAGTCGGTTTCCTCGTCACCATTGCCATGTCATTCTTTACTTAATGTTGCATCATAAGAGACTTTCAGGACAGACTGAGCAACGTAGTGGTAAACCCGACTTTATGTCATCCATTACCTCATCTTGCATCATAAAGCTAAAAAACGAGACCGGATAAATAGATGAACAGACTTTGATTTCAGTAATATGTGTGCTCATATCAACTGCATACATTTTTGGGATATGAAATATTGCGAAAGCAAATACCTTCCATTTTCCCCACATCTTAGTGGATCAAATTTTCCTTACAAAAGGAAAAAAAGAAAATAACAGGCTGTAATACTTTCCATTCCTCTCTATGATGATTTTCTTCATCAGTATCCAGAGTCAGTCGTGGAGGTCCAGGCACATCCTTGCTGAAAGACTAGCATACAACAGCATGAATTTCTATGCTGGTCCAGACTAATTTAAACTTTAGTATAGTCTTTCAAGTAAGGCAGGTGTAGTAAGATTGTTAATGACTAATCATTAATTGATTAATTATCAATCATCAAAAATTAATAATTAACTTTCTGCCCAGCCTTCCATCCATCCGTCCATCGGTCTATCTGTCTATCTGTTCATCTATTCATCAGTCTATCCATTATCTGGTCTGCCTATCTACCTTTAACTATCTATCCAAGACCATCATAGCAACATACTACAACCACCATAGAAATGTCATAGGAACCATTTTGAAATTTCCTGGCAATGCCCAAGCAACCACCTATAATGCCCTAGCAACCTACCTACCTGGCTATTTGCATGTCTGACTGTAAAAACATAATTTTTATTTTTATATTTTTAGACAAGGCTTTGTCAAGCCAACATCAGCATTATGTCTTGACAAACTTTACCTAACTATTTTAAATGATAAAGTAGCTTAAAGGCAGAATATCACATGGGTTTTTATTCAACAAAACTCCTGTAAATCACCATCTCTACTTGTTGTCAACTGAGTTTAGTGGCCGGAATCAATTTAGGTGAACAACTATTTCCAATGAAGCACCATCCACTTTAATGGAGCTTTACTCTAGTTAGGAAGATCGGTGCACACAGCGTTTGCTAGAGTAGCTGGCAGCTCTTGTACTGTGAATATGGCATTGTTTCCCATTAAGCGTCATTAAGACCCCAATTATCATTACCACCTCCAGATCTGAATCCATGCCATCAACACCCTCCCCATTCCCACCCAGGCCCCAGGCTGAAGCCGGTTCTGTTCCCCAGGAATACTGCCACTGTGCCGGGACCCTCTCTTCGGGTGTTGAAACCCACCCCCCCTTCCTCCCTCCCTCCCTCACTCATGGCCATATTTTAAATCTGAGGCATAAAAGTACAGCATGTGGAACAATTGGTATCTCCTTTCCCATCTGTTTAACTTCATTTGAATTTCAGAACTCAATGGGAGGGTGGAGAACATTTAGTACAAATGGCTTCATTTTGGATACTTGACTTTGGGTTATGAATTCATTTTGTTATGGTGACTGAGCACATTTAGTCAGCCCCTCTTCAATTTAAGAAAAGGTGGAAAATGACCCTTTGATCAAATACATTTTTGTGAAGGCAACATTTTTCACGTTTCCACTATTGAGAATACAGGAGGTTTGGGCTACAGACATGCGATTCGTCAACTGCGAGAAAAAGCAAGCAATCTGATTGGCTGGCTGGGATGTGTGATTGAGAGAAACAGTAATGAATGATGTTGATAATGGAACTGCTGACAGTGCTCACAGTGGCACAGCGGCTGCCTCGCTCCAGAGGTGCACCATCTGTGTACAGGTGTGTGTGAATGGTGAAGCATGGATTAAATGATGTGTGTTTGTGCATGCAGGTGAGAAGCCTTACAAATGCTCCTGGGAAGGCTGTGAATGGCGTTTCGCACGAAGCGACGAACTGACAAGGCACTACCGCAAACACACTGGTGCCAAACCTTTCAAGTGCAACCACTGCGACAGGTAAGAGAAGCTAGATTTAACCCTTTTTAATTCTTTAACACTCCTACACATTCAAAAACACTAGTCCACAGTCCTCAAGTGCCCATAAACAAATTCCTCTAGTTATGAGACCACAAGACCAAACTTTCTGCTTCAAAAAGAACCCCCCCTTCGTGCTTGTTTTCTCAAATTCTCTCTGATGGCATGCACATACCAAAACTGCATCAGGCTCGTTGGAAGTTAGTACAGGCCCAGTTCCCTGCTGAATAACTCATTCACAGTCTGGTCCTGTGATACCCATTACCGAATTACTGTGAATATCTCATTCTCGCATTCTGTTCCACTTTCCTCCGTCCTCCCATCGGTACTGCATATGCCTACACTGTGGCTTGAGTGCAGAGAGAAAATTCTAAGGTAGGAGAGTTATATAATAGTAATATAAAAGAGCTGGGGAAAGGCACAGGAGGAAATGGATGCACCTAGAGCTATAGAGGAAAGACAAAGGCATATTTGATGTTTTTTTTTTTTTTTTTTTTTTTTACTGCATTTTGAAACATCAGTACCCAGTACGTTTTTTTTTGTTGGGGCGTTATATAGATATAGACGTTATATATGATAAATGGGCAATATTATTTATATTAAATATTAATTTATTTAGTCTAAAGAAAACAGAACACAAAGTGAAAATCAACCATTTTAAATAAGTGAATTTTGGCATTACAACATTAAAATGCACAGTATGAAAAATGTTACATTTATTGAGATTTGTTAAAGATTACATTTAACAGTGTTATTACATTATTAGTGTTTTTAAAGATTACCTTTGAAATCATTAATTTAAAGTTAATCTACAATGTAAAAATAAGGGAAATTAGCATGCACAATTATACTGATTGTTACTGATAAATTAAAAAAAAAAAATTCTAATATCTGCTGATAACTTACCTCCTTTTAAAGTATGCATGATTAGAATTAGTGTGTCCCAAATAATTATACATTTAAAACGGTGTACTTGCCTGGATGGTTGCCCAGGCTGACAGCAACAGTTGAGGGCGGCCATAACTTTTCCCCTGACCAATGGCAGACAACAGAGTGTCCAGGAAACCTGTTTGAATATAGTATATTTTGTAATTTTGTGTAGTTATTCTAGTGGCACAGAATACACACTTAAGTAGTAATGAACTTTAAAGGTATAGTTCACTCAATTTAAATTCTGTCATTAATTACTCGCCCTCATGTCGTTCCAACCCGTAAGACCTTTGTTCATCTTCAGAACACAAATTAAGATATTTTTGATGAAATCCGTGAGCTCTCTGATCCTCTCCATATACAGCAATTTAATTAACACTTCCAAGCCCCAGAAAGGTAGTAAAAATATTATTGTTACTATTGTTAAAATAGTCCATGTGACTCCAGTGGTTCAACCTTAATTTTATGAAGCGACGAGAATACTTTTTGGGCGCAAAAACAAACAAAAATAACGACTTTATTCAACAGTCTAGTTTTCTAGTCTGTGTCAGACTCCTACGCAGTTTCCGCGCAGCACTTTCGAGTTACGGCAGCCGATGCGGTTCACGTGAGCACCACGACGCATGCGTGTGCTGCAGTTACAACGGAAACTGTATTGGAGACTGACACAGGCTAAAACGAAATTGTTGAATAAAGCCGTTATTTTTGTTTATTTTTGCACACAAAGTATTCTCATTGCTTCATAAAATTAAGGTTGAACCACTGTAGTCACATGAACTATTTTAACGATGTTTTTACTACCTTTCTGGGTCTTGGAAGTGTTAATTAAATTGCTGTCTATGGAGGGGCCTGAGAGCTCTTGGATTTCATCAAAAATATCTTCATTTTTGTTCTGAAGATGAACGAAGGTCTTACGGGTTTGGAACGACATGAGTGTGAGTAATGACAGAATGTTCATTTTTGGGTGAACTAACCCTTTAATCAATAAATATAGCTAGATGTTAAATGCAAATGGAAACGGGATACAACAAAGTTGTCTGTGGACTAAATACTGACTTGCAATCACCAGCAAAGTACTATAGTTTGAATACAGAAGTATGTAAAATGAGATTCTTACTAATTATTCCTAATGTTTTCACACATTTTGACCACTGAATTTTCATGATATTTCCATGAATTGTTCAGGATGGCGATTGCACTCACAAAGAGCGATTTTCCTACCAACAAAATATTTCACAGCATAAATATATTTCTATTTCTGTTAAACACTAAGTCATGGAGAAAGTCATAGAAATTGTCATGACTGTGTTTAAAACTTATGGGCTATGTTTTAGCATGCACACACACACGTGATGCAGAGGCAGCATGGTGAACGTGTTGCCATTGGTGATAAAGAGGTGAAGAGACACAGAAACAGCAGAGAAAAAGAGAGATTTGCATTAACATGGGGAGAAAGAGTGATAGCCTGTCAAGTGACAGTATTAAGAAGCTGTCACTCGGGCCTGGCATGCGGGCAGCAATTACACAGTGGAGGCCGCGTGCCCACTGAGCCAGCTCCAGGTGGAAGCACAATTAGACACGGCTCCCTGTCTCGCCGTCGGCATCAAACCAACCTTGCCGCAGCCTTTTGAAAGTTGTCCATTGAACATTTCTCTGCTGCTCCATCACAATGAAGCGCTACCGATCCCAGCGGACAAGTTGCGGCTGGGATGGCCTCTGTTCTGCAGACTGCTGCCGACACCTGAACAGCGCCATTTTCCCTCAGGCGCAGCCAAGCACGTGAAATCTCTGGGGAAACGCATGGGGAAATCTGTGTCCCTACACTCATTACTCAGTGTTTGGCAGCTATTGCATGACAAAAGGAGGAGGAGCCAGCTTGGATAAGCAAATCTGCATTGACAATTCTTTCTCCCTGATGTCAGGTATAAACAAGGGCATCTTCTGAATTTGGAGTCTAGCCTAAGCAATTTAGTTCCGCTGCAGAATCCCACACACAGATCCCCATCATTCCCTGGGAAGCATTTATAATTTGAGCCCTGCTGTTACTCGCTTTTAATACTAAACTTTGAAGAACCTCTCGGGGAAGCACATCCATTTTTGGTTGTGCATTGCATTATGGGTGTATATAGAATGGAAAAAAGTGTGAACAGTGAGGCTGCTGGGATGTGAAATTGTCCTTGTGCAGCATTATTACTGCTGACTGGGATAACAATAAAGAGTAATGTGTAGCAATGGCAAAAGGAGACCATATTGTAACTGTCCAATGGGAGGAAGGATGCCTAGTTGAATCTGGATGGAATAAGCCAGGGGCTAAAGGTGATTCAGAGTGCACACTGTTGAAAAGATGTGCAAAACTGCCCATTATGGTCTTCAGTTTTGCAACTGCCCTCTTCTCTGGCACTGCCTCCAGTCAGTTCAGGGCAAGTCCTGTTACAGAGCTGAACTTCCTGATCAGTTTGCAGACTAAACTTCCAAAACCTTTAAAGCCTTTGTCTTGTTGTCATTACAATTGAGTTAAATATAACTAGCTAATGCTTTTTATTCAATTGTATTCATGTCTCATTAACAAAAGGCAGCTGCAAACATGTGGCAACACCATGAGATATTTGAATATAATAGAATATAATAGACAATACATAGTACAGCATTTCTTTCATAATTTATGGTATAGTGCCAGACATGTGTAACCATCTTGTGTTACAGTGATGGTTACTCTGAGGCAACCTGAGGATAAGAGTGATTTTAAGAATTCATTCTTAAACTATTGCTGACTAAAATTACTGATAGCAAACTTAGGTAACTTTTAGGGTATTTTTTAAAAAGGCTTCAACATTTTTCAAATGATCTAGAAGATAAAACAAGATTTGGAACAGCATGAGCCGTGGTATTCTCTCAGCTAGGTGTAATTACACAAACGTGTGTTGCCATCACAATGGTTTATGAGAAGCTACAGTCAAGGACAGTCTAACAGTAAATACAGTCAGCCAACACATACACAGTCATACTGTCTCAGTCACACACACAAGTGTATTGGGCATCATTAATCCTGCCTAATCAAGCACAGCCCCCTGTTGGGTGTTGAGAGGGGTTGAGTGAGAGGTGGGGGGAGGGGTTATGAGATCTAAGGGTGTGCCAGCTGGTGTAGCAGCCACTTACAGTGAGTCACAGACCATCTGTCCAGTCGCTCTACCCTACCTCCACACACACACACCCAATAGCTTATTTACACCTAGATCAATGCAAATCACAAACAAAATTTTTACCGAGTGTAATATACAATGTCATCAGGCTCTGCAAAAAAAATCACATACCTGACCGAAATTGACATGTACATCTGTCATTCACATAATGCTAATCCACTGCCAGATGATGATTGATCAATACTGCAGTCTAGCTGTATTAAACTAAACAATATAAGTAAATAAAGAAAACTTGCCTTAGCTGCTACTGGGGTGCTGGTAATGGTCAGGTATTTGTGCTTAATTGTCAAGAAAATATGGTCAATGCAAAACAAAAGTAACCACCCACATTTGAATAATTTTCGCTAATTAAAAAAAAAAATCCTCAATTAAACCAAACCAACAAAGAGACAAATCACAATATTACATATTTTAATTTAAAGTAAATAAATGGGTATTGGGGGTTGGGGGGGGGGTTCATTTTTATGAGGGAATGAACTACAATCCCATGAAGCACTGTGAATGGCATTAATTGCAATATTTGAGTGTTTTTTTGTCTAACCTCAGAGCTCATGGTAGGTCTGTCTTGAAAGGTTTCTATAGAATCATTAAAAAAATGTCTCTATGGAGAAAATAAATGGGATTGTTACTTCTAAAACCCAGCTGTTGCCTTCTATAGACCTTAAGCCCTCGTCGGGCATACAGGTATGACTGATCATTGGAAATAAGTTTGAAAGATTTTCTTTGAAGGGCCATTCAGAGAAAGAGAGAAAATACCAAGAGAATGATTGTAAATTTGTTTCTTTTTTCAGAACAGAATTCAGCGAAGCAACTGGGGAAAACCAGAATCCATCCGACTGATATATAATGTAGAAAAACATTAAGATGACTCATTTGAAAACCAACTGTCTACCTGTATATATATACACACCCTCCTACCACCCCAATTTACATCTTGGCTGCTTCCCATCCAAAAAGCAACAGAGGAGTTAACACTGTGGCTCTCAACTAATTAATAATGGATACAGCCAGAGGCAAATTGAAATTATAATTCTCCACTCCTTTCCAACTCTCCAAGTTTTTATTCATTCCAGTCAAGATTCACTTACAACACTTTTTTTGGCTATAATACAGTAATCCTCATAGCCATATAAATGTAAAGTAGAAATGGCATCGCACCGTATTTTCTAAGCACGGTTATGTATTGCTCCTACCAGCAGCGGTTACATGTGAGCTTAATTGATGATGACACAAAAAAGCCCATGGCCCACTATGAGAAACCAACCGCTATGACTCAAGTGCTACATAACTAATGCAGCCACACAGTTTAAACAATACCATTTCACCTCCAGCCTCAAAATAATTTCCTAATTCAAACAGGCTCGCTGTGATTTGTGGTTGCTTTCCCAAAAATGTATTTCTTGCGCAAGGCTCAACACAGACTTTGCTGCTAACTGCATTGGCAAGATATGCGTTTAAAACGATCTGTCACCAGTTTTAGAGCAAAAAGCTGGCTATGCTTAAAAATTCATTTTTTTTCCCCAAACGCCAAATGTTGTTTTCTCTGTTCCATCTGCAAAGCTGCCACACATCTTCCAAGAAACTTAGACCGTGGCCCTCTTTAGTGCATTCATAACTGTGTTTCCTTAAGCTAACTCTCTCTCTTTCTCTCTTTACAGATGTTTTTCCAGGTCTGATCACTTGGCTCTGCACATGAAGCGACATATCTAAGGCCGAGGGAGACGGGAGAGAGAGAGAGTGAGAGAAAAAGAGTAAGAAAGAAGAGAAGAACATGTGTGCACCGCCCATTCGGGAACATTCACAACAGACTTTGGGTGCACACGAGGAGTCTGGCCGCAAACGTCACCAGGAGGAACATGCGAGGCAGCGTGGGCAAGCGTTGTTGGATTCTACACCCTCTCAAGACAGTCCAAAAGCCTTTTCATCAGCGATTAGCCATGCCTTACCGAGCGTTAGCTTGGAGGTCAGACACTGCCAAACACCACCTTTTTTTTCCCTCATTCTCTTTTTGTACAGTAAATCACCACTAGCATGGGACTGAACGCTACACGTATAAAACCGAAACGCACATGTCATTCATCACATAATATAATGGTTCTACTAGAGAATCAACGTTCATTGTATATTCTGGAACTTCCTTTTTCTTTTTCCAAGGACACATCACAATAACCAACCTGCAGCTATGTCGTATACAGCAAGCAACCAAACACGGAAAACAACATTGCCAATACGTTCTGAGGAGTGACCAATGGAAGTAGCGGCCAAAACGCAACGCACGGCCCCGAAGCAGTTTCTGCACGGGAAAAATTAAAAACAAAAAATACGGCAACGCTCAGGATGTGTGCTGATTTCTTGTACTCTTTCGCTCAGGAGCGAACTCTTCTCTGCTCTTCACGCCGTCACCTCACGGGCGACCGAAATGATGCGCAGCGACACTTTCTTGCCTTTGTTTTTTTTAAAGACTTAAAAAGATGGTTTGTTTTCCTTCTGAGCTGAAATGTCTTAAACTTCTGAAAAGTGAAAACTTACTTTGTGAACACAAGCATAAATGTGCACATACGGGCAACGGGAGGGAACTGTGAGCCCTTTTCAGTATGCACAAGGTTCAGTGGCTCCTATCTGGCACTGAAATGAAACGTTTGAAGCATAAGACAAGGAACAGAAACCCCCCCAGAAAAGATTGGGACTGCTGGCTTGGTATGAAAGGACAGAAGTCTTCTATTTTTCATTTTGCTTTGCTCAGACTTGATCCGGGAAAAGCGAACTAGAGCGTGTCGGCATGGACCTTGTGTGATGCTCTTGACACTGGAAAGAGTTCTTTTGCTTTGTGTTGATACTGGCACCCATGTAAGAACATAGTAGTCCGGTGCACTGGAGGAGACCAACGGAGGAGACGTTATGGCGGGGAGGGACAGCTGGCAGGATGTTTGACTCAGTTTGGAGCACCTGCTGGGATAAGGATCCAAAAGAACTCAGTGGCATCAGCCCAGACAAACTTTGCCTGTTTCGTATCCATTGTCTGCACTGATTTTTTCAATGTTCTCTGTGCTTTTTTTTCATACAGTCAAAAAAAAAAGCTCAAAAACAAAACAAAAAAAGCATAAAAACAAAAAACAACTTGGAAGGAAAAAAGCAAAAAACAAAAAGAAAACACATTAAAAAAAAACTGTCACACGGACACACATACCACAATGCAGATAGAATGATTTCTTTGCTCTTGGCTTTTTTCTGAGAAAAACTCAAGAAGAAAAAAAAAAAGTAGAACAATAATTACCAAGTTAATGAACAGCATTAAAACGAAACACTGCATGGCAGCCTCTTTCAGACAGATACACGCACTCACACACATACATGCGCAGCTTGCCTCTCAGCATTATTTGTTTTGCACCGAAATCTTCACAGCAGGGTTTTAGCAATTGTTGTTTTGTAGGATTGCGTTCCATCCAGACGTCAGACGTTAAATTGAGAACTTGTTGAGTAAATTATGTTAAACTGGGCCTAGGTCTAGCTCTGTGTTAACAATCAGCTTCCAAATAGCGGGTACAAAAAAAAAAATATCATCATTCCCAAGGTTGTGAAGCCTGCCGTGGCATCGCAATCAGGGCGTTTCCCTGCCGACCCTCGTCTTTTGCATTGATTTAATGGCTGCAAGGGTGGAGGGGAGATTTAAAGCATTACGATTCAGCGGTAACATGTTCGTAGTCATCACAGACTCTACTAAACGATCCCAGAGTATCCCTCAGGGGACCGGCAGAGCTTAACGTTCGATACCGAAACTCTCAGTGCAGAACTTCCTAAGAGTGAAGGGTTGGTGCCTTTCTCTTGGTTTGAGGCCTGCTGAAGGCAGCTCTTCTATCACACACAGACTCACACACACTCACTTCTGTTTGACCACAACGACACGTTTTATTTCAGTTGCCATTTTCAATTGATTTCCTTTTATTTCCGAGTCATTTTCTCCATTGAAATGCAAAGTCATGCCAAAATTTTGACAAAATAGGGGATGAATCGGTTCATCTCCATTAATGTACAATCAGTTGTGGTTCGTGGCACTTTTTCTGCGAGAAGCGGCCTGTATATGTGACGATTGTATGTATGAGTTTCTGTAAAGCAAGCGAGCAGGATGTATTGCTATAGTGTCATAATAACATTGTCTAATGTCCCACAATTCCACAAATGGGGGAACTATCGACGGTGTACAGCATTCTACATGTTACATCAACTATAAAGTTTTGGAAGGGTTACATTTCCATTTTACTCACAAAAAGCAGTGATGAAAAGTGGTTTCACACTGTTCTGCTCTCCTGTTTTTTCTCCCTGACAAAACAACGATTTCGCATATTCCTTTAGTCAACATATGGGATATAACAGCAGGAATGCAGAGACCAAAAAAACGAGTCATATCATTTTTTTTTACATCAACAAACAATGAAGCCAGTTTTCAAATTAACACTGAAGATATACATATAAATATTGTAAGTTTAAATACAGTGCGAAGCAACATTAAATGCAAAATTACAAACGAAAATCCCTTCTTTTGCCAACATGCTCCAGACGTTACTAAATGAATATGTAATAGGCCAATCAGATTCATTAGCAGGCAACATGCCGTACATATCCCCTCACATATCAAGTGCCATTTAAAGCCCCCGATCTCCCACTCTCAGAATGACAGCAGCGGTCCAGTCAATTGCACAGGCGTCTGATGCATACTTTGCCCAAAGATTTACGCATTTGCAAATAAACTGCTGGGTGTTGAAAGAGAGAAAGAAGAATTTTGTGTTAGATTTTATTCTCACAATATCTCTTCTGCCCTACACCAGCTTCCTATGATTCGTTCTTTAACGTCTAGGTGACCATTGGCTTGGTCTCGAGTATGTGTGCTTGTAAAATATGGTTTGAATGTGAAGTTGAGGATGAGTTTAGAACCTAGCCGTGAAATTCAAACAGCGAATTAGTCGCATTGGTTCTAGCGCTTCTATAGTCCGTGCAGATCACGCATGTCTTTAGAAATCAACATCCAGGCGGTCATTTTTAAAACGATAGTTCACATAATTCCTAACACGATTTTAGCTGTACAGAAGACCACCTTATCTACTGCGAGTTATCCGTACGACTTCAAAACGGAGATAATGCTGTGGCTGAGTGTTTTACATGACAGTAAGAATGTTTGAAAACATTCTAAGGGAACAATTTTAAGTGTACTAGATATGGGCACTCTTCCAGTGAAGCTCCCTTCCCAAGCCGTTTGCTTTGTTGCTTCAAAGAGGCTTTTGGCAGCTTAAATTTTATACAAAAGATGCTTGAAACATCACAAGGGGATTTTATGATAAATGGTCAGAGGTGACAACTTTTTCGTTTTTTATTGTCCGTATTGGAACAACATTTCACTGCATAATTAACACTCGTCATTGTTACCGCTAGCTTAGTCTGTTTAAATGACACTGCTGTCGATTGTCTACATAACATTTAGTGGCATTTCAAGATGCACTTATCACAAGATCATGGGAACGATTCATAATTCAGCTTATTAGATAAAAGCTTGTAGGTTCATGGCACAACATTAATTGTCTTTTTTGGTCAATGATGCATCAAAATAAAGTCTGCTATTCTGTGTATACACACTCAAATACTCATCCATATAGTTCCAAGTCACTTGCAAACAGAGATAAGAACTCTAAAGGACTCATTTGACTTGAGATATACTGCATCTTGAAGTGCATCTGTATCCGTGTTTGTCAAAACTTGATATGTCAGTACGTACGTTTTTCACCAGGTCTTTCCCTTTGCCTTTTTGCGTTCCTCACCTTCCACTCCCATCTATCCCACCCTGCACCTGCAGAACCACGGTCACTTCCTAAAAACGCGCTGTCACTTCAGTTTCATCCTGCAGTTATATGTTACCAGCTGTCAGCGATCTCTTACCTATGAATGTCCCTAGACATCACTAACCAGGGAGCAACCGGCCAACAACAGACCTCAATGCTTTTACAGGTGCTCTCTCTTATCCAAACACGGATCTTTCAGATGGCCACCAGTTGGTAGAGCAGTCTGAAAAAAAGAAGGAAAAGTAGAACAGTTATGTGCCATCTTGATTTATCTGTATGGAAGTAGGACGACATTTTGCCATATTTAGGCTGAAGCATGTAGTTTCTTGCTAGAGCAGGGACCCCCATATTCACTGTCCTCTCTTTCCCTCGCCACATCACTAACACTCCACCCCCTCACTTCCTGTAATCTTCACACTCTTCCTCTCCGTTTTTTTCTATTCTGTTCTTTCCTTGTGTGTTTTTCTTTATTGGTTCTTTTGCTGTACAAAGTGTTTAAAATATTATTATTTGTATGATATAATGTTAGTATGGTAATGTTCTTTATTAAGGAAGAAGATGAAATTTATTTTTGTTACTGGTCTGTTTCATAATTCTTTTTTAAATTGGTATTGTAAGATATCTATGCAAGAACTGTTCAGTGGAGCATTTTTATTTAAGAATGTAATAAGTGTAATAAATGGTAGAATCTGAACACCTCAGACTGATGTTTTCTGTGACCAGAAAGAAGAAATATTATTTTGACAGCGAGTGAGAGACGCTGTCTTTTCATAACCTTTGGTGCAGTGCTTTCAAATAGTCTAGACTCATTAAGAGACCATTTTTGTCCCAAAAAAATCACCACATTGTGACAATGGCTCTCTGTGTACACACTGGCTCGAAATGATTTTTTTGTGTGTGTCCACGGTTCACTGGAATTGGAAAGCCAAACACCATCACCAACAGAAGCACTGTGAAGGTCAAAGACTATCACGCTTTGTTTGCAGATAGATTTTGTTGTATATCTAAATTTAAACAAGCAATGATTTTACCATTGTTCACCGCAATAAATTAATTAATCAAAATAATAATACAAAATTATGAATAAAATAAAAAATAAATTATAAAAAAATTATTAATTAAAATAAATTAATTCCATCAAGGCGGCAATTTCTGGTTGCTGCATTAATAATACCGTTTCTTTGTGCATTTAGTACTTAAAAGGGACAGTTCACCCAAAAATGAAAATTCTGCAGAATCTCAGCAGCCATTGACTACTATAGTATTTTTTTCCCCACTATGGTAGTCAATGCCTGCCGAGATCTGCTTGGTTACAAACATTCTTCCAAATATCTTCCTTTGTGTTCAGCAGAACAAAGAAATGTATACAGGTTTGGAATACCTTGAGCGTGACTAAATGATGACAGAATTTTCATTTTTGGGTGAACTATCCCTTTAAATGCTGGTAGACCCAAGTAAATAACAAGTGATTGTATTTCTGAAGTACATTTTTTCCTGCAAGTAAAGACCCTTTGATGAGGGCAGCCCACAAAGGTCCTCTATGGTACAGTTTACTCAACCATAAAAAATATGTCCAACGGCCTGAGAATTTTAACAACAGCCCTGCAAATATGTGAATATTGGCCATTTTGACTGAAGACTCGTCCAATCGGATTTTCAAGCCAGAACTATCCATTTTATAATTCGATTTTTATTACAAATTAATGACCCTCCCTCCCAAACTTCTCTCTGCGGGCCACTTTGTGCATCACATCCTTTAATTAGTCGTCACAGGGCTGCCAATGACTAAGCCACCATTTAGAAACTCGTACCCATGACTCAAGGATTAAAAGGGCTAATCGAATAACTAATGGTTAATTAGAGAGTAATTATGTGAAAGAAAAGGTACTTCTAGCGCACATTCTCACAGCCTTGTAAATGTCTTCCAGTGAGATTTCCTCCATCAGCTTCGCTCTATTATAGCTGATGCTGGTAATTGAAATTCACATTGTCATCGCCTCAAACCAAAAGCAAATGTGATATTTATGCGTCATCCACCTCCTGATGCAAGCCTTACTCCTGACAGAAACTCAAACGCCAGTACGTTTCATCTCAACGGAAGCAACACAATACACAGCACATCTGGTGTCAACTGTGTAGAGTAAATCCAATTAATTGCATTGTTAATTTGTAGGAATAGACGTGTCAGTGACTGCTGAATAATCTCACCTAGGCTAATCAAGAAAAAAAAAAAAAAAAGGAATTCTGCAGGCTGCAAATTTCCAACTCGGTCTCTCGGGATCAGTGTCAGTAGCTTAATGTGCATATCCAGCCCCCTCCATTCACTAGCCCGCTCACCCCCTCTGCTCTTGGCACAGGGGTCGAATCGTCTGGGTGGCGGAGAAGACATTCATCCATGCCAAGTTTATTAATGTAATACGTCCCCGTGCCCTTGTGCGCCGAGACAATGGTACTAAAATGAGTTTGTTGATTAAATGGAAATTATGCCACTGATGTGATTATTGCTTTAATAGGGCTAAACCACTGTAACTGATGCTAACTAACAAAAGGTCACTTAATTAAGGAAGTGATAGCAGAAGATAATCAGGAATTTACAGGACTCTCGAGGTGGCTAGGGACAGGAAAACAATGTTTTGTTGTGCATAACATGTTCTTATGAACCCCTTGATTGTGCGGTAGTAAACAAGCTTGGATTTTCCCTTAAGACTGCATTCTGGGATGTAAGCAAACATTAAAGCAGATGGCATGAGCACAAGGAATTTCCCATGATTCAATTCGCTACCCTTACACAAAACTACTGTGATTATAATTTGTATCAAATTATAATATCATTGTACTTTGATATACTTTGGTATTGAATAATTAACATATACATTTTCCATGATATTCTCAAGATACTCCAAAAGAATTGTAATATAATATAGTTTTATATTATATAAATCTACATAAAATATTGTAATATATGTAATAAAATATATTACATAATAAATAGGCAATATCACATGAGTGCAATTTCACAACAGTAATATTTTATTATATTACTGTTATTACTGTTTTTCTTATCAAATAAATGCCTTGGTGAGCATAAGAAAGACTACATACAGTATATGTATGTATGTATACACCGAACAGGCATAACATTATGACTGACAGTTGAAGTGAATAACACTGATTATCTCGTCATCTCATCACGGCACCTGTTAGTGGGTGGGATATATTAGGCAGCAAGTGAACATTTTGTCCTCGAAGTTTGTGTGTTAAGCTGGGCTCAGACTAGAGGAGTTTTTAAATCCTAACCGATTATGAAATCTGGTGGAATCACTCACATAAGGAGAATCTTCACATTTTTTTTCTCTCAAATCTCAAACATGCACACACTACAAGATTTTTACATTTTTGTGCATCACACACTACAAGATATTTCTTATTATCATGCCAGGGCTAGCACGTCACATGATCTCATGGGGAAGCGGAGGTAAACATACGCAGCAGATCGTGATGTCTCAACAGGTAGTGTTTACATTTGCTAGCAGCCTTCAACCTGGTATTTTCAAAACTAAGGCGATTTCTCCTCAGCTCTTTTCTTTGTCTGTACGGTTGTGTCATGTTTTCGAAGACACGTTATACAAATAGACGTGTTATCTCTGATGTTCAACGGACCCGCACACAGCAGCTTGTTTCGCGGTCACTATTTCAAAAGTGCTATTATTCACTTCTCTCGTTGGCTATTGTGAAAGAACTGATGTAATCCTTCCGATTTAAAATCCTAAATATCAAACATGTTTGATGTGATCGGGGTGGCCTCGATTTGTGTGAGAGCCGATCGGGAGGTGCAAGATTCAATCTGTGAACACCTCACATTACCTGATAATCTGCGCCGAACATCGGGAAACTGATCTAGATCCTCAACAAGATTTTTTCTCAGATTCTCGGGAGGGAAAAAATCGGGGATAAATCAGCCTAACACTACTGTAGTGTGAGCCCGGCTTTAGAAGCAGGAAAAATGGGCAAGCGTAAGGATATGAGCGAGTTTGACAAGGGCCAAAATATGCTGGCTAGACGACTGGGTCAGAGCATCTCCAAAACTGCAGCTCTTGTGGGTTGTTCCTGGTCAGCAGTGGTCAGTATCTATCAAAAGTGGTCCAAAGAAGTAACAGTGGGGAACCAGCGAAAGGGTCAGAGGCAGCCAAGGCTCATTGATGCATGTGGGGAGCGAAGGCTGGCACATGTGGTCCGTTCAAATTTACGAGCTACTGTAGCTCAAATTGCTCAAGAAGTTAATGCTGGTTCTGATAGAAAGGTGTCAGAATACACAGTGCATCGCAGTTTGTTGCGTATGGGGCTGCATAGCCGCAAACCAGTCAGGGTGCCCATGCTGACCCCTGTCCACCACCGAAAGTGCCAACAGTGGGCACGTGAGCATCAGAACTGGTTCACAGAGCAATGGAAGAAGGTGGCCTGGTCTGATGAATCACATTTTCTTTTACATCACGTGGATGGCCGGGTGCGTGTGCGTCGCTCACCTGGGGAACACATGGCACCAGGATGCACTATGGGAAGAAGGTAAGCCAGCGGAGGCAGTGTGATGCTTTAGGCAATGTTCTGCTGGTAAACATTGGGTCCTGCCATCCGTGTGGATGTTACTTTGACACGTACCACCTACCTAAGCATTGTTGCAGACCATGTACATCCTTTCATGAAAACGGTATTCCCTGGTGGCTGTGGTCTCTTTCAGCAGGATAATGCGCCCTGCCACAAAGCAAAAATGGTTCAGGAATGGTTTGAGGAGCACAACAACAAGTATGAGGTGTTGACTTGGCCTCCAAATACCCCAGATCTCAATCCAATCAAGCATCTGTGGGATGTGCTAAACAAACAAATCTGATCTACTGAGGCCCCACCTCGCAACTTACAGGACTTAACGGATCTGCTGCTAACATCTTGGTGCCAGTTACTACAGCACACCTTCAGGGGTCTAGTGGAGTCCATGCCTCGATGGGTCTATGTGAAATGAGTCAAATTACACATTTCAAATTTATAAACGATAAAGAGGTCAAAATATGATACCTTTCATTAATAGTCTTGAATTTCAGCTTTTTCATTCACCAGCGATTTCACAAAAAAATTTACTGCCATCACAATGAAACATTAAACTTGATTAAAAATGGTGAAAATGTCAAAGGACTCATAAAAAACTTCTCAAAAGCCCTTTAAAAAAATCATTGTATTAGGCTATAATTTAATGTCTGCTTTGCTGTCCGAAGAGGGATGATCACATTTTGTTAAACCTTTAATCTTAAGATGGCAATAAATATGCTTTTGTTTCATTAGCTCACATATAAAATATCTGCTGTTAGGGCACAATGAGCGCTTTCCCATAAAAACCAGCTATTTATTCCTAACCATGGAGGAGGGGAATTATATTAACTGCCAGAGGAGATGGTATTTGGAGTGGGATGTGGCATAAATTGAAGGGTTTCATGGTTGTCCCAGCACAGGAAATGTTTGTATCCTGACAGGCTGGAAGCAGGAAATGATGGCAAACAGTTTAACTAACACGTGTTTGGAACAATACCTCCTCCATGTCGACGGATGCCGCTTCATACAGCTTGTTTATGGGTACACACATTGGGAGGGATCGAAAAATAGGTTTTATGTATTGCATTTGATAGCAATTTGTTGAAACATTGTCAGCTTGACTGAATTTTAATATTTTGAATGAACTAGCCACCTGACAAAGATAAAGGAAAGCAACGTTCTTGGTGGCTCAGACAAAGAGAGCGAGAGAAATCCCTGTGAAATGACTTCCTCCTAAGAATAGAGGGAAGGAAAACTATGATCTCACAAGCAGCCCTGCAAACAAAACACAATAAATACTTCACCACCGGGTTTGTCACGCGCACACACACCCAGACACTTTTCTAGTACCCTCTCAAAATATCTGTTGTGATTGCTCCTGATATGACTGTGCTAAATCTGTCTGTCCCTTGCCACTGTTTGGCTGTAAATAGTATTCATCACCCCTCTGCTAACCACAGACAGGGTGAAAAAATATCTGAATATCTGTCTTTGAATATGAAGGAGGACTATTTGAGGATTAAAACAAAATTAGCATAACCATAATAACCTAAAGAATTAAACTTTGACCCATGTTAGCAGTATACACATGAATGACGTCACGGTTGGGAATCGAAAATCGATTCAATTTCTGGAATCAGATACTTAAAATGTCCACTTATCGATTCCTTTGTGCGCAGTTGTTTTAAACTATTCAAGCCATAGAAGATGCGTCTTCTTGCACTTGAACGGAGAAAAACACAAAATTATGTTAAAATATCCTTGTAAACACAGTCGTTTAGTGAACGTAAACAGTTGAGGATTTGGGTTACGGTTTATTGGATCCGTGCATTAGGTCTTAAAGCGACAGCAGCCTAATAAACTTAGTCTCAGCCTCAGACGTCACGCCCACGGAGCGTTGGCTGAAAGTCTGCTGCATATGGCACACTTATCTGGAAACACTTCAGGAGTTTCGAAGTCGTCATCTGATTGGTTGAATTCTACAGGATGTCCACGAGACTTGTTTGTTGCGTTCTTTAAAGGAACACGCCGACTTTTTGGGACTTTAGCTTATTAACAGTGTCTCCCAGAGTTAGATAAGTCCATACATACCATTTTTATCTCCGTGCGTGCCATAACTCTGTCTGACGCACCTACCGCTAGCCTAGCTTAGCACAAAGACTGGAGGTAACCGGCTCCATCTAGCCTACTGCTCAATAAGTGACAAAATAACACCAACTTTTTCCTATTTACATGTTATGATGTGTATAGTTACATTGTGTACTAAGACCGACGGAAAATGAAGAGTTGCAATTTTCTAGACCGATATAGCTAGGGACTATACTCTCATTCCTGCGTAATAATCCAGGAACTTTGCTGCCGTATCATGGGTGCAGCAGGCGCAATGATATTTACGCAGTGCGTAACTCTGCATTATTGCAGGGACATCGGCTTTACATTTTCACGCCCCTAAACATGACGTGGAACAAAGCGAACTTTGATTGGTTGCGCTACATGTCAGTCAAACGTCCTCTTGGGCGGTCCTTGACCAATGAAATCTGTGATAGAGTCCAGACCTTCCGCCGTCAGTCTGAAGATCTGGCTACACGAGACTAAATAAACCTGCTCCCGTCTGTGTCATTACTGCTAATAAAAAAAAACTAAAGAAAAAGAGAATCACTTACTGATCTTGACTGAATAACTTTTGTAACTTATTTATAAAAAGAAAACTATCCAGTGTTATTTTACATTTGTTTCTAATTTGCTTATTTGTTCTTATTAAAGACAAGTAAACAGTCAGTAATAAAAAATAAGTAACATTTTCTCCATAAGGAAATTGATTTTAAATAAGGACAGACCTACTGTGAGCTTCGAGTTTGTTAATCGATGGTATTTGCTTCAGCTGGAGATGTCAGCCCGCATTATTTCAGCTTATTTTTTAAATAATCATGCTTTAACAGTGGAATTCCTGGTGAAAAACTACATTACCCATGATAATGTAAAGCAAACTACATCAATCAGAGAGTCGAAAAAAGCAACATGCACCAAAAGATCTGGTTAGCTCCGCCCACTCCCATAAAGCACTGCGAACGGCGTAATTAAGTCTCTCTACACTCTCAAAATACTTAAATATATATTTATATGAATATATATATATAAACTTGCAATAAACTTAAAATATATTTTTTTAATATATATAATCAACATTTGTAAATTAGCAGTTTTATATTTCTCCATCATTTTTTATTTGATTATGCTGTTCGCAATGCTTCATGGGACTGTCGTTAAGTACACAGTCTTGTACCTTTGTATTTTTTGTCCGATTTTCAAATACATTTTTCGCATCAAATCAAAGTTTGTAGCATTTTGATTCACCTCATAGCTGATTGTCTTGGTTCATGGCTTATAACTGTTTAACAAAGACTTTTAAATTCCCTATGGGAAAAATGAATGGAAAAAATATTTCTGATGCCCCTCCTCTACGTTGCGACAGTTTAGTGCATCATTCGGGTATTTAAAATGCTTTTTCTTTTTGGAATTTTCAGTGTGGATACACTAGTCGCACAATTTATACTTAAAAACGTCATAGAATGGTGCATAATTACACAAATTGGGACACACCTATAGTTATATGTCCATTTTGCTGATACTTACATATGAAAGAAATTTCCTCTCCTAATGCTGTAAACTATGTTTAAATCAAATGTTTTTGATTCATTAAAAAGAACCAGCGTATTAGAGTCGAACTACACTGGTTGCTTTGTATGTTTGTTTTTGATTGCAGCTTGTACAGGAACTTAAATAGAAAGATGGTTATTGATATTATTTTGCGGCACATGCACTTATCACCACATCACATTCAATTGCAGATTCACAACACAATTCAACAGAATGCAGTGACACCTGCAGGACAGGACACTGTACAAATACATTCACACAATTTTAAGAATCAATATTAGGAATATTCAAATGAAGATTGCGATTAAATCACAAAATCTATATTTTTACCAACTTGAACACTTTCTTTAGAACATGTAAAAATTAGTTCAACTTTAATAAATGCATACTTTACTAGAAACTAAATATACAAATCTGTTGAGAATAACAACATCTACCAGTCTTCCTGTGGGAAATAGCGGTAGTTGTATCTTCACAGTGCAGACACCTAAGGTTGTCACCCAGAGATGCCGCTGTTTACTTCAAGTCAAAGGTCAAGATTCAGTGGGGTCAGGGGTCAGAGAAGGGGGTCACACATGCATAGCGTTTTATCCATATCTTACCATTAATCCAGATAAAGTACTGAGTGAAGCAATTGCAAAAGGTGTATAAGGATTCAAAACAATACAAACTTATCTCTGGATGACAGTAGCCCAAAAGCAGATTTAGATTGTCTAGTTTTTAAACTCAATCAGCAACTTCCTTCCCGTTTTGCTGCATACGCTTTCTCTCTGTTTCCTCACAGAAAATCTTAAAAGCAGCTGAGTCCAGTCCACTGACTCACGCTCAGGGTCACACAGGGTCAGAACCACTCAGCCCATTCAAAATTCCCCCATAGTTCAGACCAAACATCTGCAGATTCCATTGAGCATCAGTTCTGACCAGTGAACTTCCTGGATGGAGTTTGTGTGGTTTTTTGTGCATCTATAGCAGTGTTTCCTGCACCACTGCTAAATCTGCAGCACCACAAAGAACAATATATTTTAGATGAGCTGTTAGCTCGCAATCAGCCAGGAACCATTTCCGTTAAAAAATAAATAAACAAATAAAATATTACTATAAATACATTTTAAATGGTAAATCAATTGCTATTACTGACTGGTTGTTCCTGTGTAGTTAAAAATAAAAATAAAAGAGTTATATTAAAATCAATGGTATTAAAAAAAATTAAAATGTGTTGCATATGTAAGGAGTAATTGACGACAACCTGTCAAATTATTAGAAAAATAATTCACATCCGATGTGGTAATGCGGCCATGGCGCAAAACGTCATTTTAGAGCTAGTAACGGAGGCTTAGCATAGTAACGGATAGCAGAGTAATGCAGTTATTAGAGAGTGAGAGAGAGAGAGAGAGAGAGAGAGAGAGAGAGAGAGAGAGAGAGAGAGAGAGATTAAGCGTGTAGGAATTACCTGAATCTGTTTCTCAACATTGTTAGGCACCAGAGCCGCCCTCTACTAACAGTGAAACTGTACGTTTATCTGCTCCAAGAACAGCGCCGTTATTACCTAGCTAGTGAGAAATGTCATGTAAATTTTCAGTTCTTAAACTATTTTACTCATAAAATCATCAGAACAGCACTGAGAACATGTTTCTGTGCCAGTGCGTGTCCGTTCTGTGTGCGTGTTTGAGTGGGAGAGAGAGCGGGAGAAAGAGGGTATGTGCTTTCCATACATAATAAATGTAATTTTGTGGCAATAAACATGGAAATAATTTGTTCTTTTCCTATTGTTTACTATATTTATTTACTTGGTCAGTGTCGTTGTAGGTTTTGGTTCATTTGCTGTTGTAGGCTGTAAGGACTTTACATGCGAAGTGATATGGAACTGTAATGTGGTCAAGACCTGCCTGGAACTACTTTAGCCATGTGTTTCCCTAAAAATAATTGGACACCTTAGAACATTCATCAACCAATCAGATTCAAGCATTCAACAGCCCTGTAATATAAAATAAAATAAAAAGCCCTAATAAATTGAACCTGATCCCTGTATTATTTGCATTTAAAAAGTATGCACATATAGAAAAACTATTTTTTCAGCAAAATGCTACTTCACTTGGTTGTTCAGCCTATGAAACGGAAGAATTTTTTTTTTACTACAAATTGACCTCATCATGTCTCTCTGCTTGATTTCAGATATGTATCGGGTTCTTCAGTAAATCTGCTGAGATCCACCATTATGGCCAATTTCTTGCTCTGCTGAGTAGTCACATCAACAAGCTTTGAATAGCCAATACCAGCACTTCAATTGCTATCTACTGACTGCTCAGACTCATTAATGTCATACGCAGTCTTTATCAGACAGTTGCTGGAGTGTACTGCCTAAATTATTCAGGGTAAACACATGCACATCTAAAGAGGACTGGGGAGGCTTATCTCAGAGTGCAGCCTGTTGTTCTTCCACGTTCCCTTCTCAGTGCATATCAATTCGGCCCGTGTCGGGAGGAATCATCATCATCCTGTGTCTCTGAACAAACTGTGGATCACTATATCTGCAGTTTGCTCTCTGTTGCAGCAAATCCACATTGATTTTAATGTTATCATCATAGCCGTCTTGTCTATCAGGAGATTACATTAGGTGCTTTTCTGCACATTCAGTTCTTAGCTTTCAATCGCATCATTTTCAAATTCGATCTTTGCACTATATACATTGATGAGCCAGAACATTATGACCAGTCACAACTGAGGCGACAGGGTGTTGGGCGGCCAAGGCTCATCGATGCACGAGGGCAACGAAGGCTATCCTGTCTGGTCCGAGCCTATGACCCCCCACCATGTTAGTTAAATAGTTTCAGTTATGCTTATTTTCCCCATTTGATTTAGTATTATTATCAAATACAATGTGATTTTCTGTGATTGCTATCTGGCAGCAACAGCGCATGCTTTGGCGAGCACCTCGCGGACAGATTTCCTTTGCGCATTAAAACCCCTATATGCCACTGAACCAATGAAAATTATTACACATTGTATAACTTTTTTGTATAACTTCTGTTAGCCCACCTTCAGATTTGAAATCTGCCTGCATGCTATTTACACTCCTAATTTGTCAAACATTAAAAAAAGTCTCCGCTTTTTGATGCTTTCACTACTTTGATGAATTACATTTATGACAGATTATAATCTTACCTCACTATACAATTTAGCAAAATGATTTAGCTAAATGAGTTTCAGGCTCTCCCATAGAACTCAGAACACGGCTCAGATATTCAATAGAAAATGTAAAAACATATTTCAGAATTTGCCAATGAAATGGACACCCCCATCTTCTTCGGCTTCAAAAAGAGAGTGGGGCCATTAATTTCCCTTGAATCAGGTTTCAACTATTAGATGAGCCTTTGAACATGAACTTAAAAGGAACTTGTCCCACTCACAAGTATGCCTCAGCTCCTTTTCTTAAATTTTTGTAAGAATTTTTTTTTTTAAATGAAAGAAAATACCCCAAAGACCTGGTTCCTCATGATGGGAAGACAGCACTGCACATATATACAGCCTCATCGAGCATAAGGTAGGAACGTTACTTTGTCACCATACTAACCTCAGGACTAATCCCCTTGCCAGAAAAAGTGTAAAAAGAAAAGTCCCACTGCCGTTTGTCTTGTCTTTCATCCTGTTTTTCCCCTCTCTCTTATATCTTTTCCCCCCTCTCTTATCAAGCCCGAGAGGGCAGAGGAAAAGGAAGTACACACAGAAAGGTCTGGTGACAGTCACACGTGTTTCCCTTTTCTCAAGGCCTGTGTGTATTGTTGTGGCCACAGGTGTGGGGCAGAGTGCAAAAACTGCAATTTCTTTTCCTTACCAGCTAGGTCAAATAGTGGTGAAACTCTCAGAACACAATCTGTGCTGTCACACATATTGGTAGTTGAACTGCAGAATGTCTCCACACTTCTTCAACTCTGATCCATCAGTGTATCTAAGAGATGAATTAGGTAAAGTAAAGAATAAATGATTTAGTAGTAATTTTGTGAGTGATTAATTTAGAGGACCAAATGCATATCTGTTGTGTCAAGACCAAACAGACAGGTTTAAAAGTTAATAAAACACACACACACACACACACACACACACACAAAGACAGGCCATAACTGATAGAAATAGTGATGAATATTTTATATGGCTATTCAGAGATTATATTTACATCAGAAATAATTTATATAAAATATTATGAATTTATAAAAATACATTTATAAAATGTAAATATAAAATGTTTTTTTATTTTTTATTAATACATTTTCAGTTTTTAAAAATCTGCACTGCAAATGAAAACCCATATTGGCCGCCGACCACTAACAAATAACACCCTAAAAGCTACTGGCTTACACTTCACACAGTCTATTTTCCACTGGACGAATCCATAACAAGACCAGAGCGATACGAAGAGAGAAAGGAAAACTTCCTTTGAAGAAGTATAATGAAGGCTCTGGCCAAAATGGATGTCTTTTTGTATGACTTAAAGGGGTCATCATGTGAAGAAAAAAAATGTTCCTTGATCTCTAGAGATAAAAGTGTTATGTGGTACTATCGAATATCGCAATAATATAATTACCGTGAATTCTTTTGGCCGTGATAATTGTGTAGTGAAAATCTGATATTGTGACAGTCCTAATAGATGCTAAACTAACCAAAACAACTAATTATTGTGCAAAATGTCTGAAAATCAGCCAAAATGATATGTTGTTACTGGTTGTACATTAGAAACAGTAGAAATGAGCTAAAATACCTTTTTCCAAGGTTTCTTTTCTGTTTCTGATCAGTTTAGTCTGAACTTCATATTTTTAGTACATTATTAATTTTGTGACGCTGTCACAATGTAATTCAGAGTTTGCCAAATGACTGTTATTGAATTGCGCAGCGCAAACAATACTGGAGCCAACAGCAAACCTACCGCCTGTGAGGAAAAACTTCAGCAAGCACTGTATCTTATTTCACATATGAAGAGCATTTATAGAAGCAGAGATGGTAAAAATGGTAATAAACACACACACACACACACACACACACACAATTACAGCTGTTTTTATAAACTCAGATAATTTTAGGATGTCAGCAAAACAATAAGGGATAAAAAAAAAGCAGTTCATTAAGCAAATATTCAAGGCTGCCAATGGCTAGGGCAGAGGAGAGTCAGGCTGAGGATGTAATTATTCCATTATCTAATTGTCAGGGCACATACGACTATCTAATTTCATCTTCCAACACAAAACGATGCCATGGGCAGGGATGGGGTTTGCGATATGCGATACAAAATTCAATGCACATTTTCACTCACTTGGGTTAAAAGTCCTAGAAGACGCAAGAAATGACTAGTTTTCCAAGAAGTTAAAACCTTATTTATGTTGTTTTTGTCAGTGAACTAATCACATTTTAATTCCTTCTTTTTCCTCTAGTATTTTGTGTTTCTGCAGAGACAATGATCCAATTAAGCTGAAGCTTAGAGCTTATCTCTGTGCTCGTAGCCTGCAGAAGTGAATGGGCTCTAATTGTGTCTCTTAATTGCCATGCTGATTCACCTGCAGCTGGGAACGGTTAGATGGCAGTCTCACACCACCCTGACAGACCTGGAATGGAAATGATGCCACTAATGAAGACACTGGGCGGAACTATTCCTCACGCTGACAGTAAGGAAATACAAATACAAGAAAGACTTACAGGTTCCAATAGGGATTAGATGGCTCCAGGGTTTCTCTATTGGGCCTATGTTCTCATGGGCTTTGGCTGCATCTCAGCACCATTATCGCAAACTCAAAGCCTGAACTATTCACAGATTACTGCTGGAGGGTGGCTGACTCCCAAATTACACACATGCTGGTCTGAATGTCGCCTGTCTAGCTGAGTATTGATTTGAGTGGTTATGTGCATTGTATCAAAATGAGACGAGATCAATATGAAAGTACACACCAGTTCAAGGCTCTATTAATATCAGTTTGGATCAAAGCTTCCATGAAACCTAATTGTTTCAAACTGTGATCTACATATACATGTACAAAATGTATATCAAAATGTACATCAACTTAAAAAGCTTGACCCCAACTTAGTGTAGCAACACCGGTTTGACAAGTTGGGGTCAAGCTTTAACACAAAGAACAAATTATTGGTACCTATAGCAGTCACAGTTGAAAAAAGGCCGACCCACAGTTCTCAATCTGATGGCTCTTCAGCTCCTGCAGATGTATGGGATAGCAAAATGCGTGTTTGATAATATCGTCATGATTGTAGAGCAACTTTTGGTAAGCTAATCAAAGCTTTACTAATCTGCCATAATAATAATGTCTTTGAATCATCTTTAGTTGGGGACTAAATACTCATAGCATGCAGTTAATTCTGATTAATTTATCAATTAATTTGATCCAAATTGACAGCCTTAAATAAATACACTACAATTCACAAGTTTGTGGTTTCTTTTAGTGTACAAATTAATGCTTTAATTCAGCAAGGATGCCTTAAATTCATCAAAAGTAACAGTAAAGACATTTCCATTTCAAATCAATTCTGTTCTTTTGAATTTTTTATTTAAAGAATCCAGGAGGGGAAACAACCATTTTCAATTTCAACAATGATATAATATGAAAAGTCACCAAATTAGCATATCAGGGCGATTCCTGAAGGAGTATGTGACACTGAAGACTGGAGTAATGCCTGCTGAAAATTCAGCTTTTTCAGAAATCTTACATAATATTTCAGTTTTCTATTCAGTTTCAATTTTTGATGCGATGAAGTGCAGCCCTAATGAGCATTAGACTAAACAAATCTTTCAGACACTAAACTTTTGAACTGTATACTGTATGTTTTAGCCACATTGAATACTGTTTTCTTATTACATGACCAGGTACAACAAGATAACATGACATTTTTTCTGATCATCCTCTCTGTGTCCTTTACTTCGCCCTTGAACTGATGCATGGGACACAACATGGTGCTAATACTCCATGATACACCAAGGTATGCAGTGGGATATCAGAAAACATTCAGTGCTAACATGACTGGATTGAGCAAAATTTCTCAAAAGGGCTCCTGCACTCGGGCCAGCCTCCAGAACTCGTCCCTATAGCAATGGTGGCTCTTCTGCCAGCCCAGTGGGAGGAACAGAAGCCCAGGTGTGGATCAAAGCGACACTTTAAGACCCTGCAATCCTAAATGGAAAGCCCACAGGATGGACAGACCGAGCCACACCTGTGCTGGGTTTGATAAAGGATCACAAAGGTGCCTCAACCATGACCTCCAGACGTGTGTGCAGACAAGTTTCTATTACGCTCCCAGGCTTGTGCAGGCGATTAACATGTCTAATGCCTCAGTGACAGAGAGGCTGAGAAGGGGGGGACGGGGGTGTTTGCTGGCAGAGGAGTGTGAAATCTGCTAATTAACGTGACCTGCCTTTGATCCAAAGAGAATACACAAATAACATCTGAATCAGGAGGAGCACTCTGCAAATGGGGGGCTGCGCCCCACCCAGGCATGCTGGGGCTTGGCGTGTGACTTCAACCCTCCGTCATATTACACATCCCAAAACAAAAATATCACGGGGATCAGATCTTCTTTTAAGAGCATCCCTCATTGAAAGACAGTGCCCGTCTCGGTCTCCACCCATTCTCAGAGAACATGTGTGGACCAGGCGGCATCTTTTGCGCCAGGTCTGGAGCAGGCAGTCCCCTCCCCGTCCCCACAGATGGCCCTATAGGCCCCCGCCTGATGATGTGTTGTTGTGCTGTGCACTCAAGCACATTTGATTGAGGGAGGAGGACACGTCTCTTCCTCTCTCCGTCCACCACATGGGGCTCACCGAAACATTCCACCTGCTACTCAAGCATCAGCAGTTGCACGCTCCGGACAGATTGCGGAGTGAGAGGTAGCAGGAGGGTGGAATGGCAAGATTTTGTTGCACGCAATTACCGGTATATTTCTTTTTTTCCCCTCTCTTTTCAAGAGACTGCTCACTGCAAGCCACGCCAGAGGATGATTCTGTGTGGGGTTTTTTTCATCGTGGCCCCATGTGCGACTCGCATTGCAAATGTAGTAACACAGAGCCAATTTCTCAAGCTATGTCACTGGAAGACACATGGGGGCGTCTCACAGACATGTCACGATAATGACTGTTTACCTGCCGTCTTCCTGTCTCCATTTTCTACATGCTGCATCCCATCATACAGAGAAAGACAGAAATGGGTAGAATAACAATATTTCTTTTGAATGGCACAATGTGCACTGTATGAAATTTTACTGTGTGCATGCCAGATGATCTAAATTTAATTCAATTCACATTTAGACATACATATGCAGGGCACTATGATTTCCACAATGTGGAAAACACGAAACTAAACAAAATACAGTCATAAAAATGGAATTCATTCATTTCATCACGAGCATTTCACCAATTCATCAGATAAAAGCTAATACACACAGAAACTCAAAAGGTCTTCACTACAAGTCTACAACCCACCAAAACGTTTGATTTTACTTCAAATTATTACAGAAATATATTACTATTCTATAGTAAAATGCACTTCTCAATGTAATAATAACAAAATAATTAATTGTTAAAGTTGTATGCATTTGTTTGGGCTACCACCATTTTGGGGGTACCACCGTTTTTAATAAGAAATAAATAACAAAACATCAAATCCAATAAAACTGAAACAGACAACCCAGAGTTTCTGAAGAAAAAAAAGGCTCTATTGTCTCAATTAATTAGACATGCTTTCACATATTAAAATTGAACTAAACCATTAAAATGGAATTCAGAAAAATTAACATGGAATGGGGGCCCCCCATAGGGCCCTATTTATGATATCACTTGCTGAATTAAACATACAGTGTAGTGAGGTCATGTAACAATAAATGTAGCATACTACAGTGAAACCTTACTATATACTGTACACACAGGGCTAAGCAGTACACTAAAGGCTGGAATACACTACAGGACTTTTGCTATAGATTTGCAGTTTGGACAAGTCAAAGCTAGTTGCCGAAAGTCAGAGCCTGTCTGTACATTTTGGCCAGTCGGAGCTGACAGATTTCACAGAAAATTACATAGTGTATGACTGGCAAACGCTGCGACTTTTTTTGGTTTCCGACTATGATTCTATCCAGTTGGAGGATATTTTGATCATTTGAGAATTTTAGAACACATTGTTTTCATTTGTCATGCATACGATTCTGCGTGAGTTTGCGGTGTTTGGGACGACATTGCGTGATCCTCAGTCGATTAATGATGGTCAGTTTTTCTCTGTAATCATTTACAAAGTCAGCAAGTGTATTAGATTCCAGCCTTAAGATTCCATTTCAAACCCAGCCAGCCACTGGGAAACAATAGCTAAAAATAGAACGTTTTTCTTTTTAGGACTGACTATCCGCACAGTCATTTTACAAATGAAGAAGTCAGATCTGTTTGTTCAGACGGCGTAGACAATATCTGATATCTACACTGGTTGTCATAGTAATAACCCAAGCATCAGCATGATGCCTAGAGACTTTCTTGTGCTGCAACCAAGAGTTGCGATCATTGTGGACAGAGAGGATGGAAACTGGAAATTTCACCTAGCTGATCTCATGGGGTGCAAGAGACAACATTACAGTACATGCTCTGTCTATGGCAAACAGTTAACTATAGGGAAAAGTGAACAAAATTATTGCATTTTGGCACAGCAATATATAGATGCTACTGTGCATTGTGTGTGATGTTACATACATTGGTTCCCAGATGACAACTACTTTGAAATCTGACCTGATCATTCAGAATGAAGCAAGTCCAAAAAATTGATTTTAATTAGATTTCAAACCGCTATACGAATATGAAGATTTCAGATCAAGTTGTTTTTTTCTCTGCTCAGATTACAAAAAAAAAAACGAAACATGAAAACGCTAACACAAATCACAATTACTTTTTTATAAAAATTCTAAGAAAAAAATGGTACTTTAACAGACCATCTCATTTCATTATTTTTTCTTTTTATTTGGAAATTGATGCACACACTGCTAAAAAGTATAGCAACACATTTGTAACACTTGAAAACATTTTCTATATGACTTTATCAGTCTCTCACATCATTCTGGAGGAATTTTTGCCCATGCACTCTTCCTTACAAAGTTGCTTGAGTTCATTGAGGTTTGCGGGCATTTGATTATGCACAGCTCTCTTAATGTCTTGCCACAGAATTTCAATCTGATTGAGGTCTGGACTTTGACTGGGCCATTGCAACACCTTGATTCTTTTCTTTTTCAGCCATTCTGTTGTAGATTTGCTGGTGTGCTTGGGATCATTGTCCTGTTGCATGGCCCAATTTTGGCCCAGCTTTAGCTGACAGATGGGACTCACATTTGACTCTAGAATACTTTGGTATGCAGAAGAGTTCATGGTCGACTCAAAGACTGCAAGGTGCCCAGGTCCTGTGGCTGCAAAACAAGCTCAAATCATCACCCCTCCACCACTGTGCTGATCGTTAATATGAGGTGTTTGTGCTGATATGCTGTGTTTGGTTTTTGCCAAACATGGCGCTGTGAATTATGGCCAAACATCTCCACTTTGGACTCATCTCTCCAAAGGACACTGTTCCAAAAGTGTTGTGGTTTGTTCAGATGCAACTTTGCAAACCTAAGCCGTGCTGCCTTGTTCTTTTTAGAGAGAAGCAGCTTTCTCCTGGCAACCCTTCCAAACATGCCATACTTGTTCAGTCTTTTTGTACTGCCATGAACTGTAACATTTAACATGCTAACTGAGGCCTGAGGTGTAGTTCTTATGTTTTTTGCAGTTTCTCTGAGCATTGCACGGTCTGACCTTGGTGTGAATTTGCTGGGACGTCTAACTCCTGGGAACTGTCTTGAATGTTTTCCACTTGTAAATAATCTTCCTCACTGTAGAATGATGGACTTCAAATAGTTTGTAAATAGCCGTAAAACCCCTCCCAGATTGATGGCACCAACGATTGCTTCTCAAAGATCATTGATGATGTATTTCCTCCTTGGCATTGTGTTAACACTAGGGATGCACCGATCCGATACTCAGTATCGGTATCGCCTCCGATCCGGCAAATATCGGTCAGACAGGACCGAACCAAATCCAATACTGTGCGTATAATATTTTGTGTTATTGTTAAGCCCCAGTGCCCCACAAAAACATTATAAAGCATCATCAACGCTTCATGCATTATATTATAAGTGTTCTGAAGCCATTCCATAGTTTAATGTGAGGTACAGATGAATATTTAAGTCATTAAATTAAAGTTCACGTGAATGCTTCCTTCTGCATCTGTCAGTCATTTTCCATTCAGCTTTCAAACTGCGTGTCGCGTTCGGTTACGACAGTCAAAACTACGAATCTCTCTCCAAGATGATTCACTGTTCCTGTTATGCTTGATCTGTCGATAACGGTCTATGGTTTCGCATAAAATGACTTTATCTGGCTGGAGTTTATTGCTGTGTTACTTTCTTCCGAGTGTCTGTTAGATCACAACACTGGACTCGAGATTGTATTGTTCTTCACACGCACAGTAACTGAAATGTTAAACTGTTAAAAGAAACGACTCAATAAAACATTGCATAGACAGATATATTACGTGTCTATCTCTTCCCTTTGTGTTTTGAACTTTTCAATGCGGACGGAGCGCTGCGCTGTGACTCCATGTTGCTTCAAGCGCATCATCCTGCGCACCGGATGCGCATACACGCTTTGTGCCACGCTGTATTGGAGCCGTTCGTAATATAATACTTTTGTGCTATGAAAGATTATTAATAGCCTTTCTTGTTCTGCCCTATCTATAATATGTTGCTGCCTCATTAAAAAGCTGCGCTATACATTTTAAATAACTTGTAATTTCTTAGTATATAGGCCCTATTTCTATAAATATATTTACTTGTTTATCATGAATATATTTTCCAACAATGTGTAACATTTTTACCAGATTTAGAGCTACACTTATTCACTTTTATTGTTTTCTTTATTTTTTCCCCACTAAATGTTTAGATTTTAAACAATTATTGTTCTAGAGTAACTTTTGCTGCTGAATTATCCACTAATCTAGTTTATAGTAGTATTTTTGTCATAGATTATGATCATTTTTTTTTATTTGTTTTTCTTTATAATGAAGTTGTCTGTATTTAGTAGATTGTGTTTAACACACAAAAGAGTGATTATCAGTTGAACACACTGAGATACAGAAATTCTACATAGAATATTTAAACAAAACTACATTGGTATTGGATTGGTATCGGTATCGGCCGATACTCAGAATCTTTAATATTGGATTGTTAGGATAGGGCAATATTTGGCCTAAATACAACTATTTGAAAATCTGGAATCTGAGGGTGCAAAAAAAAAAATCTAAATATTGAGAAAAACGCCTTTAAAGTTGTCCAAATGAAGTCCTTAGCATTAGCAATGCATATTACTACTACTAATACTTTTTTTATATATTTACGGTAGGGTTACAAAATATCTTCATGAAACACGATCTTTACTTAATATCCTAATGATTTTTGGCATAAAGGAAAAATAGATTCATTTTGACCCATACAATGTATGGTTGGCTATTGCCACAAATATACCTGTGCGACATATGACAGTGGTCCAGGGTCACAAACTTCTGCCATATAGTATACAGTGAGCCCTGACCCCTAGGATACTCTCTAAATAAAGCAAATTATTCTTGAGATCAGGAATAAGGTTTGTTACATTGATCTGCAGTTCAAACTGCATTACTGTCAGTCCAAATCCATATTAAATGTGAACACAAACCTTGTCAGTACTGCACCACAGCAAACAGAGAAAGTGTTGCATTTGCGGTTTGGAGGAAGCTTCATAAATTGAGCGAGTGAGGAGCACTGAACAAAACAGCACACAGTAATTTACTGTATCCTCCTATCAGACACGTTCTATCTATCTGCTTTTAAGAATCAGTAGGGACTGTCAGATCTCTGGCAGGCTGTCGAGAGCAGATTAAGGACACCATCTTGGCATCAAGCCGGGTCTACAAGCACAGCTTCTGGAAATAGATAGCACATGGCAAGCCTATAGCCACAGAACACACTGCAGGTGCCCAGGATGGGGCTGTGTTCAATAGCATGAGCCTATTCATAGAAGACGCCAGTCTATTCATAGGGGATGTACTGCAACATTAACGATTATTAATTAATGTCACAGATTAAAGCCCTGGACAAAAGAGGGTTTTTATATTGAAGAATCTTCCTCGCTGTGATCTCTGCTTCACAAATACAACACCCTTAGAGGATCATCATTTTTAAATGCTAAGATGTGATTTAAATGTTAAGTGTGTTAGATCAGCTCCCCTCACCAGGAGTGATCCAGATTCTAGTAACTTGAGATCCTGCCAGAAGACATCCATTTTGTCTGGTATCCAAAACCAGTCAGCAGAGTTTTGTCTGATACCCAAAACCAGTTATCAGAAACGTCTTATTCAGTATCCTAAATCGGTAGTTTATCTGGTACCTCAAAACTGTATTAACAGTCTTCTATCAGCCTAAGATGTTGACTGAGAAAGCCAAGAAAGAGCAGAAAGTAGTGATGATTATACAAAAATTTGCAGAGTTGATCATCTTAGTTGCATATGTTTCAATGGTTTGATGTCTGAGCATCTTCTCTTGTCTGGACTATGTCCTTTGTCTGGCCAGTACAAATTCAAAAAGCGTTATTAAAAATAGTGTGTGAATAGCATTTAATGTATCGATTTGACTGCAATATAACAGGGTTTCATGTGTGAAAGTGGCTAGTACAGTGCACACTTCATCTTACATATTCTAGCCAAAGGGATTGTACGAGTCAAAACAGATGATACTGCAAACCACTCTGTTCCTCTACAGGGGGGTTTCTGGAGGAATGCTCCTCATACGCGATAGCATCACAACAGCATGCTGAAGCCACATGGCGCACTGTGAATTAAAGGATCTAAGAACATCTGAGTGCCAATACATGACAATGTACTGCTTGATTTACATGTTTCATTCTAGCTCACTTTAATTAGAAATGAGAAATCAGCTTTTGTCTCATGAATGAAGCGCACATGGCTCGGAATATGAAAATCACATAAATGCCTTAAATCCCAATGCAGCAATAACACCGGACACACTGTGCCGTAATGCACCATATGTTTAACTATACAGACATTAAAACGTAAAGGGCCCTCTAATATAAGCCTGGTGATTAACTGCCTTAGGAAGCAGATTTCAAACTGTTCTTTTAGTGACACTGGATATGGTAGGCAATAAAACAAGCATCTGTTTGGTGCAAGTGTCTTCTCCTAATGAAATGTTGAATCTCACACCTGCTACCTGTCTCCTTCGGACCAGAGGGGATATCCTAAACATATTAGACGCCACAGGATATGAAACTAACATTGCATGGCAGTTAAAATGCAGTCGATCTCTTCTTTGTAGGTCACTTTGGCTGTGTATTGTTTCCTTGCCGACTGTAATGTATTCATTTACGAAGTGCCCGAAGCAGAAAAAGTCTAAATATTTCCAATTATTGAAGAAAGTGTCAGGCAGACCTGTGGTAATTAAAACCCAGTTGACATGGAAGATAGTCAGCACTCTCATAGGTCACCACTGCACACGTTGCAGGCCTACTCAGTAATTGCTACCAGATTTAATTGTTTTTTATCTTGATATGAAGCTGGGATGAATACCTGTTAGAGGCAGTGTGAATTATGATTTCTCCATCCATGCATGCGTGTTGCAGAGCTTCAGACTGTAGTGTAACTAAAATAAAAATATGCAACAATAATTATCAAGTCAGTTTGTGAAATATTAGTGTTCGTCCCTATGCGGTTTAATCAGATATTATCTTGACAGTGCGTGCACCAGAGTTAGTGCAACAGTTCCCACCCATTTTAGCAGTCTTGGTTCCGTAAGTATTTTTCCTATTTATTTTTCTAATAGGTATTTTTAAAAAGTCTTTAAAAAGTTAAAAAAATTCCAATATCAATATATCGGACGATATTCTTTATGTGTATATTATAGTACAGTACCAGTCAAAAGTTTGGACACACTTTCCCATCGGTGTGTCCAAACTTTTGACTGGTACTGTATATTATATATAAATGTAAAATATCACTTTATAGTCTTCACTGTATAAATATAGATTAACCCTTATTAAAGTTATTCAGTCAAGAACAGTGAGCGGTTTTTTTTTCTGTCTTTTGTTATCTGTCTTTTATGAGAAAACGCTTCCCGCAATTGACGAGATTTTCCGGCTTCCCATGTTTTCACTGTTATACGGTAGGGGGCGCTATTACGCATCTCCTGAACAAGTACAGAATCTCCTTATCAAAACACAGGAGAAGAAGCAGAAACGAGCGATCTCATATAAGCAGATGCATATGTAAAACAACGCAAGGTTTTTCCTGGCTCAAAATGAGGCAGAGGTGGTAAAATCCCCACGATTTTGCCAATTAATTGTCAGTTTTAGGGCTTTGTCATTCATTTTATTGTGGTGTGCTTTGATCATTAAGTAATTATGAATTTAAGCCTTTTTAAGTTATTATTTTGCAGTGTAAGATTACAGCTAACACCTTTAAATATTGATGTATTTATTCAATTCAGTAAATAACTGAAACAATCACAACAAACTGGCAAAATAAAAGGGTTATAAATGTATCATTCATGTATTTCTACATCAGTATAGAATATGTGTTTGTGGAACTAAGGGTCACTCCTTTATTTGTTAAACACAATCCAGAATCCACTAAGTACACACTACTTTATTATAGAGAAAACAATAAATAAATAAAAATATATAATCATAAGCTATGACAAAAATATATATTAAACTAGGTGAGTGGATAGTTACAAAAATTACAATTACAAAAAGTAATTCTTGAAAAAAATCTTTGGACTAATTTTATCAAATCTAAACATGCTAATAAAAAGGTACAAATTACTTTGTTCTTATAAAATACATTTATGAAAAACAATGTATAATTTTAGATTTATAATTACATATGAATGTAAATAATTATACACAGGCCTACACAAATAATATAAAATTACAAGATTTATTGTAAACGTAATGTGCATCTTTTTATCGGGGCAACAAAGATATGACAGATACGAGAGAACAAGATAGGCTTTTAATAATCTTTCAGTGCACTAAACTATGATAATATCAAACGCTTTAAAACAGAGTGCAAGTTGCATTGAAAAGTTCACTGCACAAAGAGAAGAGATGTTGAGCTCACAAATCCTAGTCTATAATGTATATCTGTCCAACAGTTTACGGATCATTTGTTTCTTCACGGTTTTAAATTCCAGTTATTGTGCATGTGATGCTAATTAATAGTTACCCAGTAACGTTAGCGAGTACAACATCGTTCAGAAACAGCGAACGTAGATAAACCCTAGCAAGATAAAGTCACTTTATGCAAACCCACAGCCCTTTATCTACAGATCAAGTATAATAATGGGAATATATCATCTTAGAGAGAGTTTTACTGTGCTGCCTGTTGTAACTGAACGGGACACTGTGTTTGAATGCTGAACGGAGAATGATTGACAGCTGCAGCGGAGGGAAGACGAGTTTCACGATTTTAATTTAACGATGTAAATATACTTCTGTCACTCACATTCAGCTATGGAATGGCTTTAGATGACTTTGTACCAGCAAATCATAATATAAGAATAATTGCTGAAGGATCATGTGACGATATATATTTCTGATTATTTAATTATCACGACAGCATGTGACTGCCTGTCTGAGTTTTGTTGACAGACGGAGGCGGCCGCCTCGTAATTCTCTATGCAGGAAAAACCCTGAAATCAAAACGGCTATGTTATTGAATGAAATGTCGACCCAGGACGAGCTATAGGACTGTGAAGCTTTGGGGGTGTTGATGGATCTACTCGATCTACTCCATCTGTGTTTGATCATCGCTCTGAATCCCATCTGTATGTAGTCTTTGACAAAAATGTGATTTTCTCAGCTATTTGCTCAAAATGTAGCTTTTTTAATAAAACTGACCATCATCCAAGTGTTGATAAAAAAGAATGAAAAATGAAACAGAAAAAAAATCAGCGACAGGCTCATATCGGCCGATAAAATCGGTCGGGCTGCTCTAATTAAAACAATGGAGAAATATAACTATTATTTTAAAGATGTTGATTATAATCATTTGCAGTGCTTCATAAGAGTGTTCAAGATTTACTTGTCGCAATTTTCTGATTGGTGGAGATTTCTCTGCTGAATATGTAGTTTTTAACGAGGGATTTCATTGTTGAACATGATTATTTAAAAGAAAGAGTTAAAATAATGCTGATGGCTTCAACAAAAGCATACCAATTAACAACCTTGTAGTTCACAGTTATCATTATAAATCAATTCCCTTATGGAGAAAATGAATGGGACTTTCAGAACCCAACTGTTGCACTCCATATATTACAAACTTGTCGCAAGCTGGGGTGACTGAATTGTGAACAGATGATTCCTACTTCTTTTTAGTCAGCGACAAAAAAAAATCATGAAAGCTTGTATTTCAGTTAGCATTCTGAAGCAGACTCAGTTTTTTTGAGTCAGTCAGTACATTTTCAGTAAAAGTTCAGACTCAGAGCATTACAGAGTTCACAACTAACTCCCTCACTGAACAATTCATCTTCCATTTATGTCCAATTCAAAATGAACTAGGAATGTTACTGTAATGTATACAATGAACTGACGCACATCTGAACAATTTAGTGATTTTTAGTGATTCTGTAATCTGTCAACTAAAAAATTACAAAAGTCAATGCTCCATCATTTTTGTCTAGAACCCCATGTTGCTGTTGAGACCTGCTCATTTTGTATCTTTTTTTAAACATACCGCATGTTTATAAACACATTGGGTTTTAATGAGCTTTACCAGGGTGGTGCGCTTAGAAGAAAATCTGACATTTTTGTCAGTTTATCTGAAGAATAGCTGTAGTCGGAGGGATTTTCATTCTGAGAGAATAGCTAAATTTATGATTCAAATCTTTTTTGGTCTAACTGTTCATGACATGAATGACTGATCTGTTACAAGGTCACACTTACAGGGTGCTGAGATGAATTCATATAAAGACAAATGATCAATGGTACTACATAGTCATGTCCGAATAGGCATAAATAAGTATTGGGATCCACATGAATAGTAGTCATGAGTCATGAGGTACTGCAGATTTTTATCACATTCAGTAGCACAACTTAATACATTATTCATATCAAGCTTATGATCCTGATGACCTCCAATCTAGATGCCCTTAATATGCTGATCTAGGATCTGCTTTCACAAAGTCATGATCTTAACAATTACCACAACAAACAAAACCTTCAGACGGGCAACAAGATTTATGGGTGTTCACTATAACTCAATAAAAACCAGGACTTTAATTAGTTAACACATTAGCGATAAATCAATCAATGACAAATGATTCATAGACAAAGCAAAGTAAATTATACACTGATTTCCACAAGCAAAGCACAACAACTGTGTGTAAAGTGAAGCTCAAGCATAAAACCCTACAATATAAGTAGCCTGATGAAAACCACAGCAGGTGCTGCAGGCATAGAAAGACACAATCGCCAAAACATCATACAGTGTTGTTTATTGTGGGGGGAAACTATGGCGTAGTGATGTTACATATGACACTGAAGCTTCAAAGCGCGTATCGAGTACGCAGCGCAATTTCTCATGAAGCTCCGTCTCGGAGCACGTATTGTTTTCAGAGAAACACGTGATCAATGAAAAACGAAGCCTCACTTTCTTTCCAGTCACGTGAATTATTCACTTTGCGTGTCGGAATGTTTGAACCCATACCACTACTCTATGTGTTTTTGGAAGTCCATTTATTAACATTATACAGGTGCTGGTCATATAATTAGAATATCATCAAAAAGTTGATTTATTTCACTAATTCCATTCAAAAAGTGAAACTTGTATATTATTCATTACACACAGACTGATATATTTCAAATGTTTATTTCTTTTAATTTTGATGATTATAACTGACAACTAAGGAAAATCCCAAATTCAGTATCTCAGAAAATTAGAATATTACTTAAGACCAATACAAAAGAAAGGATTTTTAGAAATCTTGGCCAGCTGAAAAGTATGAACATGTACAGCACTCAATACTTAGTTGGGGCTCCTTTTGCCTGAATTACTGCAGCAATGCGGCGTGGCATGGAGTCGTCAGTCTGTGGCACTGCTCAGGTGTTATGAGAGCCCAGGTTGCTCTGATAGTGGCCAGGTTGCTCTCTTCTGCATTGTTGGGTCTGGCATAACGCATCTTCCTCTTCACAATACCCCATAGATTTTCTATGGGGTTAAGGTCAGGCGAGTTTGCTGGCCAATTAAGAACAGGGATACCATGGTCCTTAAACCAGGTACTGGTTGCTTTGGCACTGTGTGCAGGTGCCAAGTCCTGTTGGAAAATGAAATCTGCATCTCCATAAAGTTGGTCAGCAGCAGGAAGCATGAAGTGCTCTAAGACTTCCTGGTATATGGCTGCGTTGACCTTGGACCTCAGAAAACACAGTGGACCAACACCAGCAGATGACATGGCACCCCAAACCATCACTGACTGTGGAAACTTTACACTGGACCTCAAGCAACGTGGATTATGTGCCTCTCCTCTCTTCCTCCAGACTCTGGGACCCTGATTTCCAAAGGAAATGCAAAATTTACTTTCATCAGAGAACATAACTTTGGACCACTCAGCAGCAGTCCAGTCCTTTTTGTCTTTAGCCCAGGCGAGACGCTTCTGACGCTGTCTGTTGTTCAAGAGTGGCTTGACACAAGGAATGCGACAGCTGATCCCATGTCTTGCATACGTCTGTGTGTAGTGGTTCTTGAAGCACTGACTCCAGCTGCAGTCCACTCTTTGTGAATCTCCCCCACATTTTTGAATGGGTTTTGTTTCACAATCCTCTCCAGGGTGCGGTTATCCCTATTGCTTGTACATTTTTTTCTACCACATCTTTTCCTTCCCTTCGCCTCCCTATTAATGTGTTTGGACACAGAGCTCTGTGAACAGCCAGCCTCTTTTGCAATGACCTTTTGTGTCTTGCCCTCCTTGTGCAAGGTGTCAATGGTCGTCTTTTGGACAACTGTCAAGTCAGCAGTCTTCCCCATGATTGTGTAGCCTACAGAACTAGACTGAGAGACCATTTAACGGCCTTTGCAGGTGTTTTGAGTTAATTAGTTAATTAGAGTGTGGCACCAGGTGTCTTCAATATTGAACCTTTTCACAATATTCTAATTTTCTGAGATACTGAATTTGGGATTTTCCTTAGTTGTCAGTTATAATCATCAAAATTTAAAGAAATAAACATTTGAAATATATCAGTCTGTGTGTAATGAATGAATATAATATACAAGTTTCACTTTTTGAATGGAATTAGTGAAATAAATCAACTTTTTGATGATATTCTAATTATATGACCAGCACCTGTATATATAAGCCTATAGCCTGTATTACATGATCATATATTCTGCCATATAAACAGTATAAAAACCATAAAATAATTAGAGCACCATTTACTTGCATCAAACAACTCTGTTGATATTATTATAATTATAATTGTTACATTTAATTTATTGCCACACTTTAATATGTGAATTATATAATCAGAAAACTGAACATTTAGCATTGTCAGGCTTTTATTTGTGCTTTATAGATAAAACAACGGCGCTGAGCACTCGGGTTTATGGCTGCTATAAATTTGACCTGCCACAAGATGGCACTGTTTTCAACACTCCTGAGAAACAATCAGGGGAAAGCCTCAGTGCTTCATGAGGCTTCATTTGCCCATCCCTACTATGGCCTAGTGTACACAGTGCAGCACTTCCAAATTGTACGGCAGAATGGCGGCTCACCATTGGCTAGCTCCTACGTCAGCACCACACACATACGTCGTGGTGCTCACGTGAACAGCATCGGCCAATGGTAAGCCGGCGTTCTGACATAGCGCTTTGAAAGTGCTGCACTGCATTTACTACATCAACAGCGTAGGAGACTGGCACAGACGAGAAGAGATTGTTGAATAAAGTCATTATTTTGGGGGGTTTTGCGCACAAAAAGTATAATTCTCATCGCTTCATAACATTAAGGTTGAACCACTGTAGTCACATTATGCTTAAATTTAAAATCTACAAGTTGTGACATCACATTTTATTTCAATCGAATAACTCTGCATTTTTCCAATGAAATACACAAGAATATAATGAATGCTGTCTGCATAAATTCTCGCGATACACCTGAAACCACATAAATAACTCTGCTCCCAAATGCACCTTGCTGTCACTTTTGCTACAGAATGTAGTTGTCACGCTGTTTTAAAACCTGCACGGTTTATGAACTTGATTTAACACTGTAAACAGGAATAACAACCGTATTGTGCAGCTGTGTGTACAGAGCCTGTGAGACAAACCATATCAATCAACACTTAATACATTTATTACCAAAACAAAATATGCCTACCAAAAAAAAAGTAAACCGTAAATACACAACAAAAGATTAATAAACGCCAACTAGTGACTCACCCTGCGTGAAGCTTCGTCGCAACAGATAAGTGAATGTGATTGCGTACCATTTCTGAAAGTGTCATGTCATTTAATCCGTGTCAGAATTAGTTTGCGAACGCCGCTTGATAGGCAAACCAACTTCCGGTATACGCGAGTCAATACCAAAAGAGTATTTTTTATTATTAACCGAGTAAGCGTGGTATTCAACGACAAATATTTCGCTTACTCGATTACTTTTTTTTTTTGTTATCGTCAGTCCTATCATAGGCTGTCTTTAATTTAATTATTTATTGTTTTGCCGTTTTATTAAAGGCCTACTATGATTTTATTATAAAAAATACGGGCCTATTTTTTGAGCCTACATGTATAAAACTGAAGAAGTGAAATAATCATAAACTATTTAAATATGTATTGTGTGAAAATGATTTAATTTAAATTATATATAATTTTTGATAACAAATTAAGAAATTAGCCTATACTGTCCTACTGTGGCATCATTCCCACAATAACAACATTGCCTGATAAAGTTCTTATAGCCCACATGTTTACTAAGGAGAATCTTATATGCATAATTTCTTTAAAAAAATAAAAATAAAAAATAAAAATAAATAAAGGATGTAGCTGTAGTCAAATATGTGAAAACATTTTTTGCTAATTTTATTTTAATATAGAAATGTAATTTCCACAACCATTGCTATTCAACACAATAGCTACATAAAGGCACAAAATAAAGTACAAAAATATGTAAGATTTTTAGATTAAAATATCCCAGAATCACTAGAATAATGTTATATATTTTGTTGCCTTCCAGAAAAATCAGCAATTTTAACCAGGACACGGACCGTGTCCGCGTGTTGCCTTTCAATGACGTCATATCTGCGTTTCTTTTTCGAAGACAAGAGTAACATTAAAACAACTTTCAACACACTCAAATGTATTTAGTATGATTCTTTTTTGTTTGTTTGTTTGTTTGTTTTCATGTAAAACGGCACAGGTCAACTTTTTTCGTAAGTTGAATATGGAAGGCGGCCTACCGGAAGCTATAGATATTTGACTTTATAGTAAAGTTTTAAATATGGATATTTTTCTTACACAAACCCATCGATTCGCTTCAGAAGGCCTTTATTAGCCTCCTGGAGCTGTGTGGATTACTTTTATAATGGATGGATGAACTTTTTTGGGCTTCAAATTTTGGGCTGCCATTCACTGCCAATATAAAGCTTGGAACTCCGATTGTATTCGTCTGAAAAAAGAATGTCATATACACCTAGGATGGCTTGAGGGTGAGTAGCCCAAATCATGGGGTAATTTTCATTTTTGGGTGAACTATCCCTTTAAGACAAATTAAATAAACTAGGTTGAAAAATGTTTTACTAAAAGTCCATATATCAATGTACCAGTGTGTTACCATCCTTGTACCATGGTACGTTTTGTGAGTGTGAGCTATTCCTAATTAACAGACTGAATTCAGTTCTTGAGTTTCACTAACCTTGTGTTTCTGGTTCCTCTCTGTGTCTGTAGTCTTTTTGTAGACTGGCAAACTTATTTCTGGGTTAATATCTACAGGTGCTGATACAGAATGACTCCCATGATGTAAATGGCTTTGGATAAGACCGTATGAAGCTAGCAGAGCATTACTCGTGCATTTCCCTTGTGAATAATAATGGACTGTGCATCTGTGTCTGCTTCAGTCAGTGCTGCAGACTTTTACAAACTCTTATTGCCCTCAAAGAGCATACTGTTTTGTTTCTGACAACTTAGTTCACTTAAGCCAAAATAAACATCTACTGAGGTTTGTACTAACTGTGAATTAATATCCAGCAAGGCTCGCACTTCCGATGTAAACTAGGTCTAAAGCAAGGGTTCGGACAGCACAGCGTGATGCTCAGGTCTAGAGAGAGCACCTGGTTGTGTAACACCCCAGTGCCGCTCCACAGGGGCCATGCATTATGCAGCGATTGCATTTCCATGCTGCTTCCTCCTGCGCAGCAGTAAAAATAGAAACGCAGACCTCGGTGCTCATGCTTTGTTGTTTACGACTGCGCCGTCCTTCTTCGCTCCTGAGCACAGGCGGTTATTACTCAAACACCCATACACACGGCACCTTACCAGAGATATTAAGACCAGAAGAGGTCAAGCTGCACAAAGAAACATCGTCCCGAGATGTCAAAAATCCCAAGCCACAGAGCTTTTTATCTTACTTATTAATAAAAACTGTACCTTTGTGTTCATATTCCCACTCTTACCAGTGCCTGAGGTGTAGAGGAAAGAAAATAAATTCAAAATATTCAGCATGAGGCTATCCAATACTTCACCCAGTGCTTGATACATTTTGTTATACATATCTTGTCTGGTAAATAGATATGGATTTACATATTACATATTCAAGTTGATGTTTCTGTGGGGGTTGTGAGTGGCAACTTTGCTTGCACTACCAACTTTGTATTTAAACAACAGAAAAGGCCAATGAGACTTCCTCCGGGTATACAAAATCTCTATACTCTGTTTACTGTTGTCACCATTGCAGTACTAGTGCCTATTATAAGGAACAGCACAATATAAAAAGTGAGTGCAACTTCACTGACAGATACACTGAGGCAGCCTTTGAGCCCACGCATCAATAAAAACTGTGGCTCTTACTTTCTCTAAGTCTATCAGCACTGCAGACACGAACAAGAGAGAGAAAAAGACATGACTGAGAACTGGGGTACATACCCACTGAATGAAAGTAAAAGTCCATCGCTTATTGATAGAAACAAACTTTTCCTTGTTCAAAATGATAGAATGTATACTCTATTTTTGACTTTATTAGAACTGCCCATGACTTCGCAACTGCCTAGCAATGCTCTAGCAACCATTCAGATTGCCTTAGCAACACCTTAGTGGCCACCTTAGTAAACGCCCGGTAACACTTTAGTTTAGGGTCCAATTCTCACTATTAACTTGCTTATTAGCATGCATATTACTAGGATATTGGCTTTATTTGATCATTATACTTATAAAGCACAATGCCTTATTCTGCATGACCATATTCTACACCCTTAATCCTACATAATACCTAAACTTAACAACTACCTTACTAACTATTAATAAGCCGTAATTAGGAGTTTGTTAAGGCAAAAGTCATAGTTAAAGGATTAGTTCACTTCAAAATGAAAATTTCCTGATAATTTACTCACCCCCATCTCATCCAAGATGTTCATGTCTTTCTTTCTTCAGTCGAAAAGAAATTACGTTTTTTGAGGAAAACATTCCAGGATTTTTCTCCACACAATGGTTTTCAATTTCAACCAACAGGTTACAGGTCCAAATCAATGCAGTTTCAAAGGGCTTTGAAGGGCTTCAGGGGGCTCTGCACGATCCCAGCCGAGGAATAGGGTCTTATCTAGCGAAACCATCAGTCATTTTCTAAATAAAACAACATTTATATACTTTTTAACCTCAAATGCTCGACTTTTGTGTTCTGCTTTTGCTTGATGTATGATGTCATCACGTCGGAAAGGTCACGCACGTGGAAGTACTGACCCAGTGTTAAAACGAACGTGCAAAGACTAAATCAAACGGCCTTTACAAAAATAAAGGTAAAACAACAATGTCGGACAATTTTAAAGGTGGAGGAGATCCGAAGTTTTTCGACACTGGGTCAGTACTTCCACCTACATCACGCTGTGAAGAAGAACAACACCAAAGCCGCGCATTTGAGGTTAAAAAGTATATAAATGTTAATTTTTTTTAAATAAAATGACCGATGGTTTTGCTAGATATGACCCTATTCCTTAGCTGGCATTATGCAGAGCCTCTGAAACCCATCGAAGCCCTTTGAAACTGCATTGATTATATATATATATATATATATATATATATATATATATTTATACACAGTCACCTAAAGGATTATTAGGAACACCTGTTCAATTTCTCATTAATGCAATTATCTAATCAACCAATCACATGGCAGTTGCTTCAATGCATTTAGGGGTGTGGTCCTGGTCAAGACAATCTCCTGAACTCCAAACTGAATGTCAGAATGGGAAAGAAAGGTGATTTAAGCAATTTTGAGCGTGGCATGGTTGTTGGTGCCAGACGGGCCAGTCTGAGTATTTCACAATCTGCTCAGTTACTGGGATTTTCACGCACAACCATTTCTAGAGTTTACAAAGAATGGTGTGAAAAGGGAAAAACATCCAGTATGCGGCAGTCCTGTGGGCGAAAATGCCTTGTTGATGCTAGAGGTCAGAGGAGAATGGGCCGACTGATTCAAGCTGATAGAAGAGCAACTTTGACTGAAATAACCACTCGTTACAACCGAGGTATGCAGCAAAGCATTTGTGAAGCCACAACACGCACAACCTTGAGGCGGATGGGCTACAACAGCAGAAGACCCCACCAGGTACCACTCATCTCCACAAATAGGAAAAAGAGGCTACAATTTGCACGAGCTCACCAAAATTGGACAGTTGAAGACTGGAAAAATGTTGCCTGGTCTGATGAGTCTCGATTTCTGTTGAGACATTCAGATAGTAGAGTCAGAATTTGGCGTAAACAGAATGAGAACATGGATCCATCATGCCTTGTTACCACTGTGCAGGCTGGTGGTGGTGTAATGGTGTGGGGGATGTTTTCTTTGCACACTTTAGGCCCCTTAGTGCCAATTGGGCATCGTTTAAATGCCACGGCCTACCTGAGCATTGTTTCTGACCATGTCCATCCCTTTATGACCACCATGTACCCATCCTCAGATGGCTACTTCCAGCAGGATAATGCACCATGTCACAAAGCTCGAATCATTTCGAATTGGTTTCTTGAACATGACAATGAGTTCATTGTACTAAAATGGCCCCCACAGTCACCAGATCTCAACCCAATAGAGCATCTTTGGGATGTGGTGGAACGGGAGCTTCGTGCCCTGGATGTGCATCCCACAAATCTCCATCAACTGCAAGATGCTATCCTATCAATATGGGCCAACATTTCTAAAGAATGCTTTCAGCACCTTGTTGAATCAATGCCACGTAGAATTAAGGCAGTTCTGAAGGCGAAAGGGGGTCAAACACAGTATTAGTATGGTGTTCCTAATAATCCTTTAGGTGAGTGTATATATATATATATATATATATATATATATATATATATATATATATATATATAGTGAAGAACATTTTAATAATAACCCTATTCCACTATATTGAACCTTTTGAGCAATGGAAAGGTTCTGATGTTAACATTTCTTTAACTGTAGATGCTAATAAATAACCCTTATTTTTAAATGTGTATAAAATTCCCCGGAAAGGACAATATATTGCCCCTTAACAGAAAAGATCAAGACAGATTCAGAGCTGTCATCACCTTCCACAAGTCTGTGTTAAATCACCATACAGTGTGGGTTGCTGCTCAACTGGGAGAGCTCAGTCTTGTTTCCTCGATTGTTTGGGTTGCATAATTAGTTGAATATAAATCAGTGAATAATCTGCAATTCCACCGACAGACCATTAAGTACTAAACAGATTAGCATTTTTTCTGATTCTTTTTGAATGACAACATTGAAGGTAATATTCTATAAAATGCAAATAGGATGATCACAGATTTAATTTGTTAACCGTTCATTAATATAACTTCACGAAGCACAGAGCAAGGAGCAATGTTTGAAGCCCTGTATGCCTCACATCACTATTGTAGCACAACTAGCCACCGGCTCCTCTGACAACGTTTGATGAATTTTCATTTGGTGATGTGCAGGGTTTGCAGTATTGAAAAGGCTTTAATGTATCCCATATTCCTTTCATTTTCGCTATTTTTTATTTTATTTTATTTTTTTACCTTGAGCACCCTCACTGCACCATCAATAGAACAGTTCCTCCAAACTCAAGCACAGTAAGTCTTGCTTATCCTAATGGGTCTTTCTTAGGCTGAGAGGAGATACAGCCGTGCCAGACTCAGACAAGAGACCGAGCGAGAGTGTGCGTTCACTCAGGGGATGATGCGCAGCAGGAGCTCAAAGGAGAGAAGAAGGTGGAGGAGGGAGGAGGGAGTGAAGAGGAGGAGAAGGAGAAGGAGGAGGAGGAGGAGGGGAAGAGAGTCTCTATGGCCAACTCTGAATGTAGTTCTTTCTCAAGGTCAACCTCATACACATGAACGGTTATACAAAAACAGAATAAAAACAGGCTACATACAATGTGCACTTTCATTTGAAAGTGAGGATAGCTTCACAAAAGATGCTTTCTCTAGATTTATGTTTTCAATAACAGCGGTATTGCTTAGCTGTATCATAGGGACGAGGGCAATTTTAACGTGCTGGCGTTGTGATAACGGAGCAAATTCTTTTATTGATTTTGGTGTATATCACAAGAGTTTCCCCTTATCATCACTCTATAGGTCTACTGTAAGCCCACGCAGCCTTGTAAAGATAATTTCACATATTGCACAGATTTGTCACTTTTTCCCTGAAGACATTTACAAAGCACAAATTCATGGTTGTTCATTAACGAGACGGTCAATTCCCCAAACAATGTGCTTCATGTCACAATAAAAAGCAGGTTTTATGGCTTGTTGCAGTAAAGCGCTATTAAACAGATAAAGCACACCAAACGGGCATCTGGAGGATTATAAAAAGGGCTGCCACACGAATAAACTCACACACCCCAAACCCGTTGCCATTCAGAGAGGGGTTATTGAGTGCATGCTGCAAACAAATGCGTATATGCTGCCCCCTTCAGGATGACTTCAGGACGGCAACACCATGTAAATAGAAGAGTCTTCTCCCAAAAGAGGTTTACTGCTGCCGCCATGTGTTAATTTAAGAGTGCAGCTTATTTAACCTCTCAAAATCGTAACATTACGCATATCAGAAAATTAAGAGAAATGTAATTGTGTCTGAGGTAAACGAAATAAAAAGATGAATAAAATGTCCAGTGGCCACTCCTCATCATACTGAATAAGGCCCAGCCTACTTCCTGAGGAGATTCAAAACGGCATGAGCACCACAAACTTCATCCAGACATCTGGTTTGGCAGAGGCCCTGCTGTGGACAAAAAAGCTGAAAGACTTTTTCATGCAGCTTGTCACCTAGTTTGTGTATACTGTGTTGCATACATCAAGTTTATTGCCTATTTTGTGTATTGAGAATATTATATATTGTTTGTAGTGTATTGATACCTTTTATTTGAGTGCCTGCAGTGTTAAAATTTACTTTTTTATATTAAAGGGCAATATTTGACCCACAGAATTGATTTTCTGTGGCATTATTTTTTTTTAGCTCTGAGAGCATGTATTTTTCAAACCCCATAAAAACAGGCATCCATTTATGTCAAAATCCAATCTATTAAATTGAATCAACATCATATACTAACAATATCATAACACAATAAACACTCGCTGCATTTTATGTAATGGACTCTATAAGATTATACACAGTTATCTATGAGTTACCGATATGACCATCAGAATTGCATTTTAATATAATTGCTGTTTCTAGTTTTGGACTAGAAAGGTTTTACTTCATGATGAATGTTTTTATAGGAGTAGATTTAGCAACAACAACAAAAAAGGTGGGGAGGGGGGACAACATTTCATATTAGCTACACACTCAACATCTATAAAGGCACTGAATCTATAGGCCTAGAATAGAATGTTAGACAACAGATTAAAATAGAGGAATTCGCTGGAGGAGCATTCATGTTTTAAATACCTATTTAATATATGTTCTGAACTATGGCTCCATGAGTCACATTTCATGTTCACTCGAGAAATCCTAATTTGGTCACACTTTAGATTAGGGTCCAGTTCACACTATTAACTAACTATATAACTAGGACTTTTGCCTCAATAATCTAAGTTTATGAATAGTTTAAGGTAGTTGTTAATGTTAGGTATTGTATTAAGGGATGTAGAATATAGTCATGCAGAATAAGGCATTAATATATGCTTTATAGGTACTAATAAACAGGCAATATCTTAGTAATATGCATGCTTAGCAACTAGTTAATAGTGAGAATTGGATCCTAAACTAAAGTGTTACCATAGGAAAATCATAGTAGTAATTTAACAAAATTGTCTCGTTATTCCTCTCCCTCTTCTACAATGACAGTATGTTTGCCAACCCCCTGCATATTCATTTGGAAAAGCTAACGTCGACCATAGTGCTAATAATAGCGGTGATTTGTCTTTGCTGTCTTGATAGGCTAATTTATGTTGAATTAATTATTAATTGATGAACATGACGTTTTGCAATATTTTGCCTTTGATGGATTACAGATATGCTACGCGGTTAAAGCTTTCTGACAAAAATACCCCTGCTGAAAATAACAGCTTAAACCAGCCTACGATGGTTTGCTGGTTCCAGCTGATTCCAGCCTGGTCAAGATGGTTTTATGGCTGTTAGTTTAGGCTACTTACCAGCTGAACGCCAGCTTAGGCTAGTTTTTGGTGTTTTAATATGTATTTGATGTTTCTATGTATGCTAAATAATTTTCTGTTTTAAAAAACATTTGTCGAGATTCATTCACAAAATCTTGTTAAAGTATGTCGTGTTCGCACTATTTCGTCAAGCCTCGGCCATGCTTCGTCTGTGTTCGCCACCACTCGACTTTTTCCGCCACGCTCTCGGCCGCTCTCGCTCAGTGCAGTGGGGTTGATGATCGGATTTTCGTCTCGTTCTCTGTGTTGTCGTTCTCGGTGACGCGACGGAGGTGTAGCCTGACGCGGTCTCTTACGTGTCGGCCTGAATAAAAGTGGAGCTCCGAGGGCTCGAGAGTGACGGAGGGAGTCTGTATCGGTAAGAGGAGACAGTGTCCGGAGGGAAAGGGCTCGTCCCGAATGGCATATAATACTGGTTTGGGTTCGGCCCGTTGGAAACAAAGAGATCATGGCGGCTGTAGTTGTTGCATGCAGAGGGAGGGGAGGCAAACGGGAGAGCAACACAAACCCAGGGTGGGAAATTTTGATGCATGGCTGATCATTTAAAATGCAACGAAATATGAATGCACAACATGTCTGGTTTTCTTTAAGCATTTCTGCGGTTCATATATGTGGGGTTTTCCTCTTTTTCTCGGCTTCTTTCACACCCTGGCTAGACAAAATGTGTGCTGCCTGGTGGATTCAGGGTGTAATACTCTTATATCATTCAGGAATAAATTAATCTTCTATAATGTCCTTGATGCATTGTGCGATTTATTGGACACGCCCTGATGATATTGCAATCTTTTAGAACTGGGTTATTATTGCAGTTTCATGGTTTCATTATACATTATTCTAAGGGCTGTGATTGCACGCCCTCAAGCAAATACCGTTTTTATGCACAATATAGGAAACGTTTTACCTCCTGTACAGTGTACATGACTAATAAAGAAATGCAATGTATTGCATAATTGTCATGTTAAATAGCAAAAACCTATTCAAAAACAAGTGATCTTGATTATGCATTTTAAGTCATTACTCCTGATTTGTCCACAGTGCCAACTTCTTTTTCTTTAAAAAAAAAAAAATACAAATAAGTATTTTATAATAATATCTGTAGGATGTAATTTGGATTCATGCTTACAGTTTTAGATGTAAAGATCTATGAATGCACAATAGCTACTTGTTTCCTAGAATAATCTGTCTGGCAGAAAATAGGATTTGAAAAGTAGAGGGAGAGCTATGTATGACCAATCAAACCACAGATCGACTCTGAGCGTCATGAGATCACATTACTGTCGGTTCACGCTTTCTGCCATGCCGTGGCTCGCGCTCTCTTTTTCAACTTTTTCTATTTCAAAGTGCTCTTGGCTTTATTGTTTCACACACAACATGCATTAAAATACTTACACTAATGGTAATAAAACATTGTGTTTTAAATATATTATTTTGTATTTATTTTATCATTACTTTCTGGTATTGTATTTATATCATTTTATATCTTAATTATCATTCTAACGTACATGTATGGTACGAACAGTATGATATAAAAGCCTAAGATAAATAATACAAAATAAATAAATAAAACACGAGTATAATTTTATTATTTCATTATCTGTTGGTTCGACCATTTGCAAATGAGGGGAGTGTTCAGGAAACCTGTTAATCTGTATTTTGAAATTAAAAAATTGCTTCATGCTAAATTAATTGCTAAATTATTTTAGTTTTTGTTTGTTTTTGATCAAATCTTTTATTTCCATTGTAATTAGTTATTGTACATTTGGAAAAAATCTTAACATTTGTTTTCTTCATCTGTGTTAGCATATCTTAGCCTCTAGCATCCAAGAGGGCTAACGCCATACAGCTCGGCTAGCTATATATGGGATATATTAACCCAACTCTTCCTCTCCAGACAGTCTAGAGGTCAGGCAACTCCAATATCTACACATGCTGAACAGTCAAGGGAAGTCAGGACTGCATTCACAGCATATTGGGATGCGCATTCAATAATAAAAAAAAAATGCTATATGATGACACCTTTATTGCAGTACTTAATTTTTTATCACTGGCCAGTGCACTAGTAATTTTACACTCTCATATTAAACGTTATTGTAGACCATTGCAGAAATAAAGACTTTCAGAGCACCTAGGGGTTGTGCACTGGGACTTTCTTTAATGAGAACCTACAAACTCTTTACATTCACACTGGGATTTTGATTAATTTCCATTGTGTGCACTATAATGCATTGCATCTCTTAGTGTGGCTTATGTAGGCGTACGTTTAAAGCGCGACCTGCCAATATTCTGTGCTAAAGCATCAAAAGTCAGAGTTTAATGTATCCTGATTGTAAACATGTTCAGCAAGGATTCAGCTGTTGGTTTCTGTGTCTTAAATTTAGACCAATTTGATGTATTTTCTTCCCTGGACAAAAAAAGGTTTCTGGGAAGAATGTTTATCAATGGACATGCAGTGTTGCAGTCTGAGTTTTTAGTCCAAACGGCCATAGTATTGATTCATAACTGTGCTTGTCTCGAGTGCAGGAAATCTGCACCCTTATTTCCGACATAATGTCAAATGATTCAATTAAAACTCCATATAGAGTTGCAGCACAGGAACGATTTAGCCATACTTAACTAATGTGCGTCTATACTTGGATATTCTAAAATTATCTCCCCTTTCCAAGAAAGTCTATAGCTTCATTTGCATGTCTTATAAAACTAGAAAAATTTATTTTTAGTGGATTTTACCCTTTGTTTGAGTTGGGTTTTTGTAATATTTTAATCATACAGTACTATACCAGCTAAACTATATTATGATACCAGGTAGTATACTGCTCCCTTAGATGCATTGTTTGTTATAGCATGGCAATGGCTGCAACACTAGTACTTATACTGGTATAATGTCCATTCATTTATACAAGTCACCGTAACAAGGACGGAAGAAAGGAAGGAATTGTGTCTAATCTGATATTACTTGCACTGATGGCACCACAGAACCATAGTCTTTATACTTTATTAGGGGAATCAACCTGCTAATTACTTACTAGCTTTATCATATTAAGCTGGAATAGAAGAAAGTACAATTGCTCACTTGAGCTTTAATGCCACTTTGTCCTCATTATTTTGGTAGAATTGTCAGAAACTGTATACAAACAGTGTTTGAGAGGTTTTCTATGGTACTATGGTACTATGGAGGATGATTTTCAAAATAGAAATGTCAACGTTTCTGATTAGTATAGTGACATTTCTGTGTTTGTCTGATCAGATTTCCACAGTAGCGGAGAGTGAGGATTTAACAGAGTCAGTGGACAGTGTGAAGATTCTGTCTTAAGTTCCCCTCTTATAGGTATGTATGCTTCATGTGCAATTCCACACCCAAAGTTTTAGGTTGAGACTCTGATAATAGTGTTAGTAAACAGGAATTAACTTGCTTTGCATATTAATCATTAATGTAATTAAAGTCACCATGAAATTAAAATGGACGATTCTTGTTTTTGAATGGATTATTGCCGTATTCGTTATAAATGATTTATCTGTGCTCATATTTTTTTTTAATGCCACTTTGTTTATTTGTTCATGTGACACTAAAGATGTCAGATTCCCTCTGTTTTCTTACCAGCTAACTCAATGACCATGGAGTCGGGAGCCGATGCCCAACAGGGTGCAGACACTGCGGTCTCTGAAAATGAAAGCCACCAGCTCACACAGGCCCAAATAGCCACTCTTGCACAGGTAAGAACACAATTGATTGGTTATTATACTGTACGTCTGATGAATTCAGGACATTGTAATTTGTTTATTTTGAAACATGAAGAGCTGAAACATTCAAGACTCTGACCTTAAACAAAACATCAGTGTTTGACTCTGTGTGTGATGTTGGATAGGTAACAATGGCTGCCGGTCATGGAAGTGCCACAGCGCCCACAGTAACCCTGGTGCAGCTGCCCAATGGTCAGACGGTGCAGGTGCATGGAGTGATCCAGGCAGCGCAACCTTCAGTCATTCAGTCGCCACAGGTGCAAACTGTCCAGGCAAGACAACTTAACACCTCCAACATCTCTAGATGTTCATGACTGATTGGCAGGATGCATTTCATCCTTGATGTATTCTGTTCTATTCACCTCACGTGATTGTGTTAACATGCAATTATGTAAAATTTGTGTTGTATAGTCAGAGCTACGCATAACACAACATTGTCTGTTGCTCAGATTTCCACAGTAGCAGAGAGTGAGGACTCACAGGAGTCAGTGGACAGCGTGACCGACTCTCAAAAACGAAGAGAGATCCTTTCTAGACGCCCCTCATATAGGTATGTATATGTTCTTCAAGGGTTTGCATTAAATAAGAAATTCAACAGCAACCAGTCAACAGCGGTCTGTGATCTATAGGAAAATCCTGAATGACCTGTCATCAGACGCTCCAGGAGTTCCGAGAATCGAAGAAGAGAAATCTGAGGAGGACACTGCGCCTGCCATCACTACAGTGACAGTGCCAACCCCAATATATCAGACTAGCAGCGGCCAGTACAGTATGTTAAAGTCCACAACTAAAGTTGAGATATTTTGGGATTCTGCATCAGCGTTAGACCATAACTCAAAATATTTAGTTCTTAGACATATAGTGTCATGTGCAAACCTTCTCACCAAATCAGTGACAACATCTTAATTGCTATTTCTCCTTCAGTCGCCATTACACAGGGTGGAGCCATTCAGCTTGCAAATAACGGCACAGATGGAGTGCAAGGATTGCAGACTCTCACCATGACAAATGCAGCAGCAGCCCAGCCAGGGACCACCATCCTGCAGTACGCCCAGACCAGTGATGGTCAGCAGATACTGGTGCCCAGCAATCAAGTGGTGGTACAAGGTAAGTTTAATTTTTTCACAATGATACAAACCAGTTTTAAGGATACAAACTAGGACATTTATTTAGTAAGTGAATATTATAAATTTTGAATTGATGTTGTTTTTAACTTGTTGACCTATTTTGTTACTCTGGGCCACTGCAAAAGGTAAAGGCCGTTCAAACCAAGGATGATAACTATGGGCCTGTTTACACCTGGTCACTTCATGCATTTTCTCTGATTGTATAGCTATCTGATCATGAAAATACCAGGTGTAAATGACCTCTGAAACACTTTCGAGACGGATTTAAATCTGATCACAAGTAAATGCAGCGCATATCTGTTGCTTTCGTTGACATAAATGGAACCGCTTTAACAAATCGATAACCATCCGATCAGTAAAAATGCATGAAGTGACCAGGTGTAAACAGGCCCTATAGCGTCCCTATATATTTAATAATCGTTCTAATTCTATGAGAATAAAGAAGTCCATACCATAATGATAATGACATGGAGGAACAATATCATTGTAATCACTTTCAGAACAATTTTTCCAGGTGATGAATGAAAAATCCCACTTTAAAAAGCTTTAGCATTTAAAGCAGCAGACGACCAAACTGCAGAATGTGCTTATAATAAAAAGAACATTATTGTGCTTTGGTGTGGATGGTAATATAATTATTGTTAAGGCCTGTTCACACCAAAGACGGTAACTGTAACAATAACGATATAGATATGGTTCTAAAAATCTTTCTAAATACAAAAGAATAGCAAGAGTCCACACTACAACTATAACAATAATGGCACAGAGGAACAATATCGTTGGAATCACTTTCAGTTTCCCTAGGTGCACTTTCAGTTTTTTTTTTTTTCAGCTGATAAATGATAAAAACAATGACAGCCAATCAGAATCCATCCTGCTTTAAAGAGCTTGATCGTTTAGTGGCAGACGACAAAGCTGCAGCGTGGTTGTAATAAACAGAATGATTATCATCCGCTGGTGTGCATGCTAATTTAGTTATTGTTATAGTTATCATTCTTGGTGTGAAGTCCTTTAGCCTTTAATATTCTATAATTTGATGTTATGCTTCGAGTCAAACTCACTCTTGATTCATTGTTTGTTTTGTTTGCCCGACAGCTGCTTCTGGAGATGTGCAGGCCTATCAAATTCGTACTGCCCCAACCAGCACTATTGCTCCAGGTGTGGTCATGGCATCCTCCCCGGCCCTGCCAAGCCAAGGAGGTGCAGAAGAGGCCACGCGCAAAAGGGAAGTCCGCCTCATGAAAAACAGGTAAAAACCAAAAATGTTTTTGGTAAAAGCAAATGTAAAAGTAAACCTTATCACCATTGGTCATAAATAATAAAATGTATTGCTGTGATGGAAAAGCTGAGTTTTTAACAGCCATTACTCCTGTCTTTAATGTCACACAATCCCTCATAAATCATTGTAATATGCTGATTTGCTCAAGCAGCATTTCTTATTACCAGTGCTGAAAACAGTTGTGCAGTGCTGCTTAATATTTTTGTGGAAATGGTGATAGGATTTTTTTCAGGATTCTTTGATGAATAGAAAGTTCAAGAGAACAGAATTGATTTGAAATATACTTATTGTCAAATTTGATCAATTTAATGCATAAAATGTTACTAATTAAAAATAAATTTAAAAAACGTACTAACACCAAACTTTTGAACAGTAGTGTACACAATTTCAGTCTTACTACAGTATCAGTAGTACAGAGTACCGACTAATTTCAATACTCAAGAGCTGTTTGCGAGATAATGTAAATATAGCCAATCTCATGTGAACAGCAAGGACAAAAAAAAAAACAGATTTGTGTCAAAATATTGGTTCTATGCATTAGACCTTGTAGTAAATGCAGCCTAAAATACCTGCTGTGTTTGATAATATTCATCAAAAATATATTGATTAAAAAATACTTGAAGGATACATGCAATTGTTTTAATTTAGTTTGTTAAAGACCCCATGTGGTGAAAATCAAGTTATCATTGCTTATATGTCTGTGTGGTGTTACTAGACATGTGCCAGTATATGGTAATACGATATATCACAATAATGAACATTCACGATATTGTTATCGTGGGCACTTCAAAATACCGTGAATAATTATTTATTACGAATTATTCAGATTTTTAGAATGCATTTTAGAATACTTTACCCATCAACACGTCAAAGAGGAACGCGCACTGATGTAAACAGACCCAGCGTGCATGAGCAGCTCATGGCGGAACGAGTGAAGGAGATGCGCTGAATGAAAATGCACATTCACTCTCTGACAGCAGATGGCGCTGATGGAACAGCAGAAATGCAGCCGTTTCCCCGGTAACCCTCATAAACAAAACGCTCGCGCTACTACACACAGCCATTCATGTTTCTGTATTCGGTACGGTGCTCATCACATAACCAAATACTTAATACTTAAAGACTTAAGGCTATACATTTTCAAACTTAAACATTTTATATTTTAATCTGGACTACATGCCCTAGATATTGTTTGAATATGTTCTGATTCTTTGTTGTTCAGTCACACACTTTACAATAAGGCTCTATTATTTAACATTAGTTCATTCATTAACAAACTGACAATGAAAAATACTTCTAAAGCATTTATTAATCTTAGTTAAATGTAAATTTCAGCATTTAATAACATTATTAAAATCAAAAGTTGTAACTGTATTATTTAATGGACTGGAGCCAACACTAACTGATTTTTTTTAACTAACGTTATCAAAGAAGAATAACTAGAAAGAATAAATAATAATAATAAAAGTAAAAATGTAGCTATTTGCTCTTTGTTAATGTTAATGCACTAACTAGTGAGACCTTATTGTAAAGTGTTACCTATTGTTCTTTATAATTCTTTTGCACTTTAATCTGTTTAAAATATTTGTTTACTTTATACATTTTTGTGTATTGTTATATTGTATTTAAATGTTTGGTTCTTTTTGTTATAAGAAAGTTATTAAACCTGTTATAGTATGACAACACTATTTTTGCAACTTATTTCAATATCGTGATAATACCGTATACCGTGATAAAAGCTTCAGCAATTTATCGCAACATGAAAATTTGATACCGGCACATGCCTAGGTGTTACCAACCATGTGCAAATTCATCAGACAACACCATTGCTGAGCATTTTCTACTTAAACCGGCAGTGTACCAAACACAGTCTGAAAAAACACCTCTGTTCTCTTCTGTCACAAGCATGTAACCAATCCAATTAACGTAAGGGGCAGGGCTTTTCATATCATTATTTCTAAGCATGCTGATTTTTAAAAAGCTGCTGTATGACTGATATGACGAACCGGAACATGGTTTTGTGTAATATTAGCAACACATTATTAGCTGTTTTGTAGTCAAGGAAAAGGCTAATCATATCAATTATCATTATGTGCTGACTTTTATTAAAATTTTTAATGGATTATATATAGCCTACAAAGTGCCCACTAAAAAGCTGTCACTCATCTCAGTTTGCGATCTAATAAAGTTCCGTTATAATCAATAAAGTTGTCTACACTGCACAGTGAATCTCGTATTTACATTGTGTCTACGTTTTGTTAATGAGAGGATTCGCCAGCATGCAGAATTGAACAAAAACTGGATTCTGACTAAATTAAACATCCCTGATTTGTTAATGCATTCAAGAGATCAACAAACATGTCTGTGATTGGCTACAGTGCTCACCGTTGCAAAAACACAAAGTAAATAGAAACATTTGACGTTCTCCAGAGCACAAACACAAATATGCACTGGAGCGTTTACCAAATCTATTTCATCAATATAATATTACAGTATCAACTAAGGGTGCTCTTGCTTTTGTTTGAGGGTGCTTAGCACCTCAAGCACCCCCATAGAATTGGGCCTGTATAAATTGCTGTTCCTCTTCTTCTAAATCAGTTTCTGGTTCAAACATATATGGCTGAATTAAACCAATATTTTACACTTGCCATTGTGTAGCGTTTACTACAGTTGACCGAGTGGATCAGGTAGTCCGAGCTGGTGTGATTGAGTAGAGGCGGGGATTAATTTGCATATTCATGGTTCCATGTATACTAAATGAAGAAAGGGTGTCGAGTTACATTTAAGCTACATTCAAACTGCAGGGGGACTTTAATATTAATCATAATATTTATCTTAATAAAGGCATGTGCAGTAGAATATTTAGGGTCAAAATTCTGGTATTGACTACTTATTTTGGACCAAAAACAGTCATCAAAACATCTGCTAAATACATCTCAAATTTTTTTCCTGCTCCAGAGAGGCTGCACGTGAGTGCCGTCGGAAGAAAAAGGAATATGTCAAGTGTCTGGAAAACCGTGTGGCCGTTTTGGAGAACCAGAATAAAACGCTCATCGAGGAACTCAAGGCACTCAAAGACCTGTACTGTCACAAATCAGAGTAATGTACAGTACCACATGCTCTCCCTTCATTCTGGCGGACTCGCGTGTACAGAGACTAAAGAGCGAGCCCGACACGGACGCATGTTTTTTTTTAAAAATGTTTTCCTATTTTAAATTGCTGCAGACTGCCTGTATGAACACACAAGTGTGTGAGGGAACTGAACAGAAGCCCCCTGGCCAACACAAATCTCTTCTAGAAATATTGGATCATGTCATTATAGACAAAAAAAAAATGCTGAAAACTTTACTGTGGACATAAACACAGAAGCACGTTCTCAGCCATCTTTACTCCTGGACTCAAACCGAAACTCAGAGGAGGGGTTTGTAAGAAAATGTTTACCTTTTTTCCAGTGTGCTGGTGTATAAGTCATCAATAACTTTTAAAAGAGTTACAAATAATGTAAAATAATAATAATAATTTAACTGACATTTCAATAGTATGGTAGACATTGAGGAAGATTTTCTTTTGGAGTTGGCATCATTCCCTCTTGAGATTCAAAAAGTTTAACGTGTATGTCTGTTACTTTTATTTGGTGTATAGTGCTCGTGTTTTAAGTTGACATTTTTTACATTTAATTATGAACAAACTATATACAAATATGAATACTGATTTACAGAATCTATGCCATTTATAAACTGAAATATTGTGTATCATATACAGAACAAGATTATATCCCATGTACATTTCGATTTTGACATTTTGCTAATTTTAGACGAATTTACCTAAATGATTTAATTCCTTAAAATCCTGCCATTGCAGTAGCAACAGTTGCACAAACACAAAATAATTTATTTTATTGCTGACATTTGGTCACTGACACACCAAAATTCATTGAAATATTTACCAGGTTCAAACATTTCTTTACATTTATGTTGATCCGATTCTGCAGATCACTTTTGTGTTAAGCTTGTATATCATAGAGCTATAATTGGATGAAATACAGTCCAATACATTCTATCTCTGGCATTATAGGCTAAAGCATGTTTTATAAATATTACATTGGCTTAGATATCGTTATATTGTCAATTTTTTTCATTTCAACACTATGAACGTGCAGGCGGTGTCTTTGTATTTGATAACACAAGCAAAGAGTACATGTTATCAATCTTTTATGGCATATGCATTTTGGCAGCTATTTCATAAAAAAAAGACTTGTTTAAAGGATTTCTCGTTTCATTTTTTCTTTTTGTCCACATTCAGTTGCTTCTGAAAGTTCAAGAAACAAACGAACAGTTGGTAACTTAAGTTACAGTTTGCCTTTATCATCATTAGTTGTATTTTGTTTACAAAGTTGTCTCAGTTGAGTTGACCCAAACTGTTTAAGGCTTTTAAAGTTTTTAATGAATAATAATAAAATAAAAAAATACTATTGGACTTTTAATCAGCAAGGTTTCACATGTTGGTTGGAGTAGGACATTTGCTGTGTTCTCTGAATTGAGGGCAGAATGTTTTAAATGAGATGTTAGCAGGCTGAATTAAAACTCAACAATTCCAGTCTGCACTGAAATGTACCTTTTGTCATCCGTTGGCGAGTGCATCATCTGCTGCTACTCTTAAATGTTGAACCGTCTGCCTGACGTGTCATTTACGTGCTCGTGTGCGACAAATTAGGGAAGCAATCTCTCCACAGCAGGCGCTCACGGTCCAGATCTGCAGTCTAACTGCTTATGCAAGCCAACATGCAACCTGATTTCCCTCACAAAACTAATTATTTTCCGACAAGAATCTCATCGAAGGACAGACTGACCTCAGCTTTCAGAGAAATGCAAATTCTGTCTGTTTTCAGTGATAAAACTGACATTAACTTTTTTTCCCTCTTGTATGTGCCCTGTATGCAATGAGATTGATCTACTGCCATGCTGGCCAAAGTGAACTCTGAAATATGTGTGTTTGCCTTCATGTATACGAAAAACCAATCAATCTAAAGCAATGTTTGATCCCAATTATTTTGGACAAACACATCATGCACTTTTTGTATGATAGCTTTCACCTTTTGGACACTATGTACCATACTAGTAGGATTTTATAGTGTTTCAAAAGTTTAAAAGTGTATTGTATATACTCTGTGACTTGGCTTACATTTTTAGAAGCTTTGCACTCTGTTACTGTTACAATACAATTGTGTATACTTGTTGTTTTCCCCCACCTCCCTTTTGTACACAAATGTAAATCTTTAATAAAATACTAATACTGCATAATGAGTCTCATAGTTTCCCCACAATGCAATTTGCTTAACTTCTTTGTACTCAAGTAAGTACTCAACATTTTTACATTTTAACAAAATTGGATTTTAAATATAATATAATTCTTTAATTGGAGTGGCAAACAAGAGGCTGGATTTGTAAGTAATAAAATGCATTGCTGTATGTGAATTTAAAGTTAATTTAATATGCTATATTCAGTAAAATGAAAGGGAAGAATTTTGATTGTTATCAGTGTGACACCAGAGACTTTAATAAAGTGTAATACATAAACTGTAGCAAAATGTATTAAAATTAATAAGAATGAATGAACTCCTCATGCACCCCTCAGACCAACCAACCATCTTTACACAGAAAAAGTGATCCAATCAGAATTCCCCCTTTTATTAAAGGAGCTAAATGAACACCACATAGCCACATAAAGCTGATACAATTTTTTTGTACAATATAATAAAACTACAATTGTAAAAACAATTGAATTACTATATTATACATTTATAAAAGATGATTTTTTTTGTGTGTGTGGTGGGAACATGCAGATTTTGTTACACGTGAAATCTCTTAAACTTAATTACATACGTACTTTAAAACAAAAATGTACATTTGAACACCCTTTTCATAATTTTTATAATAAAAAAATGTAATAGAATATTTCACATATTCAAAAGAATAGCAGGCGTCTTACAGTATACTCTGTGCAGTACGCTAGTAATCCATTCCATTCACAAAGAGGTGTGTAAATGGGCGGGGTTTAAATCTCCAGCTTGACGGCATGGATTGACAGTTTAAATCACCAATCCTTGAACAAACATTTCATTTGTTTTGACAACTCATCCAATCGCAATTGATGGAATGTCGAAACGGGGCGGGTCCTTACCTGCGTCACTCTGAGCAGATGGCGGTGGTGGCGGGGAGCGGATCGCTGCTGCTGCTGCACTGGCCGGCGAGGAGGAGGGGATAACGGGGGGACTCTCCGTCGAGACTCGGTGGACAAATTCTAATAACTCAAAACAAACCCGGCGCTTAAATTGGGCGCATGTAAATGGACAGGACTTTATTTATCCGCTGCGTTAAAAGCCTAATTTCCTTCCGCTACGGGCCGAAGGCCTGAGGATTTGAGTGATTATTGGATCCAGAGTTTCAGCCAACACACAGATCTTCCCTATAAACGACGGATAAATGCATGGAAGTCTGTTATTTTGGGGCCATTTCATCTGTTCCCGATTTGAACCGCCAAACCGGCTTAATATTGTACTCAATCTGACATTTAAATCAGCGTTAAAAGAATGGTTTATCTCAGTTAGCTCGGCGGCTAATAACTCGCTTATTCACAATGAATCAATATTAGCCGTTAGCATGTACGGCTAATTTAAAGGAATAAATCCGTATTCGATCATCTCAGACCGATATTTTCTAGTGATATGTTTTCAGTCACGTGTCTTGTATCCGGTTGTATTGATTACTCGGGTGCTAAAGCCATAGGTCTTGTGTGGCACAGTGTATAAATGCATGGAGTCCCGTTGTATTGGCACAGATAGTAAAATACCTCTTGAGTCTGGAGCAGCAAGACAGAACAGCAGTAAATGCTAACTCTGTGTCCTTTTCAGCTCTTAATGTACTTTCATTTCGTTTGAGCTCATTCATTGGATCCATTGATTCACATCAGAAGCAGCCCAGCTGTGAGTTTCAAAGGTGTGTCATAGACTAACACACCTGAGCAGGTAGAGCACGTGCTTGTGTGTGTGTGTGTGTGTCATCATGGGCAATACAGTGTCCTGCTGCGTGTCTCCCAGTGGGAGCCCCAAACTACCCCGGCAGGTGGAGCGTCTGGAGGACTATCAGATCAACACAGACCTGAGCGATGACACCGGTCCATACCTGCAGCACATCAGTGACCGAGAGGTGCCCGATGGTAAGTTCTAGTGGGTGTTGTGGTCTACTGATAAAACATCTAGACCAAAGTTGCTCTGTCCTGCTAGTGGAGATCAACTGTCTGGACCAACCCTGCTCAAACACACCTGAACTGGCTCATCAATGTCTTAATGTTTACTTGATCATTACAGACAGGTGTGATCGAACAGGGTTGGAAATTAATTTTGCAGGAAGGTGGATCCCCACTAGCAAAACTGAGCAACCTTGAGCCAGACAAGTGGTTCTCAACAGCACTTTTCGGATGTCTCATTATTTAACTTGATGTCTAATAAGGGTATATCCAGAATGTGCAGTTCTGAGGTTCTCCAGGACCAGACTTGAACCAAATCTACAACTTTAATGAAACTTTAACTGAAATGTTGTAGGTTTGAACCCTGCAAGGGTTGATCCGTGTCACCACAAAACAACAATATTTTATTCTATGCGAAACTATTCTATTCTTCTGTTATTGTGTTTCCACATTCGTGTGCAACAGTGTCTTGAAGAACTGTGCTGAGATCCGATGCCTTGACCTCTTCATCTCACGGGTCGGGTTTCTCCTAAGAGCTCAACACTTTTAAGTGCTGTGTTGGTTTGCTCTGAAAATGGATGGCCTATGACATTTTTGGTCAAAATTACAATGGCAGGTTTAAAAATCAGCTATTGGTACTGAAAGAAAAGAGGTTTATGGAGATTTTTAGAAGGATGTCTGTTAGTGTTTGGGATATGTGTGTGAAGCCTCTTGGGGCTGTTTGCAGTCTTTACTGCTGTTTATTTAGCCTGAGCTATTTTACCCTATGGGGAGATGTATATAGACACACACACAACTTAATGTCCAGTACTCTATTTAGAGCAACATGTCTTCATCTTTGTTTCAAATCACATATGACAGCAGTGTAAACTCCACTAGTTCGGCTGTGGTTAATCCTTTATGATTGGGACATTCCAGGTCACGGTTAATTTGGAATTCTGTTAGAGATGTGAATAAAAACGATTCTAAGTTTAACTGGCAGAGACGATCAAAAATGTTTAGTATTCCTGGCATCCCAGGCATCCCAGTGATGTAGATCTTGGGGACAGCTGCATTCTCTCCTTATCTTTCTTTCTCGTTGGGAATCTGAACGAGGCACGTTTTGTTCCCTTTGGGACTTAGAGGTTGAGTTTGGATAAACTTAGTTTTCCTGTATTGAACTGTCACTTCATTTTCATGAACAGAATCACTTTTCTCTAGTGTGTTTTGCCAGTATTTTCCCAATCTTTTTTTCATCTTATTTACCCATTAATAGTCCTTGCATACCCTTTAATAACCACCAAACCAGAAGAGAAGAGAAATGCAAGAAAGACAAGCACTTCTGCTGATATCTTCATTCAAATATTTTATTTGTGATTCATTTCTATTGTAGTGACAGCACTGAAATATATTTATGCAAGTCGTGAATTCTCCAATAAGTAACAAAATCTGTCTGAGGTACACATTCCCCTTGTTAGGAATCACTGTGCTACCCATGGCACACTACAGCCGTGTTCCTCCCCTCAGTCAGGACGGCTGCCCTACCCCCAGGGCTTATTTTTGACTTTGGTGGTAGGGGAATGGGAGTGTCAATTGAGTACATGAGCTCTAAAGACCTGTGGAATGAATGAATCTCAGTTGTTTAGCACATATAGAACTGTTCAAAAGTTTGGGGTCAGTATGATTTATTTTTTTAAATTAAATGTATACTTGTATTCAGCAATGATGCATTAAATTAATCAAAAGTGACAATAAAAACGTATATAGTTACAAAAGAATCTATTTCAAATAAATAATGTGACCTTTCTATGCATCAAAGAATCCTGTAAAAATTTATCACAGTTTCTACAAAAATATTAAGCTGTTATCAAGTAATGCTACTTGATACTAAAACAGAAAACAGTTCTTTTAAATTGTAATAGTATTTCACAATATTACTTTTGTACTGTATTTTTGATCAAATAAATGCAGCCTTGGTGAGCATTGACTTATTTCAAAAACATTAAAAAATCTTACTGACCCCGAACTTTGAACAACAATGTATGTTAAAGGGATAGATCACCAAAAATAATAATACTGTCATTATTTTACTCATCCTCATGTCGTTCCAAACCTGTATGACTTGATTCTGTTGAATGCAAACGATACGTTAACAAAATATTATCCTAGTTATTCTTTCCAATAATGAAAGTGAATGAGGACTATCTGTCAAGTTTCAAAATGACAAAAAAGCTAATTAAAAGTCTATATTGGTCTATATTGACTCTCTTAAATCTTCTAAAACCACACAATAGCTATGTAAATATTAGCTAATGTTTATCAGAGTTCCTGAGAGAAGCGATGCTTCAGTTATCAATGAATCATTCTTTTGAGCCATATCTTTTCAGTGAATTGTTCATAAAACCATTCATGATACTTTTACAGTGCTTCTGTGTCCTTTTTGTTGCGTGAAGCTCCAGTCTCTAGTCACTGTAACTGTATGGAAGAGATTGTCTGGCCTCCTTTGTTTTTCCACAGGTTTGGAGTAACATGAGAGTGAGTAAATTATGACAAAATTCAGTTTTTGTTGAACTAATCCTTTAAAGCAATAATTCATGGGAGGTCCTCCTTACATGGCTTTTACCACGGTTAAGGAGTGTTCTAATGCACAAAGTGAGGTGGAGTAAAATCACTGTAACACAGCCTCTTATTGCTTTTGGTCTAATCTTTATTTGTGCCCCACCAAGAAAGATCTCATTTGTATTTTCCTGCAGTGTGACGTTAGTTTTGCGTTTTAACACTGAGTTGGCGAACAGATAATTGCCTCTGGTTTGCTGCCCTTAGATGTTAACTAAAGCTGCCTTGTCACCAGGCGTTCCTGCACCTTCCTATCGGTCAGCGTTCTCTCTCACCCATGTCCAGCGATCTCTTAGGGGAAGGATTCTGTGCCTCAGCTCCAACAAGAGGCTAAGTCTTCAGGTCTTCCCAACTGAACTGAACTTGTCATTTTTACTTTGCCATGCCATTCATATTCTCTGATAGGAAATGGCTGTGATCATTTGTGTTGAAGAAAGATGTTGAGACAGTGCCAGGTTTTGAGGTTTTCATTCCCTGAATTTAGCCCTTGGAAATAATCTACGCTATGCAGTGACCGTAATTTAACATGGTGAATTGAGGCAGGAATAGGATCTTTGAGTGACATTTTGACAGTTACCAGTTTGCCATTAAACAGAATCAATATGTTGTTATTCATGCAGCTTGCTATAAACTAGGGATGGACATTTTTCGAAAATATTGTATTCGAATATTCGTTTATTTAAATGACGTTATTTTGAGAAAATGAGAGAGACGTTTTTTTTTATTCATCAAGTTTTTGTCACCATTTCTGAACAAACTTATGATTAGGTAATATACACAACAAGCTTACGTTATATCTTAAGGTTTTCATTCAGTTCAAAACATTAAACAAAAAATATATGCCTAAAGAACAAAAGCATTATAAGGTCAAGCAGCGCGAGCGGAAAAAACCCTAATAAAGCAGAGCGCGCCAGTTATCGTGCAGAACGTACATATACACACAAGTCAGAATATGGTTGTCTTGTTTATGTTGTTTCACATTTTCATGTTGAGAAAAACAATAATATCATGTATTCTTGGGTGAGAAAACGCGCTCCGCTGACAGACGTTGCAGAGACACAAGATAACGGTGTTAAGTAAAGTCTCTAACAGCACTTTGTGTTTTCTGTTCTTAAACCCTCGAAGAAACTTAAAGGAAGCATATCTCAAGAGATAATTGTGCTATCATACAAGTTATCTCGCTCTCACTCGGTGAACATCGTGAATGCAGTGATGGACAGCTGTCTTTCCTCATTCGACTGGTGTTTGGATTTCGTGTGATTTCTCACTGTGGTCGTGATAATATGATAACTCAGTTTCATAAATTCATTTGATCAAAAGTAACTAAAGTAAGTAAACATTTTCATCTAAAGCCGGGTGCACACTGTGCGATTTTGGCCACGATTTGGCCGTCTGAGACAAATTTTGCAAATCCTAAAAGATTCCTCTGATCCTAGGCTAAAATCTGAAGTCTTTGATCGTTAGTTTGACATGTTCACCGGCAGCCGATGAATGACCGCTGCGATCAAATTTGACCTCAGACGAAATTCTGGCTGTGTCAGAAGATTTGGTGCACAGTCCTGCAGTGTGACTTCTCCTACGACGACCGTCAAATGATCTTCATTTTTCAAGACAAACTATGACCAAAATGAGCGCTTAGAGATTTCTTTGTAGCCATCATTTCAATCCCGCGTGTAATGCAGCTCACGGTCACCGAACGCGTCATTCGTTGATGATATAAAACTCCGGACGAGTTTTCTTGCGTGCGTCCATTTAGCGCGCCTTGAATATCGTACAGTCTGACATTAATGACAACTTCGATCTTACAGTGTGACATGGCTTACAGAGGGGATCATGTTCGTACAGTCTGACAAGGAACAATCGGAAAGGACTATTATAAATCGCACAGCGAGGCAGACGACGACATTACGTGATCAAATGCACTCAACTTATTAACACGCTCCACAGCGCCACTTAGTGGATTTAGTTATAACTGCGAGTTTTAGAGGGATTTATCATGGATTCACTGCATTTACGGCCAGCAAAGCAACATAGTAAAATTCGAATAGTATTTTTATTTTTCGAATATTAATAACAGATCGAATATTACTACTATAAACTTAGCGAGATTTTCTCAAACTGTTGCTTCATAGTTAGTTGTTGACCTGCAAGAGGAAAGTTTACACCAATGCCCACTTGCAGGCATAGTGCCCCGTGTGGTACTGCTAACAATGCTACATGCATCATGATTTGACATTTGATCCATTGGGACACAAAACTGTGTTTGCTTTCACATACTTGTAAAAGTACAGTTTGGGCTGTAGAGTAAAGTCGTCTAAAACTGGGTACCCAGAACTTGAATCCTTCTGCCCTGCACCTGCGCTACACACCTCCTGCCAGTTTTGTAGCTCCCATGACATGGTTGCAGCTGTCCAAACATCTCCTTGGAGTGTGTTTACTGTACAACTTAGCAGCACTGGCACACATCTTTTGACCTTGTCTCCACTGAATTCCAAAAAGAATGCCTCTTCAACTGGCCTGGGAAAAATCCTAAATCCTAACATTCTGAGCTGCATTTTTGGTAGAACATTTTTCCATTTGAAGGATACAGAAAACATAAACAGTAACACCATCTTGGTGTAGTTGAATATATGCCTCACCTAGAGGACTCGATTTTGTTTGTCATATGTGCTAGTCCTGTAACGTATCTGGCATGGCTCCTGCGGTGCATGGTGTTGTGGGCGGAGCTATGGGTGTAAGCTTGAGTTGTATTGTAGTGCCCATACAATAGGCTCATTGTGCCCACCACTCCTCTCCTGTGGCAAGAGCGGGTAGCGGCATGTTCCTGTCAGTCAGTTTGAGCGTGCTGAATAGGACGACACGGGTAAGACTGGTTTTTCAGTTTGAATATTTATTCTGAATGATCACTACTGCCACTGATCATCACTGTCACAACAGTGGTAGCTCTTTATCTTCATTTATTTTCTTTCTTTCTTTTTTTTTGCCTTGTTATTAGGCAAAAAATGTGAAACGGTGAATATTATGCTATACTGCAAGTACAGAAACTTTTTTAAAAAAAAGAAAAAGAAATGAATACTTTTATTTAGCAAGAATACATAAAAAGTGACATTAAAGGTTTATACATTTACAAAAGATTTCTACATCAAATGCTGTTCAACTTTCTGTTCATCAAAAAATTCATGGAAAAATTGTATAAATCAGCATATTAGAACGGTTTCTGAAGGATCATGTGACACTGAAGACTGGAGGTAATCGCTGCTGAAAATTCAGCTTTGCCATCACAGGAATAAATTACATTTTAAAATACTTGAAAATATAAATGTTTTTTTTTTTTATTATTAAATTGTAATCATATTTTGCAATATTACTGTTTTTACTATATTTTTGATCAAATAAATGCAGCCTTTGTGAGCATAAGATACTTCTTTCAAAAATATGCCACTCATTTTTGGGTTTATTTATCTAATGTTTGTAATTATGCCCATATGCTGTCAACTAATGATTGATTTACTCTCTGTCTTATAGATTTGGCTTTAGAGTCCAACCCCTCAGATCATGCCCGCGCCAGCACGATCTTCCTTAGCAAGTCACAGACGGATGGTGAGTGTTTCCAAAAATTGTCTTCTAATGAGTTAATCATTTCATTTTACTTCCTAGTTAGCAGCTGCATATTAACTAGTGTCCCAAGACTCCTGACCCATACTGTTAATATATGGAAGATTACTGTTAAATGGCCACTGGCACAGCTTGTCAATATTTGTTGGTTTTCTCATTTTCAGTACGGGATAGGAGGAAAAGCAATCACATAAACCACGTGAGTGAATGTGTTACGGAGTCTGTTTTGTGGTTGTTCTTGGTTATACGGTTTGGAATGTCTTGCTGCAAGCGTATTAAATGTTGGCCCTTTCCTAAGGTCTCACCTGGTCTGCTTTCAAAGAAGTACAGCTCCTGCTCTACGATATTCATTGATGACAGTACTGTTAGTCAGCCCAACCTGAAAAGCACAATCAAATGGTCAGTGAAGGGTCACTGTTGTATTGCATAATTTCTACATTATTGTAAAATATACACATAAATGAGTACATACCATTGAATGCATGTAAAAAATAATTAGCAAACTGAAAAGGTACTGTTGGTTGTTTTATTTTGTCTTGGTTTGCATGTTGACACATTTCTGTTCTCTGTTTCCAGTGTCACATTAGCAATATATTATCACATTAAAAACAGGTAGGTTTCGTTATGTTCTTTATCAATAATTTGAACTATACATTTGATGAGGTATTTCATATTAAGTTTGACTATAAACTATTTCATTAATCCATTTTAGGGATTCCAATAGGTCATTGGACATCTTTGATGAAAAAATGCACCCCTTATCTGTAAGTTAACCCCTTATTTATCTTGTTTCATCAGCAGCTGGTGGACAATTTCACATTTTACAGTCACTATTTGGTTTTTGTTCAGAAAAGCTGAAATATCTGTTTTTGTGTGCATCAAATCCGTTTAGCTGTTTAGTCTGAGCAGCAAAATATGTTATGGAATCCAATTTGTACATTTTATCTGATTCATATGTGGTTTAAAATCCAGTTGAAATGGATTTTTGGAAATGCATTTCTGAACAGTTATTTTTGTTTCTTGGGATGGGGCATGTAACACTAAGAAGATTTTTCCTTATGTTCTCGCACTTTCCACAATGACAGGGCTGGGTACTGGCCTTTGAGCTTGAAGTTGTAATTGTGAACATATTAACATATGTATGTAAATGCTACCTTTGGCAGAGGGAGCAAGTTCCCGATGATTACTCCAGCACAGACCCCGAACACAAACTCATCTATCGATTCGTCCGGACACTGTTCAGCGCGGCACAGCTCACGGCTGAGTGTGCAATTGTTACTCTGGTAAGAGAATAGCAGTCTGTCCGACTAGTCTGGTCCACTTTCAACAATACAATGAGAAAAAATTGGAGGCTTTTTTGGAGACGTTTAGGCACATTTTCCTGACGTCCACTAGAGGACAGTAGAGCACCAGAGAATGAATCATCATTTGCCCGTTTAACCTGTACTGGTCAAATCCATTCCAACTTTTCTTTTAAAAATCATTTTATTTATGTTTTGCACTGTTCACTCGGTTTGTGACCAGTGAATGTGCTTAATAAAAGATTATTTACAAACAAATATTTTGATAAAACATTGTACAAGGTTAAGTTGTTAGTTAAATCATGAAGAAACCATGAATACATTTTTTACTGCATTTATTAATCTGGGTAATGCTATTTTATAAATATACTATTGTTCATTGTTCATGCAGATTCATTTATAATACATTCTCTAATGTTAATTTATAAAATATGAAATATTGTGATATGAACTATCTTCAAGTGTTTTAATTTTAATTCATACTTTTTAATTCATACTTATATTTAGCAAGGTCACATTAAATTGATTAAAAGTGACAGTAAATACATTTATAATGATAAGAAAGTTTTCTATTAAATACTGTTTATTTGAACTTTATTTAATCAAAGAATCGTGGGGTAAATATTTTCACAAAAATATTAAGCAGCACAACTGTTTTCAACACTGATGATATGACACCAAATCAGCATATTAAAATGATTTCTGGAGGTGACATTGATTTGTTTTTGTTTGTTTTTTACTCTATGTAGAAATGAACATTAACCTAGACTGTATTTTAATTCTAATTTGCACACACTAATATGTATGCTTTCCTGTGAGTTTCCTTGGTAAAAAAACATTTTTTTATTATTACTATTTATTTATCAGTTTACAATATAGCAACAATCAAAACAATAGAAGTATTCTACATTAAGATAAAAAGCATCTTGTGATAACATACTTCTCCACTGTCTTTGCTGCAGGTATATTTGGAGAGGCTGTTGACGTATGCCGAGCTGGACATTTGCCCATCTAACTGGAAGAGGATTGTTCTGGGAGCCATCCTGTTGGCCTCGAAAGTCTGGGACGATCAGGCCGTGTGGAACGTTGACTACTGTCAGATCCTCAAAGACATCACTGTTGAGGACATGTGAGTGAGATAATATAATCACTGTCCGTTCTGCTGAAATGCTACAGCTCATTTGTACCATCCGTGTATAATCTAGAACAAAACGTCCTGCTGTGATACATCAATGCAATACCATCGAAAATCTAGTACGTGCTGCAGGAAGGAGACAGTACTGTGCATCACCCTTCTTCCAACTCTTTCCAGTCTACAACTCCCACATACCCCACAACTTCCCATATTTTCAAAAAAAATGAAACGACACACTTCAAAACCTTGTTTTTTTTGTTTGTTCTCATGTCTCAATATCCATATAAATGACACAGACAGGGTTTGTGTGTGTATGTGTGTTTTTGTGCTGTTCTACCTGATTGTGTATGTTAAAGGCCATGTCCCTCTTCTCTCCTCTCTGCCCCTTCGCTCTATTTTCATCCCTTTCATTGAAGCAGTCTTTGTGAGCCTCTGGGCTGGCGGGCTTCAAGTGCTCTCAGACTCCTCTACAATGGTCCAGGCTCTCGCCCCCTCCATTTGTTGCCCCTAGCGACCGAACCTCCCCCCTCCCCCTTTCCCAACACCACCCATACCAACCTCAACGTAATGTCTGCTCTTCCCAAAACATTCGGGTCACTGTCTCTGTACCTATGATGGTTTGGGGGTGTAAAAGATGTCTATTGTAATAATACTGTTATAATAGTTAACAATTAGCATGAAGTTTTTGATTTGATTTTGTAATCAAGTTTATGATATTAGGGTTAAAAATGGTGACTTTAGGCCTCTCATCATTTTAAATGATCTTTTCATTTAATGGCTTTTGTGCAGGTCACTTTAATAGCCCAATAAAGTAAATAGTAACATTTTTAAAAGGACAATTATTCTATGTATTCTTTCTCATTTAATATGAGATTACAGACTAGATCAATAATTATACACTACCGTTCAAATGTATTTTTTCTAAAGTAATTGACTGTAAAGACAAATAAATGCTGTTATTTAGAAGTTTCTATTCAAAGAATCCAGAAATAATAATTAAACTAATAATCAATATTTCCACAAAAAACCACAAAATTGTTTTCAACACTGATTTTTTTAAAAAAAAAAGTAATGTTTCTTGAGCAGCAAATCAGCATATTAGAATGATTTCTGAAGGATCATATGACACTGAAGACTGGATTGATGCTGAAAATTCAGTTTTGCATCACATTTTAAATTTAAAAAATATTTAAGTAGAACAGAGTTATTTTAAATTGTAATATTTCATAATAAATGCAAAAAAAATGCAGCCTCAGTGAGCCTAAGAGACTTGTTTCAAAAACATTTAATAAAATTCAAGAAAAATCTTTTGAACAATAGTGTACAAAAATTGAAAATGCTGTTTAAAGTAGTTTTGGATGTAGCAAAAAGTTTAGTACGTCACATTTACAATGCTTGATGTGCAAATAATGGATTGTATAGTTGTCATGTTTGTTTTATTTACATTGATTTCCATAAATTTTTCAGGAACGAAATGGAAAGACATTTTCTGGAGCTGCTGCAGTTTAACATTAACGTACCGGCCAGCGTCTATGCCAAGTATTACTTTGACCTGCGCTCTTTAGCAGACGACAACAACCTGAGCTTTCCTTTGGAGCCACTGAGCAACGAACGAGCACAGAAACTAGAGGTGGGCAGCTAAACAATGTGACCCAATTTAAACAATGTGTCAATTTAAAAACAAAAAAATACTCATTTAACTTTTTTTTTATTTCAAAGGCAATCTCAAGACTATGCGAGGACAAGTACAAGGATCTGAGCAGAGTGGCCATGAGGAGATCATTCAGCGCAGACAACCTAGTGGGCATCCGCAGATCCAACGCCGTTCTTTCTTAGAGCTTTTGCTCAGAACAGTCGCCACACCAAAACAGCGCTCAGTGGACAAAACTCGTTCTCTGTCCCTGCGATGTTACGCCAGTCGAAAGATCACCTTACCCAACCAATGCAGAACAACATGGAGACAAAAACAGACTGGGGTTTTTTTTGTTTTGTTTTTTGCTTACTATGTAGGCTACTAGCTGTGAACTGTCAGTTTTTAATTGAAATCATTTGCAGATGGAGTATTTTAAATAAACACTAATCATGTAACACGTCTGAATTTATGTTTGAAGAATGTTTTACAAGCTCATTCCAAACTGTCAAAAGGTTGTTTTGTGGTTGTTGCATTACACTGAAAAATCCAGGGATTTTAACACACACAGTTTTCTTTTTTCTCTCTCAGTAAGTGCAAATTAACGTCATGTTTGTTTTAAACGATGTAAAAAAAATTAATAAAGTGCAGGTTTTTAGTGCCTGTAAAGGGTGCTGAAATTGATAGCACTCTACTAATAAAACCTCAAGGTAAACATGCTCAGTAGGATTTGTTTTAGATCAACAGGGTGAATCATTTTTCTTTTTTTTTCCAAAACAGCAGTAAAAATAAAAAGCACTATAAATGATTGACCAAACATTTGACTTGCAGGTTCACAAATTGCTCCTCACTTTTATTCTCTACCAGTAAGAGAAACAAAAGAAACATGTAAAAGACACTTTTCATAAATATCTAAGAATCTCTTTAAAATTGTAGCACTGAATTTCATATCTTTTACAAAACATATGTACAAAGTTGCAGTCTGGACTCTTAAAATGACACCTCTTGTACAAGATTTACATATGAATAGAGCCAAAACGAGTATGTACACTCAACCAGACATGCAGCAAAATTGTGAGGCATTTTGAAGACTACACAGGAAAAGTATTTCTACAACAGCTTGGACGGTAAACAGAAACCATTTACATATTAATGCTCCACTGAAATATTTCACACGGATCTACAAAACCAACACAGGTTTACAGATTCTGCCTGCTAAAAGTGCATACCCAACACTGGTTTTCTGATTCAAAACACAAATACGGTGAAATGACAAACAGTGACCAAAGGATCATGAGGCTTGACAAGGGAAAAGTCTTTCAAACAGACCAAAAGAAAGGTTCCACATTGTTTTGAAACCAGTTAATATTTGGCCTTTTTCTTAAGTTCTATGTAACAAACCTAGTATGGCTGCTGGTTAACACCTGAACCTTGACCACAAGAGGGAAGTCAAGCTCACATTATAGAGCTACAGGCTTTCCAAACAAGTCTATAGATGGTACATACACGTCCTATCATTTAACACTGCCCAATAGATGCTAACCAACAATCAATTATCAGTGGATAGATAGCTTGATTTTTGAAACACAACCTACTAAGGAGCTGTTGAGGGACCCTGATGAATAGGTGAGTGAACATTAACTGCTGCTTCACTATACTTGAATTTTCCCTCTGCTTGCACAGTATAATCTGGAAATGTGTTGTCTATTCACGTCCTACCTTAAACACATTTGTAAATTAGAAGACTAGAGATGGTATTTAAAATGATGGAACAAAGTAAAATGCTGATAGTCACAAACACAACAGAGCAACTATTATCTGAGATATCACAATGTTCTTGAATAACATATTTACAAGAATACACAAATAAATAAAATATCTCCAGAAACTCATCAATTTGTCTTGACTCATATCAAGTAATACCCTTCTCAGATCTTTTTTTCCCATCATTCATGAGTTGTAAGTTGACATATCTTTTCCTCACAAAGTATCAACATGTTCATTGCTTTTCAAATTAGACCAGTGAATAAGAAGAGCTTGACTACAACAAAACAACCAATAGTCTGTAAAAATCCTTCATAATATATCCATGCCCGTCCATCAAATCTAGTGATGTTGGTGGAAGGCCGAATAGACACCTGCTCATTTAGAGTCATGACCTGCACACTTCATGCGTCACTGTTGTAGGGTTTATAAAGGATCAGGGGTTTCTGGCCAATGTTCAGACATGTGATGAGGGTGCTGATTTGTGATAGGTCCCAGCGGGTGCCGTTCCAGCTCGGGCTGTGAGAGCAGTACTGGCCTCGCTGTACATGGACGAGCCTGATACAGGTGGCTTCCGGGTCCTACAGGGCATGTACCGCGCCACAAAGCGCCTCCAGGACTCTAGAGTCTTCCCTGACCAGATCCAAACACCTGAGGTAATGCCTACTACAAGACACATGAAGTACTTTAACATGAACACGGCATAATCCGGGCCCATGCCGAGCCGCTGGCGCTCGGACGGGCAAGAACAGGCCAGCGCCCGCTCCCAACCTGGCCTGTAATGTTGCTCATACACCAGGCATGCTACCACAATAGTTGCGGGCACTGTGTACAGGACGGTGAAGAGCCCGATCCGGATCATTAACTTCTCTAGCTTGTCTGTCTTAGTGCCACCCTGTTTAATGACACTACGGATCCGGAAGAGGGAAACAAAGCCGGCCAGCAGGAAGAGGGAGCCAGTGAAGAGGTAGACAACCAGAGGCGCCAATACGAAGCCACGTAGGCTCTCCAAGCTCTGGTTGCCCACATAACAGATCCCAGCCACAGGGTCTCCATCCACCGAACTCAAAGCTAAGACAGCGATGGACTTGACACTGGGAACAAGCCAAGCAGCAAGGTGGAAGTATTGAGAGTAACCCGCGATGGCCTCGTTTCCCCATTTCATCCCTGCCGCCAGGAACCAGGTGAAGGAAAGCACCACCCACCAAATGGAGCTGGCCATTCCAAAGAAGTATATGAGCAGAAAAACCAGCGTGCAAAGGGCTGGGCCCGTGGTGTCGTAGAGGATGTGCTGTTGGTCGCCGGAGCCTTCGCAAGCTACTCGCTCATGGCCCGCGAGCAGTCGCACAATGTACCCCAGCGACACAAACAGATAACAAGCAGCAAGGAAGATAATCGGCCGCTCTGGATATTTGAAACGCTCCATGTCGATGAGGAAAGTGGCCACAGTGGTGAACGTCGAGACAAAGCACAGCACCGACCACAGTCCAATCCAGAAGGTTGTGAAGGTGCGCTCATCAAGGGAAAAGTACGGTTGGTGGCAGGGCAAAGCACAGTTGGGTAAAGAGCCAGTATACACACGGTTATGGAGAGGATGTGCTTCTTTTTTGATGGGCACCAGGGGGTTTCGACAACGGCATTCACGGTCACACTTCTGCGGCAGAGCGGATTTTGCAGTATGACGTGGTGTTCCCTTAGGAGTGGGTTTGGGGAAAGGAGGTGATAGAGTCGTAGTCTCACTGCTGTTCCTGTCCATACAAAGCCGATCGGTGTCACCCAGCATGGGCAGCTGCTCGCAGCTCATCCGCTCTGGCCACTCAAACCCATACTGGATCATGAGGGGAGAGCAACCCCTTTTAGCCCTCTCGCACACAGACCTGCAAGGCGGCAGGGGTTTTTTGTAGTCCTGAAGACAGATAGGGGTGTACATACTGCACAGGAAGAAAAGCAAGTCTGGGGAGCAACGGATCCGGACAAGTGGCCAAAACTGGTGCACTTCCAAGCCGACTTCATCCTGGGTGTCATGATTGAACTGGTTGGGCATGTAGGTGTGATTGTATCCAATCCCTTTGCACATTGGTACGGTGATGGGCTCGCAAACTATATCCTTAGAGGCAGCATTGCCGAGCCGAGACAGTTGCAACAGCAGCAGAATGTGAAGCCAAAATCTGACCAGGTGCATCCCAGCAGTATCCATGGTGAAATGATGCTTATCTGCAGGTTTCTTCATACTGGAAAACTATGAATTTCAATTCTTGAGTATTTTCTCAGCTCAGGTTTTCCCCCCTTCCTTCCTTTCTTTCTTTTTAATTTATTGCTGCGTTTCGGAAAGAAGAAATCCCAAAAGGAAACCTTAATTGCTCCAGCAGCATGTCCACAGTCCACAAGGTTGTAAATCACAGTGAAGTTTCATTCCAGATCCCGAGCACACTTTCTTCCAACTGTGTGAGTGCATTTCAAACAGACCATGATTCTAAACACGGGCAGAAAGAGTAAAAGAACAATTATAGTTAAATCAAACAATAGCTTAATAATTCGACAGAAAATCATAAACATATAATTGAACGTCAGAACGTACCGTGGAAAAGCACGCGCAACCGTGGACTGAATGGTCAATCATTCACCGAGTAAACCGTGTTAAGGTCGAAAGTTCATTTCCCGCAGATAGTTTGTAAAAAAGTAACATTTTAAGCGTCGGTTTCCTTTCTTATCTGCTTTAAATTCCACATGGCAGGTGAATGCATCCGATGAATGCAGTCCAGCGGATTCACACACAAAAAAGACGCCGAAAAAGCGAGAAGAAAACAGGGAAAAATAAATCTGACGTCCAAAAATGAAATCCTTTTTAAAGAGTACAATAAAGGCGAATAATAATAAAAATATTAAGTCACCTTTCGCATTAGTGCTCAGGGCAACAGGTTTCAGGTGCTTCCTGCCATTTCCTTCAGTGTGTTTCCCAGCAGTCCACTGGAGTCCTTTCACGCACTTTAACATGTATAAACTCCACAATTCCACACTGAACTCTTATACTAATTTGTTGAGAACGTATTTTCCTGTGTGGCAGAGCGTGTGTTCCCTCTGTTGGCTGCCGAGCCAGTAATTACTCACTCCGTAGAGGTTCAGTGAAGTGAAAATACTCCACCCGCGATGACACGCCCACAACTTTCAGGCCCCAACCCCTTTTTACCAGGGGCCACTGACACACAATCATCTGTGTGAAAAGAACTGCCCCATATATCTATCTATCTATCTATCTATCTATCTGTCTGTCTGTCTGTCTGTCTGTCTGTGGTTTTGGTATAACAGGTGTCATATCGTGAAATTGAGCTTTTAATCACTTAATGAATCTTTAATTATGACATGGTATCCACCCTAAATTGAATAGAAAATTAATGTTAGTCAAAAATACCAGGAAGATGCCACACAACCATAATAAGGATGTTTAAATTAGTCATTGGAAATTTAAGGGGAAGTGAATGGCACTGGCGAGTGTGTGTGTGTGTGTGTGTGTGTGTGTGTTTGACTATGAAAAGGCCTTGAGTCTCTTGTGCAAGTGTATCCTGTATTACGTTTGTGTTTACCCTCTGGGCCCATTCAGGACAGATGGAGCTGTGCAAACACTCAGATAATGACTCCTAACGCAAGCTTAATCACTCACGCCTCAACGAGACAAAGAAAGCAACAGAGGAGCACCTCGCCACACTGATACTCTGCTTGTGAACAGATAGTGTGCACTATGATGCCATCTCTAGGTCAGAGTTCATTTGTAATGTTATGAATTGTCAACCAAAAAACCCCCCAAAAAATCTGAATAAGGTGAGGTTTTTGACCTGTTTTGTGGTGAAGCACTGAACATGTACATCTGGAAATCTTTATGACTTCATAGTTGCATGATCCTGTGAATGATTTGGACACTTTTCCCACACTTGGCATGGTATTTGCAAACTTTAACTAAAATTAAAACTATTAAAATTGTGTGCAGTAATTGACATGAAGTAAAATATAAATATTACATGGAAAAACTAAACAAATTTAAAAATAAAAACTTAAAGAAATGTTTCCTTGGCAGCTAACTGACATAATTTGAATACATTTGAATTGAAACTAAAACTTAAACTCAAATCAAAATAAATTAAAATTATATATATATATATATATATATATTAAAAACTAATAAAAATGACAAAAGCACATATAATTAAAATGAAAATTGAAAATATAAAAATAAAAGTTAATTCAAAATTAAATTATACTAGTGAAATATGTATTATAATAGTGGGATATTTATTAAATTATAATAGTGAAATAATATCAAACCAAGTGCCATTTATTTGAAAGACTGCACAAACACACTTTCCAAGTAAAATATGCACAAAAAAAAGTTTATTTGCTTTTTAAAATGATGAATTAATATATATACAATTCAAAATTGAGATACTGAACACTTTCTGAACACAGTGGATCATGTTCATAGTAATTGTGTTGAATTTAACTTGTGTGAACTTGAGGGAAAAAATGACATCATACATCCTCTGGAAATCACTTTAGGAACAGGTTAAATATCATTGCAAAAATGGCTCAGAAATTACTACTGGGGCCAACTGTTTGTACAGAATAGTATATAATACTGATAAAGTACAGTAAAATTACTCAGACAGGAAGCATGTTTTGGAATTCTTAACAGAAGTCTCTCTCTCTCTCTCTCATTGTTGATTCAGTATTCTGTAATCTCATAGCTTTCTATAAGTCCAAAGTTCTCACAGGGTGTGTGCCAGTATACGTGTGTGTTTAAAAGTGCAAGTGACCAATCCGCCTGCTCCGTCAGGTATTTCTAATGCTCGATTAACACTTAGATGACATCAGCTCACAGAAAGCCTGAGAGGACGAGAGTAAACAGAACTCTACATGCCACAGACTTGCTTAGGGAATCAATCATTGAGACAGACGCAGCCACAAATGGCAGTGTACATTGTTTTCCATGTAACGCTCGAGATGTTTAATTGTGTCTTAAATGCTATGGCAACCGAATCAATCTTGCCAGCCATTTGTGCACCTGTTTCATAGGTTACCTACGAACTTTGTCACACATTAACTACAAAACCCCACCTTAAGGAGTCAACTGGCTTCCTTTCAGTATAGTGTGTCCATGATAGTTGCCTTGCATGCAAAATTGCTAGTATACATACTTGTATCAAAAGGACTTTGCTAGTCTGTTAAATGGTGATATGGGGAGGAAATATAACCTGATTAAAATCAGTCTCAGTCATGCTCTAGATAAGACAGGCTTGGATTTACTTTAGTTGAGCTCTAGACCAATGTCAAAAGATGTTTAATGAGGTGTGGTGCTCACTAGCCCTCTGTTGTGTTTCGTGATGTCTCCTGGACATGAAAACATCCCATGGTGGTTGGGTTTTCCTCTTTTTCTCTTATCCACTCCCTCTTCCCTTTCTTTACATGCCTGAACATGTGTTTGGGCACATGATTTTATCTGATACTCGACTCTCTGTGTGGATGGACAATTCATACAATGACAACATGATGCAATCTTACCAAATTGATCTCATCTTCATTGGCTATTCTGTCTCTGTCACGAGAAGATTATATGATATGGGATGCTGTTGTTGTATTTAGAAGTATAGGATAGGAAAGCTGAAATAGCTTTTGTTAGTTAAAAATGAGTCCATTTAACAACAGGATGATGTAACAGTACCAGTGTAAAACTGCAGCAGTCAAAATAAAAAAAAAGATCTTTATAAAATATATTTATAGCATTTATAATTGTAAAATAGATATTTATACACACTATCATTTGACAGTTTGGAGTCAGTAAGATTTTTTTTTATACTTAAAAAAAAACAAAACTAAAACTAATTAATACTTTTATTCAGCAAGGATGCATGGAATTGATCAAAAGTGACAGCAGACTTACATTGTTACAAGGTATTTCTGCTTCTTGAGCACCAAATCATATTTATCAGGATAACACTGAAGACTGGACTGATGATGCTGAAAATTCACAGGAATGAATTTTACATTTTAAAATATATTCAAATATTAAACTCTTATTTTAGATTGTAATAATATTTCACAGTGTTTTATTGTATTTTTAACAAATAAATGCAGCCTTGGTGAGCATAAGAATTAAAGAAAAAAATTATGAAAAATAAAAAAAAATTATTTGGTTCAATTTAAAACAAATGGGACTTGTTTGATATTTTATCAAATGCAAAGACATACATTTTCATTTGTGGCTTTAATATATGTATGTACTGACAATGTACTGTTGTGCATTTATATATCATAAAACAAAATCATATGAAGTATAAATTATAGCTTGCTTGCTAAACATCAGTATTTAAGGGCAAAGTGTGTGTAAAATCCCTTTGCATAAGAAGATCCCAAACAAATGAGCCTGAAATAGCAGAACACAGCTGATGTCGAGGAGTGTTATTGCTCAGTTGTCCCGTGTGTTTAAGTGGCAGGTGGACGTTAGGAAACCAGGGGGTTGAAGCAGACATTCTAACCCCTTTTACACGAGAACCGGACCCTGGCGCTCCATCCCATGTCACTATTGTCTCCACCCCTCCTGCCTCCATTCTGCCATCGTCTTTTTCTCCTTAAACCACCCTTTTGTTGTCTTTTTCTGATGGCATTTCTGGCCCCTTGTTGTCAGAGTCCTAAATGAGTCTTGACTGGCCTGTGGGCCACTGGAGAAGCACAAAGGAGAGCGTTCCCCTCGCTACAGTGGAGCCATTGTGGCTTTCAACAATGCACTAATTGGCGACGACAATTAAGCACGACCAACACTCAGGTTCAATTTGCCCACTCCTCAATACAAATCACAGGCAAATGAGTCAGACCGTGCACGAACAGCTCACACACACATTCACACGGCCCTGCTAAAATAACAGCTATTCTCATAAGCAGAGCGCAACTACCAAATATACGCTCCCACCCCTTCAGCGAGTTCATGTTAGCTGTGAAGGGAAATACTGCAGGAGACTCATACTGTGAGGAGGGTGAAACAAGAACAGGCTGTTTAGCTTGTCCAGACGGATTGGGAATTTCACAAAAGCTATTTTCTTTTCAGTGATTTAATGCAGTATGATTTTTATTTTGATGTAAAAAGATTTGATAAAAATTCTGCTTTGATACTTAATAAACATAGTATCTAATGTGTTTGTTTCTCTTTCTTTTAGGTACAACTTCAGCATAATTCATCTATTGTTCTGTGTGTGGAAAAAACCCCCCACAGCATATCCCTAAAAACATCCTCTTAACACAAAAAAATCTTCACCGTTCCAAAAAAAAGGACGCAACAAGTCCAGATATGTGTAAAAAAAATCCATCTTACAGGCATCTTCAGCATTGAGCTGTCACACATTAAGACTGTAATGGAGTCGGGGATCAGCAGGACGCCTCGATTTTAAGCCGAGGCTCGAAAACCGGCTTTAAGAGTTAGCGAACAAGCACATTCTCACAAAAACACACACAAAGGAGGAGAGACTTGGCATGTTCCGGCCCATCGGCAGTGGTTGGATCCTCATGGATTATTCTCTGTCAGAGAAAGGCTTTAGAGCTCTCTAAGGCCAGGACAAATTACTGTTCTCTTTCAAGAGAAGAAAAAAAGCAGGGGAGGAGGAAAAAACGAGGGAAGTGTTGAAAAAGTAAACCGAGGAGGAAGCGTCTGGGGTGGCCGGCCATTAGCTTAACCGAGACATCACTCAGACAAGAATTGGGAAAGATTTGCGAAACTATATTAAACATTTATTTTAATATTTTCCTGCACATGTAAGGTGATGAAAGTGAATATATAGAACAGGAGGGGAAAAAATTCACACAGGTGTTCATGGTGACTACATGGAAGTGTCCAAGTACAGTTTATATTTTTTATATTCAAATATGTATATACTATTATAATAGTATAGTATGTATACGCACAGTGCCCTCCACTAATATTGACACCCTTGGGGGGTGGGGGGGGGTTGATCTCATTATGAAATAAATGTTTTTCTCTGGTTCATGTTGGCCACAATTATTGGCACCCATTTATTGCATTGTCCTTTTGCCAAGATAACAGCTCTGAGTCTTCTTCTATAATACCTGAGTTTGGAGAGGCCATCAGGTTTTGATATTTTATCTGGTATTTGCTAGAATCCGTGATACCATGTATCTGAACAAGATGTCCAGGACCTCCAGCAAAAAAATAGGCTTAAATAGTGCGATTAAAAATCTTAATCTATTAACAGCCAATATACATAATAATTGATGACTTCACGTTTGTTATCTTGGCTGTGTGCTTAGGGTTGTTGTCCTGTTGGAAGATGAACCTTCGCCCCAGTCTGAGGTCCAGAGTGCTCTGGAGCAGGTTTTCATCAAGGAAGTCTCTGTACATTGCTGCATTTAACTTTCCCTCGATTCTGACTAGTCTCCCAGTTCCTGCCACTGAAAAACATCCCCACAGCATGATGCTGCCACCACCATGCTTCACTGGGATGGTATTGGCCAGGTGATGAGCAGTGCCTGGTTTCCTTTAGACATGATGCTTGCCATTCAGGCCAAAGAGTTCAATCTTTGTTTCATCAGACCAGAGAATTTTGTTTCTCATGGTCTAAGAGTCCTTCAGGCGGGCTGTCATGTGCCTTTTATTATATAGACAGGTGTGTGCCTTCCCAAATCATGTCCAATCAACTTAATTTACCACAGGTGGACTCCAATCAAGTTATAGAAACATCCCAAGGATGATCAGTGGAAACAGGATGCACCTGAGCGCAATTTTGAGTGTCATTATGGGGTATTGTTTGTAGAATTTTGAGGAAAATAATGAATTTAATCCATTTTGGAATAAGGCTGTAACATAAAATGTGGAAAAAGTAAAACTTTGTGAATACTTTCCGGATGCACTGTACAACAGTTACCTATGGAAGCTTGTTTCCTCCACAGAATAAAACATTTTAAAAGATAATTGCAATTTTTTATCTCGCAATCGCGAGTTTATATTGCGCAATTCTGACTTTATAACTCACAATTCTGACTCGCAATTGCGAGAAAAAGTCAGAATTGTGAGATAAAAAGTCACAATGACCTTTTTTATAAACATTGTTCAGATGTTGTATTTCATGACAGTGGTCAGGTTTTGTCCTTAAAATGCTCGTGTGCAGGACACAAGATTTTAGTTTAGAGCTTGTAACTAAGGCTTAAGCAATTGATAGCAGACTTATGCAGTTATTAATGTAGTGAGTTATTAGAGTGTGAGAGAGAGAGAGAGAGAGAGAGAGAGAGAGAGAGAGAGAGAGAGAGAGAGAGAGAGATTATGTGAATTACCTCAGTCTGTGCATCTCTTTCAACAGTGTTCGGCAGCAGGATCTACTAATACGAAACTGTAAGAACAGCGCCTTTATTACCTCGCTAGTGAGAAATGGCATGAAGCTTTTAAGTTGTTAAACTATTTTACTAATAAAATCATCAGAGCAGTGCTGACAACACGTTTCTGTGCGAGTGTGTGTCTGTAGGCCTACTGTATATGTGTGTTTGAGTGGGAGAGCAGAAAGATCAGGAGAAAGAGAGTATGTGCTTTCTGTACATAATATGTAATTTTGTGGCAAAAAACATAGAAATAATTTGTCATTTTTATCCTATTGTTTACTATATTTATTTGCTTAATCAGTGTCATTGTGGGGTATGGTTCATTTGCTGTTGTAGGCTGTTAAAACATTGGAAATAACTGAAATCATTTGATGATACGGCCAAGACCTGCTTGGAACTACTGTAGCTAAGCGTTTCTCTGAAAATAATTGCACACCTTAGAACATCCGTTAACCAATCAGATTCAAGCATTCAACAGCCCTGTAATATGTGTGTGTATGTGTAATATATATATATACACACACTCACCTAAAGGATTATTAGGAACACCTGTTCAATTTCTCATTAATGCAATTATCTAATCAACCAATCACATGGCAGTTGCTTCAATGCATTTAGGGGTGTGGTCCTGGTCAAGACAATCTCCTGAACTGGGAAAGAAAGGTGATTTAAGCAATTTTGAGCGTGGCATGGTTGTTGGTGCCAGACGGGCCGGTCTGAGTATTTCACAATCTGCTCAGTTACTGGGATTTTCACGCACAACCATTTCTAGAGTTTACAAAGAATGGTGTGAAAAGGGAAAAACATCCAGTATGCGGCAGTCCTGTGGGAGAAAATGCCTTGTTGATGCTAGAGGTCAGAGGAGAATGGGCCGACTGATTCAAGCTGATAGAAGAGCAACTTTGACTGAAATAACCACTCGTTACAGCCGAGGTATGCAGCAAAGCATTTGTGAAGCCACAACACGCACAACCTTGAGGCGGATGGGCTACAACAGCAGAAGACCCCACCGGGTACCACTCATCTAATATATAATATATATATATAATATATATATATATATATATATATATATATATATATATATATATATATATATTAATAATATAATTAATAAATAAATTAAATAAAATACAATGAATCTGCAAAAATAAATAAAAGAAAATCAGCAGGGCTAAACATTGGGGATTTTTTTACTTTCAGAGTTTTAACCACAAAATGATCCATTTCTATATTAGCTAGACTACTTTTTAAAAATTTTTTTACATATTTAATAACACACTTTTGCTGGAAACAAAAGCACAGAATACAAAACATCACTGATTAGGTTGCAGTTTTCAACACATACTCATGCTTTCAAGACTATTAAAAGTAATTTTTCAGTCAACTGGTCCGAAACTCACTCACACTGGCCCTGGGCCAGCAGACCATCCTTATTGTTGAGCCCTGGTAAGGTTGGACAAATATTTAAAATGCCTTAAGAATGAAGAAAATACCTCCATGGTAACTATTCTCAATAGAATCATGATATCACTAGACTGTATTTCAAATGTTTATATGTCGGTACCGCTGTGCAAAAAATTAGAAGCCTCATGCTGTGGTCTCTAACAGGTCCAGTGGTTGTTGGTACAACTCCAGACAGAACCAGATACAAGCATGTGGCTTTTAATTTGGGATTAGCTCGTGAGTCAGTGCTTGGACCCAATCTGGTGCACCAGGACCCAAAAGGGAACACCACAACCACAGCCACGGCTATGATGCATTTGTTCCACGGCTGCCACCTTGGATTCTGACCAGGAAACTAATCCATGTAGAATTGAAATTACTTTGCAAAATCCTAAAAGTCAATTTAGATGACGACATTAGTGTTAAAGTATAAAAAGAGCAGAATGTGTTAAGTAATTTTCTTTATTGGCAACAGTGGTAAAAAAAAAAGGAAAAGGAAAAAAAGAGAAAACTGGAAGGAACCTGCACCAGTACTGAAACACAAATATTTGTAGTTGCAAGAGGTTGTCTGTAATGGAGAGTTTACAGAATACAAGAAAGCACAGGGAAAATCCGGAAAATGATACAGAAATTGCAGTGAAGTATATAAATACAATAAATACTTCTGAAACAAAACTGAAATGTAAATATACAACTGAGAACAAGATGACGGCAAAAAAAACCTCCATTACACCTTCAACAAACATGAAAATGAAAGACCAATTTGGTGTACTGAAGGAACAAACAATATTCACCAAGTACATCCACTGAGTTCCCTTTTAGTTTGTCCCATTATTCAGTGTGTTAAGAATCCCTGATTTTAAAGAACAGTACGAATAATGCAATGTAACATAATACATCAACTTTCAAAGCAAACTGATTTCAAATACACCATTACATCTTACAGTATCAAGTAAAACATGGTGCATTAAGCTCAGTTCAAGTTTAAAACGGTGAAATGACAAGATCTCTGATGGGAAAACAAGAGACTGCCAGATTTTGGAAAGATTACTTTTTTTTAGTAAGATAAGTAAAGGTCTTCGCCTTCAAATACCAAAACGATTAAGTGATAATATTACGATATATTCTTTAGCCTGATATTCTGATTAGATTAAATACTGAAACATTATTTGATTGACTATATCTTGCTAATCGAAGAACATCAACAGGCCGATGCATTGGCTTTCAATTTAAGGCAGGCAAACAGACACAGATTCAATAAATACAACCAAATGTTCTAACACATTCATCCATCCATCATTGAACATCATTTTATCACACACCAACCACACGCAAACTAAGACTGAATCCCATTTAGAAGTAAACTTCTTGGTGCAAAACAAGCTCATAACAAAACTTAAATATACACATTTTCTCACACACACACACAAAAAAAAATGTAACATGGTAGCAAATGAAATGTAAATTGACCTAGACCCATCTGCACGAGTTCGTTGGCCGATAATAAACTCAAGATGGTTTGTCGTTGTGTCAAACATCAAGCGTACAGCTCCAGTTTGAACGTTTCACATCCTATATAACCAGTAACTTGTGGCCGGTTTTTGAATGTGTAGGTAGTTCCAATGCGTTTATATCAGTAAAGCTAAATGTGATTTATATCTAAAACAGTTTGCTGGTGAGGTGTCCAGGAAAAGAGACACTGCTACTGTATGCTTATAGCAGAAAAAAACTGAAAAAAATAACAAAAGAAAATGGGAAAATTAGATTTAATAATGATTCTCGGGATTCAAGGGAGCATTCTAAAATGTCAGTTTTTGTATCGTCCACATATTGTCCAACTAGGTCTGGTCAAATAAGGCAGCAAAAGGAAAACAAGTGACTTTATTGCCAATTCTAAGTTCAAGTAGCAAGAAAAAAAACAGTATGTGCGCAGAGAGGCAGCGTGGATCCAAAGCAGTCCACGGCGGGTTTGCTTTGCGTTTCTTGTTAAAAAGATGTACAAATGCTAAACAAAGCCCTGGAACTCTAGACTGTAATTTTGGGGCTTGGTGGCCGAGGGTAGTTTGTAATCATAGACCAGGCGGTTAGCAAGAACAACGTGGTTCAGCTGCTTATAGGCAGTGCCATTGAGTGTTGATAAACAGTCAAACTTTTTAAACTTCAGCTGGACGGGACGAGACACCAGCCCTAGTTCACATTACACAACTCGAACCTTCGGTGTAGTCCGCAAAGCTCAAAGCGTCACGGATTTAGGATGAAAACAGGTATGGAAACATACTATGACTGAAAGTGCTATAAACTTGTAATAAATAAAAATCGTTGAACAAATTGCAAATGTGAAAATGCAATAATGAATACATGTTAAAACAAAAAAATATATTTTTGTTCTGAGGATGTTCATCACGTTCAGCCTTCATGTGCTCTAGATCAAGGGTCTTCGGCATCGTAGGTTAACTACAGCGTGGAGGGAAACCGAATGGAGCGGCCAGACTGCCATCTTGCAGCGCTCATTTTCACCGAACCATTAATGGATTAGAAGCTCTATTTGTGTCCAGAAATTGGTTTGAATCATCGCTCTTGGATTGTGAGTCTGCCAAAAAGTGCATTATTTTACATCTGTCAGTGAGAGTGTGTTTATGTGCAAGTGTGTGAGCGTACTTTGCCTGTATTTGTCGGTTGGCCCTGGCTGTCATTTGGTAGATGAAAGGGAAGGGTAAATTGGTATCATTATGAAGCCTCTGCTCTTCGGGAGCTGAATTATTGTCTCTGTGCCCATCTCTCTCAGGTGAGGGAGAATGTAAAAAAACAAAAACTCCTCTGTTTCTCGGTTTCCACGAAGCACTTCCACCGAAGGACCGCAGTATCTTGTCCTTCTTGGATACAGCAGCACTTGGACTTCATTAGTGCAGTGTGCTCGGCACCGCTCTCAATAAACCGTCTCAGGTGTCCAGCTCAAAGCAGTCTAGCACTTCGTCATCAGGGCTGTCGTGAGGGCCGTGCCTCTTCCAGAATGACGCCGGCTTCTTGTGCAGTTCTCTGCGTACGCATCGTGGGCACGGCTGCGCTCGCATCCGACACTCGGCGTGGAAGACGGCTCCGCAGCCCTCGCATCTGCAGTCAAAACACAAAAGAAAGATGATCCAAACATTCATTGATAATATCCCTATTCTAGCTTATGCTACCCTAAGCAATGTCTAAAACGTAGTATTTCAGGCACTTTTTGTGATTATTCGACTCTTCATGACGGAGCGTCTGCTAAATGAATATATGTAAATGTATTAATGTTTCATTAATGTTTTTGAAAAAAAGTCTCTTATGCTCCAAAAGGCTGTATCAAAATACAGTAAAAACAGTAGCATTGCAAAATATTCATCCCACTATTGTGAATTGTACATTAAAAGGATGACTTTTGTGTGTGTGTATGTGTGTTTGTGTGTAAACACATACATGTCCTTTTAAATATCTTCTTTTATGCAGTCCCAGTCTATATAAAACTACTACTCCTTCACTAGAACAATTAGGAGCTCAAGGGCTCCTCATTCCTCTAAAGAGAAACAACTTCTCCCTGTGCACCATCATGGGCGGTAGTAGCCCAGTGGTTAAAGTTTTTGGGCTGCCAAGCCAAGACTTAAACCAAGATCACTGTTGGCAAAGAGGTTGTGCCATACTAACCAGAAGTACTACTGGTGGTCTATTCCTGAAAAAGGTCTGCTTTGCACAAAAGCATAAAAAGGCCTTGTTTTTATTAGAATTTTAGGAAGTCATTCCTCTTGACATAATATGATTTCCTCTTTATAGAGAACTGTCAGTAAACAGACCCCCAGAACTGAAGCATGCCCAACATGAATAAAACCTAGAGCATGTTAACAAGATAATACTAGCTGACAGGATGTCTATTTTAAATCGGCCTCTATAAATAAATAATTCTTTCCAACAGTAAGGATCCAAAAGCCATAAGGGCTGTGGTGTACTTGCTCATCAGAGAGGTGTGGTTTGTGGAATTTATGGTGGGGCGTGGAGACACCTTCTGCTCTTATGACTGCACCAATGGCCTATTAAGCATGTACTGTTACAGATACAACATGAAGTGCATACAAACACACCCATGAAATTCTGGAAAAACTAAACAGGTCACACAGTGAAGCAGTTAGTGCAACACCTGGATCCAGCTGTACTAACAGACATGCTCAAATTGCCTGCATGGACAGATGTGACTGGGTCTATCAGTGAATCAATATGTACCAATAGTAAGTAGGGATGTGCAGATACGATACACAGTATCAGTATTGCCTCCAATACCGCTATTATTTGCCGGATAGGGTATCGGTCAGACAGGACCGATCCAAATCCGATACTGTGCGTTTAATATTCTGTGTTATTGTTAAGCCCCAGTGCCCCACAAAAGGCACAAAAACATTATAAAGCATCATCAACACTTTGTGCACTATATTAAGTGTTCTGAAGCCATTTCATAGTTTAATGTGAGGTACAGATGAATATTCGAGTCATTAAATGCTTCCTTCCGCCGCGTCTGTCAGTCATTCTCCATTTAGCTTTCAAACTGCGTGTCGCATTCGGTTACGAATCTCTCTCCAAGATGATTCACTGTTCCTGTTATGCTTGATCTGTCGATAACGGTCTATGGTTTCGCATTAAAATTACTTTATCTGGCTGGAGTTTATTGCTGTGTTACTTTCTTCCGGGTGTCTGTTAGATCACAACACTGGACTAGAGATTGTATTGTTCTTCACACGCACTAACTAAATTTTTAAACTGTTAAAAGAAACGGCTCAATAAAATATCACAAAGACAGATAAACTATGCATCAATATATCTTCCCTTTGTGTTTTGAACTTTGTAATGCAGACGGAGCGCTGTGTTGTGACTCCATGTTGTTTCAAGCGCATCATCCTGCGCACGGGATGCGCATAAGCCCTTTGTGCCACTCTGTATTGGAGCCTTTCGTATTATAATACTGCGCAATGAAAGATTATTAATAGCCTTTCTTGTTCTGCCCCATCTATAATATGTTGCTGCCTCATTAAAAAAAGCTGTGCTATACATTTAAAATAACTGTCTTTTAATTTCTTAGTATATAGGCCATATTTCTATAAATATATTTACTTGTTTTTCATGAATGTATTTTTTTCATGACAATGTCTAACATTTTACTAGATTACATTTTTTTGGTATCGGATTAGAATGGTATCAGTGCATCCCTAATAGTAAGGCTGTAAATCGATTTATATAATTAAATGCAATGAATCTCTTCATGCACTCATTCATTTTTTTAAGGAGAGAAAATAAAACAGTATGTTGTGCTCTGAAAAAATATAATATAATAAAAGATATATATCTTTCTTACGTAATATACACTGATCAGGCACAACGTCCTAATATTGTGTTGGTCCCCCTTTTGCTGCCAAAACAGACCTGACCCGTCGAGGCATGGACTCCACTAGACCCCTGAAGGTGTGCTGTGGTATCCGGCACCAAGATGTTAGCAGCAGATCCTTTAAGTTGCGAGATGGGGCCTCCATGGATCAGACTTGTTTGTTCAGCACTGTCTAAGTTCTGATGTTCACATGCCCACTGTTTGCACGTTCAGCGGTGGGCAGGGGTCAGCATGGGCACCCTGACTGGTCTGCGGCTATGCAGCCCCATACGCAACAAACTGTGATGCACTGTGTACTCTGACACCATTCTATCAGAACCAGCATTAACTTCTTGAGCAATCTGAGCTACAGTAGCTCGTCTGTTTGATTGGACCACATGTGCCAGCCTTCACGCCCCTCGTGCATCAATGAGCCTTGGCCGTGCATCAATGAGCCATGACCACTTTTGATAGATATTGACCACTGCAGACCAGAAACACCCTACAAGAGCTGCAGTTTTGGAGATTCTCTGACCCAGTCGTCTAGCCATCACAAATTGGCTCTTGTCAAACTTGCTCAAATTCTTTGCGCTTGCCCATTTTAACTGCTTTTTTAACACATCAACATAAAGACAAAATGTTCACTTAATATATAATATATCCCTAATATATCCCACACACTAACAGTTGCCTTGATGAAGAGATAAACAGTGTTATTATAATACCTGTCAGTATTATTTATAAAAAGCATATATATTTATTAAAGCATATTTACATATATTTTTTAAATATTAAAAAAATATAAAAATATATTCACATATTGAGCTAGAAAAATATTTATATTTATTTATTTGTACATATATTTAAACAAATACAAATAAAAAAAATTATGTTTTTTAATTTGCTTTTAAAAGGTCTCTCTCCATACTTTACAGGTCTGCTGAGGTATTCTGACCAGTCTACAGAAAATCAAACATTTGTTTTAACCATGTTAGATAAATGGGTAACACTTTAAAATAAGGTTTCATTTGTTAACATTAGTTAATGTATTAACTAACATGAACTAACAATGAGCAATACATTTGTTACTGTATTTGTTAATCTTTGTTAACGTTAGTTTACAGTACATTAACTAATGTTAACAAATACAACTGTTGGTTTTAATAATGTTTTAGTAAATGTTGAAATTAACTTTAAAGATTAATAAATGTTGTAGAAGTGCAGTTCATGTTAACTAATGTAGTTAATCAATGTTAACTAATGAAACTTAACTTGCTTATTGTAAAGTGTTACAGATGAATGTAACTGCACTAACCTTATCTAATTCATTTCAAAATGTAACACAGCCCTAACCAATAGTCATTGAGGCTTTATCAGTGTTGCCGTGCGAGGAGCTATGTTTAAATAGCAGCATCTGTTCTGGGAACTGCACTTCACTTCGCTGGAGAGTCCGAAAGATTCTAGTCACACTGGTGGTATGAAGACCAGAGAGCGGTTTATCAGCTGCAGGCCATAAGCGGCCAACACACGGCATGCTGAAAAAAGCTGAAATGCTCGAAGGATTAACTGTCCCCTTACACAGGGTGTACTATCACTGCATCATCACACCTCAATCCACCACCCGCTGGGTGTGACTAACATGAAACAGAGGCTGGACAATCATCAGCAATGAGCTGTGGACCATTTGACAGACAACTGCCACTTTATGAACTACACCTTTGGTTCCTCTGCTAGGACACTTGTCTTTGAAGGAAACTCACTTCATATATCTCACCTTGGGTCTAGTTAGTAAAACGTAATTGCAAAAATGGGTGAAAAGTGAAGCTACTTTTATGTTTTTAGGCCATTGTATGTAGCATTTTTGATTTCACAGAGCTTAAACGTCACGAGACATTCAGAGGTGAAACAGTGGCTACATGTCTCACCTTCTGGTGGAATTCTCCTGGAAGGGATAGATGACCTGGCCGTTTTGGCAAAGCTCACAGATGAAGCCCTTCTCCCGGCACAGACTACAGCTGTAGACATGAGAGCTGGCAAACTTGATCACCTTAGACAGGAAGGGAGCAAGCTTTCCATCTATGACCTGTAGAAAAGAGAAAGACATTACAAAAGTGGGGTTAGCTGTAAGCATTCCATGACTGTAGGGGTGGGCGATATGACCAACTTCTTATAATCACATTAATATGAGTCATTTTATTTCACTATATCACAGTATAGTTATTTTTGCTGGAAAAATAAGGTTATTATGATACCAAAAGTTTAGATTCCAATCAATTTTTACAATTCTCAATTTCACAGCAAAATTGTTATAAAATAAGAAACGAATTACAAGCAAACAGGACAAATGAATGCAACAGTACAAAGATACAAACAAAATAAAGAGTGCTTTATGTTTTTCGGGTAGGTCTACTATTGGCTTGTTTCCACCAAGTGGTACGGTTCAGTACAATTTGGTACGGTACGCAATTTTTGACGTTTCCATTGTCAGAAGTTGTGAATGGTACCCTAATTCTGAACCGTACCACTTTTTTGGCACCCTTCCGTTGGGGTACCTAGCACAGTAGTCCGGTACTAAAGGGTGGAGCTAGACTCACTGCAGAACGCTGACTGGTTGAGAGTCACTTGCGCATGCTTTTTCGGCTGTTTTTTTCCTTGCAACCTGCAGCCTTGGCTCAAACAAAGCGTGTCGTCTTCTTCTGACAACAGCCACATGCGAGAAGCAAGAACAAGATCTGCTGTATGTTGTCCATTGATGTTTACTGTGTCGCTTTCGTCTTCGCGTGAGAATGACGTTGACCGCTATACCATACCTACCATAAGCGTACTGCTGGCGGTGGAAACGCAAGCCGGACTAGGGTTTACACTCCCGAATCGTACTGTACAGTCATAACAGAAGAAATACTACAGAAATGTAGGACGTAAAGCCGCGCTGTGTGAGCGGCAGCTTTTTTGCAAGTTTCTTATGTGTGCTCACGTTGTATGGTTTAAAATTTCTTGAATGATTAAAATAGCAAGGCTCGAAAATGCATGCAAATGATAAACTTTTCTGTGACACCACAGCACAGCACTGCAATGTCATATGAGTGTAACTGCAATAAGGTGCAATAGATCAAAATCTACCAGTTGTCAAATAACACATTGTCATATTCTACCAGTATCGTATATATTACATATTAAGGGTAATCGCTCACCCTTACAAGACTGAAACTCGAAATGGACAGTAATCATCCTGTTAACAGAGGTCTATCTGAGATTTTAGCGACTGGACAAACACTTAAGAACAAGCTACAATGGGAGCCAAGTACAAAAAAAAAAGAAGAAGAAAAAAAAAAAAGACATCACATGAGGAATCCACATGAAAACTAATGAATGCTTAGAGAGTGGGGGGCTGGCTAGGGATCGAGGGTGGGGTAATTCCTTTTGGGAGACTGTTTGCAAAAAATAATATGTGAATGCCATTTATCGGTCAGAGTAGTTAAAAATCGGCCTGGTCTTTGAAAGCGGGACGCTGAAGAAGGTGTATTGTGGGCAGTTGAATGAGACAGGGGAAGGGGCCTAGACCTCCAGTGCATATTCACCAAGGGGGCAGAGACAAGTGGCTACACCTGGCAGCACTGTAGCACACCAATTAAAGGGCCTGCCAGCATTCTTCAGCCCTTCCACAAGGAGCCAGCCACAGAATGGAGGAGAAGAGGGGACAGGAGAGCTTGGGAGGGTGGGACGGGAAGGCTCGAGGGAAAAGAAAGAATAAAGGAAGGACCACCACAGTCTCCCACGAAAGACGCGCACACACATACGCAGCGTGAGCGGGGAGAATGGGTTGAAAAGGGAAAGGTTTGTGTGGGAACAGGGAATCTAGACTCTACAGCCATTACCAAAGTTCCCAGATGATGTGTTTAGTTACTTAAAATGTGGTGTGTAGTGTTTATATTGATGCATTGGGCAGATTCAAGGTACACATTTGATCAGTTCTTGCTTCCCCTTGGAATCCCATAACTTTTGCATTGCTAACACAGTGCTCTACTGTTTGAGGGTTGTACATTTCTTACATTAGTGTATTAAAATATAATTTGAATCCATGGGAATGAACTGGGTATGACTGAGCAATATATAATCAAATGTTTCCTCTAACTGAAAATATTAAATATAACTCTTTTAAGCCATTTCAGAGCAAACATATTGCAGATGCACATTTATAATATAGTATACTATAAATATTTGTAGATTATATTAAATAAATATTTTGATTATATTAAATAATCAAAAGGCACTCAATTGGACACTTTTTTTAACACCCAGCTCCACCATGCTCTCAAATGTAATAATTATCACCATCATCAATATACTGTATATATATACACTGTATACACTCACCTAAAGGATTATTAGGAACACCTGTTCAATTTCTCATTAATGTAATTATCTAATCAACCAATCACATGGCAGTTGCTTCAATGCATTTAGGGGTGTGGTCCTGGTCAAGACAATCTCCTGAACTCCAAACTGAATGTCAGAATAGGAAAGAAAGGTGATTTAAGCAATTTTGAGCGTGGCATGGTTGTTGGTGCCAGACGGGCCGGTCTGAGTATTTCACAATCTGCTCAGTTACTGGGATTTTCACGCACAACCATTTCTAGAGTTTACAAAGAATGGTGTGAAAAGGGAAAAACATCCAGTATGCGGCAGTCCTGTGGGCGAAAATGCCTTGTTGATGCTAGAGGTCAGAGGAGAATGGGCCGACTGATTCAAGCTGATAGAAGAGCAACTTTGACTGAAATAACCACTCGTTACAACCGAGGTATGCAGCAAAGCATTTGTGAAGCCACAACACGCACAACCTTGAGGCGGATGGGCTACAACAGCAGAAGACCCCACCGGGTACCACTCATCTCCACTACAAATAGGAAAAAGAGGCTACAATTTGCACGAGCTCACCAAAATTGGACAGTTGAAGACTGGAAAAATGTTGCCTGGTCTGATGAGTCTCGATTTCTGTTGAGACATTCAGATGGTAGAGTCAGAATTTGGCGTAAACAGAATGAGAACATGGATCCATCATGCCTTGTTACCACTGTGCAGGCTGGTGGTGGTGGTGTAATGGTGTGGGGGATGTTTTTTTGGCACACTTTAGGCCCCTTAGTGCCAATTGGGCATCGTTTAAATGCCACGGCCTACCTGAGCATTGTTTCTGACCATGTCCATCCCTTTATGACCACCATGTACCCATCCTCTGATGGCTACTTCCAGCAGGATAATGCACCATGTCACAAAGCTCCAATCATTTCAAATTGGTTTCTTGAACATGACAATGAGTTCACTGTACTAAAATGGCCCCCACAGTCACCAGATCTCAACCCAATAGAGCATCTTTGGGATGTGGTGGAACGGGAGCTTCGTGCCCTGGATGTGCATCCCACAAATCTCCATCAACTGCAAGATGCTATCCTATCAATATGGGCCAACATTTCTAAAGAATGCTTTCAGCACCTTGTTGAATCAATGCCACGTAGAATTAAGGCAGTTCTGAAGGCGAAAGGGGGTCAAACACAGTATTAGTATGGTGTTCCTAATAATCCTTTAGGTGAGTGTATATTATATATATATATATATATATATATATATATATATATATATATATATATATATATATATATATATATATACATACATACATACATACATACATACATACATACATACATACATACATACATACATACATACATACATACATACACATACACACACACACACACACACACACACACACACACACACACACACACACACACACACACACACACACACATATACACATATACACACACACACACACACACACACACATACCATACCATACATACACCGATCAGGCATAACATTATGACCACTGACAGGTGAAGTGAATAAAACTGAAACTGAAATCTCTTCATCATGGCACCTGTTAGTGGGTGGGATATATTAGGCAGCAAGTGAAAAAATTTTCCTCAAAGTTGATATGTTAGAAGCATGAAAAAAGTGCATGGATTTGAGCGAGTTTGACAAGGGCTAAATTGTGATAGCTAGACGACTGGGTCAGAGCATCTCCAAAACTGCAGCTCTTGTGTGGTGTTCCCGGTCTGCAGTTCTTAGTATCTATCAAAAGTGGTCCAAGGAACCGGTGACAGGGTCATGGGTGGCCAAGGCTCATTGATGCACGTGCACGAAGGCTGGCCCATGTGGTCCGATCAAACAGACGAGCTTCTGTAGCTCAAATTGCTCAAGAAGTTAATGCTGGTTCTGATAGAAAGGTGTCAGAATACACAGTGCATCGCAGTTAGTTGGGTATGAGGCTGCATAGCCACAGACCAGTCAGGGTGCCCATGCTGACCCCTGTCCACCGCCAAAAGCGCCAACAGTGGGCACTTGAGCATCAGAACTGGACCACAGAGCAATGGAAGAAGGTGGCCTGGTCTGATGAATCACGTTTTCTTTTACATCACGTGGATGGCCGGGTGCGTGTGCGTCGCTTACCTGGGAAACACATGGCACCAGGATGCACTATGGGGAAAAGGCAAGCTGCGGAGGCAGTGTGATACTTTGGGCAATGTTCTGCTGGGAAACCTTGGGTCCTGCCATCCATGTGGATGTTACTTAGACACGTACCACCTACCTAAGCACTGTTGCAGACCATACACTCTTTCATGGAAACGGTATTCCTGGTGGCTGTGGCTTCTTTCAGCAGGATAATGTGCCCTGCCACAAAGCAAAAATGGTTCAGGAATGGTTTGAGGAGCACAACAATAAGTCTGAGATGTTGACTTGGCCTCCAAATTCCCTAGATCTCAATCCAATCGAGCATCTGTGGGATGTGCTGAACAAACAAGTCCGATCCATGGAGGCCCCACCTCGCAACTTACAGGACTTAAAGGATCTGCTGCTAACATCTTGGTGCCAGTTACCACAGCACACCTTCAGGGGTCTAGTGGAGTCCATGTCTCGACGGGTCAGGGCTGTTTAGGCAGCAAAAGGGGGACCAACACAATATTAGGAAGGTGGTCATAATGTTATGCCTGATATATACAAATATACCTATAAGATTAAATACATCCAAGAATATTTTCATTACATTTGATCCCTTTTAAACATTTCATATTTCACTATTAGAAAAAATTCTTCATATTTCACCGATGTACTACCTAAGTCACAAGGACTCAAGGCAGAAAGACCCACATTGCTATAAAGTAGTCATTGTCATTGCCCAATGAACATAGAGGTGATGCTGTTGGCAGGCTCTCTCAGTACAGGCACCAGGAGAGCCCTTAACCATCCATCCATCAAGTAGCTTTCAGTTCAGAGTCAGACACTCCTGTTTTTCTCTGCTCGGGCTGACAGAAGCCCAATAACCTGCCTTTTCCCATGTGAAGGAGTAATATAGCAAGGCATTAAGGAAACGCTGCAAGCCACCAATCAAAGCGGTGGGGTGAGCACACTTGCCGTCCTTTGGTAAAGATGATGTATACTCCCCTTGATCAATGCTGGCAGAGGGAGTAATTAAGCATTTCAATAATTTAGCAGGCACAGTGAGCGAAACAGCGAGTACGCTTACGCCAGGCTTGATGGGGGTGGACTATGAAGAGCAAGAGGGCTGTTAAGAAGAGTTATTGACAAAATAGTGAGAGTGTGAATTTATATATCAACAGCTAGACACGCTCAACTTGCAGTAATTGACCCTCAGGGGCTAAGTTAAATAGTAGTAAGGATAAATGTTGCCTAAAATATTACTATACATTAAAACACATTACTAAATATACATTTATATTATTTTCATAAATATATGTTAATACACTACACATTAAATTGATCAAAAATTACATTAAAAGACATTTGTTGCAAATATTACTATTTTTCTATTTCTAGTTACTTTTAATATTTTATTCATCAACGAATCCTGACTTTTTTTTTATCACTGTTTCCACAAAAAATAGTAACAACTGTTTTCAACTGATAATAATAAGAAATGTTTCTTGAGCAGCAAATCAGCATATTAGAATGATTTCTGAAGGATCATGTGACACTGAAGACTGGAATGATGCTGAAAATTCAGCTTTTCCATCACACAAATAAACTACATTTTAAAATATATTAAAATAAAAAAACAGTTATTTTAAATTATAATAATATTGCACCAAATTAATGTTAATGCTGTATTTTTGATCAAGTCAATGCAGCCTTGCATAAGAGACTTCTAAAACATTAAAAACTCTTACAGAACTCAAACTTTTGAACGGTAGTAGTACACATTAAAAAATGTATACATTTAAAACAATACTTTGCAACCTCAAAATAAGCATTGCAAAAATGTTTTAATGTAAAAAAAAGAAAGAAATATAAGTCAGTAATCAAATTTGAGACATTATTAATCATGTAAAATCTTTGCACAGATGCACATTGGATCATCTCAAATAAGGATGGAGAACATGATCATCAGGAACTTGCAGTTCAAGTGGTCATTAAAGCAAAAGGGAGACACAAATACTAAAGATATACATTTTAAAGTCATTGTTTTACTCAAATGTTAATGTTGAAAAAAAGCCTATAAGAATGCACATGTATTAAAGTTGGGCAGCTCACTAAAACCAGCATCTTTGTGGCTACTGCAGGAGGCATGGGTGACGTCTGCCAAATCAACTCCCCCCAAATTCCCCACCTTTTGCTCCTGTCTAGCATGTGCTTTGTCGTCAGTTGCTTAATCCCCTAAAACCACAGTTTAGCGCCTACTTCTTCATCCCCTTCTCAGCCCTGGCCCTAATGTCCTCGTCTGCTCTATTAAACGGCAGAGAAAGGGCCCAGATTAGACAGATAAAGAGAGTGTGAGCACTGTTTGGATAACACCCTCCCTGCCAGGGCCTCGCAAAACAAGATTACAACCGGCGTGTGTGAGGAAGTGGGAGAGAGCTGGCCAACCAGGGTACCGTGTAAGATGGGCACGAGAGAAACGGCATGAAGATCCATCACATATGTGAACCATGTAAACGCATTGCTCACAGCACACCAGGTGCGATGTAGGCATCCTAGAAGCAAGATGGTTTTACGAAAGCTGATGTTTCTCTTGGTGAGAAACAATACTAGATTCAGATATGTAACTTCTGAGAACCTGAACGTTGTCGCTTGAGCTCAATTAAGTGCGTATTGTTGCAAATTGCTGGCAAGACTTGCGCTGTTCCATTTGGTACAACACATACAATATAATTAGCATTTATATAGCACTCTACTTGTGTCCATCTTGGTGCACTTGGTAAACTTTTCATACTCTTCCAGTGAAGATATCAAACAAAAGGCAGTTGCCAAACAAAGCTAGCTTATGGGCAAGTCTAATGCAAACAAATATGGTCAATGAGGTCATTTTTTTAAAAGAAGACTGCCTAAAGCGTAGTGCTAATTGTTAGATCTAAATGAGGGGAGCATTCAGATTTGCTCTATAGTGTGTTTGGAGTCTTGCTGGAGATAGTTCAGCATTCAGTGACCTCGACATGGAGGGCGAGCATTCCAGAGCCGTGGAGGAACCGGCATTAAGTAGCAACACTAAAAGAAAATGGCTCCTTAATAAGGTAAGCCAATTAAGAAGCTGAAAGAGAAAGTAATGTGACATGAATGGGAAATGCCTCAAATTTGGGCCTTGCACAGACAGAGGGGGAGAGAGCATAAAGGTCTTGTGCTGAATGCAATGAATAAAAAGTACACAAGAAGAGGGACACAGTACTGACAGTACAGAAAGCGTTTAAGAATCACTGACTGAGCAGATTCACTTCAAAAATGCAAGTATGAGCCAAATTGTTGTGACAGAAAACTGGTTCAAATTAAACAGACACAATAGCAAAACAATTTTCTGAATTTTTAAACATTGTACTCTGTTTTAAGACCCACAGACCCAATACTGAGCAGGACTGCTACTGTGACACAAACAGACAGAGAAAAAGAGAGAGAAAGACTATGGTAAGCATCTACTACAATTAGTAACATTTAAAAAGACCTTTAAAAACCTGTACCGCTTTATTTTGTGGCATATAAAAACAATTAAAAATTAAATAATTATAAAATAAGTAAATAAACAATGAATTTACTATAAATGAATGAATAAATAAAAAAGCAAGCTGTAATTGACATGTAGAATGTAAAAAACAACACAAAAAAGCTAAAGTGTCAGGCAGTGGGATATTGGGGAAGAATAGAATGGAATGGAAGCAGAGGCAGGACTGTCACACTTTGTTCTTCTGCCTGTTGCTTCTGAATGGCAGTAATTAGTTAGCTGGGTGGGGGGAACATAGGGTGGAGTGGGGACTCCAGCCTCCCACCAGGAGACAGGAGGGAGAGGGGATGTGGGACAGGAGAATAGATGTTCTGAGAGCAACAGAAAAATAAGGGCAGGGGTCATTCCTAAGAAACAGAAGAGTGACAAAAAATAGTGGTGTGGGGGTATTTGGGGTACTTGGGGTATTGGGTGGGTGGGGGGAGGGTGTTGCAGAGAGAAAAGAAGGGGAGATGAGAACACTGTTTCCTATGTCCCTGATATACAGTCATGGCTAAAAGTTTGCAAACAGCAAACTTGGACTAAATAGGAAACTACAAGAGAAAAACTGAAAAGTAACCGGTCTTTAATGTTGTACATTAAAATGTTTTGAGGCCTTTTTAGCTATGCTAGAACAATGAGAAAAAAAGATAAGCCCAAAACAAGAGCAAATTATTTACAAGCCATAAAAATATGAGCTGTTGACCATATTATATATGAATTAACAACAAAGTAGTAGGTTAATGTGTCAGTGACACTGAGGCTGCACATAGATCTACAGTAACTCACTGAATGTAAGGGGTTGCGAGGGAAGGGTGTGAAATACACCCTCACTCTCATAGCCTCTCAACGTCCACTGCCAGATGACACTGAACAGACACGCCATATGGTGATGATGTGTGCTACAGGTGTGTCTGTGACAGCGATGAAGTCTTTTATCAGAATCGTACGAGGAGATGTGTGTACATACAGTCACTTACATACATGCGTATCACTTTAGCCACTCTTAAATGTATACATGTCACTGCATTGGTTTGATACTAAATATCAAATCAAGTGGCATTTATGTTCAAGAAATAATTCACAAACATAAAGTAAATAATTTTAAAAAACAATTCCATTCAAATTTTTTGGGGTTGCTCAAATGTTTGGCAATGTTTTTGAAAGAAATCTCTTATGTTCACCAAGGCTATATTAAAATAACTGTTTTCTATTTGAGTACATTTTAAAATGTAATTTATAGCAGCCATTACTCCAGTCTTCAGTGTCACATGATCCTTCAGAAATCATTATAATATGCTGATTTGTTGCTCAAGAAACATTTCTTATTATTATCATCAAATGTCGAAAACAGTAATGCTGCTTCATATTTGAAACTGTACTATATATATTTTTTCAGCAGTCTTTGATGAATAGAAAGTTCAAAAGAACAACATTTATTTGAAATAGAAATATTTTGTAACAATGTATTTACGGTCACTTTTGATCAATGTAATGCATTCTTGCAGAATGAAATGACCTTCTTTCAAAAAACGCAGCCAGACGCAGATATCATTTTCATGTCCTGCACCACGTTGTTTAAATGCATTTGTGCCCATTTGTGCGCCCATGGGCATGCTGGTCTGAAAACGAGGTGTGTTCAGGCGCATTGTTGGCGTGTTGCTATTTTGAGGCAACTGAAATAGACTGCACTATTGACCAACAAAAAACTGGTCTAAAGTCAATGGAGCATTACTTTTTTTGTTATTTAAAGAGCAAGTTAGTAATATGCGTCTATAGGCGGGTGCACAACGCACGCACACTCTGCTTATTAAACACACAGGGACACGCAGCAGCACACAAATGTTTAAATATTAAAAATAAAAGGATTCCTCTAGAGAGGAGCGGTCAGTCTTTCCGCTTGCAAATTCCGCCATGTAAATAGCGAATCTGCCATGGCGCTAGTGCAACTGGCTTTTAAAGGGAATGGGAGATGAGACTCTGATTGGTTTATTCCATATTATGCCCAAAACACACCCATTACTTATTAAAGACAACCCTTTTAGACCATACGCCGGGCGCATCGACCATTTTTCCCGTCGTTAAACTAGCAAAAGTGGATTCGGACACACCCTAAGTGCACTTGCACTGTGCGCTTTAGACCATGCGCTTAGATCGTTAAAATAGGGCCCTAGGTGTGGCCAAATACTTTTTGGAGCAATTGTTATGTGTTGACAGAGTTCAAAGTTCCACACATCTGCAAGTTTGTTCGTTTTGTGCTCTCAGCTTAGTTGGCTACACATTTTACAGTATTTTACTCCATTCACCAGAATTTCATTATTTTATAGATTACTAAACAGTAAGTATAAAACAAAAGATACTGTGCCGGACTATATGCATGTATATAGGTGTATAAAGAAAAAAAAAATGATTAAGACAGGAGAGAGAAACTCACCTGCTGAAGGTCTGCCAATGAGTAGAGGTGCACGTGCTGTAACAGGTATTCTCTTGGAAAGATCCTGCAGAAAAAGTAAGAAAAACGTAACATGAAATAGGATTAAAAGCATATAAATATTACCTAAAGTCATAACTGATCATATCTGTAGAAAAATAACTGCAATAGCTTACACACATATACATACAAATTTATTTCAGGGGGAATGCTCGTTTCCCGCCATTCCCTCTGTATCCATGACAACATGGGTCCAAATTGCTTGGAAATAGGGGTTAATTCAATTGAATTAGAAAAAGGCTGTAAAATAGGCATTTAAAAGCACTACCCCTTATTATGGGTGAAGTGGGGCGGCTCTGTCTCTCTCTCTCTCCATCTGGCTGGCTATTATGGCCCTCTTCACCTCTCTCCTCCCATGAGCCTACACTCGCTCTTTCCCTCTCTCATTCACCCACGCCTGCTCACATTACAAACTCAAGGGCCCACAGAATTATCCAGAAAAGAGGGGAAGGGAAAAGCAACAGGCATACTGTGAGGTGGAGAGAAAAAAAAAAACAATGTGCGGTTGCGAGAAGGAAATAAAACGGAAAACAGTTATTGATCTTTTACTTTTATTAACTACTTGGTTCATAATATCCACTGACAACTGAGCCAGCAGAACGGATGATTCAGCCTAATGAAATGTTCCTCATTGGAGATGCATAAAACAATTCATTCAGAAACAAAGCTATTGGTGTAGCCATACTATAGCTGACTACTTGAACAGGATTCTGTCTTTTTTTTTTTTTTTTTTTTTTACCACAAAAGGCTGGAAAATTGGATCTATTAGGTAGTTTGGCACTGGAAACCGGTGCATCTTTACTCCTGCCCACTAATAGTTCCTCCACTCCGCTTCCTCAGAGGCTTGGTTCCGTCATTAGCAGCCCGTCAGGCAGATGTTGGGAATTAGAGACAGCCTTGCAGACCACAAACACAGCTAGAGACAGGAGAGAGGGAATTTATGGCATTAAGGCATGGGAGGAAAGCATGCTGGGTAGTTTTGAGCTGCAATGGGGCATTTAGGAGTGAATGTAGCTATTATATTATGTAGACAGAGTCGCATATGATTTAAAAATAGTTTGTGTTGATGCATGTGGCCCATGCTGCACAAATGCATGTGTGGTTTGAGACTCGCTGGACATCTCGGTCTTCAGCTTTAGGGATTGTGGTGAAGCTCCATTTTTTTCCCCCATTCACTGCCATAATCTCATTGCTGGCTGAAAAGAAGCATGGCGGTACTCCAGACAGCCCTATTCACAGCTCATCCCTCAGACCTCATTAGGCCAAGCAATCATTACAGCACTAATCTTAGTAAAACTAAGGCATGGAGGCAGGGGGTGGGATGTTTACTAAGCTGAGGATGAAATCTCTTCACTTGTTTATGGAAGGCGTAAGGGTCAACAGACAAGAGTTGCAGCAGGTGTCATTAGTGCAAATAGAGCTGATGACAGCTTCTTTGTTTTGGGTTTGATGTATGGCACGTCAAAAACAATACTTTATCGAAAGTTGTAAATTTTTTATCTTAGGTTTAAGAAATATATGCATTAAAACCCAAGGAGAGAGAGTGTAAATGTGTGTAAATGTTTGACCATGTTGTACTGTTCTCAGAGCGATCAGAGAATCGGTACATGTTATGTAAACTCGTTAATGAAAAAGAATGATGCATTATGAGTAGGGCTGTTAAACGAGATCCATTAAAAAGAAAACAACCAAATGACAACACCACTACTAAATCTATAGTGCAAAGCATACAGCGTCAGATGCTAACGCAGGTTATTATACCTCAAATGATGAGTGGGGCTTTAACTTAACTTTTATGTATTATATTTTTCTTTCTACCAGCCAATGATGTTTCTGAAAAAAAAAAACACGCAGTGTTTGTTATAGTAACAAACACAATTTTCATGCGCATCTGACTGCCAGATAAACCGCGCACTCTTATTTCAGTGTTGTGGTTATTTTAGCAAACAGTTTGCTTCGTATATTCAGCTCAACAGCATTAAGTTAAATAGAGTAAACTTCATTACTCAACTGAACTCTGCACATGCATTTTAGACACTTTAGGCCAGATTTACTAAACAGGGCAAATTATTGTGAGAGTGCAATTCCAAAAAAAGCGCAGATGGAAGAGGAAAGTACTGCGCGTGATCTACTGACAACGCGCAAATTAATGAACACGACGGAGCCGGATCATTTCCATAATGACCAACGCAATCTACCCGTTAGCGTCTGGTTTAAGACATGCTTTTTTGGGGCGGTAAATAATGGCACAAACACCAGTAAATTGACAAAGGCAAACCTTGGTAAATCTCATTGCGTGATTCATTTAAATACTCTCCTCCCATAAATTTGCGTCTGAAAGGGAATCTCCTACAAATGCATATGCAATAAGTTAAGCCACGTCTTTTCAGCGCTAATTTTTCACTGCGTGTCTTTAGTGAATCCTGACATTCGTTTTTTAAAGAGGGTTTTGAGGTTAAGGTTTACACGCACAGCTCTTAACTAGCTGGCCTCCGTTAAGGCCGTTACATACTCCGCAAGAACAGAGAAAAAAGTTCTCGCTCCCAGGACTACGAGAACAAAATGACGTCATTTTGTTCTCGCAGCCCTGGTTTGGGAGTTCTTGCAGCTTGTTCTTGACACATCATCTGAGCAGAACTTTTTTCTTGTGGGTGTCCGAGAACTATTGTGTGATTGGTCAGAAATTTAAAGTGGGCAGGGTTAATGCGGAGAAACGGAGATGTTCGGCACCTGCTTTTCTCGTGAAGTATGGAATGTACTGGCCAGAACAAACTTTGTTCTTGTTCTTGCCACCTCGAGAAAACTAACAAATTTCTTTGTTCTTGCAGAGTATGTACCAAGCTTAACACACGAACATTGTAGTTTGACTGTTCAACAAATGACATTTATAAGTCTTTTTTTAAAGGAACACGCCGACTTTTTGGGACTTTGGCTTATTCACCGTAACCCCCAGAGTTAGATAAGTCCATACATACCATTCTTATCTCCGTGCGTGCCATAACGCTGTCTGACGCACCCACCGCTAGCCTAGCTTAGCACAAAGACTGGAAGTAAATGGCTTCATCTAGCCTACTGCTCAATAAGTGACAAAATAATGCCAACATTTTGCTATTTACATGTTGTGATGTGTATAGTTACATCGTGTACTAAGACCGACGGAAAATGAAAAGTTGCATTTTTCTAGACCGATATGACTAGGGACTATACTCTCATTCCTGCGTAATAATCAAGGAGCTTTGCTGCCGTACCATGGGTGCAGCGGCGCAATATTACGCAGAGCCTGAAAATAGGCTAACTTCTGTCAACATAACCAACATGGCACGCACGGAGATGAGAATGGTATGTATGGACTTATCTAACTCTGGGGGATACGGTGAATAAGCTAAAGTCCCAAAAAGTCAGCGTGTTCCTTTAAGTAAATCAAAATCACGCGAAGCCAGTGTAACTGATTCCAACACGAATGACTCTTAAAATCATGATCCGGGTTTTTTTAGTAAATCAAATACAGCATGATCAAAGTAGTTTGATTCCCAAACGAATGACTCTTACAAACCATTTATTTTGAGTGAATTAAAAACAGTGAACAATGCATGAGTTGGTTCTTTAGTGAATTAACGCATACAGCTAAATGCCTCTAAAAGACTGTAAAAAGTCTATGTAAACACATTTTGAAAGATTTGCTTTAAATGCATTTCTCATCATTTTGCAATGGAATCAATTTTTTTTCCAAATATTTCTTCATATTTAGTACTTCAAAGTACTAAAAAGTCATAATGGCAACATTAAGGAACTGGAATCGATAAGAGGAATCCTAAACCAGAATTTTTGGAATTGTGATAAAGAATTTTCCATTGAAGTGTTTACAGATCACTCTTGACTGATTTGCAGCCTTAGAGAGGTATGAACGCCTAAAGGGTCTGGAAACCACAGAGCTCAAAGCTTTACATACCCACAAATCTGACATAACAAGCGAGGTATTACTGAACATCTTAGGAAGGCTGACAAAGAAAAGATATTGCATTGACAAGATTCCATGTTCTAATGCGCTAACTTCTGTATGACAAGATGAAATCCTAACTTAATCCCTGCGGATGTGTTGTTACACTGATTCGCCTGCCTTTGTCAAGCTTCCATGTCAGAGCTCCATATCTGAATCTTTTGTCCTTCCTTAGGGTAAATACATACAAGTGTTTGCAGTGCTGGTAACCAGACGATATATGGCTTGTTGTCAAACAAAAGACTACAAAATCCAGCCACCGTAATCAGAGGGAGGTATGCAAATAAGAAAAAGGCTATATGTTGATTCATTCATTCATTCATTCATATGAAGCAACCTGTTATAGGTCAAAAGTAGATGAAGAAGAAAAGCCATATTTAAGTAAGTTCTTCTTGTAGTTGTTACTCAGAGAATTGTACTAATTTTATACTACCAAGTATTCAAAAAAAGTGCAAAGACAGCATTCCATGGAACACAATTATAAAGATTGGAAACAACGTAAGGAATTTTATGTTTCTGGTTTACAATTCTTAAAGGGATAGTTAAATATAATATAATAAATATTCTGTCATCATTTACTCACCCTCAAGTTGTTCCAAATGTCAGTAACCAAACAGTTGATGGACCCCATTGACTCCCATGGTATTTTTTTCCCTACTATGGAAGTCAATGGGGTACATCAACTGTTTTGTTACCCATATTCTTCAAAATATCTTCTTTTGTGTTCAGAAGTAGAAAGAAATTCATACAAGTTTGGAACAACTTGAGGGCGAGTAAATAATGACAGAATTTTCATTTTTGGGCGAACTATCCCTTTAAGAATTTTAGTACGCTAATGATTCCATTAACAATTTGTTTAGTACTTTCGAGAAAGAAAGATTTAGAAAAAAGAAATACGACTACTGACAAATAATGAAATGAAATTATATTTAATAAATAATTTTTAAAGGCGGCATAAATGCAATTCACTAATTTGCCTTGTATAAGACATATTAGACAACACAATTTAACAAAAAAAGCACTACACTACTGTTCAAAAAGTTTAATATTTTTACATTGTTAAAAAAAATTATATTTCAAACAAATGCTGTTCTATTGAACTTTCTGCTCAAAGAATCCTGGGGAAAAAATGCATCGCTGTTTCCACAAAAATATGAAGCAGCACACCTGTTTTTTCAACTGATAACAATAAGAAAAGTTTCTTAAGCAACAAATCAGCATATTCAGAAGAACACTGAAAACTGGAGCAATGGCTGCTTAAAATATATAATTACAGAAAAACTAGTTATTTAAAATTGTAATCATATTTTAGAATAGACTTCTTTTAAAACATCAGAAAATCTTACAGACCACAAACATTTTACGGTAGTGTATATTTCATTAATTTATTTTTATAAAATACCATTTTACAAAACTGAAATTGTATCTTTAACTACACATTATCATATGAACAATCATACAATCCCCTAATTTAAGTCTCACAAGCCCTAAGAACTACAAAACAACAAAGTAAGGTATACTGTATGTGTTTGATTCACCAAAAAGGACTGGTTTATAGGAATCCAAACAACTAGACTGGCTTCAAAAGAACCAACTCATAAGAACAATTTGCTCAAGGATCAGACTATACCAACTGCACTGTATGCTGCTTATGATTCACTAAAAAGATCTGACCCATAATAGTCATTCGTTTGGGAAATGGACTATACTTGTCGTATTATAGGTTTCACACTGTGGATCCAGTAGCAGTGATGCAATGCCCCGGGAATAGTAGAGCATATCAAAACTGGTGCTTATTTCCCAAGCCTAGACTTGAGGGAGAACTACTGAAAGGTAAAGACTAAGGTAGTAAGCATGTGTATGCCCCGGCAGTTCATTGAGCTGCATTAGATCAGACTCAACGGTGTGGACTGTGACAGCTTGCCTCCTTCTCTCCGTGGCTTAGTGTAAACACTTGTGGGCCTCTTCACGACCACTGATGAGTGTCCGGACTGGGCGATGAATGGCTAAGGTAATATTTTAGCGCCACCGCCCTCATCAATCCTACACTGTTTAGAAAAGCGAAGCATTAGCCTGATGCCTGCTAATAGCCTGACCATAAACACTAGCCCTCTAGCGCTGCCTCCTGCTAGGGTCACTGCTGCTGCACCCCGTAAACACAGCGGCCAGATAAAGTCACCGCTCAGTAGGCAGCTGGGACCGCTCCAAGGAGATGAACCTCGGAGAGGATATTCAGTTCAAGCTGAGGTTCCCTTTGCAAGAGTCCTCACGTCTGCACTTCAAACGGCCATCCTGCTTCTACGTCACCATGGAGTTCAAAGGAGCCAATACATAGGAAAGGGTACTGGCCCATTCAATAATTCAGTGATTCAAACAACAAACAGTGTTCTGAACATGTAGCTAAGAGTGCATTAGCAACACCATTAAGTCAACATCTGAAGTTTTTTGTTTTTGTTATGCCATACCTGATTTCAATAGGAAAAAAGAAGAAGATGGAAATTAGTTTACCACAAAAAAGAGCTCAATGTCAATCTGAGGATATGTTTCATGGGAGAAATAAACTGCAGTTTTCTCTTAAAGGAATAGTTCACACAAAAATTTAACTTTGGTGGTCATGTTATAAACATGACTTTCTTTCTTCTGTGGAACACATAAGAAGATAATTTGAATAAGTTGTTTCATATATAATATATAATAATAAAGATAGTGATACAGGCTTAGTAGAACCACACGAAAGTAAATGATCACAAAATCTAAACTTCCACTTAACCCTAATTTCAGTAAACAATTATCATTTTCTGATGATTAACTGTTAATATAAAAAGGAGCTGAACCATTTGTTGGGGGAAAAGCTGGTGGTAGCTTTCCATTATGTGATATTTCATCACAGAGCTGTACATGCTTTCTTCTCCCATGGTGTGAATGTTTAAGGCCTCTTAGCGCAATCTCATGGTCTCCACACTGACCCTGGTAAGAGCATAAAGCATTCATCACATCAGACAAGCCTTTTAGTGCCGAAACCTTTGCATAAACACAGCTCCTTCACATTCCTGCTGAACATGGCCCTTAGGAATCCACAAAAGATCTGCTTATTCCCAACAACCAAATGCATTCCTCGAAATAGCATTAAAAATTCATACTTTGTCAGTGCTACATGCTAAATACATATGTCTATATTACAACTAAGCTACCTTTATCGTACACATTGGCAGGGAAACAAACCAGGTGTGACCAGCAGCAGTCAACCACTATTTTATGTGCCTTACAAATATTTATCACAGTAATGTAACCTACATCAAATGAATAATGAAGGATGTTATTACCATGAAAAAGGTGTAGCTATAAGTAGGCGTTTATTTCCTGTTTGAAACAAAATTAATTGTTCCACAATATATATTTACTTCCAGTCCCATCTTACAAATCTGCAAACAGAGAGAGGAAAAGCTCAGTGCGTATCCCTGCTAGCCTAAATCAAACACTGTTATCAGAATCACTGCACTACTACAACCAGGAAATATGTATACACTCATGCATTGATATCAAATAAGTATTTATGAACTTAAGCTTATCTTACTGACTCCACCAACTGTTTTTATGTCACTAACAACAATATAATCTCTTGCGTTTGTTCTTAACAAGAAAAAAAAACACAGAGGTATAGATGAAAAAACATGTCACTTCTACAGTCTCCACACTGAGTTTTGCTCTTGCTCCATGGTCATGTGTTTTATATCAAATTAGTCACAATAATTAGCCTATGCACATTTTATTACATTTGTATATGATTCAAGTTATTGTAACACCTTTTTCAATAGGCAAGAACCAATTTGAGATCAGTTTCACTAATTCCACGGGTACATAAATGTTCATGGATCACTAAGCAGAAATTGTGCACCATTAAACTCTCACCGTGACACTTTCCCAGACAAACTACAAGAAAGCGTTTATTTAATAACTGCAGCAAATTACTGTTTGTTTGAAGGAAACTAAGAAAAAAATACTACAGTTGTGGTCAACCAATATCAACAAGGCCAGAAAAATAAAATAAAATAAAACAAGCTTACATATATTATAGCAAGTTTATTAATATAGCACATTTCATACACAATGGTAATATAAAGTGCTTTACTTTTTTTTTTATTATTAAAATAATCATAAAATGTAAAAAAATACAAATGTAAAACAGTGTTTGTTTCCTTTCTTTGTTAAAATGTTTGAGTAAATATGTAATAATTATAATGCATTTAATTTCAGCTATTTTGAGTACATGACTCTTACAATTATTCAGTTGTGTGATTTTGATATTCACATTGGTTACTGAAACATCCTTATTGGTTGATCACTATAGACTCTTAAAAATAAAGGTTCTTTATAGACATTAATGGTTCCATAAGCAACCTTTAACATCCATGGAACTCTTCCATTGCATAAAAGGTTCTTTATAATGGAAAAAGATTATTTGATTATTAAAATGTTCTTCACACTAATATATTGTGATTTTAAAGGGATAGTTCCCCCAAAAATGAAAATTGTGTCATCATTTACTCACCCTCAATTTGTTCCAAACCTGTATGAGTTTCTTTCTTCTGTTGAACAGAAGATATTTTGAAGAATGTTGGAACAAACTGAGGGTGCGTAAATGATAACAGAAATTTTGGGTGGACTATGCCTTTAAAAACTGTTCACTAAAAGGCTCTATGGGGAACCAAAAATGGCTTCGCTACATAAACCCCCTTTTGGAACCATTATTTTTAATAGTGTAGTAACTGTCATTTTCAATAATCTGCTGGTTCGGTACCCACAGTGGTTAATAAAGCAAAATGGAGCTGGTGAACAAAATGTTGTTAATTCAAACACAACAAAAGATGGTCCATGTGCATTAACAAAATACCATTTTGTCATTTTTTATCTTTTTACTCTTACTTTCCCTATATTTTCTCTTCCTGCTCTCTGGCATTGCTCACCTGCGGCGGAGGTCTTCTGCTACTGCGGCCCGGCAGCTGAAGAGGTAGGCCCTGAGAGACTGGAGCTGCTGTCTCAGTTTGAGGACGGCCGCCAATGCCTCGCAATGCTCATACAGACACGGGTTCAACTGATGGACATCTAACAACGGCTCCTCATAAACAAACTCCAGAAACTCCTTCGCTTGTTTCGATACCTGAACCACAATGTCAACAATGTTGTTAATGGTAATCACTTTTAGCTTTTGTTAGAAGTCTTGAGTTTGGCTTGTTTTGTTGGTTGGAGAAAAACTGATTTCTAAACGCACCGAGGAAACTTACAGTATTTTTAACAATATTGAAGATATGGATTGGGTAAATAGGTCTGTACACATACCTTGTGTTTATTAGTGTCCCAATTGTGCAGTAGACGAGCAGGTATGAGGAAAACGTTGTCCTGGTGACAACTTGGGCAGTAGTACCAGCCACTGTAAGAGCAAACTTTAGCTTTGCCCCGTGAGAGACCTACTGGCCTCTGACATCCTGAATAGAAAAACAAAGCAACAATAAAAAGGAGGAACCTCAAACAACATACAAATCAAACCTGGGACGGGAGAGATCAAGTCTGGGTTAATGACAATGTTAATGACTACCTAATCTACTGATGAGGGCACGACCCTGTTAAAATCTGACAATCATTAGTGGAAGGTGATCAATCTGTTTGGGTAATGTGCTGATATGTCAAGGTTTACGACAACCCTGGCTAAACACAGATAAATATTACAGATGATCCAGACGGTTTCAAAAGATTTATACTACACAAAAGCCAGCGATTGAGTCACTGATTAAAAATTAAAAAGTTGGTTTTACCTGTCCAGACACAACAGAAATAATCCATGTTTAGTACTGAACGGGCAAAAATACAGAGTACATTTAATAGGAGATATCGTGCTTTGCTTTGTCTTTTAAATGTCTTGTTCAAGTTGTCTTCAAACAGTTCAGGCGGCTCTCTACCAAAGGGCTTATCCCGAAGGAACCAAAACAGGTGATTGTGAACGAGGCAGGTGTCCCTTATCCTAACCATCTGGGAGAACCAGAGCCGGGACAGTGTGGACGTTCAAAGAATAAAAAGAGAGAATGAAAGGAACAAGCACAGACGGATATGGACTTGTACAATCTTTTCGGTGGAGCGTAGCGTCGGCTATACACTTCATAGGGAGGAGAAGAAATGTGGACAAGATGGGTGGTAGGATAGAGAGGACAAAAACCAGTCAGAAAACACAGTCTCCAAAAGAAGGAGGCAGAATGTTATCGCTACAAATATCTGTAGAGGGAGACACTGATTACAGTGTTTACAGGCAATGCTGTAGGTCTATTTTTAAAGCATTGTTAGCTGACTGAAAAGGGCCAAGCCGAAAACAGTGATGAAGTACGTGCATCTCTGACTGTAAGCAGAATTACCACCAGATTCATAAGAGTCAGTTCACCCATAAATGGCAATTCTGTTATCATTTACTCTGCCTCATATCATTCCAATCCTGTAATAGGTCCTTTCCTTGGTGGAGCTCAAAAGGAGATGTTTAGCAGAATGCCCATACTGCTATTACCATAAAAATAACAGTGAATGGGTTGTGTTGTTCACTTTTATGTGAATTAATGTTTATGTGAACGTGGTTTTGTGGAACGGTAATATGTATACTACCATATAAACAGTGCTGGGTAGATTAGTTGCAAATTGTAGTCCATTACTGATTACAAATTACATGACGAAAACTGTAGTTAGTAACGTAATCTAGATTACTCGTTTTAGGGAATGTATTCGGACTACTTTTGGATTACTTTTAGATTACTTTTGACCTTACTTGTTTACTTGTTTAAATTTGAATAGGATTATTGTGTACCATATATAAAACAGAGAGAAAATATTTTCTATTCCTTGTTATAAATATAAAAAAATAAAAATACATTTTTAGAAAGGATAATGTAAGATGTAAAAAGAAGAACTGGGGAGAATCAATAAATTATGAATAACACTACCATTGTGTGAATAATATGTAATCATGTAATCCATAAAAAGTAACTGTAATCTGATTATGAGCATTTTAAAACGTAATATAATTTAATTACAAGTAGTACATTTTTGGAATCAGATTACATGTAATCAGTTACTAACCAGCACTACATATAAATAATATTTACCACTTAAACATTGTTGTACTGCCCTAAGAAATTTTAAAGAGAACTGTGTTAGCTGTTTTTGATGCATAATCAAATTCAATTAAATAAAAAAAAAAGACTGGGCAAAAATTATTATTATATTATATTATTATTCTATGACTCTTGACATGCACAATACAGTGCCAAGAAATACAGCCATATTGGACCAAGAAAAGAAAATTTACTCTATTCCATTTCCAAACCCATACGTAATGGGTTGTTCTAGCTGAGGTTATGCGCTGCACTGTTCTGCCAATGTAAACTTGAGGTTTTAAGGGGCAGGGACCCCAGACTATAAAAAGTCAGAGGTGGTGTCCCCCATGCCACAGCTGATGGGTGCCTGATATTTGGGCTGAACCACAGACCAAGCAGCAGGGTGTCGTGTGTCAGAGCTGCCTTGTAATCAGCATACATGCAGAGAGTAAACCCACAAATACCACCCTTTTCCAAAAATAGCACATCGTTGTACAGCGCTCATGCTACGGAGACTGTTATTAAGAGAGAGCTAGTTGAGGCTGTGCTTCACAGTAAAAGGAAAACAAAAATTGTGCAAAAATTAAAGGAGAAGCAGTGACTCAAAACTTGACGACAATGTTTCTATGCATTACACCGGCTTCCAAAGCATAGTTTCTGTATAACCTCATGGAAAAATCAGCAGCTAACAGCTCACGTCACATGCTGTGGAATAAAAACGAGAATATATGGATAATGTGCAAATCCGAGATAGTAGTCGAACTATAGTCTTCATCGGTCTGTCCAATTATACATTACACAATACGTAAAATATAACTAAATATTAAAAAACTATTTTAAATACAAACCGTGCATCATCAACCGTGTATAGATGCTGGTCGAAAGCAAAGCTACAATCTAGGTTTGTTAGCCTGACTTTGCAAATATTACTTCGATTAAGCCCAAAGTATATGTCGGTTTTTACATGTATGCTAGGGTATGCATAAAGTGTGCGTGATGCTAATTTTATCATCACAGCATAGTACACACATCAGATTTTTCAGTAACACTTTACAATAAGGTTTCATTAGTTAACATTTGGTGACTTTAGTTACATTAAGAATGAACAATTCTTCTACAGCATTTATTGCTCATAGTTAGTTCATGCTAGTTAGAGAGAACTTATTGTAAAGTGTTACCAGTTTTTCTAACCACGTGGACAACGTACGAGCAACTAACACATACGCTTTGAGTTATAGCGCAGACACTGAACAAGGACTTTCTAGTGTGTATTTGTCAAGTGTTTTTGCACGCGCTTTTAGATGGAGTCTACTTGCGCATTTGGCCGTACATATTCGCTAAATGTTAGCAAATTATCACTTTGGACATACTGAAGTTGAACTTTTATTCCATGTAAATCCATGCTTTAATTGCATGTAAACATAGTGCCAAAACAATTATTAACATGTCTGGAAGAACTACATTAGACCAAGATGATCTGAACAAGTTTTTTAGCAAACTGTCTTATCCATTTCCACCAAGCCTGTTGGGCTAAAAGAGATTATGGACATTGGCCAGAGAGCATGTCACTTCTGAGAAGGAGTTGGCCGCTTGGAAACCGCAGGTTCTGCGAATTGTGGAGATCAGAGTCTGTGTCAGTAAAGCACAGCCCCACGCATGAGTTCCCACATACATTCAAACACACAAGGTGCAAGTTTGCACAGCACAGCCAGACAGACAGTACAGAATATATCCCCCATTGAGGATACAGTGAGGTCTGTAGACATAAAAAAAGGGCCAATTGAAGCCTCCGATACATTCTAGCAGGTTGGAACTGCGGCCTTGAAGTTAGCACACATGTGGCTTTCATTCAATTACATGAATTGAATACGGGTCTTAACATTTCCCAATCTCATAGCCAAGCATAAGTGGAGGGGAACGGCAAGTTCCTTGCACAAAAAAGTGGGGCCAACCTGAGACTGTGGGAAAGACAGGGAGCCATGCCAAACAAGAGGCGTTTGATGTGTTCAATCCATGACTGTCCGCAAGATTCCCCTCTTTCATTTTCAGCAGCACCCTGTTGTCCTAAAATGACAACTATCTGCAGGGAAAAGAGAGGTGAAGTGGGGTGCTCTGAGGTGCCACTTGCACAATGGTTTTCTAGTAGAATAAACGTGACAGATCTGGAGGAGTTGTTCGGTCCTTCAGTGCGAGAAAGGTCTCGCTGTTTTCTTGCTGCAAAGGCTGTGACTCGCGCCACTTTCAAGCAGCCCGCCGAGTTCCATGGGACAAGAACCCCAGGGTGGGGCTCTGTGGCTCCATAAGCGTGAAAGAAGACAAGGCCCCAGCTTTGATGTCCCCTATTCAAGCTGACATCCACTTCAAAAAAAATGGCATAAGGTTGTGCGTGCATAAGTGTGTTCACACATGTTTGCTTGAGACAGATGCACTGCCCATCTTTTTGATGTAAACAGCAGTCCCTTGGACCCCATTCTCTCCACCTGACCCTGCACTCCCTCTTTTCCCATCTACAGCTGGATCTTCCCATTTGATCTGCTGTCCTTGTACGCTCTACAGGATACTTTAGTAGAAGTGTGTGGAAAAAAGCCCAAGCTGGGTTCAAGCAAACTATGTGATTCGGCTTGAGAAAAAGAGTGTGTGTGTGTTCGTTAGAGAGAGGAAGGTAAGAGGACGGGTCTCTTCTTTTGGTTCAAATGGACGATATGCATGACCCTCTTAAACAAAGTCCTGTTATTCTGTCTGTCGATTGATTTGAGAGTTTGCTCACTGAGTGTTTATCAGCAGTGTTTTGATGGGATACAAGCTAGAGTGAACTGGACAATCGGGGTTGGTCGCAACACACGCTGACACTCATTTAATGAATAATCCAATAAAGTTTTAATAAAATTTTTGATGAGCACAAATATATAAATTATATATATTTCTTTTTTTTCTGAGGAATCAAGTGACCCTGATAACTGGAGTAATGGCTGCTAAAAAAAATTTGCTGAAAAAAATGCCATGACAGGAATAAAATGCATAAAATATATTAAAATACAAATAAGTTCAAATTTCAGATTTCACAATGTATTGCAATCCTGAAAGAATCAAAGAATACTAATCAGTATTCATGCTATCAGAACAAATATTTACACCTCTGGTCAACCACTAATTATTAATTTTCTGAAGAGAAGGAACAATAGCTTTGTTTCCATCACCCTGTTTTTATGCGCATTTGATGGAAACAGCAAATTACGCTCACTTGGTGTTTTTTGACTTGAAAAAAAAAAACTCTAGTAACTAAGAGTTTGACTCTAAAAGAGTTAATGCGAATAATGGGAGATGGAAACGCATTTGTTGAATAAATTCTGACGTAGCGAACATTAAACCCATGTGACTAATCGGCTATTTCCACTGATGGTGTTTTACTGCTGGTTACTAGGTTACCAGGTTACCAATACCACCATCAACCGCTCGAACAACTTGATTCAATGTTTGTTTCACATTTGGATGGAAACCTAGCTAATGACTGATATTTAATGTTACCACATTAGACATCTAGCATGAATGCTCTTCCTTCTTGGGGCAAGAAAGAACCAAAATCTTAACAGAAACACAACAGATGGTATACGTTTGAAACCTATTCAAATAAAGGTAAGAATGAGTATTCCTTCTTTTCTGTTGATGCATTTCAATAGTTATCCTCTTTAGGATCTTTAAGTCATATTTAAGTAATGTGAATGCATCACAACCCCTTTCAATAACCCCCACATAGGACTTTGGTTGGCTGACAGAACCTTTTGTGGATGCGGACAAGCTGGGGCCAAGAGGTATTGCGAAGTGAACAAATGACAAAGAACAAAACAGGGCACAATAAAAGACTGCAACAGTAATGAGACAAAACTCCAACGTCACAGAATGAACCCTCATAATGAAGGGCCACATCCAATCATCAACCCAGACCGTCACCCGGGGACGTTGTCTTTTGCGTCTACCCTGCAATGGATGAGTACGTTCTCTCCCACACTAGATCCAATCCTCTTAGCGCATACACACAGAACATGTTCTTGAATTTAAGAAAAAACAACAGGATGGAATAGACAGTAGAACACAGGAGTCTCAAGGTCCATTTCTTAAACACGCTACTACCAACACTCAATATACTTAATGCACCTGTCTCACCACCACCAAAGTTTTCTGATTGGCCCATGATTTTAAAACCAATGCTGCAACTGATGAGACTAATCCGGTCCATTTAATAGGCCAAGAATAGACCAAAAGACAGGCCAGGCCGCCTGACTGATTTGTGAAATGAAAAATCACAGTTTGTTTTATGACATTTAGGGTGCAGTTATGGTTAAGGTTAACATTTGAGAAAAATGCCAAAAAAAAACTAGGTCTATTTAGTGTGTAGTTCTACCTCGGAAGCAATCTTTTAAACAATTTAGAATTACAAACACACAGCCCAAATGTCAAAAGTAATAGAGTGTTGATAAAGCAAAAAAAAGAAGGTGTGAGCATCTGGGGAAATAAAATAAAAAGAAAAGGGGCCAGAAAAAAAAGTCATAAAAGTATACATTTTTGTGTGATAAATATATACATACAAGAGAGAGGAAAAACAAAGACAGAGAGAGCGAGAGAGAGAAAGGGGCTGCTGAGTGCAGGGATGTACCCAGCTGTTCTGTTCTTTTTAGGCTGACACGTCCCATTCAAAAAAATCTCTTTCGTGGCCCCGAATCAAACAATTAGCTTCCGCACAGATCGCAGAATCCAGGGAGCCTTTGATTCTAAAAGGGGATTTTTTCCGCTTTATATGGGCCAATTATCGTCAGGTGCCTGCTGTCCTTGTTCGGTGAGGCTTTCAAATGTCCTGCATTAAAAAGCTGGTTGTTACAACCACAGAGGAAAGCATTTCATTCATATCCACTTCAAGGGTGGAAATTTCACACCAGAAAAAGAAAGTGATAGACAGAGCCTGATATATTACAAAATGACATAACTATAAGGGCTCAGATATCTACCTGGTCTTGCATGCCACCAAAGCAAAGCCACAGACATCAACATAATCAAACAGTATTTGGAATGGAGAGATGACGCTCAAATTACAGACCAGGGTTGGCTTTGTATAAAGGTTGCTTTCTTGTTTGAGTGATTATATAATGTGGCATATGTTTAAAAATGGGGCATCTGTTTTTAAACAATTCTTTATTGAGTGAAACATCTATTTCTTTGAGGGTTGGGGGAGCTTGCTGAATAATTTGACTCATGGAGAAAGGTTGAAGTTCATATAGTCACGGCCTTTTCAAAAGGCAAAAATCAAAGTTAAGGAGTCGATATGGGCTGGCAGCCTTAGACCTGTGATGTCAAGAGAAGAGAAAAAGTGGCATCGCAACAAGAGCAATATAACACAATGATTATAAGTTTAGCTCTGTTTACACCTGATATTAACATCTGTCACAAGTGATACGATCACAAGTGGTCAGCCAAGACCTCTTGTTATCAGATCTCATTGAGGAGGAGGTTTCTAATTTTGTGACGATATACAGCATTTATTACATGTTTTTTTTTTTATGGATTATTTTTTATTATAAAAAGGAATTCCTTATTTAGCAATGGGTGATTGCTTCTCTAAATCTTCAGTTTTTTTTTTATTATTTATAAAAAAAAAAAATCTTTTTTATTCATTGATTCATCCATTTCTTAAATGATTGTCACATTTGGCCATTGTAATACATGCTGTATATAGTTAAAAAATTAGAAAGTATAAAAGTAGTAATTTGGTTTCAATTAAATTATCGATTTCTAAGTAAAATTAGGATTTAGGAAATGTTGAAAATGCATTATAGAGAGGTGGTCACCTGCACATCGGAAGCTCTGAGCAGTGAGACCCTTTTCTACAGCCAGGCAGGTAAGGATGCTGAGAAAGCTAGTGGTGACGGACTGTCGTTTAGCTCTCTGGGCTTCCCTGTGCCGTCGCTCCCTGGCTGGTTTACTCCTCATCAGCACTCCGCTGGGGACTTGATTATTCTCCCACTGTGGCCGCTGAGCCGTCACCGCTGTTCTTAGGGCCTCCACCCAGTCTTGGGTTTTGGACTCACTCTCTGCCCGCAAGCGCAGCACATCATCAGGGAAGACCGCCTGGAATCGGGAGCTGGTGCCTCCGTCTTCATCATCCCGCTGCACAGCCAGACAGCAAGCCAGCTGGTATCGCAGCACCGGCTCAGACACCGGGCCTCTTCCCTCGGTCGGGAAGGCTTGCAGCTCGGTGCGGCTCAGTACAAAAGTGAAGGCCCTCCAGTTGTTGAGGTCAGTGAGTTGGTGCAGAAGGCCAGCTTTAAGAACATCGGCACAGTGCTGGGTGAACAGTGGTAGGGCCGTGGGACGTACCAGCGGTCGAGAGGCTGGCACAGTCGCCGCGTCTGGATCTGGTTCGTGGGGGGTAGGGGAGTTGGCACGGGCCAGCTCCCCTTTGCGATGGGTTGGACGGGCGGCCAAGACACGTTCCCAGAGCAGTCTACGCCACTCCAGTGCCTCCCACTGGCACGGTGCACGTAACTGCACACGGGTGCTGTTAAAGAAGACGGCCTGCAGAACACGTCCATCCTGCGTCTGGGGAGCACTCACCCCTTGGCAGTGGGACAGTGAGAGGGCGGCACATAGCTGCTGGTTGCCGCTGCTGTCCAGGCTGTAGAGACGCAGCTCACAGGGCGTAAGCTCCACATGACAGGCGGTCCAGCGTCCCCACGGTCCCTCTCTCTGCTCTAGCGTTCCCTGCTTCACCAGGCTTGGGCTGCTCTCCTTATGAGCTGGAAAAGAAATAGCACCTTTAATTCAAATAAACTACAGACTATAAATGTCTCCAAATATCAATAAAATGTAATATGAATATTAGGCCTTTGGCTGCAGTGTCAAGACAATGGCAAAACTGTAATTGCACAAGACAATCTAAGGCAATATTGTGAATCAAATACTTTCTGGTGACTTGCACAATGCAAACAAGACTTTGATTTGAAATGATTCTTTTATAACAAGTATATCATTAATGGAAAAAATGAAACTTGTTGGCATTCCCTTCTATGTGAAAAGGAAAATTAAATCAATATTACTTTAACTACAATTTCTCAGAGGATTACATTTTTCAGAGGACTTTAGCAAAAGATAAAAAAAATTTCTGTAGCCAATTTATCAACACAAAAAATGGCAAAATAGCCTAAATAAATGAGAAGCATTTAAAAAAAGATTGAGGATTACATTTCTCAGAGAACTAAAAAGGCCAATTTTTAGCCAATTTACTAAAGAAAGTGCTATGTAATTTTTACAGAGGTTGTGCGAGAAAATCATAAAATAAAAAGTATGAATGTGAAACACTTACACTAGTAACTAGGAAAATCTTGTCCTGTCCGAAAAGGGCTATTTAGTAATATTATAAATTAATTTTTCCTTTAGTAGAACCAGTGCCCCTCATCTCATGTTACTCTGGAGCCCTGCGTGAGAGATGTTCACATCATCCATGATGGATGCTATTATGCTACGTGATAGCAGTCTATCCAGCCAGCGCAAAGCAGGAAGAACCATTATTGTGTGTTGGGCTGCTGTGCAAACAAAATGGCAAAGAGTGACCCCTAATCTTTGGCACTCCTTTTCAGTCCTTCCTCTTTCAATCCATTTCTTTCACATACTCCCTCCGTTATCTCCTTTCCTCTCTTGGTCCACAACACCCCTCATCCTTATACTTCCTTGGCTGGAAACTGCCCGTTTCCCTCTCAACCATCGGGAACCTGCTGTGTGCCCTGGACTTCTGGGCCGGGCCAGACCCATAGAAACAGACAGAGGCCAAGAGGAGGGTAAATTAAAAGCAAATGTATTGTTTTCTTTAGGTCTTATCTCCAGTGTACCAGTCAAAAATGCACCTTCCATAACATCTGTAACTTATAACAGACAGTCCCCTCCCACGTTTTGCTGATAAACTGTGAGCTCTGAAAGTTGGGTTACTTTGAGTAGGCAGCACAAACTGCGACAGCTGACATGCTGTGGCCCTCTGGAGCGCTGTTGTGGATGTTTGGGGACTCCTTGCACTCAGAGGTCTTCAAAGGTGCATAGTTTGCAGCTATGGAAAGAGTCACTACTAATTTCACGGCAGAGAGGACGTGAGGCGTGCTGACATGACCCAATTAGTGAGCTGGTGCAAGGCCAGTAGGCCTGCAGTGCCTGAATCTTTCCAAGAACATTCCCTCTGCAAGTTACTAAAAGACCTATTTGAGAGACACTGGCAAAACCAGAAAACCAGTACTAGTGATGCTACCACTCACAGATGGGCATGAGGGAAACAGTCATCAGTGATGACTCAAAATCTAAGCAGGAAGGGAAAAAAGATACAGACAGAATGGAACAGAAAGGATCTGAGTGAATCCCAAAGTAATCATGTGATACTGAAGACTTGGATAATGACTGCTGAAAATGTAACATTGGCATCACAGAAATAAACTAAAATATATTAAAATATAAAAGTTATTTGAAATTGTAATAATATTTCACAATATTACGGTCTCTGAAACTAACACATTAACTCAAAATCAACAGTATGCCTACATAGTGGTAATTTGATTTTGACAGACCAAAGCAATCGAGTGATCTTGATTGACTCGCTGATCGTTTATCCAGAACCCCTGCAATTTGCTTCAGATTGCGATTGCAGCATAAATCCAATTTAAGATCTGTATAACTGTATTCAACTAACAATAAAATTGTACTGCTTGAGGTCCAATAAACATGCAAATGAGTAGGTACGACTCGATTCAGACCTGCTGTAATCAAACACAGAAAGCAACACTCACGGAAGAGTCACATAACATGACACCATGATAAACACATCTGAAATGTTGGGAGTATAATCTGTCCACTTAGCACTTCAATTAAAGACAACTAGTAAGTTCTGCTGCACTGACCCTCAGAGACCAAAATAAAATAAAAATACAAATCCTATATTCTATCCTATATTAACAACCCCTGACCTTTGTATGGTGATAATATTGCAAATCCATCCAGAGGGCCAGAGATGGAAATTACACTACTGTTTGTACACAAAATGTCTCTTATGTTTACCAAGGCTGCATTTTTATTTAATAAAAAGTATAGTTGACCTGTTCTATTGCTTTTCAATCTGTTTTTATTTTTCTGTTTTATTATATCTGTTTGTTTCATTTTGCAACACATTTTATATGTCTGCAGAAAATGTAATAAAAAAAAATGGGGAATACAAAGTATAGTAAAAAGACAGGAAAATTTTGAAATATTATTAAAATTTAAAATAACAATTTTCTGTTTTAATATGCAATTTATTCCTGTGATGGCAAAGCTGAATTTTCAGCAGTCATTATTCCGGTCTTCAGTATCCCATGATCCTTCAAGAAATGATATTGAATTATGCTGATTCGGAGCATATAGAATACATTTCTTCTTATTATCATCAGTGTTGAAAACCTTTGTGCTGCTTAAATTTTTGTGGAAACCATTATGTAAATCTAAGGCCAGTCTCTTAGTTAACAACGGGACGTTGAAAAATAAGTGCAAACAAAGCAGACTATATTGAAATTGACACTTGTAATGAACTATAGAGCCAAGTCAAGCGTAGCACAAACACAGAGACCTGTGCAGTGAAGAGTGTATGGGTTTCTCCAGTCTTAATCAGTAGATCTATCAGAATTAGAAACTGGGTGGGTTGCCAATATCTTAAATGTCACCTAAGATTCAATCTCAGTCAATGAAGAAACGCTGTGCATTCAAGCATGGAACTTGCTTCTATTTCCAGTTGCTCCCTTTGGCACATTTTGCTGTAATTAACAATTTGCCCCATTAAGTTTTAATACGGAAGCAAGGACAGCCAAGAGGATAGGTATCACCTGCCGATTTGCAAAACCTAGTACTGATTTATTGGATGTAGAAATAAATCAGCCTTTTCAAAATGAGTTAATATAAAAATTTAACCAGACTACACTGGATATAAAAAGCTTTAAAACAAAGTGACCATTTATATTGGTGAACATGTATTAAATCATAGTAGCATGATAATCATAATATGCCTCTGGTTCTCTACTGTTCTTGTTCTGGTATGACCTTGTCTAAATAAACCCTTAGACAAGAAGAAAACACACAGAAACAAACAAACAGGCCAAACCATAAGTAAGCAAACACTCATTGAATGCCCTCGACATAAAAGGACATGATTCCTGCAAAGAGCGCAGGTGAGCGGTGTTGACAGAGACATAGACACAACAAATCACAGGTGTGAGAAGATAAAAGCTACAATATCATATGATGACATTTTAATAAGGCAGCGACTATTTACACTAAGTGCAAATAGCAATAGATGCTATTTACGCCTAATACAAATAGCAACTAGATTCTATTTACACAGTGAAAATAGCATATTTTCTTAGCGATAGATGCCATTTACACTAAGTACAAATAACAATAGCTGTTATTTACACTATGTAAAAATAGCAGCATTTACTTAGCAATATGGTATTTATAGTAAGTAAAAATGCGATAGATTATATTTACAATATGTAAAAAAAATAGCAGTGTAAATAGTAGTTGGATGCTACTTATACTTATAAACAGTGACAGATACTATTTGCACCTTAGTGTTGTTGTACATTAAACGGTATGCAATAATAACATAGAATGTAAATTATCATATTTATTAAGATTATTAAATGGATGCCACCTTAGTGGGACAATAAAGACCTCCCTACACCTAACCCGAAACCTAATCGATAAACATTTTATTATTAAACACACATTAGACACTTTATTTCCACTTTTCGAATATTTTCTTCATTTTTATTGAAAATAAATGGTTTTCCGATCTGATATGTGAAAAGGGAGTAGAGCGATTTCGGCAAAAGGCGGATTCGAACTCGGGTTGATGTGCACCTTAACACTACACTATTGCTACAGTTGACAATTCAGCACCTTCCGTAATTTTGTCTGGCCCAACCAGACTTCAGTGGGTGGAGTTAGTGTATATAGCTTCTGCCAACAAGGCACTTCGTTTTAATAAAGTGTACAAAGTGGTGAAAAACAATGTCATTTAAACAAGTGAATAGTGTTTCGATGGATAACAGCTGTACTGTAATAATAATACCATGTCCTAAACAGGGCTGACACAATAAAGTGCTAATCAATAAGAGTTTTTTTTTCCATGTTCAGCTTTTGTCCTAACCAGCCACAAACAGTGACAAGTGGGACAGTGAAATCTCATTGGTCCAAAGTCCCACTTAACGCAACTGTAAATAAAGCACAACAGTCGAGTTCCGGAAGTAAATATCCCATTCACTTTCTCCATAGGGGAACTGATTTTTAATAATAACTTGTAAACCGTAAAAAATACAGACCTACTGTGAGCTATGAGGTTGTTAATCCATGGTATATCCTTTTATTGAAGCCATCAGGCCGCATTATTTCAACTAAACAGTCTTGTACCTTTGTCTTTTTTTTTGTTGGTTAAAATCAAAGTTTTTAGTGTGATAATTCACCTGGCAGCTAGTTGATTTCATGGCTTATAACTCTATAAGAACAATCTTTTAAAAAATTAATTAGACCAAGACCGCTGACCAAGTGGATGTGCACTGTTGCACAGTGACGCCGTGATTATATGGCATCACTCAGCATTTTTACTTTCGTGTGTGGAGTGGAGAGGATGGAGATTCCAGATTTGCTGGAATCTTGTAAGTGAAACACCTGGTTTTAAATGTGATATGATTTGATTAACTTGTTTCATCTCTGCACTACACATCAATTCAAATTTAATGTATAAATAAACACAGTAAACACATTTTAGTTTAATTCTTACCATCTCTGTAGTCGTTCAGTGCCATGTTCTTGAGTGTATTTTTGTCAATGGCTGTCATGCCATTATCGGTGTAAGTGCGGTTGTTGACGTCTGAACGGGAGCGGTTGTGGCCACGTTTGAAGCCGCCATTGGACGTATTGGTGGTGGAGTTTGTCTCTTTGGCATGCGCCGCCAAATCATTGGTGGATCGTGCCCGGTTCCTTTTTCCATGTCGTAGGCCCAGCACGCTGAAGGACGTCTGCTCCGCCCAGGCCATATTGCCTGGTGATATCTCAGACTGCTTTCCTGTCAGTAGCCCCCACACTCCACTGGAGTTTAACTTGTCCATGGTGGACGCCTCTTTAAGCTTGGGCGGACGTACCCGGCCATCCCCGTCAGCGAGGCAGTGTAGGTAGTCCTCAGTGGCCTCGAGGGCAGGGCTAATGTCCTCGACGTCCAGACACTCCATCACCTCAACAGATTTGCCGTCACAGAGGAGTGGTGCAAATGGACTGATTCCTTACGTGTACGAGGGTAGATAGGGCAGGATCGAGAAGCCTCAAGGCACCGCAGACAGAACATCTGCTGTCTGAACCCAAAAGGAGTGTGGCAAAACAGATGGTCCACAAAGGCCTGAACCCCTTCCAGTACTGTCACTTTATGAGCCAACGTTGTTAATCAAGCACCTAATGAGAACTGACCGCTGTGCCAGCTATCAGTATCACCACTGGGTAAGGTGCAAACTCAGAGCTGTCTAGAACAGGTGTTGCCTTATACAGACGAGTGCCTCAATTAAATCACTGCAGTCAAGGCAGTAATTCAGTGAGTGATAAATGCAAGATGGCACCAGGATGTCCTTCCCCAGGGCCCGACATCCTAAATTTAGACAAACAAGAAAGAAAAGTACAATACGGTCATTAAAGTTACTCTATAGAGAGCTGATGTTCTAGTATGATGAGCCTCTAAGCAAAAAGTATGACATCAGTATGCCTTCTATGGAACATCATAAGTGACTCATTTTCCAGAAACTCGAGACATACGCACTGATACAACTGACGCTGGTAGGTTTAAAAACATGATGAATGTAGTACGTCCAGATTACATTCAAACTAGAGATTACTTCTATAAAGAATGTACTTTTCAATGCAGAACTCAACTTGTGTTACCTACTCAAATGTGGCACCTACTTATCAGACTTGCAGTTTGTGTCTACGATGGACATCTTTCCCTGTTGCACGACGTCATGCTGTTTTTTTTAATCAGTGTGAATGGCCCCTAAAGCTGCTTCCTTTTAATACAGCCTTCACATCTGAAAAAATGTCATAAAATGCCATAGCGTTATAAGGCAACTAGCTATCTTTTGGAACAGAGCTACTTAGCAGCAGTCAGCAGCTGAACTTCACTCAGAACTTCACTATTTTCATGGCACAATCATAACAAGACATTGTCAAGTTCATGCTACTACCTTAGCAATCCATTCAGCAGGCTACCTTATGTTCCAGAGGTTCGGGCACAGAGACAAACCTGGACGTTTCCAGCCTGGGATAGGGTTCCCTGTCTCTCTAAACATGAGCACAGCTTGGTTCTGTTTTCGTGTTCACATTTTTATGCAGCCTCTCCTCATCTTACTCATGTCTACATCCTCCCGCACATTGATTTCCTCTGCACTCCAGCTAAGGGTCTTTCACTTTCTTTAAACCATCAATTATTAAAAAGACCATTACATCATCTCAGAGCAGAGCTCACCAGGCCCATGAGAAAAAAATAGATAAACAAAGAAAGAAAGATAAAAGCAGATCAACAGACAGCTGTGGGAACGGATGTTTTCCGTTGGTTTAAAACTCACCAACAAAAGAAGTAAATCTGCATTAGTTCAAATCAAGGTATAACTACTGTAAAATAATAAGTATCAAAACTTAAAAGGGATAGTCCTCTCCAAAAAAATTTAATCTGTCATCATTTGCTCACCATTATGTCATTCCAATCCTTAATGACTTCTGTGAAACAAAAAAGAAGATATTTTCTGAAAAGTGTCATGTTAGACAGCATTCTTCAAACTCGAGGCACAATCATAGCAAGGCATTGTCAATTTTGCGCTTCTACCTTGAAGGTCATGGATAAATGTGTTCCACAGAAGAAAGAAAGTCATACAGCGACATGAGGGTGTGTAAGGCCATGTACACTGTAAAGTCTGTGACTACTGTATTTAAATATAGGAAATTGCAACGACTGACACCATGGTAAAGATAGCAACATTCCGCCTCTTATGTGTTTTGTACCAAAGTAATATTACAGTGACCAAAAGTTGTTCTGCAAATGTAAATAAACCAATGCTTCTCAAACCTGTCCTGAGGTAAATCCAGTTGTCACTCTCTGAATTTGTCAGAAGTTAATTTGGTTGTAGAATGCAAGTGTCGTTCCATTAAATTACTGAACTTACTGTGTACAGTACAAGATTAAGCATTAAAAGCTTAATCTTTTTAAGCTTAATCTCAGTTTTGAAAAACTTAGTAGTAAAGACCTGCAGTCATCCATGAGAACCAGACCTGCAACAGTAAAAACTTGAGCCGGTGATCTTCACACCTCTGCTTGTAGACAAACTATTCAAACAGAGATGCGGAGGCCCTCTTCTGCTGTTCTATTTTTATCCATCTCACAGCAGACATCAATCTACACAGTGAGGCAGTGACAAAGCAAAGTTATGGCCTGCATGTAATGTGTGAGAGTCATAAAGTGAAAGCAGCAGAGAGCAGATGTGCACCCTCCTAAATGGCATTTTATCCAATAAATTCACGTTATAGCTGCAGCAGCAGTGCAATAAGTAAGGTTTAAACTGTTATACTGTGATGAGCATTAACTTACGTGTCATCATAAAAGAACATAAAATCATATTATCATACAGTAGATCTGACACCAGAGGAAACACATGACCAAAAACCCCTAACTGCCAGCAAACTAAAGGTATTGTCAGATGCTAATGATACCATCTTCAATTAATACAATGGAAACATCTACAAAGCACCATCGTACTTGCTACATTTATGACAAAAGTGTTTTTTTTTCTCCACTACTGTCATCTGATGGAGTTTTGGTTCCTTGACACTGCGCTTTATAAGTAAGTTAAATGTGACTTGACAGCCACAAAACTAAGAGCGATTAGCCCTTACTTCAGTCATCTAATGCTGACTGTTCACACCAGACGTTCTTCACTGAATAAAACACTAAACAATATTTAAATCGACAAGAGTCATGAATCATTTTAATGAATAACTTGATGCGATGATTAACGTTACAGTTCACACGTGCAGCTGACACACAAGCAAGCTGCGAGATATACGAAAAAAAGAGACAGTAAACAAACTTTAATATCTAGGTTTGCCCCTCTTCTAGAAGAAATTGTGTTTTTGTTCACAAGTCGCTGTTTCGATCAATTTAGCCGATGACTTCATATCATGATGCTAGTTAGCACTCAGCTACATCATCTGCCAATGACATTTGTGTCATCCGATTGTGTTTAACTTACAGCGATTTTAATAAGCGTATGTATCAATGATAATCAGAGAATCACTATAACAAAAAGTACGATCATGAAAAGAGCGAATAATCCGTTATTTGTATGTGAAAGTGACTCACCCGATTCTGTTTACAATCTGTCACATACAGTTCCGTCAGCAAAAATGCGCACCGGGTAAAACAACTTCCTGCGTTAAATGGTTCCGGTTGCCGTTATTTTTTTATAAGCCTACTTCCATATATATATATACATATATGTATATGCCTACTTCGTTTACTTTATGTCGTGATTATGATGCCATTCTTTGTGGTATCTTGGACTACCAAATTCATAGTATAGACATAATAATTCAGCCATGGTATTGTCATCTGGCACCATCACCACCACATCATGGTGCCACCACAGTACATGTAAGGCAAGTGAGATTTCAAAATTAGGCTACTTTAGTAAAACAACGTATTTAAATTTTTCCTTGTTAACGAGTCACAAAATAATCTGCAAGGTTTGCAAAAGAAAAGCGGTTGTGAGTCACCCATCAATAGGCCTATGCCTCCCGACATCATGCCACCAAGCCTCCATTAGAATATATAGCAATGATAAATATTAAATAAGACCATCAGTTGTTGTGTATGAATGTGTAAAATCATTTTAGCCACTGTAATATTGCAGAGACCTTTCAATATCACAAACACCAGCATCCTACACAAACTGTCATTAGCAACCCACGTGGGTCTGGAATGAGTTGCCATACAAATGATCACAAAAGAAGCCTAACTGCATAAAAGATCTATGCATTCTTAATGTGCAAATTGTGGTCGACATTAAGACTTTGTGCAATAATGAAGCCAAGAGGTTTGGCATGAGTGGCAAAGATGGGATTTTTTGTAATAGCCAACAGCCGTTCTTGAAGCCAGCCCTGCATCTATTGTTCAGGGTCCCCACAGAAAAAGAAACATTATTCAAGTCTTTTTCAGGCCACAGACAGAAACACAGTAATTATCGTGGGCTCCGGGCTAAACCTGCGACCTCCCCTCCAACCCTCCTGTTCTCCCCCTGCTACCCATTCTGAGAGCTCATTGTCTTGACTTGTTTAAAGAAAGGCTTCGTTAATGAAGGAGGAGGGGACATGGGCTAATGGGCTCAAATAAGTTCCTCTCCGCGATATTGTTGTGGGATAATGGCGCTACGAGACCCAGCTGTAAACTTGTAGACGCCATATTGTGCGTGACCTACATAGACCCTCATCTGAACCTGTGTTGAATGCTGATCTGCCCCAGAAAAACTCAGTGTTTCTCTCCCCCTTTTCTTTTTTTATGTTGTTCTGATTCAATTAAGAGAGTCAGCAAATAGACAGGCCGCTGTAAGTGACATGTACAGAAGAAGAAGAAGAGAATGCCAGGCGGGCTTTTTTTATTGGACACAGCAATCAATGTTGAGACGCTAACCTTGCAAACCTTATCAAAAGGTAGCAATTGTATGAAATGCTAGTCCACAATTCATATTTCATATGCATTCATATTTTATAATGTGTACCATTTTGTATTATTTCATTTAGCAATAATGCATTAAATTGATCAAAAATGACAGTAGAGACATTCATAATGATACAAAATATTTCTATATAAAATAAAGTTTTCTTTTAAATCATAATAATATTGCAGTATTTGAATGTATTTCTAATCAAATAAATGCAGCCTTGGTGAACATAAAAATCTTCTTTCAAAAACAAACAACAAAAAAGTCTTACTGACCCCAAACTTTTGAACATTAGTACATTTCTAAAACTAACTTAATAACTATTAAATCATAACTAACAATGAGTCATACATCTTGCTGCTCCTCAAAAGCTTTGGTTGTTGTACCATACCCTCATAAGTTTGATATGTTAAACAGTTATGAAATATACTTGTAATACTTTAGTATTTCTACATGATACTTTTAAATAAATAATACATTTTACAAGTAAACAAAGTAAACATATCGACCATCTTAAGCCCACTTCTATTCCCTTGATAAACAAAGAAGAAATACGTCCTCATAAACAAGGTTGCTATTTTTGGTTTGAACAATATAGTTGATGTAGCATAATTTTCTCAAATTGGATGGAAGTGGACGCCATCATTTCAGAACAAACTACAGCACAGAGAATTGATCATCAGCATGAAAAAACAAGCCTGAGCCACAGCACAACTATTCCTTTATGTCTTTGAAATTTATCCTCATATCAGCCTCCCATCTCGCTCTCTTTCTCATATCTTGACCCATGAGCCTCTCCTTTTCGCTGTTTGTGTTTTCAGTGTCTATTTGGATTCTGTGCTCTTGCGCTGATGACTAAATTATGATTGGGCGTAAGGATAGCAGGGCTTTCATCTGGCCAGCGTTGTTCCACGCTTTCCTCTCCAACACAAAGGGCCCCTCTGCCTCTGCTCGGCCCGCTTTTGAAGAGCAGAGTGGCTATGGGTCCCCATGGAAACCACTGCATTCCCTACAGGAGAAAGGTGTACTCTCAGACAGAGACAGAGAGAGAAACAACGTCAAGCCATCTCAATCATTAATCGGCTTATTAATTTTCAATGTCCTTCTCTAAAGGTGTAAACATGCTGGTGTACTTGGTGCAAATTATATTGGCTGGTTTTGTGACCTGTGTAAATGCAAAATATTATACAGTCAAACCAAAATTTATTCAGACACCTTCAACCTTTTCTCACATTACCACAGTTTATTCTCTATAGTTTAGAAAATGATAATAAAATAAGACAAGAGCTGTGTCAGAACAAATTCATCTTGATAATGTCAGATAACTTTGATAGAAAGGTATGTAATTGATTAAAATCAACCAATCAGCTGCCAGCTGTTAAATGTAAGTACACAATTAGATAATACCAATTTAGGTCAACCAATGACCAAGCAATGCTTAATTTTGTTCAGGTGTAAAAGGTTGCATTAGCAATTAAAAAAAAAATACTGAAGCAAAACATGGTCAAGTCAAAGTGTTTGAATAATTTTGGTCTCAAATTTTTATCAATTTTACTGGTAGTCCACTGTATGAAGAAGTTTTGGGTATAATATGTCACAGTTTACTTTATTTTGCTATCATCACTTACATAAATGAACTATAGTGTCCTGCACCCTAGTTAACAATTATATCTGGGGTCCGTTCTTTGTACCTCACTTAATACATCTGAGATGATTTGACAGATCCCAGATCTTTTAATCGTGATAACTGATCTCTGGCTAATTTGGTTCTTCAAATTTGCGGATTGGATTAAAATATCTGGATTAAGTTATCTGAGATTACTGCGTGTTCCTGTGTTCCCTGAAGAGGGCAAATGCATCGATACTCGAAACCACGATCTGTAATGCAGCGATTGGCTGGCGGCAAGACCGCAACGTAATGACATCATGTAGTTAAAAAAGCCACCTGGCAAAAAACTTGACAAATATACTGTATACTACTAAGTTTATCTGGCTAAAAAAAAACTCGACAAATAAAAAAAACTTCTGGACCTTCATTAGTAAACATAAAAGTTATAATAGATAAATTAAATGTGCACTGTTTTTTTTAAACATGATTCCCAATTATTTATATTCACGATTGTATAGTATTTGTACAACCTTTACATTTTTATTTCAATATTTTAATTAGCAATTAATTTAATTTGTTAATTCAATTTAAAGCAGATTTGTTACGTAACAGTATTAAAGTTTCTTAAGGGTCAAGATCCAGTTATCTGCATCTCTTGCGCTGCAAGCCACTCCCATAATATCCGTCATCACTCAAATTAGTGCAGGGCTAAGAATAACTGTACAACTTGTGTGTAAACCTCCAATACAATTATTATTATTCCATCACAAATAAATCTCTCAATCAAGTATAATACTGTGTCTATAGTATTATACACAACATTATAATATTATTTTCAAATACATTTTTATATAATTATTATTTAACATTATTATTGCCCCTGGTTCAGTAATGAACTCTTGTAATAAAGTAGCAGTGGCTGGGACAGATTTTAAGTATCACCTCAAGATGCGATCTAATCCTGTTTACATGAAATAAGCCTGCTCACGAGCAGGTTTAAATTTACGGACCTGTTGCTATGACAGCAAGTCCAGGATGAGCTGCGAAGATCCAAACAATCCAAGATCATGCCAAATTGTCAACAATCAAATACAGCTAACTGAGTTAGCGACGTACAAAGAACGGACCCCTGGCCTAAAAGTATAGCGTTGGTAGCACATCCTGATAGATAACATTCATTTTTCTTGACAGGTGATGCGTAAATTGACCAATGAAATCGGCTGCGGGGCGGGGTTTGCAGTGTCCAGTGACCTCAGTTTGTGCATACGCCATTTACGTCGGAATCACCACTTTTATATTCATAAGGCTTTACTTCCTGTGGCACAGTAGTAATCTTTACACTAACAAAGCCCATGAATGAATCTCCATTCACACAGGGAGAATCCAGTTATCACGGCACAATGGTGACAGTCTGAGGGATGATGTCTTTATCTTCCCTCTCTCTTTTTCTCATGCCCGATGTCTTTCCCTCCGCGCTCTGCTCTCACTGGGGTAAACCATTGCCACATATCTAATAAAGTCAAGGACACTTGGTCTGGAGTGTGTAGGTAGAAGTCTTTGTTCAGACTATTTGGTGCTCAGACACAGGCCTACTCTGATTTTCTGGTCACCTGGTGGAAGTCGCATCCTGTAGGCCTACGTGTGCACATTTGAATTCATGTAGGCCTATTTTTCCATTCAAACACTGATTAAAACCTGTCATAAATAATTACATGAAAATATTAATATTATAATAATAATAGCCTACTAAATAAAAAAATAATTAGAAAATCTCTGTCCTTCGCTGTAGAAAGATGGCAGGCTCTTTGCAACAGGCTGTCCTTCTTCACGACATTGTGCTGCCATCTAGTGAACCACCACAATCGCCTCAACTGACAAGTGACAACATTATGATTTCATCAGGTAACAGACACCACAATATGATTTTGTTGCAGCAAAGTTTAAAATGTAATAGTTTATATAAACAAACAAACAAAAAAAAGACAGTAACTAAGGTATTATAACTTAAACAGTAAAAAGTTTTGTAGTCTAGTATTCAATGTACACTAGCGTTTATTCAGTAGTGACCAAAAGTGATGTGTAGAGGGGATATTTGGGTTACACTTTATTTTAAGGTGTCTTTATGACTGTAATTATACATTTAAGTACTGCGTATTATTAATTAACTTAGCTGGTTTCACAGACAGGGCTTAGATTAAGTCCTTAGTTAAATTAGAATATTTAAGTAACTTTTTTTTAAAATGTGCCTTATAAAAAACATTACTGGCTTGCATCTTGAGAAAAAAAACAATGCTACTGACATGTTTTAAGATATGTCAGTTCAAGATGCTTTCAGTTCAAGTCAGCTCAAACATGCATTTTAGTCTGAGACAAAGCCTTGTCTGTGAAACCAGGCATAAATGTACTTTGGTTTACGGTTAGTTGCATGTAATTATGCATAATAACTACATGTAACATGCACAACAAGAACATTGTAAAAAGTGTTATAGATATTTGTTTTTAATTACCTTTCAAGTTCAATTAAACCATTAAAATATGTGGAACATATTTTATATTTATTAAATATTTTAAATATGAGGGAAGAACAAAACACTAAACTTAGTTAAGATATTCATCTGACAAAATTATATGGCAAAAAAGGCTACAGCTACAGGTTTTATTATACTACGCACAACAACAACAACAAAAAAAAACTGACAGCCTGTCCAAAACGATGTCCGCACAATGTAGGATGTTTCATTGTATTATCACAAATAAAACAATTGACTCCAACTACTGAATAAGTTTACAAAATCTTTAACACATTTTTACAAGTATTTGAATCAAGGATGAAGATGCCAATTTTCCTAAGATGGGCATCACTTTTGCTCACTACTGTAAACTGTGAAATACTTAAAAGAATAAAAACTAGCCTCTGTGTCTTTTACCCTTTTTAAAGGAACAATTAGCTTGGGAGGCTCTGCTACATAGTTTGTAAAATTTTATGGGATTTATCACAGACTTTTAATCATGGCATCAATTCACTCATTGTTTTGATTATGGACCCGGCTTTAATATTTTAAACTATATAGTAATACCAATTTGTTTGCCATTGAATTATTGATTATTGCCATGTAGTAGAGCTGAAGCCCCATGCTTAACATTTAAATTCATACAACAAACATTGAATAAATGATCAAGATCAGACAAAAGACAAAACATGTGAGATACTCTTCTTAAAAAGTCATTTATTATTGATGTCATATCACAAGACCCTATCACATGAGCACACAGACTGACATAAACAGAAGCATATAAGGAAATTGTAAAATGGTGACAGACAGTGGAACAGACTGTTGAAGAATGAAGAGGAATGTCCACCGGCATTAACTACCAGCATTTCAATTAAAAGCAGGTATTTACATTGTTAAGACCTAATCTCACTGTTCTTGGGATGGCTTCAAGAGTGGCTGCCTGAAGACAAGACAATTACACATGCAGATGATAAGGCAACAGGTGTTCAAGCACCTGAGAGATGGGCTGTACCCTGCACTACAGCAATAGAACATAAATACACATATTTATGTACTACAGGGGACATGATTAAAAAAAACAATTGCGATGATAAAATTTATAAATAGGGATAAAGATTTCCTATATGAGTGTTTCCAATTTGTTTTTAAAAGCATAATGAAAGTTACAGTAGCTCCTTCCATTTACAAAGGCACTTTCATGTCTTCCAGTTGAAAGTGCACTGCTCCCCCTACTGGTTGTAGTGGTGAAGTCAATTTCTCTGTCTTTGGTCCTAGTTAGACAGGAGATGAGGCTGACAAAGTCTGCGGCTCGACGTGGGTTGTGGGCTGCGTGCAAGTGTATGTGTACGTGGACACCCCATTAAAACCCAGCAGCTTCACAGTTTGGGCTGGCTTGACAACTTTATCTTCAGATTCTCGGCCAGTTTGTCCAAGAACTCAAAAGTGTTGAGGTAATCGGAACGTGCAACTCTTAAAAGAAATAAACAAAGAAAAATGTATATATAAATATCAGAACATCTTTACACAGGCATACAATGTCTTGTGGATACACTATAAAAAAAAACTAAAAAAAAAAAATTTTTTTTTTTTTAATGCAATATCAAGCTCTATCACAGAATTCATACTGTCATCAAATCCACGTCTAACACAACTCTATAACTGACAAAACCATAATAATTGAGAAATCTTTCTAATGACCTCCAATAAATACCATATATTTTAGAGAAAGTGACCCAGAGTAGATAATGGACGTACTTAGACATGCCCTTGATGCAGATGGCCAGGTCCTTGGTCATGAAACCAGCTTCAATGGTCTCAACACAAACGGCCTCCAGAGCCTCAGCAAACACACGCAGCTCTGCGTTCTTATCCAGCTCTGCCCGGTGCAGCAGCCCTCGCGTCCACGCAAAGATAGAGGCTGATGGGATAAAATTGTGAGTCTATGAAGTTGTGCGATGATCATGAAAAACATGTGTGCATCATCTGTGGATTTTATTGATTGACTGGTAGTAAAGTGTTTTCCTCACCAATGGGGTTGGTGGACGTCTCCTTGCCCTGCTGGTGCATTCGATAATGCCGTGTGACGGTGCCATGGGCTGCCTCAGCTTCTACCGTACGCCCGTCAGGACACACAAGAACACTGGTCATCATACCCAATGACCCATAGCCTAGAGACAGAGACCAGAAAGTTTACTCACTATAAATTTAAGATTTCTTTCATAATACTATAGTAATGCCATTACGCAAATTCATGATAGGGATTAATGCAGATTCACACAAAGTCGGCACAAAAACATGCACAAGATTTTAACTCAAAATTATACACTACAATACAAACGTTTGGGGTTGGTAAGATTTTTAAATGCTTTTGGAAGTTGTCTCTATTGTGAAATATTATTAGAATTTTAAACAATATATTGCCAATTTTATTTATTCCTATGATGGCCATTACTCCAGTCTTCAGTGTCACATAATCCTTCAGAAATCATTCTAATATGCCGATTTGGTGCTCAAGAAATATTTCTTAATAGTTGTGCTGCTTAATATTTTTGTGAAAACTTGAAAACCATGAAACTTTTTTTTTGGATTCTTTGATGAACAGAAGCTTCAAAAGAACAGCATTCATTTTAAAAAAAGGAAATTAGAGTAACAATGTAAAAGTATGTACTGTCACTTTAAATCAACTTGCATCTTTGCTGGATAAAAAAAAAAAAAAAAAAAGAATAAATAAAGCAATCTTACTTAACCCAACTATATTCAATGGTAGTGTACACTGAGATAATCCATAATTTTTTATGTTCATTGCTGAACAATTCATTACTGTTTTTTGTTCATAGAATGTTTTGGCATTGATTGGGTGCAAAGTTATTATTAATAAGATATAATATGTGGTTACACTGCATATACGTTTTACTCACCTTGAGCTACAGAGTCTGACTGCACGTCTCCATCATAGTTCTTGCAGGCCCAGATAAACCCACCTTCAGACTTCATGGCCTGAGCCACCATGTCATCAATCAGCCGATGCTCATACCAGATGCCTTTGGCCTCATACTGAGCTTTGTAGTCTCTGCAACACACACACACACACACACACACACACACACACACACACACACACACACACACACAGTGACAGAATGCTCTTGTTACAAAGCCAACTTGTATCATTTTTCTGCATTTATTTTTTAGATTCAGTGTGGGCACATGCAGTTATGCATTAATGCCATGACAGGAGAAAATCTTTTATAATGAAAAAAATACATGCGTTTATTAGTTTAAGCCTTTAAAACTAGTTTTATAACAGGCAGATTTTCAGAGTTATAATACATACAGTAAATGCACTCAATGCTTCTTTATTTCAAAAGACCCTAACTAGACACGATCAAGGTCAATTTATTCAACGCCAGTTCATACGCAACCATTTCATGGCGACTCACTTTTCATAGATCTCCTGGAAAATATCTTTGAAACGGCCATCATATTTCTTCAGGATGGTGTTCTTGGTGCTGAGGTACATTGGCCAACCTTTGGTCAACCCCATCTGGAAAGAGCTGTGAGCAAAGTCCCGGATTGAACTGTCTGTGTTGTACATCCCCAGTGCAACTCCACCAGTACCTGAACATATACAATCATGATATTTGTCAAGAAAACCTGGTCTGAAAGCAGATATTCTTGTGTGAAATTATATTTAGAATCAAGTAGGCTACATTCCAAATGATTTCAAATCAAATCTTTGCACACTAATTTCATCTGATCAGTATTTGCAGACCCAGGAGTGTTAATCTGGCCATGTGACCTTATACTGTAACATTAACTAGACAAACATGTTCGGTGCTCAAACAGGTCACAGTCCACTCTAATGACATCATCATACAGAGACATTTAAACACATACTTTCTTAATATATATATTAGGCGAAAAACACTATGTGAAAAGAGTAGTATATACAAATTCACAGTGGTGTAAAGTATTATGTAATTAGTTACCGTACTTTTTGGCTACATTGTAGTTTGAGTATCAAAGATATTAGCAACTTTTACTCTCTACTTGACTACATTTTTAAATAAGTAGGCCTATATGTACTTTTTACTCCAACAGATTTGTGATGAGTAATGCAATTACTCGTTCCGTTTTGCATGGCACCCCACTTTTTCTGCAACAGTTTCTTTCTGCTACAAAAAGAAGCGATATCACCATCTTCAGGGCACTTTAACATGTGCATTTTGCTCTTACTCACCCAAAATTGCCAACAAGGCTCCTTTACATGAATGCGAGTGCATTAGCAGGTAGTTGCTGAATTGAAGGTGTTTCATATATGAGATGAGGAGATGAGGACATGAGGCCTATGACATCCAGTGCAAGTAGACTTTGACTATTTCATTTTACTTATTATTTGTTATATTGAAGAGACCCTTTTGAAGGATATTGGTTTACGTATGCCCCTTTTGAGCACTTGAGCTTAACTGAGCGTAGCCGTTAAAGAGTCTGTTGTGTCGACCTTGATTTATTGCAATATTGAGGTTCAGTTTTATTTTGATTTTAGAAAATAAACATGTGATTGCTCTCTTCACAAATCAACTCTTTCTTGTTTTTCAGTGGCATGTCTCTTAGGTGTTGAGGACTAGTGCATATTTGAGCCCAAATTTTATATGAGTAAAATAATTAAGTACTGTTAAAATCAGATAATTTAAGACTTTTACTTAAGTTGTATTGGAATCTGTGACTTGTAACTCGTAATGGAGTCATTTTCACTCTAAGGTATCTGTACTTTAACGAAGTATGGTTTTCTGTTACTCTTTACACCTCTGTGAATTCACAGTATTTATAAAACAGTAGGCGAAAAGTACCTAGATAACCTACTACTTCCGGTGAGATTCTGAAAGGCGCATACAAATGAGCAATTTACAATCCCATGAAGCCACTGGAGAGGATTTGTGAATAGCAGTGAAGACACCAACTGGCATTGGTAGGTCACATCACATGACAATGATAACATGATGCAAGTAGTATATCTGGATTACATTCATTCTACACACATACACACTATATAAAACTTTTTTAACGGTCATAAAGTAATTACTTATTCAAAAGAAGTACTCACAGAGAGTAAGTGATTTCGGATTCAGCCATGGACTGTGCCATAGTAAATAATTCAGATCAAATAAACTAGATTGTTTAAAGTCAGCATGATTGGAAGATAGTCTTATAGCATATATTTGAGTAAACTGGTTTTTCGAACAAGAAAAAAAAAATGTAGGGCGGGAATTTTGTCCATTGGGAATTGATTGGATAGTTGTGGTTTGCTATCGCTGTGATCTCATGTGAGTGACAGGTTGTCTCGCCCTCGCGCAAGTAAACACGTCATCGAAGAAGAGATGAGGTTGCAAGAGGGAGAAGTTATTTGATTAAAAGATTACGACAGCACATTCATTTTTAAAAATAAGAATTAAACATTTTGATTTCATGGTGCCTTTAAAAAGACATTCACAAGAATACTATTACAGTGATTCACAATACTAGTGATATTTAGGTTACCTTCAAAGTTATGGACAACAAACTTAAGCGGCTCCCCTCCGTTTTTGGGTGTGTATGTCATTTCCACTGTTCCAGGGCCTGGCACAACAAAATCTGTAGCCTTGTACTGTAAAAGTGAAGAGGACAGGTTATTTCAGGAGACGTTTTACCTGTAACATGATCTTACCAAGATTAAAGGATGTTTTCAATATGAAAAAAAAAAACCCAGAACAAATTCACAATTAGACTTAATTATAGATATTCTAATATGTGCTTGAGTAGGAGCTCCCCACCTGATCTCCATGTGCGTGCCTGCCGATAATTATAGGCTTGATCCAGCCTGGAACCAATCGGGGAATGTTTTTGCAGATAATAGCCTCTCGGAACACAGTGCCACCCAGGATGTTCCGAATTGTTCCGTTGGGAGAACGCCACATCTTCTTGAGCTTGAACTCCTCCACACGATTCTCATCAGGAGTGATGGTGGCGCACTTGATGCCAACGTTGTAGCGCCTCACAGCCTCCGCCGCCTCAACCGTCACCTTGTCGTCGGTGGCATCGCGGTTCTCCATTCCCAGGTCATAGCTACCACACAGACAGCAAAAGAACAAACATTGAGTTTTGCTCATCTATGAAAACTATTGTGTGATGTTCTTGACATATTAATAATTATTATGCTTTTCTTTATAAATTAGTTCGCAAATTATATTTTAGTAGACAAAAAAAAAAATCTGATAATTATAACTTATGCGCCAATAAGCACAAGCACACAGCAGTCTTCAGAATTTTGTGTTTGAACTTCAGTTTTTGCGGTAGCTCTGCTTATGATAACTTTAGTTAACTGTACAATAAGTAAATCCACTTTACCAGCTAATTACTCTTCAACAGCGATGCCATAGAAATATACACTGTAATGTTTGAAGCGGATGTCACAACAAATGTCAGTAGACCGGGAAGATTTTAAAATGAGCGGTTCATTCAAAAATCCATAAGATCTTACTTACATGCTGTGGAAATACAAACCGGAAGACAGAACACAACGAGTGCAGCGCTGAAAAGGGGTGGGGCTACATAAGGTCTATAGCTTATAACCTGTCTGAGCTGTATTGCAGTGGACTGTGCACATTCTCGGGACACATGAGCAGGTCTAAGTCTGACCTGGTTATAGTTCCGATCCCATTCCCTTCTCTCACCCCTACTTTCCTGCCTACATTTTACTCTACTATAAAAAACATCTAAAAATAAAGTTATAAAAAGCTTATAACTCAGTTCATACTGACAGCCAAACTGGTAATGTAGAACACTAGCAGTCAGAAGATGGTGCCCCATGGCCCACTTTAAATGAGGTCAATGGGAAACTAGTGCCATGGTAATTTAGCACAAAGACACTGTGTTCCAGTGAACTGAAATAGAACAGTTAATTTCTTACTGTGAATAAAGAAAAAAAACATACTAGTAAATAAAATAATAGTAAAGGATACTATTACAATTCAAAATAACTTTTCAATTTTAATATTTTTTTAAATGTAATTTATTCCTGTGATGGCAAAGCTGAATTTTCAGCATCATCTTCAGTGTCACATGATCCTTCAAGGGTTAGTTCACCCAAAAATGAAAATTCTGTCATTAATTACTTACCCTCATGTCGTTCGACACCCGTAAGACCTTTGTTCATCTTCGGAACACAAATTAAGATATTTTTGTTGAAATCCGATGGCTCAGAAAGGCCTCCATTGGCAGCAATGACATTTCCTCTCTCAAGACCCATAAAAGGTACTAAAGACGTCGTTAAAAAGTCCATCTCACTACAGTGGTTCTACAATAATTTTATGAAGTGACGAGAATATTTTTTGTGCGCATAAAAAACAGTAAATAATGACTTATATAGTGATGGCCGATTTCAAAACACTGCTTCCTGAAGCTTCGGAGCGTTATGAATCAGCGGTTCGGAGTGCCAAAGTCACATGATTTCAGCAGTTTGGCGGTTTGACACGTGATCTAAATCATGAATCGATACACTGATTCATAACGCTCCGAAGCTTCCGGAAGCAGTGTTTTGAAATCGGCCATCACTATATAAGTTGTTATTTCATTTTTTTTGCGCACAAAAACTATTCTCGTCGCTTCATAAAATTATTGTAGAACCACTGTAGTGAGATGGACTTTTTAACGACGTCTTTAGTACCTTTTATGGGTCTTGAGAGAGGAAATGTCATTGCTGCCAATGGAGGCCTTTCTGAGCCATCGGATTTTAACAAAAATATCTTAATTTGTGTTCCGAAGATGAACAAAGGTCTTACGGGTGTCAAACAACATGAGGGTAAGTAATTAATGACAGAATTTTCATTTTTGGGTGAACTAACCCTTTCAGAAATCATTCTAATATGCTGATTTGCTGTTAAATAAAGATGTCTAATTATCAATGTTGAAAACAGTTATTACATTTTTTTCAGGATTTTTTGATGAATAGAAACAGCCTTTACCTGAAACAGAAGTGTTGTGGAACATTGCAAATGTTTTACTGTCACTTTTGATCAATTTAATACATCCTGAACAAAAGCATTAATTTAATTACTGTCCTTAAACCTTTAAATGGTACTGTACATGCTTTTTATGGTTATGGGGTAATGAATAACAATCAGTAGATATACTTTGTGATCTCCATTTACCAAAAAACCTCCAAATGCCTCTAAACCTCTGAATAGTCAGGCATCTTCAAACTAAAGCTAAATCCATGCTGATTTAAATTCATCCAAGCAACTTTCACTTTCACAGAGCATTTGAAAGCAAATGAAAGGCCTCAGCTGTTCTGCATATGTGTGACTGAAATGATAAAGGCATCCTCTCAAGAGTCTCTACAACTAGCGAGAAAGGGTGTGACACACTTAATACGCTTTAGCTAATGCATCCCTGAGCTACAACACGGGGGGGGCGGAACTTTCCCATACTTTCCTTGTTCTCTGTCCTCGCTATTGTGAAGTATGCTGTGACCTTTCACCCACTTTACTTCCACTTCCTGGTGCAATAAAAACTGTTGGTGGCGCTAGAGGATTTAGACATTTCAGAACAATTTGTCATACATTTTTAGGGGCTGCCATAGACTTTAATCTTTAATCCAGTTTAATCCATCAATAAAAGCCTGTAATGCATAAAAGGCATTCAACAATGTGACTAAAGGATGTTGAGAGAGGTAAAGATACGCAAACAATCTTACAACGCAAGCTCAAAGAGCAGTTCACTGACTGAATGAACATGCATTAAGAGATCCCTCTTAAGTGACGACACCTTGTTTGCTAACATACTGATTATACTCTTATCAGACTGATACGGTTTTAGTTTGCACTATTCTACCAAACTCCAGGTCAAGTTCGTGCACTTTATTTATACTTCATACTTCATAGCTAAAGAGCCACTCAGATCAAACTGTAACCACAAGCTCAAAGTTCAGATGCTGACGATTCATGACAATTTCAAGCACAGAAAGTGATGTTAGGTAATAAAAGTTCTAACTTATGGGATGATAACACTTCCCTTTGGCCTTGAAGATTACCACATTGTGGCCTGAGAAATCTGTACTGACAAACAAGAAATGTCATATTTGTAAAACTTGGCAGATACCTGCTCAGTGGTGTGATTATTGTTAGTAATGCAGTTATTGCCACTAAAATAAATCTGTGGTAAATATCAAAAATAAAAAAATAAATAAGAATATCAGTATCAAACATTTTTTTTAAATAAATATTAAATTATTTAAATATTTATTTTTAGAATATAGAGAAATAAAAAGATTTTGAAAGAGGTACATATTATGGGTGTAACAATACCCTCATGTCACAATTCAATACATAATCACGACACTGAACTCATGATACATTATTATTGTGATACTCTAAGACATAAAAGTTGAACAAAAAAGGCTAAATTTGATATTACATTGGGAGTGGAAATGAATAGGCTTGGACTTGGTGCTGGTAACCCAATGCACAGGACAATGGTGACACCAGAATAAAAATACTCATGATTCTGAAGCTGAAAATACAGAATTATTTTAGACCAATATGCTTGCACTCTGTTACTGACTAGATACATTTAAAATAATGTAGGCCACTTTTACTGGTAACACAAGACATTTGGCATTATCAGGATCCACAAATATTCCCCATTGCATTATTATACATTATATTCAACAGTAGTTTAATGTAGTACTGACACTAAAACTCTGTAAACTTGAATTTTTTCCCCTTACACAGTAATTTTCATTTTGGGTGAACTATACACAATACAGATTGTCACTATTCACGATACATAATGTTGCATTTTTGTATTCCGATATATTGTTACACCCCTAGTCCATATTAATTTATAATCATGTTACAGTAGAAACAATAACTGTAGTGATAAGGCATTAATAATTCTGTCATCATTTACTCACCCTCAAGTTGTTCCAAACTTGTATGAATTTCTTTCTTCTGCTGAACACAAAATAAGATATTTTGAAGAATATGGGTAAGCAAACGCTTGATGGTCCCCATTAACTTCCATAGTATTTTTTTTTTCATACTATGGAAGTCAACTGGTTACCGACATTCTTCAAAATATCTTCTTTTGTGTTCAGCAGAAGAAAGAAAATCATACAGGTTTGGAACAACTTGAGGGTGAGTAAATGACAGAATTTTTCTTTTTGGGTGAACTATCCCTTTAACTTTAGTGCTATGGTTACCATTGCAAATGTTTGTACGGCACAACTAATTGGCAGCAAAGTTGCATTAAATCATATTAACATGTATTCACAAGGGAAATCAGATATAATGAGAAAAACGCTCACCTGCCGTGAATGTCACAAGCACACACACACACACACACACACACACACACACTTAATCTCACCTGTGCAGGTCAAGCTCCAGATAAGGAAAGATGAGTTTCTCTTTTATGAGCTCCCATATTACTCTGGTCATCTCATCTCCTTGCATCTCGACCACAGAACCAGCTTTGATCTTCTGAGACATTTTGGACCCTGGAAGATCAATGAGTTATATGTGAAGATGTATAGTAGTGTTAGTACTTACTCCCTGAAGAAAAAATAGATTCCATTGAGAAAAAAAGTTACACAACCAGTGAGTCAGCATTTTTGCCTTAAACCTGTTTTAAGGGATCTAAATGTCAGATTTAGAAGTTTATAATATAACAAAAATTGCAAAAAGAGCTTATGTTTATATATATATATATATATATATATATATATATATATATATATATATATATATATATATAAATATAAATATAAAAATATATATATATATATCTTAGTTCTTTCCAGATATGTACAGTCTATGGGTAATACCGGGGTATTTTTAAACATAGCAGTACCGTGCTGTTCTTTTAAGTACCTTGGACTAAAATACAAGTACATCTCAGTATGGTATTATTATCCCTGTACTAATGTCACAGCTTTTGTGAAAAACATCAGTTAGTTATTCTCATGTATCATGCATTTTCAAGCAACTAAAGCAACAGCACCTGACAGACAGAAAGGCAGCCATTGTGTAATATGACACTGGCCTTTTACCCACAATGACAGATTAAGTGTATCATTTCATCAATTGTGTCACTATTAAAAATGTTTTTTTTTTTGTTTTTTTTGCAGTTCCACAAACTGGAACTGGTTACATAAAGCAATTAGAACAAAGGTCAAATACAACGCGTGGAATACTGATTTACACACAACCTGATGCTTTAATAAATTGATCGTAATGAAGCTTTAGACCAATGTGGGGGTTATTTTACGATCTGTCGTAACAATGATTAATGCAACATAAACAATCCATTAAAAGTGTCAATTATATATGATTACTGAGGTTTTAACCCCTATGTTTTCGTCTTTTCTGATGACAGCATCACCTTTATAGTGTTTTCTTCGACAATAAAACGGTAGCACTTTGCAGAAAAAGTCAAATCAAACGACAGCGATAGTAATGTTTTTTTTTACCGAACGATCTGTCTCGCAACTCCATATACGACGCCTACCTTTTCTCTTGAGATTGTACGGGAGTAAATGAAGAGATCTCAGATGGTTGATGTGTCCTATGGTGGAGGCTTGGAAGGTTTTGGACTAACGTTAGTCTTGGAAGGCGTTGTTTCGTATCAGCTGAGCGGATGGCATAGGCTCCCCCTTCTCTGCTCATTCATGTACTACTCAATCAGATAATCATCCACCAATCCAAGAGAATAAGGAACTAAACTCAAACGACTAGCCCCTCCCTCATTATGAATCCCATTGGGAGGCATGCGTTTCTGGATTATAGCTGTTTAGAGTGGGACAGACACCTGACTTCCTCTAGGTGGCGCTATGCAGCTCAAAAAAGCCGAACCCTTCGTTGAGCTGCAAGATAATGGTCCGTGTACGTTGCGTTCATTCGTTTTTCGAATTAATATTGAAAGCTGAAAAATTACAAAACGGCTCATTTATTCATTTTTCGTTTTTTCAAAAAAAAACGAGAATTCGGGTGGCTTTTATATTTTTAGGTTCAGGGATAGAAAATGGATAAAAGGCTTGATCCTTCGATTTCCACGTGTGGGCTTGCGTGAAACGCCCCTTTCCGCTGATTGGTCAACCAAAGATCATCAACCTGTGCCGCCACAGTTCAGTGCAGAATAACAGTCTTCCGCTGCTGGACGGATTCTTAAAGTGTTTATGACAAATAAACTCTCTCATCAAACAACGCTGGGCAGGGACTAGAAAGGGTTTTCTTCTCTATAGGCATGGATTCGACAACCTACGTGCTAGAGAAATATTAGCTGATTATTTCAGAAATATTAATGTAGGTTATCTCGCATCTGCACCCACATTACCCTAATCATTAGCCTACTTCAAAGCTGCGTGACCCACTGGACAGCGACAGATACAGTTACATTGTAGCGAAGCGCAGAGCAGTATCGACTTATGTGTAAATATGCAGCAGTGCAGTCATATCTATTATTTTAGACAGCACATTGAGTTTTGGACAAGCGATGAAGCTTAAATATGATAGATATGAAAATATATAAATGACATTATTTCGTATCAATGTTAGTTTACTATCACAGCGCATCTATTGTTTTGGTTGTTATTCTATTAGTTTTTAGGTTTTTTGTTGTTGTTTGTTTGTTTTTAGATAATGGCTTATAATAATTTTTACCTTTTATAAGGGCAATTATTCTAATCTTTTTAAAATATATTTGTCAACTTTTATGAAAAATTCTTAAATTTAATCGACAAATTCAATTCGAATAATAAGACAATAGGCTGTTACCAATCAAATCAAATCAGTATCAACTAGAAGCTGCATCTGAATTCTGAAGTGGCATGCAGACCTATTTGCAAACTGTTTTAATGCTGCTCGGAGGATTTACACAGTAATTAAAATTACATAGTGTTATGAGATAAAATATTTAAATATAATATTTTGAATAGCCTTCTGAAATACGATAATAAAACGATAGGCCTACTTAGATTATGATAGTAATTAAGACCCCCAGTAGGTGTCAGCATGTAACTGTCTTAATAATAGTCAGTCAGTGAGTCATTCACTCAACCGATTTGTTCAAAGAATCAGGTTCATTCATGAACAGCACTGTCCTGGGAGTCAGCCGCACAACAGTTCTGTGGCTTTATTTTGCAATAGCATTAATTCATTTGATTTCAGCTTCATCCCTTGTTCAAAACTCAGTGTACTGTCTGAAATAAAAGTTATGCCTGCTGCATATTTACATTTAAATCGATACTGATGCGCTTCGCTACATGTAACTGCATCTGCGTGCTGTCCAGTGGGTCAAGCAGCTTTATTGCCACACAGATTTTAATAGCTGGACAACTCAATAAAACCAGTGGTGTGCCAAAGAAGTAAGCTGATGGGTAATCTGAGTGCACTGCAGATGCGAGATAACCTACATTAATATTTCTGAAATAATCAGCTAATATTTCTCTAGCACGTAGGTTGTCGAATCCATGCCTATAGAGAAGAAAAAAACCCAGCGCGATTTGTGTCAAAGCATTAGTCCGGTTGTTTGATGAGAGAGTTTATTTGTCATAAACACTTTAGAATCCGTCCAGCAGCGGAAGACTGTTATTCTGCACTGAACTGTGGAAAAACTAAAAGCGGCACAGGTTGATGATCTTTGGTATTTTATTACCACACAATTACCATTGTTAATTGTAATTTGTAATTTTGTAAATAAGCTAATTATATGCAATATAAGGAAATAATTTTAACATTGATAAATGTCTTATTTTTAAGTTTGAAATGCCTGAATTCTGACTTTCACATTGAATTTTTGGTGAATAATATTGTAGTTTTGGCCAACAATTTTAAACATAAATGCAGAGGCAGAGAGTAGTGAAGTATTTTTACTCTGCTTAAGTACATTTTTCAAGTGTCTGTACTTTACAGAGTGTTTTTCTTTGTAAAACTTTTACTTCACAAAAATCCAAAGCATAATATTGTACTTTTACTGCACATTTCATATTGAATATCATGTATTACTTAATTACATTAAAAAGGCATTTAAGTACATTTACATTTTACTCAAGTAAAAGTAATTCAAAGTTTTACTTGAGTGCAAGAAATAAAGTACTATATTTTATGTAATTAAGTATTAAGGGTAAAAATAAAATTAAAAATTAAAAACAACTTTTATTTATGAAATGTAGTGCAGTAAAAAGTACAACATTATGCTTTAGTGAAGTAAAAGTTTTCCAAAGAAAAACGCTGATAAAGTTGGTCTACATACTTGAAAAATGTACTTGAGTAGAAAGCAAAAATACTTCACTGTCCACCTCTGCATAAATGCAAAACAACAACAACAAAACCTCCCATCCAATAGCATTTCCAGTTCCCTTGCGATACTACACGAGTACTGCGTCGTTCATCTTATTAATATAAATAAGACAAGACGCTACGGGGAAAACTCCTTTTTCTCAGATTCTGAAGCCTTTATACAATCACGCAGTGAATACTGCACATTGATTGGTTCGTAAAATGAAAGAAAACGAACCAATGACGCAAGCCAATGGTGAGCCCGCTCGAGCCCGCCGAAATGGGCGGAGACTCGAGCTATAAAAGTGGCCGTTTCACCTTGGTAAATCGATTTATTCTCCTTCAGCGACGCAGATAACATCTCTTCGTTGAAACTCGGATTGAAGCCGCCTTCACCTGCAAGCAACTGGATTCGCCTTCATGCAGTTGATCGGCCCGCCTCCCTGCTCGCCGCTCTCTATACCGCTCGCCGCTCTCAAGCAGCTCGCCGCCTACGTAGCCGCCGTTTCGAGCAGCCGCAGCACCCTCTGCTCTTCAGCTTGCCGCGCAGACAGCCGCTCACGTGCAGCGCTGATCCTGCCCCCGTGCCAACTTTGGAGCCTATTGACATCAGAGCTTCTAGTGACTCAGAGCTCTCTCGCGTGCTGTCGAACAGCTCGGTTTAGAGTGGTCTGCGCCTGAAGAACGCACGCGCAGCTGCTTAGACAAGTGGTTCCTGCCTGGACGTCGTCAAGCTCCCTCTCAGCGGTCAGCGCCCTTCTTTCCAGAAGTGCATGATGAGCTGACAAAATCATGGCGCGCTCCCTACTCAGCCCGCCTTCATTCTTCTGCCTTTCACGCTCTCACCTCCGTTGACAGCCATTGGATGGAAAACTAAGGCCGCTCATCCATCTAAGCCCTGTCGTACCACTTCAGCCATCGCTGGACGTGCGTACACATCGGCTGGTCAGGCAGCTTCCGCTTTACACTCCATGGCGGTACTCCAGGTGTATCAAGCGAAGCTCCTTAAAGATTTGGATGAGGCCGGACACGACTCTGCCACCTTCAGAGAGCTGCGCAGTGCCACGGATCTGGCCCTGCGTGCCACAAAGACCACGGCTCAGGCCATTGGTCGCTCAATGGCCAGTTTAGTGGTGTTGGAGCGCCACTTGTGGCTTTACTTGACTGAGATCAAGGACGCGGATAAAGCCGTTTTTCTCGACTCGCCAGTCTCCTCCACCGGTCTCTTCAGACCCGCCGTTGATGGCTTCGCAGCACAAAAGTCGTCCCAGGCTATGCAACACTTTTTGCCCAAGCGCTCCACTCCCTCTGCCACGAGCCGCTCTAAATCAGCGCCAGCTCAGCAGCAGATGCCAAGGGACAAGTCGCCAGCCACCAAGCCAGCCCCAAGCTCTGAACTCAGACAGGCGCCACCCCCCTCCGGTGCGACAGGGCCCCCGACCCAAGATAGTGTTGGACCCTGCAGCCCAGAAGCCGGCCTGACGGCCGAGAAAGGAAGAGGAGGAGGCTAAGTCCCGCTGCGGCCGGACCACCCTCCAAAATGCCTCGCCCAGTTTTCCTGCCACCCCGTTCAGTTCCGGGTGCCTGAAAAAGAGTGTTTGTTGCCCACACAGAGCGTGTTCAAATGCCCTGGTTGGGAACTGCAGTTATAGCGGAAATAAAAATCAAACATACTCTAAAAGAGAGCAAAATTCCTCTTCCACCACACTTATGCACTCCAGTCCCTCACAGCGACTTAGTGCCTGTATCAATTCAGCCCCTCGCCACACGGGCCAGGCCAATTCGCTCAAAGACCCCCATTATTTCCCCCCATTATACAGTCACTCCAGAGTGCGCTCTGGCCATTCTGCAGCTCATGCAAACACCCAGGGTTTTTCTGCCGCTCTGAATGTTTCAGTAAATGCTAGGCCTACTGAGCTCAGCATCTTCAGCTCTGCAGATGGGGTTGCTTCATATGTGCCCTTTGCAGTTCTAGCTGAAACCGCGGGTCCCGCCCTCAGCCTGGCACCATGGCCGTTGCTCGCTCAAGGTGAACCAGGCATGTGTCACAGCCCTGGCCCCTTGGACAAACCCTTGCTGGTTCAAGCAAGGCGTGGCGATAGGTGCTATGGACAAGAGGAAAGTTGTCTTCACAGATGCCTCCAAGACAGGTTGGGGAGCTCTGTGCGACAACCACCCAGCCTTCGGGGCTTGGAGCAACCTGGAAAGCGAGCTACATATCAACCGCCTAGAAATGATGGCGGTATATTGAGCTCTCCAGGTCTTTCTTCCTCTTCTAGTGGAACACCACATCTTAGTCAGATCAGACAACATGACGGTGGTGTCCTTCATAAACCACCAGGGCGGCCTCTCTTCGAAACCCCTCTTCGCTCTGGTGAAAACCATCCTAGAGTGGGCTCAGTGCAATCTATGCTCTCTGAGAGCAGTGCACATATAGGGCGTGCTGAACGTAGGGGCGGACATGCTGTCCCGGAGCAACCTTCCTTCAGAGGAATGGTCACTCTACCCCTGCTCGGTTCAGAAGATTTGGGATGTTTTCGGGAGAGCAGAGGTCGACCTCTTTGCCTCAGAAGACAATCATCACTGCCCAATATATTTCTCAAAAGCCAGGGATGCGCTGGCCCATGATTGGCTCAGCTTCCTCCTTTATGCTTTCCCCCAATCGCCTTGATTCCCCAGGTAATCAAGCGAACCAGGAAGGGCAGACACAAGGTTCTCCTGGTGGCTCCTCTTTGGAGGACCCAACCATGGTTCTCAGAGCTGTCTTGGTTATCGCCCCTGAGGCCATGGCCGATCCCTCTGAGACGGGACCTCCCCTCCCAAGCGAGATGGACAATTTGGCACCCCAGACCCGAGCAGTGGGACCTTCATGTGTGGTTTCTCAACGGGAGCCCCTAAACCCTCCTCGTCCCCTCATGGTCTCTACTTGGGACCTGTCTGTGGTTCTCAGGGGCCTTAAAAGTCCTCCATTTGAACCAATCCAGACTGCTGACCTTCGACCCCTGTCGCTAAAAACCGCATTGCTGCTAGCGCTGGCATCGGTTAAGCGTGTGGGAGATTTGCAGGCGCTCTCTGTGAGCCCCTCGTGTCTTGAATTTGGGCCTAACGACTCTAAGGTCGTCCTGAAACCTAGACATGGAATAGTCCGAAAATTTTATCTACCCCCTTTAGGGCGCAGATGGTAGTTCTCTCCACCCTTCCTGGCCTCACAGTCCACATTTGTCAGATTTTATAATCTAGAGGTCCTTTCTGCATAAACCTACTGCACTCACATGCTTTCTTGTTATATCCCCGACTTAGTCTGGGAGTGACTACTGTCTGCCCCATATATACATAAACTAGGCCCCTGGAGGTCCTAGTAATGGGGTTCTGGTGAATTACTTATACTTGAGTGTCTTGGAGCCCTTTGTTAAGCACTTCTCACTGTATTTAGTTGTCATCTTACCTAGCACGGCATGATTGTATTATCCCCGTAGCGTCTTGTCTTATTTATATTAATAAGATGAACAATGCAGTACTCGTGTTGTATTGCAAGGGAATGTAACCTCGGTTCCCTTAGATACGGAACAAGTACTGCGTAATTTGCCATGCTACACGCGAAGACACCTCATGCGTCGCTTCAGTCAAAACCAATTGATTTGCCATGGTGAAACGGCCGCTTTTATAGCCCGAGTCTCCGTCCATTTCGGCGTGCCGCGCCATCATTGGTTCGTTTTCTTTAACTTTATGAACCAATCGACGTGCAGTATTCACTGCATGAGTCTTGTCTTATTTATATTAATAAGACGAACGACGCAGTACTTATTCCATATCTAAGGGAACTGAGGTGACGTTAGTAACCGAGTACGATTCTTCAAATTTATGCATAACAAAAAGGGCTTAAGATATCCTTTATTTGTGTATTTTGATTATTAAATTTGATTATTTGGATTTGTTGGAATTGCATTAAGTTTTTTGTGTTTTCATTTTCATTTCATTCACGCAACAAAAATGCCTTATTAATCTCAAACTATTATTGGTGAAGTCTGATTCGGCGTGTAGAAAATAGCAGTAGGGGTTCAATCTTCAACTGGCTGGGAGGAGCCGCCACTGACAGATCATGTGACCTGTCAGTGGGTGGTGGCAGCTGCCAGTCGAATACTGGGCGGGCTGGCGGCTGCCAGACTCAGCCGCTGTTGAGCTGCGAGTATAACGCGTTCTCTATCACTGAATCTGCACGGAAATACATTATTTTATGATTATAAATATAATCATAGGAATCTATACTTTTGTATTATAGACGTTTTAGGGGGGGTTTCTCACTATTAAAGCAGTCAAATGAACGTGATCACGACTGGGTGCTTACTGACGCTTGACTGGCCGCTCAGTCCAACCAGCCGCTGTTGAGCTGCGAGTATAACGCGTTCTCTATCACTGAATCTGCACGGAAATACATTATTTTATTATTATAAAATTAATAATAAAAAATACAACAATATGGATCATAAATTCAGTATCTCAGTCACTTGCTTTGTAGAGAAGAAAAGGTATCATTATTAAAGAGTTGCTCACACTTACACGTTTCATTAAACTAAAAAGAGAAAACCAGTTACACTATTTAAAAGTTACAATTTATAAACATTTTAAGAAAGAAAGGCAGTGAGAAAGATTCATGTTATTGGGATCGTTCATGTTTTCATAGGCATTTTTTTTCTGCATTTACATTAGCCTATTACATTAAATAAATCGTAAAATCGTCACAACTAGCGGCAGTAGGCTACACATACAAATTAGAAAAAAATTCTTGGAATGAGAGGCAACAGCGGCTGGTTGGACTGAGCGGCCAGTCAAGCGTCAGTAAGCACCCAGTCGTGATCATGCTTATTTGACTGCTTCAATAGTAAGAAACCCCCCTAAAATGTCTATTATACAAAAGTATAGGTTCCTAAGATTATATTCAGAACAATAAAATAATGTTTTTTTGGCAGATTCAGTGATAGAAAACGCGTTATACTCGCAGCTCAACAGCGGTTGACTCTGGCAGGCGCCAGCCCGCACAGCATCCGACTGGCAGCTGCCACCGGCCAGCCACTGGCAGATCACGTGACCAGCCAGAATCAGACTGGCAGCTGCCACCACCCACTGACAGGTCACATGATCTGTCAGTGGCGGCTCCTCCCAGCCAGTTGAAGATTGAACCCCTTCTCGAAAATAGGCTAACACATAGCGCATGGCTAATGTGTTGCTACGGCGGCCGTCTTGTCAATATTTTACAGATGAATAATGAATGACAATTAATAGACACTGGCCTGAAAACAAACGAAGAGTTGAACAGAAAATACTTTTTAGACCTGCGACAACTTCGAGACAATCCGGGTCAACAAGCCCTGACCATTTTAACCTCCTTGCAATGTTACTCACCTGTGTCGTACTTTTATGATCCTTCCTTACTGTTAACACGTCTATTTAAAACTGGGGTTCGTTCTATTTTAAGGTAAGTTATACGTTCTATTTAAAGGTAAATGCTGTCAAGTGCCCTGAATTGGTGTAACTATCCCGTCATAAAAGTGCGTCTCTTGACGACAGCAAAGTAACAGAATAAGTAGCGGTATATCAATTGCAATATTCATATGCATAACCCAAATTGTTAATGGTTTTGTAGCAGCCCTTACACACAAAACACATGGGTGATTTTTAAAACTGGGCTTCGTTATCATACTTCCTGCAAACTTTTATCAACAAAAGCAAGAAACAGTAAGAAGATAGGCTAATACAGGCAAGACAGATACAGGTTCAGCCAACCTCCAAAACGCATTCTGTTTCTTGAGCAATCCATATTCTCAATGCACCATCACGAGCACGCTGCTCTTCGTGTCCGATTTATCCTCTGAGTTTGCGTAAGCAGTGAGGAAGAGTCCATGAAAGTGAGTAGTCGTTTGGTATCTCCTGCCCGAGTGCAGAATTCAGAATTACCGGCAGATGTCGCAATTTCATTACTAAGTTTGTAGTAGTGTCCAAGTGTGGGTGCCACAACCATATTTTGTCATTTATACCGGTGTACTGTAATAGTTTAGCACTGGGGTTTTCAGTATTTGAAATGGCGCGGACCCTAAAATATAATCATCCTCATGCAAGGGACCCCAATTCTAAAATGACAGCTATACATTTTTAATGTATTTATAGCATATTTTAAATGTATTATATACTTATACCCAATTTATACTATAGAAAATATATAACTTAATATTATAAATGTGTAAAAAATTACATATAACATTTATTCCTGCTCACTGTAACACTGTACTGTTATATCTTTTTTATGTTTATTAATTTTAATCTTTTTATTTTTATTAACTTTTAATTAATTTTTTTAATTTTATACTTTTATACTTATTTTTGTTTTGTTTTGTTTTTATATTATTTTTCTCTAAACTTTTCCACAGACTCCCTTGAAATCTCTTGCGGTCCCCTGGGGATCCATGGACCCCAGTTTGAAAACCCCTGGTTTAGCATTCCTAAAATCTGCCTTTTATCTCGTATATTTTTAAAGCAACGCAAAATGTGTCTTAGGCAAGGGAATCAATGGAAGTCAAAATGCAAAGTGTATGAAATAGAATGGACCCAAGGTAAGGCTATGGCTTACTAATATATTTTACAGTCTGTAAGTATGTCGCCCTTTGGAATATTTTGGGCACACTGAATCTGAATCTGCAGGCCAAGGGGACAAATTTTAGGTTTGAGAGTTTGAGCTTTTCACAGCACAAGACCGCAACATCTAAGAGAACAAGTAGAATGTGTTTATGAAATGTTAGATAAACAGTAAGATAAACTTGCTATGTATATTAATTTTTGATGTATATTAAACTCTTTTTTTATATATTGAACTACAATATTTCTACCTCAGTGGTGAGTTTTGAAATAGTTTATTTATGGCCTGTGTCAATGTTGTTCAATTATTTGTTGTTTCGTGGATACACTACATTTATTTCTACCACACAGAAAAATGATAATAAAGCTTCATTATTCCCCTCATTATTCTATTCTGCTATTATTGACAACACGCATATTGATCATGTACAAATTACATACAAAAGAAATAGTCAAGGGTTCCACTAAAACACTCTTGTTATATAGTTCTAGTGTTTGATTTATGAATCAATGACAAATAAGGAAGTAAATGATGATAAAAAGGAGAAATCTAGTTTAAAACACAAATGCCAAGTTCTTAGAAGAAACATTTACATTTTTTACAAAATGTCTGATTTTAACTATTAAAAAAATGTAAAGTGGTACAACCAAGTAAAAAGTAGGCTGCTAAAATACTTGCCTTGGACCTTGAATACATGTGAGGGTTAACTTTATTACACCATATCACTTTATTATATTTAAAAAAAAAAAAAACACTTTCAAACTTGGCTTTCAAGGTGAAACAAATATATAGTAACTGCACAAAAACGCATTTTTTGATTTGGTTATAGGCTACAGAATATACATTTTTAAAGAAATTAGTTTTTTTTTTTTAAGAAATAAGTCATGCCAACTACTTATGCAAACATTTATTTTTTTTATTTTTATTTTTTTGTCTTCAAACAGTTACACTTTGGCAAATGTGTTCATTATCGAAGAGGTGAAGACTATTAAAGTAATTTGTTTGTATTTTTGAATAACAAGAAAATGAACGTCACGTTAAAATTTCTTCAAAATCGAGTTTTCCTTCAAAATCAAAATTTTGTTTGTTTTTCGGCTATTTCATCTGAACAAAGAACATTCCATAAATGATAAAAAGACAATGAGCTGGTACAAGGGTTCTAGCCTCCTCACCAGACTCTGCTCACCACGTGACGTGACATCTGCTGGTTATAGCAACTAGAGAACGCCAGTAAATATAGACGTAGAGAGAAAGGATCGTGGTGGCACAGAGGAGTTCACACGGCATCCGTGCGCAGTCGCCTCACCAGTCGGAGCTTCGGTCTCCAGCGTTGCCGTTACGCACAGGTTCATCTTATCACCAAGCACCTGATTTACAGAGACACGTACGCGGATTTTCGCCCTCTTTATGACACGATGTAAGGCAGATATGTGGGCTTTCCGTTGAAGGATATGGTCACTGCTGAGCTGCCAAAGTGGAGCCGCGCGTATCACGGATCGGGGCGCTCCTGCAGGGTCTAGGATGCGCGCCCGGAACATCCCGATTCTTACCCGGGTTCGGGGGTGACCAGGAGTCCACTGCCTCTGCTGGGCGCAGAGGCGGGAGGAGGACGCAGTCGACCCGCACCAGGATGCCCGTGATGAGAGGTCTGCTGGCCCCGCAGAACACCTTTCTCGACACCATCGCCACCCGTTTCGATGGCACCCGTAAGTGCACAGAATGTACCAACTTACCTTTGCTTCACCAAAGTGTCAAATGCAAATACAAAATGTTTTGGGCCAATTTAACAGCCACCCTAAGGTATTTGCATCAGTGCGTAAAGTGAAACAGCTGAAAGCTCTTAATGCATGCGCGTGGACATGAAGTCATTTCGTGTAGCAGGTTGCATAGTTGTCTCAAAACATTGTTCTGGGTTGCTGGCATGCCACTGACAGCAGTCATTATGATATACTACATCTATTATGATCTGATATACTATCAACTATTTTAGACAACATTTTATCATTATTTTATACTTTTATGCATGCAGTTTTATAGTCTCATTAATTGCATTAAATATTTGTTTTAAAAATGTAGTTGGTCACACTGCAAGACTATTTGTGAACTGCAAAAAAGTTTAAATATGAAAACATTCTAAAATATATATTTTTCTTTTAAATATTCATAACATTTTGGTTTTTGATTTAAAGTTAATATATGCGTTATTTGTCAGCTCCCCATCAACTGTTGTGCAACACTGTAATCCTTGATTGAACTTAATCAAGCTTAAAGAAAGGGTTTTATACTTTAATTTGCCTGTCTCGCTGAGTTCAGGTTGCTGCGTATCTGCTTATTTTAGACATTCTGTGGAATGATCGGTTCCCTGCGTCCCTAGGACATTTTGTCTTATCTTCTTCTCAGAATCTAAACTAAATTCATAATCTGAAGAATAGAAGCAATGTAATTGGATTTCACTGTGTTTTTTATGAATACATTTTACTTGACATCTGGATGGCTCATTGAGGATGAAAGCGGTTAAAAATCCTTTAAAGAGGGAAAACAGGTGCATCTGTCACTATTCCAGAACTGCAGATGACTGTGAAAAGCCACACTTTTGAACTCTATAAACCACAGAGAGTGAGTCTGCAGAGATGTAACTCTTGTTTAGTTTGTAAAGTATTTTTGAACAGAAGGGATGAGTAACTTGTGTGCTGTCCGGGTGAGCAGTGGGTGTGTAGGTGGATAGAGGGTCGCTAACATGCAGCTTCACGTCCAATATGATGCAACTGTCCAATGGTTGAGGTGGTGTAGTTTAGTGGTAAAAGGGATATTCTAGGTTCAGTGCAAGTTAAACTCAATCGACAGCATTTTGATTACCACAAAAATCACTCTTTCTCTTCTGGGTTAGAGAGAGGCACTTACAAAGGAAGTGAATGCGGCCAATCTGTAAATGTAAAAAATGTACACTGTAAATTCTAACAAGTTCAGTTTACTTAAAAAAAGTTTGGAAACCGATTGCCTTATTTTTGCAAAGCAAACTTAAAGGGAAAACTGAAGTTAATTTAATAATCAGCTAAAAGTAAAGAAAGCTAACACCTCCCAAGTAAATTAAGTAATAAATATCAAGTTAGTTTAATGCCAATTCTAGTTAACATACTCTTGAATAATTACTAATCTTACTTAAGATTTAATAGTAAGATTATTTGAGCAATTCCATTTAAGTGTTCTATTATGTTCTGCAAACATCTTAAATACTATTATTCTCAACATAGTTTTAATCTGTCATTTTCAGCTATGGTGACTTGCAATTTGTGCAATCGGTTTCCACATTTTGTTCAAGTAAAGTGAACGTATTTTTAGTAGTTCAACTAGCATTGAATGCACTTAACACTCAATTAAGTAAGCTTAATTGCATCAAGTTGTTCTTACTTAAACTATTTAAGTATTGTCAACTTAATTATATCTGTGATCTGAGGAAGTGTACTCCCAGAATGCATTGCGGCATTATATCATTATATCAACCCAATTAAAAGTTTATGTAAGTGTTAGCAATAAAATGTTAAAAGATCTTTATTTGACATGAAATATAGTTATGTTATATATATGTTATATATCATTCATGCATTTACATTCAAAGGCGAACACTGATCACCATAATGGTGAGAAATGTTAGGAAATCTACATGAATTTATGAAGTCAATTTATGTTACGTTCTCCCGGGTTTTCTGAGTAATGAAGGCATAACTATTTAAATAGTTCAGATTACTAAATTGTTTTAAGTAAATTCAACAAATTATTGGACATTAAGTAAAGTTAACTAAAAAGTCTTAGTAAGAACAACAGTTGGATTTTACAGTGTACAGTTTTAAAAGTATAGCCGCAAGACAAACAATATGCATGTTAACATCATTTTGGTGTGGAAAAAAAATGTTTACTAAGCTTTACATTTTACAACTTTGTTGCCATGACAATAAAACGTCATAAACTCTGTTACCCTAGAGTGACTTTACAGCTTTACAGCTCAAATAATACACAAGTTTTTATAAAATCACAAGCTTCATATTTCTGCTATTAAATAAAAAAAATTTCCATATTTACTTTCTACTGAGCTACTTCAAAGATCTGAATAGGTTGTATTTTGAAGATCTGAATAGGTCTAACTGAAAGGTTATAGGTTCAAACTGCTCAGTTGTAGGTTCACATCACTATTAACTAGCAATTTGTTAGGAAATGTGCGCTACAGCGTTTTATCATAAAGTTGATCCTGATAAAACAGATGCTTTAAGAGAAAACCATGACTGCAAATGGAAAATAGCACGGGAATGAAAGGCTGTAGGGAAACACCTTCTAGAGATCCTTTGCTTTGTGGTGGTCGGAGCTGGTAAAGACAAAAACACAGATTAACGTCACTTTGTCGCATTGTACATGGTTATGGGTCGGCTTTATTTAAACTCAATGTGATGTGCACTATCAAAGGTTTTATTCTGCTGTTTGATGCCAGAGAAAAGAAGAGAAAGAGCGAGGGGAGAGTTTTGTGTTGTTGCTGTGCTCCCATTTGAGAGGAGTTCAAAGACAGGCCCACAGAGAGAGGGGATAGTTGCTGTAGACACTGGTAAACACCTCACATTCACACATTCTAACAAGAAGTGATGGATTCAGCCTATATCAGGTCAGATATTTTGAGAGTATGCTCTAGGGATTGGTGGATCAATCTTGAAATATGAATAAATGGTATTGAGGGGATAGTATATTATGCTTTTATTCTAATGATTTACATTTATTCAACGGTACACTATATTGTAACTTTTTTGATAATGGATCAATACATCATCAATCCTTATTCCAAAACGTGTTTTTGTCTTACCCTCATTCACTATGATAAGCCTATTAGTGTTTATATTTTAGACCTGACAGGATGGTTTTCGCGGGAAATCGCGTACATACGTCACTCGCCCGTGCGTGTCTCGTTTAAGTTGTTCCACTACACCACAGGAGCTACTTTGATGGATGTATAGTCTGCATAGGTTAGGTTATGTGTCACAACGAGCGAGAAAGGTTGACATGGAGCACGCTAAATCTCAAGCCTCCAGGGAATCAGCCGTTTAAAAAAAACAGAGGAGTCTGCTGGCAAAAAGAGAACGCGACAGAGCTCGTATTAAAACTAGAATCAACATCGAACTGGCTTTTCGGAGATGGCGATGACTGGGAGATTTGAAATGTTGTAAAGGCGACGGGAGATGGCGTTTTTATCACTCAACAGGTGAGTAAGGTATTTTATTGAAATTGCCATATGTAGCTCTTTAACAGTGTTCATTGTAAAGCATTATGTGAAGGGTCACTTCATTATGGTTGTTATGGCGCTGTGCTGGAATTTATTTCTAGGAGAAATACTGTCTATTAATGGGTTAAAGCTAAAGTAACGTCTACTGCTAGTCAGCTTGAGATCATTTCCATCTAAACTGGTTATATCGCTTACGCCTAGTAGTAAATGTTTTATGAACTGTAGGGTAATTTCTCTTTTTTATTATGAGAAAGAACCATATTCATCCGCACAGTCACGCAGAGCCGAATCACAACCAAAACAATGTTCTTCCGTAAAATGCATGCAGTTTTGTTTTTTAACCACTAGAGGGTTGCATAGTGTACATTTAAATAAAATATAGTACAACATAATAAATATTAAAAATGTATTTGAAGAATATGAACTTGGTTAGAAAATAGTTGTGTAATTCAGAAACTATTTGTCTTTCCATTCATATGAACATGAGCAAAAATACTAAAAAGCGCAAGCAGTCAGACAGCATTCAGCCACCACAGCACTCAAACAAATGCACAGAGAGCAGTGCTTGCCAGAGGTAATGACAGGAAAAAAAGAAGCTTCATTTGCAGTTATTTCACTCCACTACATAACAACAAAGCTAAATGTGACCTTTATTATAGTAAATGTTCTTTCTTTCTTTCTTTCTTTCTAAGGAAAACTATAGAAGTTGTCAATAAATGGAGTCTATCTACTTTGTATCGTATTGAAAAGAAAACTGATTCTGGGGGATATCGCTCCACCCCTAGTATTCATTTATAAATGCATTTATATTTTCGGTGTCTTCCTAGATTATACTGACCGACCTTACAACCATGCAAGATAGATTTTTGTTGTTGTTGTCTACATATATTAGTTCTCTTAAGCATGAAGATATCAGACAGACTGTCCTCCGTCTGTCAGAGATGTGTTGATCCCTATAGACGTCACATTTTTCTGCACATGTAACTCTTGATCTCGATATGAGCTAGCTAAATCCAGCCAGCCAAAGTGTTTGCTGTGAAGAGCTTCAGATTCAGAGAGAATGTAATAAAGGGGGGCAATTCGGTCTTTGTCATCCATATTCAATCAAACATTCATTCAGAGCATTCAGCACATTTCAGACAGAATAAATGCAGGCCTTTCCATTCACCCGATCACACAGCTAATTACACCCCCCCTAGCAAAACGAGTGAAGTCATCATAATTAACTGCCTCTAGTGTCAAGAATTCATCTCGGCCTGCCTGAGCATTTGTTAAATCTCCAAAGCAGATGAGAAAGAAACTGAAAAAAAACATCTGTGAGTGATCTGACTTTTGATGCACAGTTACACACATGTAAACAATCTCCAAAATCCTCAGTATATTCAAATGTATTCTTGATCTGTAGTCCTTTGTCGAGTATGATAAATATATACTTTTATGTTTGGTGTCTTTTTTTATGTTTGTCACCGAGGGTGCTTTTATTTGATCAAAAACAGTGTAATTATCCAACAATTCAACATAACTATTTTCTATTTTAATATATTTTAAAATGCACTTTATTCCTGTGACGGCAAAGCTGAATTACTCCAGTCTTCAGTGTCACATGAACCTTCAGAAATCATTCTAATATGCTGATTTGCTGCTGAAGAAACATTTCTTATTATTATCAATGTTGAAAACAGCCAGGATGATTAATATTTTTGTTGAAACTGTGACACTTTTTTTCAGAATTCTTTGATAAAAAGAAAGATCAAAAGAACAACATTTATTTGAAATCGAAATCTTTTGTAACATTTTTAATGCTTTTACTGTCACTTTTGATCAATTTAATGCATCCTTGCTCAATAAAAGTATTTAAAAAAATCTTACTGACCCCAAACTTTTTAACAGTATGTATTCAATAATTCATTGAACACAGTGGAGCAAATGTATATTCTTAAATGTTTAGTTGTTGTTGTTGAAAAATTCAATTTCTGTGTATCCTGGTCAAAGCTCAGCTCCTATATTGATATGGTCATGGTGCCAGAAATACCCTAATTGAGCCACAGAGTCCTTGTATTAGTGAATCGTCTATATTAATTTTGTTCGACTGCTCTCTGTAATCAGGTTAGAGTGAGCTCACCAGCTGGACCCTTTCTTGGCTCCGGTGTGTCTGTGTAAGTTGCACAAACACACTCACACACATTTCTCTCACTTAAGCGCATCAAGTCTCCTGGAGAACCCCCTTCTCTATTAGTTTCAGTCAGCCATTTTGGCCAGTTTTCTTGCACCTGTGTGTAGCAGTCAGGTCTGTTTGCTCGCTCCTTCAGTTCCTCTCTCTCTCTCAGGATTTATCTTTTCTTTGGATTGCTCAGTAGCTGTAAGGTAACCATCCAGAATAGCTTAGCAACCACCATGCAGTGCCTTATAACAACCCTAGCAACCATCCAGAGCACACTAGCAACAACCAAGCACTGCCCTAGCAACTACTCTGAACACTCTAGCAACTACTTAGAGAACCCTAGAAACCAAAACACACTAACAACCACCAAGCAACGCCATAGTAACTACTCTAAACACTGTAGCAACCATTCAGAGAACCATAGGAACCAGAAAACACTATCAATCACCTTAGCAATGCCCTAGAATCCACTCAGAACACCCTTACACCTATAGAAAATCTACTCTGAACACTGTAGCAACCATTCAGGTATCCCTCGGAATCAGATCGCCCAATGGCCTAGAAACCACTCAGCACACTCATGCAATCAGGGCTTGACCTTGAGTTTTAGTTCAAAAATTAAAAAATAAATATTACAGCAAATGTTGTGTTTTTGAGAATATATACCATTGGTAGAATCGAACTAGCAATCGGACATGAGCTGGTCAGTGCGGAAACTATGAAGTTGTGCCTATAAACTATTGTTACCATGGTGAATTTTTGTAAGGGTTGCAGTGGCTGCATTTAAGAGGAAACCATTCATTTGTGGAAGCAGAGAGGGTAACGGCAATTAACACAATCTCGAAATATCCATTCTGTGTTTTCAAGGCGATTCAGCACAGGCTACGGCTGTCTCATGAAGTTAGCATGATGGTCTAAGTGGAAGACTGGTTTTCTGTTAGAGTTTTGTGTTTGTGTGTGGCTGAGAGTCTCTCCCCAGGGTGGTGTACTGACTCCATGGTTAGGCACAATCTGCCCCTCATTATAAAAAGAAGAAGAAAACATTGGCCACCAGTAAGACAACAATTCAGAAAGAAATAGAGAGAGAGAGACAGGCTGTGAATGACCTGAGAGACAAGTCACAGAGCACAGAGAGCATTCTGTGCCAACACGAGAAGCTTCAAAATGGTCAACCCTGTCAGAACCCTTTGTGTATTATGAATGTGAGGTCTTTGTGAAAACACAAACCAAAAATTCACTCAGTTGCACAAGCACTTTGTACACACTCTGCAGGTAGAATGAAGCAAGAAAGCAAGCAAAAAAAAAACAAACGAATAAAAAAATTCTAATTTTACAATATTAAATACATTATATTAAATATTAAATATTATATTATATATATGTTGAAGACTCTTTGCAGTAAAGGATATGTCTATATCTATTCACATGTCAGTAGCTGCGTTTACATGGACCCTAATCGGACTTGTAGCACACTCAGAATAAAAAAGTCACCATGTAACCATGTCAATCGGAATAAATTGGCCAAATCCAATGAAAATTTCATTCTGATCTGATCTCCTAATTAGGACCCGAAATAGATAAATATTAAGTCTTCTCTTTAAAACAGAAAAGAAGCACTGTAGTAGAATAGTATGCTCAAACAGTTGGAAATTATGTATACGTGCAGTGTGCGCGTCAAAAAAAATCAGTTCAGATTTGAAGCTTGTGACACAAACCCGCACATCACATGAATTAATTCCGATTAAAACAAAAGGTGTCCATGTAAACATAGCTAGTGTGTCCTGTATTCATTCACTGGATATGTATGAAGAGTCAGAGACAGAGTTGAGGGGAGAAAGCAAATATCAAACTGAGAGACACAGAGTCTACTGTGCAGTGTAATTCTCTGAAAAATTCTCTAACATCAGGACACGTACATAAACACTCACCCATGCGAATGCGTCATGCAACATGCCGCATTCCTTTGACAGCTAAAGTTTTGAAGTGACTCTAATTTGTTTGAATTAATGAACTAATTTTTACTGGTCTATTGGCAAAGTCGTGACAAAACTTCCCTAATTAATCAATAAAGGTTTCCAATTACTGTGGCAGTCTGATTCCTTTCAATGTAATTAATTCAGAGCAAAATCTATGAAAATTTTATGCCATTAAAACTATAAAAAATAACCAACAGGCTGCCTTCGTGAAGGGAACCATGAACTGTGGTTGTTATGAGACTAATTACTATGATACCACAGTTTCTCTAATGCCTCTATCAAACTGTCTTCAGCCTGGCAGGAAGTTACAGTATGCTTGTTAATTTTACAAACAATTCTGTGTATTGCATTCAATAAAGGGCCAGGGCTGGAAATATTATAACAAGATTATAGCAGTATAGCATTAAGTCTCGTCATGATATCTAGCAAACTAGACAAATAATGTTAGTAATAGGTTGCAAAAAGACACATAGAACTGAATTTAGCTACACATCATGTTCTGTTTACTATCTTTCTGATTTGTGTTTAACTTTTAGGTCAATATATACACTATATTGCCAAAAGTTTCAAGTACATGCACATGAACTTTATGACATCCCATTCTTAATCCGTAGAGTTTAATATGGAGTTGGCCCACCCTTTGCAGCTATAACAGCTTCAACTCATCTGGAAAGGCTTTCCACAAGATTTAGGAGTGTGTTTATGGGAATTTTTGACCATTCTTCTAGAAGCGTTTTGTGAGGTCAGGCACTGTTTTGATGAGAAGGCCTGGCTCACAGTCGCATACGTTGACCCCGCTTTGTGATTTTACGTGGCCTACCACTTCGTGGCTGAGTTGCTGTAGTTCCCAATTGCTTCCACTTTGTTAAAATACCACTAACAGTTGACCGTGGAATAGAGAGTAATGAGGAAATTTCAGGAATGGACTTATTGCACAGGTGGCAACCTATCCCGGTACTACGCTTGAATTCACTGAGCTCCTGAGAGCGACCCATTCTTTCACAAATGTTTGTAGAAGCAGTCTGCATGCCTAGGTGCTTGATTTTATACACCTGTGGCCATGGAAGTGATTGGAACTCCTCAATTCAATGATTTGGAGGGGTGTCCCAATACTTTTGGCAATATAGTGTAACAGGTTGACAGTGGGCTGAAGAGCACTATTTTAGTGCTTGCTGATTTTATAAACTATATAGAACAATACATTTCAAGGTTATTTGTGTCGCTTTGTTTTGTCACTTCAGTCTATCAAGCTCTAGGGTAAATATGTAGATGCATGTCAAAGTGCAGCAGAAGCCTTCAAAAAATCTCTCGGGGACCAATAATGTTAAATTATGAAGCTAATGCAATGTTGTAGATTTACTTCAAACAAAGGCTCTTAACCATGTCCAAATGTTTTAACCAATAACCAAGTGTCAGTCATCGATGGGAGTACTGTAGAAAACAAATAAAAGGCTTGTAGAGAATAACTTTAAAATCACTTGAGGGTCTCCAGGCACTACTGGATAACCTGGCTGTTTTTGAATCACAATGAATCCATATGTATAAAAACTTTTGAAGCTCTTTCATGCCCAGGGCTGTGAATGCTGAGGGAGTTAGAGAGAGTATTTAAGGTCATGACTATTGGTATTTCCTTGGTTTAACTTTGTACCGGCAGATGGATTTGGTATCTTGGCTGAAATTTCATCAGTTTTTCTTCAACTTTATTATTTTTATTTTAACACAAGACATTATTTTTTTATAGCTCCAGATGTAAATGATCAAAAGCAGAAAGGTCAAATAAGTTTTGACTTTATTTTTGCAATTACATTGCACAGAAATGACAAGCTTTCCTTTTAGCAAAGAATCTACATTTGTCACTTTTTAAATAAATGGGTTGTTTGTGGCAAAAAATAGTCCCCTCTTGATAACATCCCTCGTATGTCAGTTATTGAAAATGATTAATCATTTCATCAAATTAATTGATGATAGCTATGTCTGTCTTCCATGTGATTTATACATATTCACATAGTTTGCCTATGTCAAGATCAACAAAAGATCAACAAAATATGCACATGTACGAATATATTAGTTTTACATTATTACACCTGCACCTGTTAAATCCTGTTTTCAGCTTGTGTCTCTCTGAAGTTGCTTCTTCACAGATGGTGGAGGGAGGTATTTGTGAACGATCTGGAAAGGGGTGTTTGAGGTGACAGGAAAAGTGGGAGTGACAACCACAGGTTTGTCATCCAGGATCAAAGTCATAGTCATTCTCAAGAGCGAGAACAGTGCAGCGGTTCACTGGCAATATTTACAGGTGATCTCTCACATAAGGAGCTTGTAAAAGGTAGTAAAACACAAACAAATTTTTTAGAAAGTGTCCAAGAGTGTTGAAATACAGTCCAAAAGCAATGGGACTGTCTTTGTAAAGCACATTTTTCAGTGATTCTTTCTGCTGAATTTGTTTGAATGATTCGTTCAAAAAGACTGATTCAATCAGGAACAACTTAAGTATTATATTTAAATGAGTCACTGAATTTTACCCTCAACCATCTCTTTTTGAACAGTTTCATACAGGAATGAAGCAATGCTACTGTGTGTTGCTCAGAGACAAACAACAGCTCAGCATGTAACTTTAGTTTCGTTGAATAGGCTAGTAACTAGCAATATTGTCTTAAATATCTGTTAATATTCTTGTTTATTGAACAGTATAAAGCAATATTGCACTCTTGATCATATTTTTATAATCAATACAATGACATTCATATGACAATCACACATCATTTTTAAGTGTGGCTTAAGCAAACAAGTATTTTTGAGATCACTGTACATTTGACGATTGGTGCATTTGTAGTTTACATTTTAGTGAAATGGTGCATTTAAGATTGTGTGAAATGTTGTCAGAACGCGTGTATGTAAACTCTCAGGGGACACAGAGGTGCTAGTCTGTTATGTTTTTCAGAGGGAAATAATTTTTTAATAGCTTTAGTTTGTCATTAATAGTTAGAGTGGTTGCCGCGTTTAAGAGACGTGTTACATAACATAACCTGCTGTTGATTTGAATTAGACCCGTGGTGACTCCAAATGTCAGGCATCTCCTGCCTTCACTACCCACGCTCCCTTGCTTTGCATTCCTTACTCAACACGCCCCTCTGAGGACCCATAGGGATGTGCTATTCTGAATGACATGAACCATCATGTCAGACCCTCAAACTGAAGCACTAATTAGCTTTAGCAGTCCTTGAGAGTAATTCCTCCTTGCTTCAAGGCATCTGTTTTACTTATTTCTGTTTGGATGGAATATGTGTGCCGTTATTTTCTTATGACACATTTTATGAAAGGATGTGATTTTGATACAATTTATAATTCTTTTCCTCCTTTGAAATTGGCATTAGTTTAAAGGAAAAATTATGTAAATATATTCCCTTAGACGTAATAATCTACCAGCGTCAGTTAAACAGTCATCTGTGATACAAAACATCTGTCTGTGTCTATAATCTACTCGTGTGTATGTCTTTGCATGTACAGGGATACATATCCAACACCTGGCACACGGAACAAGTTAAGGCATTCGTTTTTCCGTCTTTCCAAAACATTTCCAGAGCTTTACAACTTTATGGATGACTCAGACTTCATAGAATAGAATTAGAAATCACTTGTCCATCTTTAAATGGCGAGTAAACCTCAGAAAAACCACTAAGCCTCAGCTAAGCGCTTGCTGTTCCCTCGTTTCAGCGTCTCGCTGTGGCCGGGCCTCGTCGAATCAGCCAGTAATTGGCCCCGCTCTGAACACGGGCAGACGCTTACCGCAGCAGATGGAATTCGCTTGATTAAATATCCTCAGCTCCATCAGGGCCGAATGTGCCGTGAACCGTTCCTCTTTAATACACACACCAGCACGCTGGAGAGAACGATCCTGCAAAGCCCGATGACTCTGCAGATATCATAACTTTGGTTCAGATTTTTGAAGAAGATCAGACAAAAAATAACTTAAACACTAGTGAGCCAAATCAGGGTCTTAACCACAATATACACCACATTGTTCTTAAAAATGTTTTTATTATGTGGTTACACCCATTGAAGGATGAACCATGAATTCAACACTAAACCTGTTTGTGGCCTAATGTCGCTGTCCATGGTCCTGTTGAGGAAAAAAAAACACGAGTTGCAACTTATGGAACTTATTCCATCACAATTACATTTTTACTACATCTAAATTTTGTATTCTTTAATAGAATTCTGTTGTGGAAATGACGGTTGTGGAGTTTTCATTAACAATTTTGGAATAAAATGGGTGCATGATGGCTGAGCATTTATGTATCGTAAATACACACAATTAGGTAAAAATTTCAGCTTGACTGGAAATGATGCACTATAAAAAGATTCTATCTACAATGGATGTTTACCTTTATGTTTTTATTATCTAAAATGGTTGGTCGTGATGGAAAGGGTGTTACTGATGGAAAATTAATATAAATATTTGTAACACCCTACTCAGACAGATTTTTCCTTTATTGAGCTCTTTAGAGTAAACACACAGGTTCTTTTATTTGTGTTTCTCGACTAATTATGGGAAATCATTTTAAACCCCAACTCACAATTCTATTACCTCTTACTGATATGGGGCACAGAAAATACACTCAAATAAGTATTTAACAACACCACTAAAGCTACTTTAACTAGACCATTTTAATAAGGAAATTAGTCTGTATTTTCCCAATAAACAATTACAACATTTTATTGAAAACCAAAGTTATTTAAATATAGAATAAAATAAGAATATGCAAATCAGAATAATTACAATTTCCCAAGGGTCTCAGGAAAACTCCCCCAGTGCAAGTCACTCAATATAACAAATACATCACTGGAATATTGCAAATAGCAAATCACGTATGTAGTTTTGGTGTTTACCATAAACTAACTTTTGCGATCAACAGATAACAAGAGGATCCTCTTACTCAGATGAACCAAATTTGAATAAAATAATTGTGGGCCCACACACACCCACACTCTCTCACAGTCTCACGCGTGCGCTTTCCCCCCGCGTTGCAGGCCTGTAGCGTTGCTTGTGTGCGTTGTGGCCATTAAAGCAAACTCCAAATTGGCCCCTTCACTCCTAAGAGCAAAATAAAATGAACTTAAATACCTGGAAATTCCACATAGCCAGAGGAACTCTGAACCTTACAGTGATTCAGAGCACTATCTGGTTCTTCATCATGCTTAATGATGACTATCTCTTTAGAATGATTTGCGCCTCAGAAACCTTAGCGCTAAACTGCCGTTTATTCCCTGGAGATGCGCGTCTTGCGTTCGATCACATGTCCCGACCATTGTGGAAAAATAGAAGAATGCCGTCTTCTCTTTGAAATCACATCAGACTCAACCAAAGAATTGTCTTTCACACTAATCCCCACCAGTAGTCACAAATCACTTACTAACAGTTAGTTAGTAAACAAACAACAATATATCACGTCAATCTAGATTCACATATCATTTTTTTCTCCGCCTCCTTTCTCACAACAGCCAATCGCTGTCCCGAATACCTTTCTAGAAGGTGGGCTTTGCAATCCCTTATCCAATAACAAAAGAGATGATCAAACTTGCTTGCAAAAATCACATTTCCCTGCAAGTACGTTTCAACCAAACAAATTGAAAACAAAAGGAACTTTTAAAGAAACGGTCAATATACATGGAAATTCACGTTAAACACATCGTACATATTAACTATTTTACTTACACTACCGTCAGTTAAATCAAATTCACCCAGGTTACATATTTTTCAGTAAATATTCAGATTTTTATTGACTGAAAGTCTGGGCTTGGGACAAGGATCAAACAATTAAAATAACATTTAGACCTACATTTATTTATTTAACTGACTTTTATCCAAAGATAATTTTTTGTATGCCTTCATCATTAATTTCTTCTTTCATGTGAAGTTATTCTAATTTCTAAATGCTGAGACAGCTTTAATATGACTGTGGCAAGCAGCGAGGCCGAGGGACTGTGAGAACAGGGCGAGGCCGGTGGTGAGTGATAATGAGCGCCAGCTGCGTGCCGCACTGGTCTCGTGTCTCACGGAGGATCTCGGACGCATAAAAGGAGGAGCGATGACAGTGAAGGACGAGAGAGGACCAGGGATCCGTTCTTCGTACGTCGCTAACTCAGTTAGCTGTATTTGATTGTTGACAATTTGGCATGATCTTGGATTGTTTGGTTCTTCGAAGCTCATCCTGGACTTGCTGTCATAGCAACAGGTCCGTAAACTTAAACCTGCTCGTGAGCAGGCTTATTTCATGTAAACAGGATTAGATCGCATCTTGAGGTGCTACTTAAAATCTGTCCCAGCCACTGCTACTTTATTACAAGAGTTCATTACTGAACCAGGGGCAATAATAATTTTTAAATAATAATAATAATTTAAAAAAATGTATTTAAAAAGAATATTACAATGTTGTGTATAATACTATAGAAACAGCCACTTGATTGAGAGATTTATTTGTGATGGAATAATTATTACTTTATAATGTTATGGCAGTCTTACACACATGCTGTACATTTGCTCTGAGCCGTGCATTCATTTGAGTGGTGACGGATATTATGGGATGGCTTGATGCTTTTTTTTAATTTGTGAAGGTGTCTTTTTTAATTACATGATATCATTACGTTGCTGTCTTGCCGCCAGCCAATTGCTGCATTACTGATCTTGGTTTCGAGTATCGATGCATCTGCCCTCTTCAGGGAACACAGGAACACGCAGTCATGTCAGATAACTTAATCCAGATATTTTAATCCAATCCGCAAATTAATTTGAAGAACCAAATTAGCCAGAGATCAGTTATCACGATTAAAAGATCTGGTATCTGTCAAATCATCTCAGATGTATTAAGTGAGGTACGAAGAACGGACCCCAGGCCTGGACTTTGTTGTGTTTTGTTTACGTTTTATTATGAGTGTGTGCGGCAGTCATCCATGAGGAGGCTGCCGTTTTTACTTTCAGTTTGCTTGTTTATTTGTTTATTAATAGTTTGTTGAACGTTCGCCGGTTCCCGCCTCCTCCTTCCCATAACTACGAACTGTGTTACAATGACCTTCAAATAAGTAGAAATCTGGAAAAAAAAAACTCTAGGGCATTAATGTTACTATAGTTAAATAAACATCCATAAACACAATTGTTTCTGTATAAAAGATAATTTCTTCTATTTATATGCTTTTTCTGAGACGATCACATCAAGGTGCACCTTAACTCAGTTATTAATGTTCATAATGCGTTCTGGTCAGGTCAGGTTGCGTTTTCAATGAGTTTGACTTTCCACTCGTGAAAGCTTTCTGCTCTTTTAACTGCAGTGTTTATTGGTAAAAACTAGAGTTCTAGCTGCATTATGAGAGCACATCAAACAAGAGTGCCCTTTTAAAGACGCTTGGTAGACAGAGATTTTATTGTGCAGCTGTGTTGTATGTTCATATTGAACATCAGAGTATGTGTATTATGCATGAATTGTACAAGTTGCTGGCCTATGGGTTTTGCTTGTGTGTGTATGTATTCAGGTGAGGTCATTGGAGGAGTGTTTGCTCCAGGATATAGTGACCACACAGTGTGTATATTTACACATGCCCATTCTCTAATGCTGTTTAATGACTTCCTTGAAGGCAAACCAGTCACCATAAAGACTTCACATTTTATGGCAATACCCAGTAGTGGCATTAGGCTCCAGACAGCATGAATTATTTAAGGATAATAATTTATGAATGCCATAGACGTTTGGAGCTTGATTGTTTCTGCGTTTGCCAGTATAAACACTGAGTTTGTTATGATATGTCAAAAATTACAGCTTGTTATTAAAGACCTTTGGTGAATTTTGTTCTTTTGAATGGATATATTGCTTTTTAAGCCCCGTTCACACAGCCAGCGACATGATCCCATTCATTTTCAATGACTGTTCAATTTCAGTGACCGTTGGCGACAGAATGTAGGCGTGTCAAGTGACGCTAAACACGCAACAAAAATTCAGAAATTGTAGCTTTATGCAAATGAGCAGCACATTTTGCAAGCGACAACCAATTGAAATGAAAACTGTGGAGCTCACACCACCGTCTCTAGTGCAGGCAAGACAGGACAGCGTTCCGGAGTGATTTCACTGTTTTATATGATTTGACTTTAACCACATAGAAAGATATAATAAAATGATTTGTGGAAAAGAAACTGTCAGCTGTCTTTGTAAGTTTGATTGATACATTGATAGTTTGTGTTAATTATATGATGCAGTGGGCGGTTTAGCACTGCTGCAGTTCATATTACATTTTCCCCTGCATTATGTTGATTATTAGGGACACAAATTTGTTTAAAATATTTGTCAAATTCAAGATGATGTTTTAGTAATTTGTGACATTATGAATGAGTTTAATTTGTTGATTGACCAATCATTAATCTAGTTAATGATTTAATGCTCTGAGCACGGCTGTAGTAGTTTATATAACAACACTTTCCAACAACAGAAATATTGTTTTATGTTTCATGATGATAATGTCTGTTAACAAACATTACAGTAGCTCTTTAGTATGTTTGTTCACATGTGAAATGATGATGTAACTCTTCTTTTATAATATACACATTTTAAAATAGATTTTTATAGATTAAAGTCTGGCCTTGGGACAAGGATCAAACAATTGAAATTACATTAATTTAACAGACTTTTATACAAAGCACTTAGAAATTAGAATAACTGCACATAAAAGGAATTTGAAAAAAAAGGAACTTAATGATGAAAACATTTAAAACTCTCTGAGACAGTTTTAATGTGACCTTCAAAAACCTTTGATTATATTGCTAATTGTTTTATGTTTTATGATGATAACCTCTATTAACACTACAGTAGCTCTTTAGTATGTTGATGTTGTAGCTCTATTGTAGCTCTGTTGTAGCTCTTCTTTCATAAATTGTATCTAAGTTTAAGAATTGAGTAATTAATTTTCCTCTAGGGCTGGACGATATGGACAAAATTTATATAACGATATTTGGTCGATACGATATAATTCCGATATCGATATGAACTATATAAAAGCCTGAGAGAAAAACTGCCAAGAGATGCCCACAACGGATGTCTGTACCTACAAACTTCTGAAAAATGTATTTGCCAAGTCTATGAAACCTCCTCCTATAAAACTATACCATATTTTAGAAATAAAAACGGTACAAATAAATTAATGTTCACCTTTTATTTGTATTTAGCCTTAATACAAACAAGAAATGTGAAATCACGTAAAATAAACATAAGACTCACATTCACTTTATTAATATTAATATCTTTAAACTATAACATAGGCTGATTATATTATTCTTAATATAGATTAAAACAAAAGTGGAACTGCTATATAATCTGTACATTTTTTTATTTACTCGCCAGACTGATATACTATTTTATTTATATTAGTGCTGTCAAATCGATTAATCGCGATTAACCGCATCCAAAATTAAAGTTTGTGTTTACATAATATATGTGTGTGTACTGTGTATAATTATTAAGTATATATAAACACGCACACATGCATGTATATATTTAAGAAATATATTTAATTTTTATTATATATTATTATATTATATTATTATATATATATATATATATATATATATATATATATATTACATTTTATATATATATATATATATATATATATATATATATATATATATATATATATATATATATATATATATATACATGCAAATATTTCTTAAATATATACATGCATAATATTACACCTGCTGGGTTCATGAATATTAATCACGTTATCAGCGTTGCTCAAACTGATTTGCTGAAATCAAAACAGGGACGGTAATAGATGAGCGCCAGCCAATGAGATTGCCATTTGTCCCGACCACTACCGGAGAAACCGCTTCTGCTTGTTCTTAAAAGCTGAATAATTTGACCATTGAATAAATTGAACCATTTGACAGGAAAATACAACAAAGAAAATATAGTTTACATGTAGCGTGTCGATTCTGCATGGTATTTAAGACTCTCTCTCTTTGTGTGTGTGTGTGTGTGTGTGTGAAACAGCTAGCGCTCTCAGCAAAGCGACGGCGAGTTGTGCGCCTTCACACTAGAGTTTACGGCACGTCAAATACAGGCACGCTGCTCATCCGTTGAGTTGAACTGAAATAGACAGATCGCTTGACGGAGAGCGAAACAGTTTCTCTGAGTGTTAAGTGAGTGAAAATATATCTATGCTAAACTTATTCTTAGCCTCTAACACACACTGGCGAGTAAAATCTGATGATCGACATTATTTAGTCGCCCAGAGTGAAGATTAACTCGCATTGTAGAGGGTTGTTTCTCACTTGTGGAAGCTCGTTCAGTCACATTTGTATTGCGGTCAGGGGTACTCATTTTGTAGCTAAAACTTGCCGCGTTGGATCTTATTAGCGTACTACTGTGGAGCACTGTCTGCGTGTCTGTGGTGTATGTCATCACGCAAGTAGCCATTCGTGTTATGCTCTTTCTGACTGCTGCGACCCCTGAACGTCAGTCAGTGAGAAATTATGTAATGTATATCAAAATATCGGAAATGTGTTTAAAAATCATATCACCGTTATTGAAAAAAATGATATCGCGATATATATTGATATTGAATTGTCCAGCCCTATTTTCCTCCCATTTGTTTAATATTTTATTATTCCTTCATAATATCTTTGTATGCCTCTAGGCTTCGAGCTGATCTTTGCATTAGGACTCACTTTTGTTTGATCTTGCTATAATATCTTCATTTTGCATGTCAGGGACACGCTCAAAGGTAAAAATATAGCTGTATACCTGTAATTTGTCATAAAAGTAATTTTTACCTTATTTACCAACAGTATCTAAATGAGGATGTACTATAGACTTCAATTCATCTGATATAAAGGAAATTATGATTATAGGATAAAAAAAAAACATTGATAATTTTATTTTTTTTTACCTCTGAGCACATCCACAAAAGCTCACTTTGGGGGGCAATTTTGTTGCCAAAGTAGAGCTAAATAAACAAACCCAAATACACACATTCATTGTTCTTCATTATCCTCAAAAACATGTTGCTGAGGTGTCTGTCTTTACAGATGTGTTTGTTCTCCAGAGAAGTCTTGGGTATCATTTGTCAGATCTGAGGTGTTGTGCCCCCTCTAACCCTGTGCTATCTGAAAGCAGCAGGCTGTCTTCTTTAATTGGAGACTGAAGGACAAGACTGAGCTAGCTGAAAGGGCCAGAAAAGGAAACATGTCTCTCTCTTAAACAGACACACGTGCACGTACACACATAAAATAACCAACATCTTTTATTCCAGGATTGTCCATTCCCTGCTTCATACTTTAACTAAAGGCCTGGACCAACCTGACACATGAACCCATACAGCACAGAAGCTGCTGAAAGAGCAAATCTGATAAATAGATGTAATTTAGCTCATGTCAAGGCCCACATAAAGGCCTCGTTTAGCAAGAAGAATCCTTGATAGATGGAAAAACAGGCTAATTATTCCCCAGAGGATGTTCTGGACATTTGAGCAAGGACATCCCCTAAAGGGACACTAGGGATACTTTTTGTGTGTGGTGATTAAGTAAAAAACCCTTTGTGTTTGAGCAGCGGGTAGATTTCTTCAGCCACAAATACAATAGAGTCCCCTGATATATTTTTTTGTCCTCCATTGAATGGCCCAGTGGGATACGTTCATACCTGCTACCGTGATGCACAGACTGTGAAACAGCAAGAGTGCTGTATTTCTCTGCATCTTTTCCTCCCTTCCTCTTCCTTCTCCTCTCATTGGTCAGACTGTATCTTTGTCCCTCACTCCAATTCATTGTCTTTTTTTCCACACACATACACACTTTGAGTTTTTGGGTTTTTCATAGGGACTTTACTTAGACATAATGATTTTTTTATACTGTACAAACTGTATATTCAATCATCTAAACCTAAACCAATCCCTAAACCTACCCATCACAAAAAAAACATTCTGCATTTTTACATTTTCAAAAAACATCACTTTAGGTTTCACCAAAGATGTTCGATTGGGTTCAAGCCCAGGCTCTGGCTGAGCCACTCAAGGACATTCACAGAGTTGTCCATAAGCCACTCTTGCATTGTCTTAGCTGTGTGCTTAGATTCATTGTCCTGTTGGGAGGTGAACCTTCTGCCCATTCCGAGGTTTTGAATACTTTGGACTAGAGTTTCATAAAATATTTTTATATTTTGCTGTGTTGAGCTTCCCTTCAACCCTGATGAATGCCCCAGTCCCTGCTGCTGAAAAACAGCCCCACAGCATGATGCTTCTCCCACCACAGGTGCAGGTGATGAGCAGAGCCTGGTTTCCTCCAGACATGCTTGTAGTCCTTTTAGGTGCTTTTTATCAAATTCCAAGTGTTTTTTCATAGGTTTTTCATTTTTTCTTTACTGAGGAGAGGCTTGAGTCCGACCTCTATGCCATAAAGCCCAGATCGGTGGAGTGTTGCAGTGATGTTTGTCCTTCATCTCCATATATGATCATGAAGCTCAACCAGAGTGACCAACAGCTTTAGCTTACCTGATGGCTTGGTTTTTGCTCTAATATGCATTTTCAGCTGTTAGACCTTTTATTGAGTGTGTGTGCCTTTCCAAATCATACCTATTCAATTGAATTTGCACAGGTTACCTCCACTCGAAGTGTAGTACCATCTACAAGCGAAATTGGAATGCTCCTGAGCTAAATTTCAAGTGTCCCAGAAAAGGGTATGAATACTTATGCAACAATTATTTCAGTTTTTTTTATTGTTAATAAATTTGCAGTTATCACAAATCTGTTGTTTGCTTTGTCATTATGATGTATGGAGTGTAGATTAATGTGGAAAAAGTAATTTTAAAGTAGTTTAACATAAGGCAATACCTCCCATAAATAATTTATTCAGTTGATTATTGTACAGTATATATTCTAAAACGTCCATAACTCATGCACTATATTCCAAGTCTTACAAAGCCATCCAATGTGTGAGGAACAGACTCAAAATGTGTTTTTTTTTCAAGAAAATATTGTTTGCTATATATAATACAGTATATATAATACATAAATGTTGACAGAATTTTATTCTTTGGGTGACCTATTCCTTTAAGAAATAAATATTTACATCTGATGCCTAAGTACTTTTTATTTTTCTCATCTTTGTTCTGGTCGTTTTGGTTTTACTATGCTGCTGAAACAGCTCAGCTGTCACTCAGCTGCACCTTGACAAGTCATATGTCAAGGATAAAATGAACACTAGGCTGACAACAGTGATGAAAGTATGTATGTGTCAGAGAATGTAAATCAGAAATTAAAGAGATCTCTCATCCAAACCTTTCCTTTTGGATGTGATCTACAAACACACACACACACAATGCATGTGGGGGTGCTTTCTGTTCGTTCCCTAGGGCTATGTTTAGACAGGGATGCAAAGGTAGAGACTTGCTTTGGTTCTCTGGAACTCCAGCATGGAACATTGATGTGGTTAGACGTCCAAGCCAGAGTAGGATCCAGGAAATCTCTCTAATCCAAGTCAGTGACAGAATCAAAACAACAAGCAGGTTTGATGGATTACGGCCAGCCTGAACTTTGAGTTACAGGTTCTCCACTGTGTAGTTACAACCAAATAGTTCTGAAGACCATTAAACTTTTTGTTGCTGATATATTTCGCATTGAACAGAAAGTTGGGGTGTTTTGAATAATAATTTTTTTTTGTTATTTTTAAAATATACTTTATACTTTATTTGTCCCTTTAAGGGAAATTTGTTTTGGCAATACAGGTGAAGCTGCATAACAAGATACCCACACCAATAACATAATCACACTGTCGTGTCCTTTGAACTAGAGTTTAACAGCCTTGTAGCCAAAGGAACGAAAGAATGAACGTGAAAGAATGTTTATAGCGGTTGTATCTAAACTTTGGGGTGCGATGCTTGTTTTGTTGAGTATCGAAATGACTCTGGATGTTTTCTTTTATCGGAGTAAGGTCATAAACGGCTTAAGCATAAACCAGGCGGAACAGGTAGTTTTTTTGCCTCTTACCCCGATTTTGCGCGGCATGTAAACGCATTAACCTGCTTTCTGTCGGCAAGCAAAAAATGCATACTTAGAGCAGATTTAAATGCATCCAGACAGAGCGAGTGTTTTGCATGACCCAGAAAATTGTAAAAATGTGTTCTCATCTCATGCAGCAGAAGTAGAAGAGGTTCAGTCAAAACGCTGCATCTGTAACTGCATGAGAGAATAATAATTTATTAAAAAATTCCCGCTGACACGTTGCAAGCATTATTTAACATCACAACTGACATAATACTCTGAGTCAGATACGGAAATTATTATTTTTGATGTCACTACAAGGAAATAACCCGGTTTATTAATAAAGTCATGTAAACGCTGTTTACTTGTGTTGTCAGTTTACTGGTTTGCATGTAAATGGTGAAAACAGTTTTTTTCAATTAGCTGATATTTGTGAGTTATCAGCTTACACTGGTGTGTAAACGTGCTCACTGACTCTCATGTGCTTTATCCAGAATTCGAACCACTTCCATCTGATCTACGTTTTCGTACCCCAAAGTTTAGATACAACCATAAATGTTAGTATTGTAATTGTTACTGTTGCTCTGTAAAATAAAATCATAATAATTATAATTTATAGGTGTCCTTAACTGATCACATGCCTGATCAAAGTTGAAAACCGTTGTGCTGTTTAATATTTTTGTGGAAACCATGAGACATTTATTTCAGGAGTCTTTAGGCCTATTCAGACTAGTTTTCCAGAGGGACGTTAGAAAAATTCATGTTTCACAGACGTACTTTGTGATTTCAATCCGTCCGAATCTGCCAAGTCTGTGTTTTTCTCACACAACCACTGTAAAAATTCCAGCTGCAACCTCAATGGTTCTCTGAGTAATCTAATGCCATCCGAATGCGAAATTCTGTGATCGCTGATGTTGTATAATTCTAAAGCTTCTCCTCATGTGTTTTTTTTTATTCTACTGTTTGCGCACCAATCTTCAACATGCTTTCATTTAGGTTCAATATGGATGTATCTGATGACAAAATAACTTTATAAAATTAATAAATTGAGAAAAATGGCAAAAACTGCGAAGACTGCCCATTTTAATATCAATGTCAGGTAAGAGTAAGATACTTGTCTAGATGTCTCTGCTCATTTATGCAAGTTTATTATAAACGGCCTCTTCTATAAACTTGTGAAGTTTACTTATATCAACAAATAACAAATTAAAATACACATACGTCATAAGTGATGCATGCAAGCACGGCAGCTGACCTTTTGTAATGTAATTCCTCTTCTGTAATAAACACAGAGATGTTAGTCCCGTCCGAATCGGTACATGAAATCACAAATGTCGAGTGATAAGAATTGTAACTCAAACGTCATTTAGAAAAACTAGTCTCATCCGAATAGGTCTTTTGATTTATAGAAATAGACAATAAAAAAGACAATAAAAAATCTGTACTGTCACTTTTTAACAATTGAATGCGTCCTTGCTGAATAAAAGTATTAAATTCTTCAAAAACTTCTTACTGACTCCAAGCTTTTAAACAGTACTGTATCTGCTAAAAGTGCATTACATCAATGTTTAGGTGTACACTAGCATATAGAGGGCTTCAAAGTTAGACATGGACTAAAAGCCACAGAGTTGAAAACATTTAGTCAAAATCTCAACCAGACTCTAATATTCACTCTGTATATTTTTCCAAGCTGTTTTCATCTTTCCTTTTCTATTCTGTTTCATGTATTAGTGTATTATGTCGTGTTTTGTTTATTCAGTCACATTGCCATCTACCATTATGCTGTTTGTGGCTTTTGGACTCCATCATTTATACTGTGACTTGAATAAACAGAATGCGTATTGCTCTTTCATCAGTTGCAGTATTACCTTACCTTACCTTACAAAGCATTCTCATTGGACTCTTGTTATACGTTTTTTGTGCCATGTGTGATTTTCAGTAATGCGGGCCCACACTGTGTCACGTATTAAGCCAAAGCATCACTCTTTCGTTCTTTTCTGTCTGGTCTATTTAGTGTTTTCTTACTGTGGTCTCTATATAATTTCTGCTGCATAATGGCATACCTGTCAGGACGTGGATGTCCTTTGTGTTCATGTAATTCACAAAAATGCCGGTTTCAGTTTTTTTTGTCAGAAACACTCCAGTTGATATGAACAGTCTCATCAGGAGCATTAACTCAAATAGACCTTTAATGTTGCTTTCTATTATTTAAAAGAGAACATCAGATGAGTGTAGGTGAGGTGAATTTTTTTTTGTACTGTATCCTGTAGCTAAATTATATCTTTTTCAAGCATATGTGAGCTTTTTCTATTCAGTTTCAACACACTATTTCACATTTTAGTTTTTCTATGGCTTCCCTGCAAAAACCCTTTATTTTTTAACTAGGTTTTGGAATACAGCCTTATTGACAGCAGTAATATCAACTAGTATTTGTGGTAATCTTGATCAGTTTTGGGAATGTTACAGAATGTTACAGTTTTTACGAATGTTACAGTCAAGTAATTCTTTACTATATTGCGTTACTGCCATGGTTAGGCAGAGGTGAAACTAAATGTTAACAAGAACCAACAAAAAATAACTGAAACACAGGCATATAAATGCAGAGAGCAAACAAAGATGATTGGATTAACACCGGTGTAGCAAACTAGAGAACTGATGAGTAACCAGAGTAACAAACAAGATTGAAATGAGTGACCACAGAGACTAATGAAATAAAGAAAACGGGAACAAAATGAGCGTAACTGTAACAGTTACTCCCTAAAAAAGTAACTAATTGCATCAGTTGCTTTTTATGGAAAGCAATGCGTTACATTACTCTTGCATTACTTTTTCCTCACCCGTGGCTGGGATTGCTTGTTCGTTTTTTTTAAAGGGGTCATGAACTGGATTTTTTTTTAATAATGTTTCCTGAGGTGCACTTATAATGTTAATATGATTTTTACATCAAAAGAGGCATTTACATTCGAAGGTGCATGTCTGTTGTGAGACTTCAGTATAAACACCCACTGCGGTGATTTGCTGACATCTTTGCATATGAAATAAGTACTACGTGTGGAACCCTCTCAAATACTTTTACTACATTTTTACTATTACAGCTGTCAAAATTAACGAATCGTGAAAAGTGTTGATTATTGCATTATATTTAGATCTATTTCCATCACATGGAAGGTTGCAGTGATGAGCATTGAGCAGATGACAGACAGTCTGTTGATTGCATGAATGCAATGATCTAGTCATTGCAACTTGATTTCGCACTCTCACGAAATGCTTTCACCATAACTTACAATGCACAATGTAAATACAGTAAGAGATTCATTGTGTCGTGTAAGAGCGTCACTATAAGGAGAGTTTTGGCAAATGTCCAGATAAAGTCGCGCTGCGTGATCGACAGATTCAGCCATTATAAAGAGAGTGTTCTTTGAAGTAAAAATACTATGATTATTCATTACCGGTTTAAAAATGAAACTTACAGTTTGCTGGGTCCTTGCTGGTTTCAGAACAGTTGGCACAGCCTGATCTTTAAGCAACATTTTTTGAGCAAAGTCAGTATCGTATTGTGACTTGTTCTCAAAACAGTCGCTGGTAAAATGTTACAGCTTGATTATATAAATGCTTTTTTTTTTGATGACAAGGACGTTTGAAGTTCTGGAACTTGCAGGATGTATTAATGATACAAAGACCTCTTACATGCCAAAAGATTAAGGAAAATTTGAAAGGAAAGTTTGATCGACCCCTTTAATAACAAAAAAAAAAAAGTTCTATTTTTGGCAAATGTAAAGTCCCTTTCACACCAAAAATTAAATGAATTCAGCCTTTGGCTGAAGAAAATGCAAATGCACACCTGTACAGTAGAGGGCGCAGCTCAAACAAACCTTTCAGCTGTTCTGCCATTCTGGATTGCAGAAGAATAGGATGGAGGAGAAGAAAGTTGAACACTCTTACTTCATAAATAAAAAAATGTGTGATGTTTATCTAATGCAATTTTTGCTTATTAGTATGGTTGAATTGACTCATCGAAGGTCAGCTGCAAAGACATTGATTAAGAAAGTGAGCTTAAATACATAAAGTATATTTGTGTTATTTAACATATTTAATTATTGCAGGTTTGCGTAATATTCCAAGTTTGCATTTCACTGTTTTTATTTTGGGGAGTACTGAGTCTGTTTTTGTGCAAGTGAGATGAGTGAATGCAAATGTTTACACCGCGCACACAACGCCTCTGCACCTCACTCCCAATTTTTTTCAACATGGAGACAGGAGAGGTGTCAATTGGGAAAACACAGTAACTTGCATTACTTATTTGAAAAAGTAACTCCGATATTTTGTTGTAAATTTAAAAGTAATGCTACTTTACTAGTTACTTGAAAAAAGTAATCTGATTATGTAACTTGTGTTACTTGAAATGCATTACCCTCAACACTGATCATAATGTTATTAAATCTCTACAACAGCATTCATTTGCAAATGAGAGGGTCCTAATTCTTTTTTTAATGTAGAGCGGCATTAAATTCATATTATGCAATTGTAACCAATTAAAGTCATCTTTTTAGGGAGCCAATCAATATCAAGCAGAATCAATGAACAGTCATTACTTAATGCTTTACTGCTCTGCCTTCTGACATCAAGATTCTCTAGTGTTTCTTTATTTTTGCAGAATTCAAATATTGTAAATTTGAGTATGCAAATCAGGGATTTATTTAAGGCAACTTCATTTGACCTCATTTCTGTAGAAAATACTAGCTCTGTGTAATCTACCTCGGAGTGACGCTGCCACCTGCACTAATCTTATGAGTTACCATGGCAAACCCCATGGTCAGAAGGACAGGGCCACGCTGTGTTTGTGATGCGTGTCAGTCGAGCCGCAGCGGGTAGATCCAATCAAGTCTGTTACTTAAGATCCATTTGCAATCTTACACCTCTTGACAGTGCCCTTTCTGTTCTGCTTTGAGGAATAATGCTGAGAAAAAAAAAAGACCCAAATTGCAGACACTGATTCCTTTTGGGTTACACAATAGCTCTTTGTTTAGCTGACTGCTTTTGAACGGCAGGCCATGTCAGTTTTGTAAGCTATAAGACCTGTTCATCACCTCTCTCAGCCTCAAAACTTGTTTCAGTATCAATGCATTTCACCATAAGAACTTAAGGACAATTAATAAAGCCACAAACATTCCACCCGGCTCATGAATTTCCACTAGTTTTGAGCACATAAAAGGCTCATCAAGATGGCGAGAGGACAAGTTGTCGAGCCCTGTCCTGGATCTCTTCATGTTTCAGGACCTATAGGGAATGAGCATCTCTGCGAATACTCTCCGAACAACTTTACTCTGTGTAAGAGTGTGGCTTAGCAACTGAAAGAATCCATCATACATTTATGGCCTTGTCTGTCTCTCTCTCTCTCTCTGCTTACTCTGTGTTTGAGATTGCTCTGATCAGGTCATGTTCAATTGGTTTCAGCAGATAAGCATCCTACCACCACCCCGTCTCCTCACACTTGCTTGGTTAACTAGCCTAATCAGAGATACGGGGGGAGTACTCTGGCTTCGGGCCAAACTTATAAAACAAATACACATACATAATATTATTATTTATCTGATTATTTCTAAGTGTGAACTCGTGCCTACTCTGTGCCTACTTCACCTTTCCACAAGGAGACAGCGAGTGAAGCGGCACCTGCGGCTTCCCATTTCCAGGACACGCATATTTCATCACTTGAGTGTAGTGGTGAGACTTCCACGACACAAATCGGCACAGTGCCAAATGATTTTGTCTCATTATAACAGCAGACACAACTTGGATTTAGGCGAGTTTGACAAGGGCCAAATTGTGATGGCTAGACGACTGGGTCAGAGTAACTCCAAAACTGCAGCTCTTGTGGTGTGTTCCCAGTCTGCAGTGGTCAGTATCTATCAAAAGTGGTCCAAGGAAGGAACAGTGGTGAACCGGTGACGGGGTCATGGGCGGCCAAGGCTCATTGATGCACGAGGGGTGCGAAGGCTGGCCCGTGTGGTCCGATCAAACAGACGAGCTACTGTAGCTCAAATTGCTCAAGAAGTTAATGCTGGTTCTGTTTAGAATCTTTTTATTAGGGAATCCAACAATTCGACAATCATTGTACATATGATGGGAAGCAAATTTATCAAATTGTAAAAAGGAATATGATAAAATATTGTTACAATATAAAATTGTTTTCTATTTTAATATATTTCAAAAAATCTAATTTATTCCTGAATAGGAAAAACAGAAGCCATTACTCCAGTCTTCAGTGTCACATGATCCTTCAGAAATCATTCTAATATGCTGATTTGGTGCTCAAGAAACATTTCTTCTTATCAATGTTCAGTAACTTTTAAAAGTTCAGTAAAATATCAAAAGTTTAGTAATTTTGTGAAAACCGTGATGCATTTGTTTTTGGATAGGATTATTTGTTGAATAGTAGGCTTGCTGCAATAGTCGGTGTTACCAGTGTTACACAGTGTTCAGCCTCACACCGATTACATCACTTGCCCACTGCAGCACTGCCCCCCATAGTCGTTTTGATTTTTATAGTAATACAAATCATTTAATTCAGTTAGAGAACAGACACTACAATTAAAAAACTGTACAGATCAGCAGCAGGAGTTAGATTTCATTTTTCACATGATGAGAGTGAGGCGTGCTGGCTGACAAGACGATGGCGGAAGATTTGGATTCAAAGCGAAATGTAAAAGTGCCTATTTGGCAATATTTAGGATTCAAACCCAGTGCTATAGGGAACCTGCAAACATTGAGGCAATCTGTAAACTTTGCCTGCACCGTGGCAGCATCTGGAGATCACACTTCTAATTCACACACACACACACACACCTTTATGGTGTATGCCGTGCTTATTTGTTTTGTTGAAAGTTAAGTGAAAGTGAAATGCGCACGACCGCACGGGCATTCATAAGCGATTTATAAACTCCAACGTATAAAAAAAACATTTTCTCCTAAGAAAAACAGCCCAGTAATCTCATATGACTCCTCTACAGTTTCAAATCTGAGCACAATCTTTATGTATCTGTTTTGTAAATCAAGGCCATACTATTCACATTCATTTTTATCTCAACTTTTACTGTATATCAACATTTATATCTATTTATTTTCTTCTTAAGCCACATTTTAGAAGAAATGTCTCTGACAAATTGATACTTTAAACATAAATGAAACATAACTGAGAAATGTTTAGGTTTACTGTGCTAATAAAGAGCTTTTTTACTGAGGTGCAGTCACACTCACATACATTACAACCAAACACTGTAATCTCTGTTATGTAATGTGTATGATACATGAGCCACCTGTCAGAACAAATTGATCAAACTGACATTAGTACTGCATGTATTTCGCATTTAAAGAATGACACATGGGAATATAAACATTAAACATCTGACCCAATATAATGATAGCAATTAAAGTACTTTTTTTTTTTTTTTTTTAACTCTTACTAACACTTCAATTGTCTTCCTTTGAGTGTATAGTCCACATGTAGTTCCACTGTGTTGTTCACCATGGAGATCGCAGAGCTTCACAGGGCTCTGCAGAGCTCTGGAGGCCGGGGCAGGTGTCTCTGACTGGTCTCCTGTGAAGGGAATGTTACATGCTGTCTCCTAATGGGATGCAATACCCCAGTGGGACCCTGCATCAGAGCACCACCCTCCCCCTGAACCACAAAAAGGGGTGGAGATGGAGGAAGAAATGTGAATTGGTGTGAATACAAATAGGAAGAAATTGGGGGACATGCTGACTCGGCATATTATACCAGAAAGAATGTTCAATTATTTTGCATATTATTTGTTATATATTTATTATATTATAGCACCTTTTCTGAATGTTAAAACTACCACTGTGACAAATACTGATTTATATCTCTTCATCTAAAGCATAAAATTATATTCATATTTATTTATTATATGTATAAATCTTTATTTTAAAATTTATTAGACGGATTTAGACTGATTAAAATTTGTATTGACTGTTTCATTGAAAGAATAGCTACAATATTCCTTAGATTAGAAATCCAATAGCACAGCAATCTCATTCAGTTACCTCAAAGTAATCAAACTATTGAGTGGTTAGGATCCAGGCTCCGGGGGGTTATTAAAGGCCTTCTGAAGTGAATCGATGCGTTTGTGTAAGAAAAATATCCATGTATAAAACTTTATAAAGTAAAATATCTAGCTTCCGGCGGACCGCCTTCCGTATTCAACTTACGGAAAAAGTGTAACTCCTCTCGCAGTTCAAAACGCTTACGCTACGTCCGACGTCATTGTTGCGCCAGTTACGCTTTTTCCACTTTATTAACCCCCAGGAGCCATATGAATTACTTTTATAACAGACTTTTTTATTTTGGGCTGCCATTCACTGCCATTATAATGCTTGGATTAGCCAGGGCATTTTTTTATATAACTCTGATTGTATTTTTGGGTGAACTATCCCTTTAACACAAACAAGGGTGTCCCAAGAACTGGAAAGTTCCTGAGATCACATGTCTGATTAGTCACCAATGTGCACCAGAGCACATCACTTAAAAGACAAGTGATTGAAGAAGCATGTATTACAATACAATTAGTCCTCTTTTTGTTACAGCAGCCTTTTGTTAGTGCATTGAGAGGCATTATCCTCCCCTATTTTGTCTCATACAGTATCGCCCGACAGGCATTAGGGTTTCCAATACCCTAAATCGTTTTCCCATTCATGCCTGATCATCCATCTGCTTAAAGCACTTAATGGTCTGTAACAATGACTGCATGCAGTCCTGTGCTTTTTTAGCATCCATGCACCTGGCAGCACTGGCAGATATTAGCGAATCCCCTGGAGGGATCTGGTCTGTGTTTTTCCATGTCCCTTGTATGTCTCTCATCCCTGCTCCGGCGCCAGGGGAACGGCCGGTCACGTCATCGCCAATGAAGGGCTAATGCGAGACCGAGAGCAGGCCCCTAGGGTGAAAGTGTTGGGTCTTAGACGCACCCCCCGAATCCAGCAAACGCAATGTGATTGAAGAGATTGATTCCTGCGGCAATACTCAATCCTGCTTGCGTTAATGCGCTTCGTAATGGAGGTGCTCCGTTCAGTAGCCCCCGGGCCGGCAGATACAAAAGTGCTCCATTACAGTCGCCTGCTCTTGAGCCAGTGTTTAATGCTAGCAGGAGAATGGCTAGTCTGGAGAAAGATGATAACCCTCGTAAACCAATTATGACAAAGCAACGGTGGTCTGAGTCATCACTGAACCCATGTTGGAGTTCACTTTTAAAAAATACATGGTATAACAATGTTTGTGTAGACATGGTAGTATAGTGTTCTTTAAAGTACCCCCTTTTTTAAAGCATTCACTACTATGGTGTATGGGTGTTTCTTCAACTATGGCCATTTTTTACTTCTTTTCACACTCACATTAGTTTGTTTAATTTGTCAACTAACAATGCCCAACATGCTCATATACATGCATCATGGGAGAAATGCATTTTTTCTTTTATAAAAATAAAAGCTGAATCAAAATATTCATAGATACTGTAATAGTATATGAATAATACTAAAACAATTCATCGATTTGATGTTTAATAAATTAATATCACTGTACACAAGTGATATAATAATTATTACAGTTTATCTTTTTTTATTTACATCATATCTCAAATTTTTGGAAATATGTCTATTTTTAGAACATTTTGACTGCCACATCAGTGATAATTTTATTAATAATTTAATTTTCTTTAAAAATGGTTTTATTTCACTCTTTGTTTACATCATAATAAATATAAAATACTATAATATAAAAAGTTTGAAACTGATAAAAGCTCATGAATGCATAAAAGTACCAGAAGTTGAAGACACCCCTATATCTGATACTGTACCGTTACTGTATCATAGTACCACCAAAGACTTTTTCTAAGGCCAGACTGCTTCTAAAGTCACATTAATTTGTTATTTTATCAAGTGATAAGAAAAGAAATGGGGTGAGTGGTAAGAAGCAAGCAATCTGTGCTCTTTATCTTTCCATTTTGCGAAGCCGTATTTTCCTTTGATCTGATATTCAAGCGCCGTTCCCTTTGCTCAGACTTCCTTCTCTCTCCTGTCCCTCCCCGCTCTCACATGGTTAGTCTTCATTTGCATATCTCACGCCTTCCTTTTCTTCCCTCATTTTCTCTGGTCTTCACGTTGCCAGGGTTCACAGCTGCAGAGTACGTTCTGATAAAGTCAGCCCGCTGAGCTGTAAAGAAGCGCCCATGGTCCCTGCTGCTCAGATTCAGCTTTGAAGCAAGTGCCGCTCTGCCGTTCCTTCTGTGCGCCGATGCCCAAAATACCAGACAAAATGGTGTAAACATTTAAAAACAAAACGGGGGAAGGCGGGGGCAGCTTATTTAGTTTCCCTTTCTCTCTATTCTGCATTTCCCTCCCTCTGTATTGAACTGTCATTTGCGTTTTATATAATGTCCTCCCACAGTTTATGGAATGCTATTTGAGAGATGTGACTACTGGGGGATTTCTGCCTTGAGTTAAGTGAATCTCGCCATGAGAACATTGTGTGAAAATAGGGCGCTTCTTTGCTGTCTTTTGACTCAGCCTTAACAAACATTTTGATGCGTTCAGCTTGGAAATGGTCAAACCAAATGACGTAAATAAACAGCACTAATGTGGCGACTGGACTGGATTATTCACCTATGACCCTGTTTACACCATTAAAGGAATATCACCCAAAAATGAAAGTTCTGTCATCATTTACTCATGTCCAAACCTGTATGACGGACTTTCTTCTGCTGAACACAAAAGAAGATATTCTGAAGAGTGTTGGTAGCCAAACAGTTTTGGTGACCATTGACCTCCACTGTATAGGCAAAAATGTACATGACATTTGTCAAAATATGTCTTTATGTTTCACAGAAGATAGAAAGTCATACAGGTTTGTAATGACATGAGGGTGAGCAAATGATGGGATGATGAGAGAATTTTTTGTTATGCAATGAACTATCCCTGGTCTACTTGTGTTCCAACAAACTATTTTTTGTGGATGAACAGTATGGCTGTGCTGGTCTTCTCAGCTGAGGCAGGTACGTATGTGCATTTGAATAACTTTTCTGTCTATTTTGGGGGAAAAGATGAATGTGCTATTTTGTATGACAGGCACAGAACTTCTCAGATTTTTCTGTTTATTTACCAGGATCTACTTGGCACAGATTTGCTTGGAGCAATTTGAAGTTTTTTTGGTTAAGGAAAGCTGGTTTCATGCTTTGATGGAGTTGGATGCCTCCAAAAAAATAATTAAGTCCTGATTTAAGTGGAAGAAGATGAAAAAGAAAAAGAGGAAGATTAATGTGAAGCTAAGAGTGTCTATTTTGTGGGAAAACAGGTCAGGTTTATTTGCTGCAGAATTGCATTGGTATTAAACTCACCAGCAGGATCATACATGATTGACAAGTTTCTTTCCTATGTTTACATACACTACCCTTAAAAAGTTTGGAGTCTGTAAGATTTTTTTAATACTATTAAAAGAAGTCTCTCTAATGCTCACCAAGGCTGCATTTAAATAAAAAAAATAATACAAAAACCAAAAAATAACTATTTTCTATTTTTACACATTTTAAAATGTATTGTATTCATGTGATGGCAAAGCTGAATTTTCAGCATCATTACTCCAGTCTACAGTGTCACATGATCCTTCAGAAATCAATCTAATATGCTGACGTTTCTTATCAGTGTTGAAAACAGTTGTGCTGCTTAATATTTTTGTGGAAACCGTGATCACCCCCCCCCCAAGAAATACCAAGTTCTGTCATCAGCAATATCAACTGTTACAGCAATAACAGCAGCAGAAGCATAGCAGATCTATTACGCCAAGACTAAAAACATTGACATTGTCATATCTATTACCATGCTAAACTCATGATAGAACAGCATTTACAGTATTTGAAATAGAAATCTTATAACGTTATGTCTACTGTCACTTTTGAACAATTTAACTCATCACTAACTTGTTGAATAAAAGTATTAATTTCTTTAAAAACTAAATATCTGACCCCATGCTTTTGAACAGTATATTTCCTACTGAAAAAGTAAGTTTGAGAATCTCTTCCTTTTTTGAAACTTTAGCTAGGCTTTAGTTAGAGGTTGTAGGAATATTCTCATTCTAGCATTTGATTGGACAAAAAATTGCATAGTGCAGGATGAGTCATCAATATTTTTGGCCCAGAAAGCAAAAGACTGCATCTTTTCCTGTGTATACCTGCTAAAGGTTAATTTAGTCAACATTTAGTAGCTCATATACTGTAAGTGAGCTCAAAGATAGCACATATGGATTAAAAGCTACACAATTTTGATTTCAGTTCTGTTTGAAACATGCAGTTCATGCATGCTGATTCTTTATGAACTTGTCTGCCAGTTCTTTCATTCTCCACGATTGTGTCGGGTTTGGAGAGAACCCACAATCTCTGGCCATTTGACAGCTGACATCTCTATGCCTCTCCAAAAGCCTCACTTTGACTTGACCTACGTGTGACAGTCCTTTCTCAAGTGCTGTAAGTTGTCATCTGGCAGGCTATGAGATAACAGAGGCCAATGAATAGCACTAAATCTATCTGATGGCTCAACCTGCATGTCCTTCTACCTTTTCCAGATGGCCATGACAGCTTCACAAAGGCACTGTCTCATACACAGCAAAATGGCTGTGACAGGGGGACATTGATTCTGATGACGGCCTTGTCAAAAATGGTTCACGATCTGTGTTGATACTCAGTAAAACATGCCTTTCGCTAAATAATGAAGGTTTTCATGACACGGAATGTGACGATGATCTCTCAGCAGAAGGGTAGCTGATGCTTGCGTTCTTCTCTGTAGTCTTCGGGAATCACTATAGTATTTTTCCAGTACAAACTACTCCGAGGGTGGGTAATGAGAGAGTGCCTCTTTCATCTCCGGTTCAAGACATGATGAAAGACTAGTGCAGCCAAAACACCATTATCTGAGGATACATAGTCATTCCCAACCTTATGCTGGTAACCAGCTGGGTCCAATTCTTAAAGAGAGTTCACTCATACATAATCCTGTCTTTATTTAGTCACCCTCATGTTGTTACAAACCTGTGTGACTTTCTTTCTTCAATGGATATATATATTTTTTTAATGTCTTAGTTCTTCTTTATTTTCTTCTTCTTCTTCAACAAATAATCATACCTATACAAAGTCATACAAATTTGCCATTGTTCCCAAACAGTCAGTTTCTCCCACAGGATGTTGACCACAGCAATGTAACAAATGAAGGACAACAGAAGATTTTCCGGAGGCAGCAGTGTTCATTTAGTCTGTTGCTATGGTCACAACGTACCCCTCCTCCTCACATGACAGCTACACTAGAGCGCACATGTTAGCATGTTTGCAGGGCTTTGATGTATATGACAGTAAACATTGACTTGGTGCCATTCATTATGAGGTTATGTAAGTCCAGAGGTGAGAAGACAGAAAGGTAACCGGCAGGTGGTCCTGGGATGTCTTAATGGTCAGTCGTGTATGACTCATATTGGATGCCAGTGCTTGGTCCGGAGGCTGGAAATCACTTCCTTTTGTGCTCCCAGAAGGCCGAACAGAGGGGATTAACTGGCTCAGGAAAGGGGTTTCTGCTGCTTTGAGGTCTAAAGCTGTTTCTTCTGTCTTCCGTCACTGTCATACCCCAGAGAAATTCTTGGTTCAGTCATTGTCATTTCTGCAAGCTAGCCTACAGTAGTGGACACTCTTGGACATCACTGTGTATCCATTGAAAATACTGTGCTTAGAGGAATTACAATATCTTGAAGTTTTGAGTTAAAAAAAACATCATTACTTATCAAAGGATTTTTATGATTATCTAAAAAAAAAAATATTTTATTAACAATTTCTTCAATAAGTTGAAATCAGCATGTGCATCTGAACAGCTTCTTGATTTGACACATGAAATGGGACAAAAAGAAAGAAACATAATTTTATTTTAAAATATACATGTTCAAAATTACTTATTTTGTTTTGATTTTTGTAAAAAAAATTTACCTAATTCACTGATTATCCAAAGAAAACAAAGTAAATAAGTAAATAAATGCATACATGTTACTACATGTATGGGATAAGAGAAAAACATTATTTAAAAAAATGTAAAATTGAGTAAAATTCCATATTATTAAAAAATATATTAGATTATAGAATTCTGTCTTACTATAAGGATTCTTGAATATTTTTTTATATTATTTTATTTTATAAACAACTTCAATACAGTGGAAAATCAGCATGTGTGTAGGGCTGGATGATATGACCTTGATTACGATTAATGAACGATTATTTTGTTTTTGCTTTGTTTTTTTGCCCTCATAGTTCACTGACGAGATTTGCACTGTAAATATGCTCAACTATTAAATTTGGGATATATTTTTCTAATGAAAGAGTGTATTTCTTATCTTTGTAATTTTAAAATATTTGAAGGAAACTAAATTTGATGTTGGCTTGAAAAAGCCAGAGCCTTTAACCGGGACTCAAACTCAGGTCGCCTTGTGCAGAGCTATGGCAAATGTCATATTGCTCTGACATAACAGCTCACTTTCAGCAGTTATTTTGTCTGTGGGTCATAACATTTCTTACAGATTTCTGCTCGTTCTAAATCAGATAAATTAGCGGAATACAGGTACATTTATTTGCATTAATGAGAGCGATTGCGTGTGTGAATTAGTCATACCGTCTTTATTAATTGTGAAGCTGTGTGTTGTAGTTACTTCAAAAGTAGAAAAATCCATACTATACTGTAACTGTTGAGTTTCAAAGCTATTTTAGTGATAAATCACAGGAAAGTGTTGTATGAGTTTCTGCGCTCCTGATTGTTTCTCTGCGTGTGCGATCTTCACGTGATGTGTGCGAGCTACTGTCTGTATGAGTGTTTGTGTGTGCCACAATATATCAGCGCATTAGTTCAATGTAATAATACATCCGATGGTCTAAAATCACTTAAATATTCAAACTGACAAGCCTTTTAACACAATACAATGGACACACTTTCGTGAGGACGCAAGTGAATGCGATCTCACTTCGTGTTGTCTGTATGTGTGTTGACTGGTGTTTGAGTTCGCCTCCATGTTGCTTCCATGCCGCTGACTGGATGGGCCGGAGCCACGTGACTACACGCTTAGGAGTATGTTTTTAAGGGTAAAGTATTAATAGCCAATATTAACCGACACTGGAAAATTACGTCGGTTATAGATTCTAAATTTCGGTTTTGATTTAATAGTCCAACCCTACATGTGCGTATCTGAACAGTGTTTTCCTCTTCCTTTTTTCCCCAAACTGTATTATCTCATGAAATGTGATTTTTCTTTTATGACTGAAAGGTCAAGAGACATGATAGTCATATTTAAAAAATGGCTCAATATTGGAAATGAGAAAAATGTTTACCGCACATAACTAGTGTGAAAATCAAGGAGTTGACATATGCTAATAGAGTTTAGCGCCCTTAAACGACAGCAAAGCTAGGCCTCACTAAACACTCCACAGCTAGTCATTACAATCAGCTCTCACTGGATCTTAGTGACCTTGATTTGTTAGGCCTAATAGTTGCTTGGAGACAATTAATGAAACGCTTAATCTTGCTTAATCTTTATAAACATGTATAGGCTGCAGTGACACGAGGAGGTAAAATCTCGTTGATGTTAAAATGAGTTACAGGGAGATTAAGTACAAATGTCAAGATGTCTTGGAAGACTTTGCCAAGCATAACTTCATACCTTATAATGTATCACTTTTAAATTTTTTTTTTGTATCATGTAGTAACATGAGCAGTTATAGTGTGGTTTGTTTAATTTTAACATTACATCAATAGAAGGCATTTTTCATATAAGACTGTATTTTGAACATCAAATATGTTTTAATTGGCTGCATTTTTGTCACATTGTACAGCATTTTTGCTTTCAGTGATGACAGAAGAATAATTTCCTAATACCTTCCATAACGTCATTGTGATCCTTGTCAGATTGTGCCTAGTTAGGGCACAGTGTAATGTTGCATCCAATGTTCAGTCCTGATTTGGAGGAAAACAATTGGAAAAAATGAGTGGGAATCCACTGTTTGTTTATAGAGAATTTTCCATAGCTATCTATGGTAAATGGAAACGTACTGCTGGAAATTTAAAAATGTGCTTGTTTTACCTGCGAGGGCAGTAGCTAATGATGATGAAGGTGGAATGGAACGAGAGACTCCATCCCTCCATCAGTCCCTGTTCCACCTCACAATGAAACAAAGACTCCTTCATCATGACTTGCTGTCATTCCTCATTTCCTATCTGGCACCTGCTCTCTCTTTTTGTAATGGACTGAGGATGTGTGTTCATTCATTCCCTGCTCTTGCATTCTTTTCTCCCTCATTTAGTACTTTGCCTTACTAATACGCATATATTTACTGGACTGTATCGTTTCGCATCTCCATTTATACCGCTCTCGTCTATGTCCGGCTGTATCAACCTTGTTTATTTCATGCACAGTAATCTGCTGCTCTTTTCCCTCTGATAGTTTCTCTGCTCTCTTTCTCTCAATGACTCATATCTTCGTAGAGAAGGCAGAGCAATTTGGGAGCGTGCTCCGCCGTGTGCGGCTCAAATGAAATGGCCCTTTATCAGCTGTGCACACTTATTCTCCCTCTGTCTGATGAGGCGCGTGTGGTGGACCCTCCACCCATCCCTAGACTAATGCTCTCTCAGAATTATGAGTGAGCACAGACAAATGATTTGAGCTTTCTTTATCTCCTTGTACATACAGCACAGGATATATCTTCCTGATGAGAGCTGCAACATCTTCCTAGAGGAAAATGTTATTGCTCAGAGGTTGCTCTTTCATAGCTGTAAGTTCAAGCAAGTTAAAGGTGATAAAGAAACAAACGTTAAAAGCTATCTTCCATTCCTTTTTTTCCTAACAAACTGCTACAGATATATGTGAATGTACATAAAACATTAAATATATTCTGTCATTGTGTCTTATCACATAACAGTTTTGTATTCAGGACAGTCATATTACTTGTTTTATATAAGTATCATGAAGTATATGAAACATATAAATGAAATTATTAGGCACACATGGCATTATATCTACTGTATAGTCTATGCAATAAACCAATATTTATTTTCATGTAATGACTGATAAATGGCTGATATAAAAAAATGTCTATTTTGTCTTGTGAAGTGAATAACACTTGATTATCTCTTCATCATGACACCTGTTAGTGGGTGGGATATATTAGGCAGCAAGTGAACATTTTGTCCTCAAAGTTGATGTGTTAGAAGCAGGAAAAATAGGCAAGCGTAAGGATTTGAGTGAGTTTGACAAGGGCCAAATTGTGATGGCTAGACGACTGGGTCAGAGCATCTCCAAAACTGCAGCTCTTGTGGGGAGTTTCCGGTCTGCAGTGGTCACTATCTAGCAACAGTGGTCCAAGGAAGGAACAGTGGTTAACCGGCGACTGAGCCATGGACAGCCAAGGCTCATTGATGCACGTGGGGAGCGAAGGCTGACCTGTGTGGTCTGATCAAACAGACGAGCTACTGTAGCTCAAATTGCTCAAGAAGTTAATGCTGGTTCTGATATAAAGGTGTTAGAATACACAGTAGCTCCAGACCAGCTACACATAGCTGCAGGCCAGTCAGGGTGCCCATGCTGACCCCTGTCCACCGCCAAAAGTGCCAACAGTGGGCACGTGAGCATCAAACCGATACTTTTAAAACGGTACCAGTGCCTAAACGGTGCCTGAACCGATACTTTTATATATATACACATTTTAGAGTGGCCAGCCTAAGGCACACCTGTGCAATAATCATCATGCTGTCTAATCAGCATCTTGAAATGCCACACCTGTGAGGTGGATGAATTATCTTAGCAAAGGAGAAGTGCTCACTAACACAGATTTAGACAGATTTGTGAACAATATTTGAGAGAAATAGGCCTTTTGTGTACATAGAAAAAGTCTTTAGATCTTTGAGTTCAGCTTATGAAAATGGGGGCAAAAACAAAAGTGTTGCTTTATAATTTTGTTCAGTGTATGTATGTATGTATGTATATATATATATATATATATATATATATATATATATATATACGTATATATATATATATATATATATATATATATATATATATATATATATATATATATATATATATATACGTATATATATATATAATATACTATATATATTTTTTTTAAAAACTAAAAACAAAAATAAATCATTTTAAATGCTACAAAGTGAATTTAGGCATCACAACATTACAATGGCAAAATTACTGATGGTACCACTATATCATGCTTCCCTAAAAATGTATTTGGCTAGCTCTGATGATTTGGCATTGGAAGAATTTGATGAGAAATCTTTGACTTGTGTTTGCTGACTTTACCAATCTAAGCACAGTATGAAGCATTGTTAAGGTCTCTTCTGAAAGCCTGGAGTATTTGACATTCAACATATTTGAAAATACTGGGGCTTTACTCTGGAGAAACATCTGAGAAGCAGGAGAATTAATTAAAAGTCTCAATTTGCTCTCCATTGAATCTCATAGTTGTCTAGGAAAAACAATAATTTTGATTTCTTCTTTATATTGTTCGTTCTGTTGTATTGCTTTAACTTCTACCCCTTTTTTCTTGCTGCCGTCTGCTCCAATTGTCCTTGTGTCCTGTTCTCTTTAATCACCTGTGTCAGATGCTCTGCCACCTAACTCATTGCACTATTGATTTTCTGTGCCCCAGCAGTTAGTACTACCGCTGTACAATCTCCTTCTCATAAATATTCATCCATGCACTTTCAACACAGTCCAGACGAGCCTCCGCATCCTTTTAGCAAATTAGCCGACAGCTATTGGCCAAAATAAGAGTGTCTTCAAGAAACATGTAGATTGAGAGAAATTTACAGTATGGAGAGTGACAGATCATGAGTTCAGAGGTTCTAACGAGAGATGATGCATCTGGGAAAAAGGGGGAAAATAAACTACAGCACAAGCCAAGGCAATTGATTGAATGGCAGGAGCGGTGTGGTTGTTCATTACTCTGCCTGTTGTGTTCCATTCAATCAGGATGGTGCAGCGTTCCATGAATTATTTGTTGATTGGCACTTTTCTTTTGAGAATTCTGAGAGTGACGGCCGACTGATTCCCTGGAGATTTATATATTTGTTATTTTCATCAGAATTGAGAACATTTGAGGATTATCCTAACTTCATGCTTAGCTACTAGCACAGAATGTCTGACACACTCAATTCCCAATGGCGAAGAGGGTCTCAATCGACCAAACAGATGGTCACATGACACATTTAAATAAATAAATAAACCTATCAGAGCGATGACAATCTCCTAAAAAAAAACTCATAAAATATGACAGAAACATCTAGGTATTTACACTTTTTTTGCTTTAGTTGGCTAACACACTTACAACCCATGCAATGTGTCACCCTATTATCTATAATTCCTCTTTGGTGTTTTGTCACTTGAACATTGAACACATTGAGAACCTTGCTACTCCTTACCCATCACTTAAAGGCACACACACAACATGTTTATGTTTAAACTTAATAAAACACAGAAGCTCACCTTCCCCCAACCCAATTACTAGTCCAATATTATACCTCACGCCGCGTCTGGGGACTTGGAGAATGATATTAGTCTGCCAGCTCACTCCACAGGGTTTCAAATTACATTCCACCTGTCACCTGTTCCTGGCAGCTGAGGGCCACAATGTGAGGGCAAACAAAGTGGCATGAACCAGCAGGCAGCCAGGAACAGGCCTACAATAAAGGCAAAGGGCACCACTCTTGGGTTTCCACATTCTGGCTCTTTCCGAGCTGTTTTGTTAAGTTTGGACAGGCATGAAGGCATATTTATAATTTGTTTCTTTGCAGAAATATGTATCGGTAGCACTTTACTTTTTGCATGGTGCCCCCCCACTCCTGATCTTGTTCCTTTCTCTACAAGCCAATTGAGCAGATGTCTGTGAATGCAGACAGGACAAGTCCACTTGGCTGATTTCCTTTATTTCTCTCTCTCTTTGTGTCTTGCTTTCACTTACTTCTTTCATCTTTCTTTATATCTCTGGCTTTGTATAATCCAATTGCCCAGCTACATCGATCAACACTCTTAGACCATCCTCAACCCCTTGTTCTTGCAAGGGGTTGTCTAAAACCAGAAATGAATTAAAAAAAGATGCTTTACAGGAGTGTATCTGATGTAAATGTCACTTGACTGAAGGGCAGGATATTGAGGCATGCCCAAACCAGATGTCTAAACTAGGGATGTCAAAAGTACCGGTACTTCGGTACCAAGTCGGTACTGACATTTTGAAAATGTGATGATACCAGCATTTCTGTAGTACCGGTAGTACCGAGTATATTCGGTACTCACTAATAGGTAGCTGCTTTCAGTTGCTTCCGTGTTTATCTAAGTGCAAGGCTCCAAACTAACCAACCGCAAAAAGACTATTTAAATATGAATCCTGCATGTTCTGTGCATCTTTGAGTGAGTGAATGGCGCAGACGTGCGGTTTCACTTACCACACGCACACTGAAGCATGTGTGACGCTTGCAGTGTTTTCAGCCTCTGCCTTCTCACTGTATGAGGACATGAATGAATGGATGAACTTCATCTCTAGAGCCGCTCTGAGAGTCACTTCATGAGCATTTTACTGTTTCATTTAAGAAAAACTATCATCATGTCATCGCAACCCATCAAAATAAAAGTTTGGTTTAACTTGAAATTTTTTTACAGAAATAGATTAGGCTACTGTTGTACAGTAGATTTTAAGAATCAGAATCTAAAAGGATATTGAAATATCTTCAATACTACCTGAGTTACAGACATGCAAACTTAAGACAAAAAAACTTACACAAGAAGTGCTTTTTTCCCACTGTTTTTGTCACTGTTGGCATATAATGCAACAAAGATTGCTAAAGTCAACAGATTTTAATAGGCCTACCAATCTCTGTGTAAAAATAAAACTTTTTTTTTTTTAATGTCATTTTTACCCCTCTGTAATTTGGCTCCATATCTCAGGTGAAAATTGTCATTTTGACCCCCCTCTACGAAACAGTGGATTTCTCAGTAAATATATATCCATGGCATCTAATATTTTGGCTGTCATCACTATTCATGTTTGTCTTTCTACAGAAAAAATATTTCCAAAGTCAAAAATTTGAGCCGTGGGAAGTTTCCGAAATTTGGTTGATTTGACACGGAATGACTCTTTAGAAAATTCAAATGTATGCAGCTTCCAATGTTCAGCCCCTAAGTGTTTTTTTTATTTTTATTAATTTTATTCAAAATTATTTTCTGTGGTAAACAACAACATGCCACATAGGCCTCCCAAAGAACCTTCATTTGCTCCATCACAACAATAAATTGTATTTTAAAATATATTAACATGGATGCAGTGGTGCTGGTCTGTAATGAGCAGATTTCACTAAGAGGCCACTTGTCAAAGCAGATATAATTGACCCATGATTAGTCCCTGTATCCATGTCATGGCAGATCACAATGCGGCCTCTCCACTTAATCATTTTAATTAAGAACCTTTACAAAATCATATGCCCGGGAAGGAAAGGACTCAGATGACAGGTCTCTCTTTTTCGAATACATTTCATGAATGATAAGTGCAGGTGTTGAAGAGTTCTAGCAGTGTGATTCTCTCATTGTCACGAGAGCTGATTTCCTCTGACGAATACATGAAAGGTCCCATCGCATGTCAGTGTCTCTTCACGCCGTTCTGCATTCGTTATTCGTTCCCCCAAGGTAAAAGCCAGTGTCTCACCCCACAATGACAAGCGTTACCTGGTGATTAATTCAATTGGCTGACACATTAAGGTTAGATATTTTGTCACGTCCATATACTGTGAATCTGACGATGATGGGATATAATATTGATTACATTTGCATCTGGATGAAATGGTTTTATGTATGTACTATTAAAATGTGCAGAACTGAACCTTTCCTTCTCTATACAAAAAGAATATTTAATGAAATATTAGCCTTTTGTGGTTTAATAATGGCAAAGAATAACATATAAATTTAAATTTGATTAATTATGCAGCCCTAGGTTAATGCTATATTGGACCTGACAGCACCAGCAACCCATAATTGACTGCAGCAAAGCATTGTTTCGCATAGCAGCAGGAACAGACCATTTAGTTTTTAGGGTAAAAAAAATGGTCATGCAAAACTAAGTTTGACACAAATAAACATGAAAAAGGTTACTGAGAAAATCAATATTTAAATGTAGACAATTATACCAATGTGTTATCTGAAATTTTCATTTTATAATTTAACAGAAACTTGTGTACATGTATTGGGGTCTCCACAGAAAATTTGACTAAAATGCCAGAGATGTGTGGAAGGATGGTTCAGACTTATTTGAGTCTTTTTTTAACTTTAGAGAGTGAGTTATGCTATGATATAAAAATACTGAATTAAATAAATAGTTTTTTGTCTTTAAAAAGATTAATTAAAAATAAGAAGTTAATTCAAAATAGAAAAAAAAATACAGAAAAAATCACAGAAATGTATTTTTAGAAATGTCTCAGTGTTTTTGTTTCTATACTATGAGGGCCCAGTGTTTTGGTCCTTTTGACTTCAATGCTGCCTTCACATGCTATCAGAATTTTCATAATTCCCACTTCAGAAGTCGTGATTACGAGCTTGTTGCATTCAAGTGCTTTGTTGTCGGAATGAACAGGAATCATGAAGGATTGTTATTCTTGCACATTTATTGGGAAAATCTTATTAAAACCAAAATTATACGTAGTGGCACATGCACTGACAACCATATAAACATTTATGATGCTATCCAGATCTACCGATTCTGTAATTTCGGTCAAATGCAGGCCATTTTTGCTGTGTATAAAATATACAATACCCTTCAAATGATTACTCGTATATGTAAACATGCACTCCATTAATGACAAGACAAGATGATCTAGCTGTTTCTAATAACTCATACCTGTCACAGCAGTTGTTCTCCCCGCCACCATCTCGGGAATTTGGGTATCAAAATTATTTCCGAACTTCCCAGTGGTAAACACGACATCAGAAGGGCGTTCATGTGCAATTTTTACCTAGGAAACTTGTATTTATGATAATTCTGAATGCAAGGCAACATAATTGTATGGACAAAATCATTTAAAATATTCTTCAAAATATCATCTTTTATGTTCTGCAGAAGAAAGACAGTCATACAGGTTTGAAATTACATGAGGGTGAGTAAATGACTATCCCTTTAAGCACATATCTAAAACAATATTATGGTTGTCCAGAGTGAATTTGGTCCAAACTAGGTTCAGAAGTTATTTTTACTTCATATAATGATTTCACCAGCTCACTCAAGGGATGCTTCTCTGATTGGCTTTTTATGGCAGTTTCAAGAGCTGTTCATTTTGGTGTGATTTTCATTATCTTTGCCTCTTTACAACCTCTTACTCTCTATCACTCTCTGCCTCTAACCACTAAATCGCAATAATGTTCACCCTTGTGCTCTTAATTAATTTACGCTGAATCAAAACAATATGCCTCTGATATCCTTTTCTCTGATCTTAATCACATCAGGGATTAAGTACATCCTATTTTTACACGTGAATGAAACAAATCTAAATCGTTAAGTCAGTGTTAATCAAACTGCGCCTTTTGAGACCATCTTTTAATATACATGGAAAGATGAAATGTCAAATTGTCAGGTGTCTTGGGGTGACGAAATGCAGAGATAATCTGAATTCAATCCTATTAGATATTATATTCGATTATTCATTGTAAAAAAAATAGCTTTGTTAAAAAATAACTTTGTTAAAGACAAATTAAAGTCTTATGGATGCTGGAGGACAGCAAGAAGTTGACAGTGACGTTATGACGTTGAATGCACTGATCAAAGTGGCTCCTGCACGAAAAAAAAAGACACTTTGGTGACCCAAGTATGTGAGCACTGTCTTATTTGACTGGAATAACATACAGACTAAAGACAACACTGTTACTGTGGCTACCTCTTGCTGTAATATTAGACGTTAATGATCAACCAGGTTTTAGTGCTTTGGACGTCCTAATGACCAATTAATGTTGTATTAAAGGGCTTAGAGGGTGTGTTTACTAGATGTCTGTGTGTGTACGTGTGTGTAAGTAATTGGATGTGAAGGAAGGCTATTAAAATCAAACATTAAACACACATTTCAGTGCACTGTGGTCAGTTCAGCAGGTACAACTTCTGCTTCTAATCTTTGGTCCATTGAAATGTTCTGCCTTTGTAAGATTATTGAACTTACTAGGGGAACTGATGTAGTAAAATCAAGTTTATTTAGGCAGTGGAATCCTGCTCAAAAGACAAAGACATTCCATGGTGGTGGTTTGTACTGATTAGTCTAGGTGTGATGCTGCTTGACTGACATATTATTCACATTGTTTACATGTTCAAATGGTTGTTCTGCCAATATACAGTATGTATTCAAGTTGTATTTCAAATAGCATTTTCTTAATCAGTCTTATAATCATTTACACGCACACCATTTTCCATTTAAAGAGAGCTTTCTCTTAAATAGTGTTCCAAAGAGTATAAACAGCTACTGGAATACACTGCATTATTAGTAATTTAATCAAATATTTCATTTATATTCAAGTCTTTTATCATAGTAGACAAGGTGAAAGATGAATTGCAAAGGTCACCTTTGTGAATACTAGGCTTCTTTTGCTTGTCTGTATATTGATTTATGTTCTTTTTTTTAAGCTCCTCCTCACTGCAAAAATGTGTCCTTGGAATCTTACAGTATAGCTGCCTGTTATGTTGTTCTGTAGGTTTTAGACGTGCAGATATAAATAAATATTTCAGATATAATGCTAAGATATTATAAATAAATAAATAGAATGGCATTCAAAGTAAGGTGTTTACATGATGCATACATAATTAGAATATGAACAAATTCAGATTCATATTGTGTCTGAATGTTTTTTTGCATGGTCACTCTCATTTATTCATTCATTTAGTCAGCAAGTCAGTAACTCACTTATTTGCATCTTTAAAAGTAGTCAGATCATACTGCTTGAGCAAAAACCATGCTTGTTGGTGTGCATACATTTTCATTGCGGTTTCTGCCTTTATAAATTCCAATTTGTTTTGTATTTAACACATCAGGATCAAATCTGATTTTAGTACACTGCAAACTATAATTCTCTCCATCACTATGTAAGTATTAAATACTTATTTTAAGTATAAATTTAAATGAAATAATATATAAAAATGAATATTTTTCCCCCTTTACAAAAAATGCCACTGTGGTAAGAAAAATGTATTTGATTAAAAAACGTGCACCCGTAAATGACAATAACTAATTCTATCTGCCACACATGAATAGCCTCTTATAACTAACACCATCTCACAAAGATCCCTTACAGCAACCTTGAGAAGAGTGTGGCATGAGAGGCCATTCATTGGAGACTAACAAGAAGAGACTCGTCACAAAACTCACACTTCACACAGAACACCTCAGAATGACATGAACAGAAAGAATAGCCCATGAGCTACTCCAAGTTTTAAGTGCTGTAGACTTGCATTGTAGCTATTATTACTTGTTAAAAAATAGCCAGCTCTTCTAGAAAGAGGTAAAGAGAGTGCAAAAGTTGTGAAGGAGGGGGAAGCGGGGTGTGTGAAAGGCAACAATGACAGGTGTTGAAGTAGCATTCAGTCTACTTAGACACCAGAGTAAGGGCAGAGACCATGTATGAATGTTTTTAGAAATGGTTATAGAACTACATATGCTAAATATCAACCAAGGCTTATTGGAATAACGTGTATATACCTACGTTTTTGCAACCCAAAATGTACACTACCGTTAATAATCCGTTTCTTAAACAGAAATTCAGCATATTAGAATGATTTCATGTGACTGAAGACTGGAGTAATGGCTGCTGAAAATTCAGAAAACAGTTTAAATTGCAAAAATATTTCACAGTATTACTGTTTTTGCTGTATTTTGGATCAAATAAACGCCGCCTTGGTGAGCAGAAGAGACATCTTTTAAAAACATTAAAAAAATCTTGTCTTATCATTTTAGTGTAGAATGAGTAAAGCTGTTTGTTGTTAGGATGACAAAAAGTTTTAAAAGTAAAATGTTTAGGCTGATTACATTTTGAATGATTCATGTAGGCCTAATTCATAAATGAATGTCAGAAGACAAGAACTTTTTTTTGACATATTAGACATACTAATAATACGAGTGAATGTGTGCACATTTTAAAAGAAACTATTATTTGCAAAATGCAAATAATTTAAATGGATTACTTCATAACTACAATTAGACCAAGAACTTATTTTACCATTCTTATTTATTTAGTCCCTCAAATCCCTATTCATTCATTCATACATACATACATACATTCAGTCGTAAGTGGTATGTCCTCTTTGATCTTATGTAGGAGGGTTAAAAAAATTATATTTAGAAGTAAAATGTATTGGTGAAGATTGAAACTGTATTTTTTATTATTTAGAATATATTGTGATATGTTTTTAAACGGGCATTAAAGGGATAATTCTCTTAAAAAATACAATAAAAAATACTCACACTCATGTCATTCCATTTTTTTTCTGTGGAACACAAAAGTAGACGTATCAGTGGGAATCAGTGTTGTTTTTGACCCCAATGACTTTCATTGTATAGAAAATATGGAAAACAGTGAAAACTCAAAATATTTGCTTAATTACTGTAAAATCGATTGAATGGACTTTACAATACATTTCTCACAGCTTTGTTTTCATTTATGTCTACCCTGAATAAAGTCTATGACTAGCATGCTATTCGTTGAAATTAAGAAGAGAAAACTGAGGCCAAATTAGCCGTGCATTCAACCTGACCTCCACTCACTGATTTGTCACATATCAACCAGTTTAGCTGTAGTGGTCAGTAGTTGCCTTGAATCATTTTCAAGACCAGTTCATGTAATTAACACTTTGCCATATCAAACCCATTATCTCAGTTTTCCAGGAAATACCAGCTTGAAGTTATTGTCCCTCATTTTCCGCCGGCACCCTGCACCTGCCAAAAAGAAATCAGTCGGAGACGGAGGCTTTATTGCCTGTCCGTTCTTTTGTTTTCTTCTTTCACACGAACGAAATCGTAATTCTCGTTAACTAAGACAACACCTTAAATGTTATCACATCAGGTTAATTCTATGAACAATCACACGGTCTAATAACCTGCAAAGAATATTCACATGATCAATAATATCAATGTTTGTTAATCCTCCCTATCTTTCCTATTAGTCAGTTCAGAGTATTGTGCTGTTTTTCTAGTGCTAATCATACAAAAAATGAAAAAGTGTAAATCTGATCTGATCTCAGCTTGCAGTGTTTTATTCCTAGCAGTGTGCAGTCAAGACAACTCGGTTAAAATTAGGATGTAGGCTACATGAAGTACATATTTAGTGCTGTTTTTTTTGGTGTCATTTCATAACACTAAGGCTTGATGAAGCTTGCCACAGGTTGGAAATGTGTTAGAAATTGCCTGTAGATAAATATATGGAAACAAGTAAAGGGCAAAATATACACTCACCTAAAGGATTATTAGGAACACCTGTTCAATTTCTCATTAATGCAATTATCTAATCAACCAATCACATGGCAGTTGCTTCAATGCATTTAGGGGTGTGGTCCTGGTCAAGACAATCTCCTGAACTCCAAACTGAATGTCAGAATGGGAAAGAAAGGTGATTTAAGCAATTTTGAGCGTGGCATGGTTGTTGGTGCCAGACGGGCCGGTCTGAGTATTTCACAATCTGCTCAGTTACTGGGATTTTCACGCACAACCATTTCTAGAGTTTACAAAGAATGGTGTGAAAAGGGAAAAACATCCAGTATGCGGCAGTCCTGTGGGCGAAAATGCCTTGTTGATGCTAGAGGTCAGAGGAGAATGGGCCGACTGATTCAAGCTGATAGAAGAGCAACTTTGACTGAAATAACCACTCGTTACAACCGAGGTATGCAGCAAAGCATTTGTGAAGCCACAACACGCACAACCTTGAGGCGGATGGGCTACAACAGCAGAAGACCCCACCGGGTACCCCTCATCTCCACTACAAATAGGAAAAAGAGGCTACAATTTGCACGAGCTCACCAAAATTGGACAGTTGAAGACTGGAAAAATGTTGCCTGGTCTGATGAGTCTCGATTTCTGTTGAGACATTCAGATGGTAGAGTCAGAATTTGGCGTAAACAGAATGAGAACATGGATCCATCATGCCTTGTTACCACTGTGCAGGCTGGTGGTGGTGGTGTAATGGTGCACACTTTAGGCCCCTTAGTGCCAATTGGGCATCGTTTAAATGCCACGGCCTACCTGAGCACTGTTTCTGACCATGTCCATCCCTTTATGACCACCATGTACCCATCCTCTGATGGCTACTTCCAGCAGGATAATGCACCATGTCACAAAGCTCGAATCATTTCAAATTGGTTTCTTGAACATGACAATGAGTTCACTGTACTAAAATGGCCCCCACAGTCACCAGATCTCAACCCAATAGAGCATCTTTGGGATGTGGTGGAACGGGAGCTTCGTGCCCTGGATGTGCATCCCACAAATCTCCATCAACTGCAAGATGCTATCCTATCAATATGGGCCAACATTTCTAAAGAATGCTTTCAGCACCTTGTTGAATCAATGCCACGTAGAATTAAGGCAGTTCTGAAGGCGAAAGGGGGTCAAACACAGTATTAGTATGGTGTTCCTAATAATCCTTTAGGTGAGTGTATATATGAGGGCGCAACAGTACACTTTTATACTCCGTTTCCAACAGTTAAAATGACAAATAAATGCATACTCCGAGGGCGCTCCACAAGATATGTTTGATTATACCAGGGGTCTTCAAACTTTTTTTGTCAGCCGAACCCGTTTTACCAAAATAATTTACTTGACGTACCCTCTGAGATTTGTTTCAAGTATATATTTCAATAATTGAATAGCACATTTGCATGTTTACTTCAAAAACATTTATTATTTAGTAAGTTTTTATTTTAATTTTTTTATTTTAATATTATTTAGCCTATTTAGTTAATTGCCTTTCTTAATGAATGCGCTGCTGCATTGCAACACACACATACAAACAGTAGCTCACTCATTGCATACAAATCGTGCACACCAGAAACATTCAGTAGCACAGAAATGTATTGGCAACTCCAGTGGAGTAGCTAGAATTTTATTTTTGGGGGTCCCATCTTAAAATGAGGGGGCCACAAGCTATATTATGTTTGTTTAAACCGACAGCTGACGTTTGTTAACTAATCATTAACCGTTAACTGACAAAATTGTTACATTAGAATGGCTAAGAGTCTGTGACCCATTACAAATACCAAAATTTGATTTGGTACATGCTCAAATAGCAGCTTAAACAACAAACATGAGGGTTCACACATTGTCACATCACGCACCTGCAGCACTTCTGTGAATGGAGAAAAACAGAATAAAAAAACTGTATGACAAGTAGTAGCCTATATGCTGAGTTTTGATACATTTTTGTGACACGCGACACAACTTCATGGAAAGGAAACAGAGACGGCAGAAAGCGGCATCCTGTTGTTTTCTTTATTTTACAAAAGTACAATGTTTTGATTGTATTGTAAGTGTAGCCTACAAAAATACAGTTACATACAGTTTTGAATGATGTCTTACTCATATCTGTATGACCATAAGTGATTTTAAGTTGTTTGAGACATCAAAAGACAAGTAAACAGTCAGCAATACAATAAGAACAAAGAAACTAAATTACAAACAAAACCGACAAAAAATACTTGTGATACTTGTCTTCTAATGAGACAAAATCAGTTGCATTGTGTCGTGGAAGTCTCACTACAGTATGCTTGTCCTGGAAATGGGAAGCCGCAGGTGCCGCTTCACTTGCTGTGTCCTCATGGAAAGGTGAAGTAGGCTCAAATGTAGATGGCAATTTTTCTCCTCCTCGCTCATCTTTTTGTGATTTTCTTGAAAAAGCATCTGCAGCTGCCATTGTCGCCGCATGTTAATGAACTCAAAAATGCAAAGACAATGACAGTGTGGGCTGCGCACAACACGTTATCAAATCATTAAGCTGAAAAGTTGTAGCATATATTTCTTAGTAGCTAAAACCCACAGCTTCACTATTAGTAGAAAGACGCTGCCAGGTAGAATCAATTCACATGCAATCGCTCTCTCACTAATGCGTTCATATATTTGTAATCTGTACTGTTCTACTTTATCTGTATCTGATTTAGAACTAACTTATAAAAGTATAATTTTATATATTTATACACTCACCTAAAGGATTATTAGGAACACCATACTAATACTGTGTTTGACCCCCTTTCGCCTTCAGAACTGCCTTAATTCTACGTGGCATTGATTCAACAAGGTGCTGAAAGCATTCTTTAGAAATGTTGGCCCATATTGATAGGATAGCATCTTGCAGTTGATGGAGATTTGTGGGATGCACATCCAGGGCACGAAGCTCCCGTTCCACCACATCCCAAAGATGCTCTATTGGGTTGAGATCTGGTGACTGTGGGGGCCATTTTAGTACAGTGAACTCATTGTCATGTTCAAGAAACCAATTTGAAATGATTCGAGCTTTGTGACATGGTGCATTATCCTGCTGGAAGTAGCCATCAGAGGATGGGTACATGGTGGTCATAAAGGGATGGACATGGTCAGAAACAATGCTCAGGTTGGCCGTGGCATTTAAACGATGCCCAATTGGCACTAAGGGGCCTAAAGTGTGCCAAGAAAACATCCCCCACACCATTACACCACCACCACCAGCCTGCACAGTGGTAACAAGGCATGATGGATCCATGTTCTCATTCTGTTTACGCCAAATTCTGACTCTACCATCTGAATGTCTCAACAGAAATCGGGACTCATCAGACCAGGCAAAATTTTTCCAGTCTTCAACTGTCCAATTTTGGTGAGCTCGTGCAAATTGTAGCCTCTTTTTCCTATTTGTAGTGGAGATGAGTGGTACCCGGTGGGGTCTTCTGCTGTTGTAGCCCATCCGCCTCAAGGTTGTGCGTGTTGTGGCTTCACAAATGCTTTGCTGCATACCTCGGTTGTAACGAGTGGTTATTTCAGTCAAAGTTGCTCTTCTATCAGCTTGAATCAGTCGGCCCATTCTCCTCTGACCTCTAGCATCAACCAGGCATTTTCGCCCACAGGACTGCCGCATACTGGATGTTTTTCCCTTTTCACACCATTCTTTGTAAACTCTAGAAATGGTTGTGCGTGGAAATCCCAGTAACTGAGCAGATTGTGAAATACTCAGACCGGCCCGTCTGGCACCAACAACCATGCCACGCTCAAAATTGCTTAAATCACCTTTCTTTCCCATTCTGACATTCAGTTTGGAGTTCAGGAGATTGTCTTGACCAGGACCACACCCCTAAATGCATTGAAGCAACTGCCATGTGATTGGTTGATTAGATAATTGCATTAATGAGAAATTGAACAGGTGTTCCTAATAATCCTTTAGGTGAGTGTATATATAATTTTATAAAATATTAAAATATTTTTATTTATAAAATAGTCTTAGTTTTATATTTTTATATTAAATAGTTTTATATTTTATTTTAAATATTATAAATATTTTATATTATCACATATTGCTGCAATATATATATATATTAGTGATGAAACGGTATGAACATTTCATATCACGATTATAGTGACCCAAATTATCACAATTATCAATATTATCATGGTTTTGTTCAAATGAGATAAAAGTGTTCAAAAAGAACAGATGCGCACACACTGAAAACATTTCAACAAGTTTTATATTTGAAAATCAACAAATAACAAACAAAACAAGCAGCTTTATGCACTTTTTTTAAGCAAGATTCTATTCTGTGGGATTTCCTTCCTTATAATGGCCGTCGTCAATAGCAACGCATTATAACACAGCGCACATCCATGTATCACAACGGACGCGTGCTCTCGTTTTATTCAAATACAACTTGCGTCTCTTTTTTTGATTGTATTAAAAATGAAACTATTAATACTACTATAATTATTACTATAACTTCTTGTGATCCTCTGGACGATTGTTTTGTACACTGTACAAAATGGATTTATAAACAGGTAAGATTTAAAACATTAATCTCAATTCAATATGTCCCCGTAATCATTTATGTGGTAAAGAAATCTGTGTAATGGGTGTACAATGAATATACATTATTATCCCTTAAATGTCACGCTAGTCTTGTCTGAGCTTGTTCGTTCATCTTTGGCTCAAGCTTCACGTTATTATTTCCCAGACGTAGTTTTAGTATTGAGGTCAAAGTCCATTTGCCTTGCGTTCGCAGATTTGAAGTGTTTCCCCCCATTGCAGTGACTTTCTTTTTGCATGTTCTGCAGACAGGGTGACCATCCTCGATTGAGTTTCCCTCAGGACTTTTGTTAAAGCCAAAATATGACCACACCTCAGATTTGGTCCTTTTAGAAGGCTGAAAAACCTCCCGGGGCTGTCACTGCCTTCCGCCATTTTCTTCTCATTCAAAAAACATCATTGCGCGCTGTGCCTGTACTAGACTGACGCTGGCTGGACGGGATTTACCGCAAGTTTTCAAAATCGTGATAATCAAACACGGTTTTAATGATAATAATATTTTAAACGATATTACCAACCGTCAGTACATTTTAATGTGGTTTATCGTGAAACCGGTAATAGTTCCATCCCTAATATATATATATATATATATATATATATATATATATATATATATATATATATATATATACATATACATATATATTATTGCTTTTGTACACAACAATACCATAATGAAACTATTGCTAAAAAAAGTTATATAGAATATTATTATAAAATATTTGCCATTTGTTAATGTTAGTTACACAGCCTGGTATGCACGCATGTAGTGCACATTAGAGATCATGCTGTCTCTGGGACCGTCTGTACCTGTTTCATTCAGGTCCCACCCTCCTTCCTCTCACCATGGCAACCAAGAAAAACAGAATGGGTACCTGTCGCTTGGCAACATGGCTTGGTATCTCCAAGCCACAAGCTGCTGGAACAGAAAGCAGATTAACAGAGAAAGTGTGATAGCTGCCAACAAGCAGCGACATTAACACTCAATGCATGTGGGTGTCTGTGTGTGAACGTGGGTATGCGAGATACTCAGTCACAAACACATAGGCGCACTTACACACGCTGTTAACTACCAGTAGTCGCTTATGTGTAAAGTGAATTTGAACTTTTTTGAAATGTATACCTCAGTTGAACCCTTCAGTCTGTCTTTAAGCAGTGCTTTCAGCCGCAATGATCAGATTCATACTAAATGCATTAGTTTCCATTTCAAGTTGCCTTGAGGTGACTGCTGCATGACATACGGCTAGTGTTTGATTTATGAGCCTTGTGTCTGAATAAACATTGTGTCCGGGACGTTTGATTATACTAGCTGGACCTAGATTTTTTACAAGTCAAATGAAGCCCTCATCTGATGGGGAAAGGAAAGCTAGTTTACAGCCGTTATCTCTTTTACGAATGTTAGCTTACAGTATTAAACTTGTTTTTAATAACTATTTTTTTCTCAAGACAAATTATATAATTTCCTTCTAACTTTCAACACATCAGGTGAAACCTTCAGACTATCACCATCGACTCTCTCCAACCCTTTCAAATTAGTTTCAGAATGACTGATTGTTTTATGCTTTTTCCTAAATACACTAAATGATGTGCTGTCGCCTCCAGTCCTCATATGGTTCATATTTCTTGCACTTGATTGATGTCATTTCACATTGTTGTTCTTGTAGTGATGACTAATCTTTGCTATTGACTTTGCTATTGAATTTTCATTATTAAATAGGCCTTTTTTATACTACTTGCTTAAGGCAGCTCATTGACAGTTTAGACACAGGACACTTTTTGTTTCGTGTTGTCAGCAATTTATGATCTGAATGATATGATTGTGTTTGTTGAGATAGCCTTCCAGTTCTTCCAGTCACTTAGATACACAGCCATATCTGTAAATACAAGATCAGTAATGATGGGAGATATCACTTATTGTATTTCCGATCAGATAAGGTAAGAGGAAGGAGAAATTATTCATATGTAATCATATGTAATCATTCACTGGAAAAAAAAATGAAAAAAATGAGAAAGAAAGAAAGAGAAAGAAAAATGATTTACACTACTGTTCAGAAGTTTGGGGTTGGTAAGATTAATTTTTTTAATAAAACAATATTTTTTGAAATATTATTACAATTTAAAACAACTCTTTTCTATTTGAATATATTTTAAAATATTATTTATTCCTGTGATGGCGAAGTTTAATTGCAGCCAAAACTCCCATCTTCAGTGTCACATGATCCTTCAGAAATCATTCTAATATGCGGATTTTCTTCTTATTTCTTCTTATTATTATCAATGTTGAAAACAGCTGCTTAATATTTTTGTGGAAACCATGATTATTTTTTTCTGCGTTCTTAGATAAATAGAAAGTTCAAAAGAACAGCATTTATTTTAAATAGAAATGTTTTTTTAACATTAGAAATGTATTGACTGACACTTAATTTAATGCATCCTTGCTGAATAAAAGTATTAAAAAAACAGGGCTCCAGACTAACTTTTTGCCTTGGTTGCACTGGTGCGCCTAACTTTTTTATTTAGGTGCACCAGCAAAAAATGTAACGGTGCACCCAAATGTTTCCCCGGCTCACGTCACTTTTTCAAGGTCACCTTTTTATCACGCTCCATATACATTCATATATATTATGTAAATGACAACATAATGTATGCATTTACACAGGGATTAAAATCATGGGAAACAATGCTTTGAACATTACTATTTTAAAACTACAGTTTTAACAAAGTGTTATAAATTAATTAAAAAAATAATGAAATAATAAACAATTAAATACAACTCATAATAAATAAAAATACGGAATTTTTAATTTCCTCTTCCTGCTTATATATATCACGCTTTGATGATTGTCATAATTATGTGGTAACGTTACTGATAGGCTGTTGTAGGCTACGGTAGCTTATAGTTGTTTATATTTCTTAATAAAATTGTGCCAGCTGGAACAAATGCTATAATGAAATTATGAATTATTACGGGTAGATCACCGCAGGATTAAAAGTGGTCGAAAGTTTTTTCAAAGAGCTAGAAAGTCACTTTGCAGCAGGCACAACAAATTAACAATGATACTAACGTTAGCATTTCAGGTAGGACAGTAGATATATCAGCAAATATCGTTCTCAAAGAGATTATTTTTGGAATATAATATAACAATGCACAATCACAGTGACATCGGTATCTGAGGGAAATGTTGCAGCGCGATCTGCCAGTCTCTTCAAAGGAAGATTACAAATGGCGAACGCCAATTGATTACACACGACGACTCTGTTATTTTGGTGGTTTGCTTGACGATGTGAGTACAGGATTCTTTTACTTTAATGGTAGACATTTTTTAATTTGCCTAAAACATATGGAGCTAATCCTGTTTTGTCTTCCACTTCTTGATTCTCGCGCCGCCTGAGCTGACACTGATGGGCGGTTGTCATGACAATGACGTAGTTTAGGGCGGCACAAGTTCACATTCACACACACACACACACACACACACACACCTTCAGTGAAATGGACTCACAAACCGCTTCAGTGCTGATTGCCGTAACTGATTCTCTGCTGCTCAGGTCGCAATTTTAATCACACAGCACGGAGCAGTGTAGGCCTACAGGAATATCTGGACCACAGCCAATCAGAGGCAAAGACCCGCCCCATCTCTGTCTCTGATTGGTTTAGACCACGATATGATCCAACCATGAGTGTGTGTTCCGTCAAAGGAGAACAAACGCTTCGTTCGTGGAGAGGCAGCGGATGCGAGGACGTTAGGTGCACCGGTGCAACCTAGGAAAATTTTAAGTTCAACCCTTACAAATTTTGCCCGCATGTGCCCGCACCCTGCAAAAAAAACCCTCTAAACTTTTGAACGGCAAGTGAGGAAAACACTGAACAATCACTGGTAGCAGGGATTTGTCACCTTAATGCACCTTAATGTCACCTCTAATCCCTCAATCTTCAGGGCTATAACAGTGATATTGAGATACTCTTCCAAATGATTGCTTTAAGATGATGGATATGATGCCTTTGTCTAGAGCCATATTGACAATTAAGTTGTTTAATATTTTTATTATGTAGATTGAATAGCTTACTATTTAAATAAAACTTACAGATATGTTATTTGTATGCAGTATATTATACAGTATATTATTATATTATTGTTTACCTAAGAATGTTTATGTGCACATGCACTGAACAGTATATATATCAAGCTAGGATGTGTGTGTTTGTGACAGAAAGAAATACATGACTATGCTTGTGTTTATCTTCGTAATGCATATATGAAATAATTTTTGCAGAGGAAGTGCCATGCATGTTCATACACACACATGAAGACTTCTCCCACACAATCCTCTCTTTTTCCTTTCATCTCCCATCACATCCTTAACGTCCTGCCAAGCCTTGTCATTTCCATACTGGCTTCCTTTCAATTTGTGTCATTCTTAGTCTTCCCCCACCTCGCCATCTGCCAGACATAGTTCCCCCTCCTAAGCGAAACTGGATGCCCTGAACATTGCCCGTGAGTCTGCATACTGCCCCTAAATAATGTGCATCGCCCCTCAACATGGCACAGATCTGTAGCTATTTACTGTTGCATCTGCACTAGAAGGTGTTTAAATGATATAAGATTTTCTTCTGTCCCATTTTAATAGGCAGAGACCACTAAGTAACCCATTCGTCACTCAGAACACCCCTGCAACAGCGTAGCAACCTGTTAGTAACCTCTCAGAACACCTTCGCAACCACATAGCAACACCCTGGCAACCACCCAGGACACCCCAGCATTGTGTTGGCGTGTTTTGTGCAGGAAAGCAACACTTCAATTCTTCAATGCAAGCATTTCTTCAAAATCTGTAACAAATCCAGTTTCTGTCTATTTTTCATTGACACAAAAGATCTCTGTGCATGGCTAATGTGAAGTTAGATTGGAGAAAAAGAGATTATCCTCTTTGAAGTGCATTTCAACTTCTACTATTCTCTGAAGACATGATCGGGCCTTGTTAAAGCAAGGGGAAGGCAAACAAAAGGGACGATGGGAGATAATGTTTTGGCGCTGCATGTTCTCTTCAGGCAGTTACAGCATTTGTGCCTTAAATATATCTTTTGGTTTCTCATTAAATCACATAACAAACCAGATTTTACTGTTCAGTTGGCTTAATTACATTGCGTCCATAATGAATTGAACGCTCTAAGGTCTTTGTGCCATACTGAAGTGCACTCCTGCTTATTTGTGAGGAGTTTTGTCTGTCTCTCCCTCTCAGGAGTCCTCTTTTCTCTTTTGCTTTGCACACTCTCCCGCTCTCAAACACTTTTCAGTTTGCTCTCACACACCCTCGCACAGCTCGACTTGGCTCCTTCCAGAAACGAGCACTCTATACTCATCCTGCGTTGCGTTTAGATGTCTGTTCATCTTCTCTTCTAAGGGCCTGATGTTGTAACATCATTTACTAAATCTCTGATCCCTGATGAATCCCTGCTGTAATTATTTTATACAAACCTTTTCTGTTCTGAACACACATTCAGGCTTACAAGATAAAAGTAAAAAAAGGACTGATGTCTAAGCAGAACTGCCTCAGTTGTTCATGGCATAGATTGAAAAAAGTGCTGGAAACATTCCTCAGAGATTTCGGTCCATATTGACATGATAGCATCACACAGTTGCTGCAGATTTGTCGGCTGCACATTCATGATGCGAATCTCCTGTTCCATGACATCCCAACGGTTCTCTATTGGATTGAGATCTGGTGACTGTGGAGGCCATTTGAGTATAGTGAACTATACTCAAGAAACCAGTTTGAGATGATTTGAGCTTTGTGACATGGCGCGTTATCCTTTTGGACGTACCCATCAGAAGATGGGAACACTGTGGGCATAGGCTGTGACATTTAAACAATGCTAAATTGGTACTAAGGGGCCCAAAGTGTGCCAAGAAAATATCCCCCACACCATTACACCACCAGCACCAGCCTGAACCGTTGATACAAGGAAGGATGGATCCATGCTTTCATGTTCTGTCATACTCCCAATTCTGACCCTACCATCTGAATTTCGCAGCAGAAATCAAGACCAGGCAACATTTTTCCAATCTTCAATTGTCCAATTTTGGTGAGCCCGTGCGAATTGTAGCCTCAGTTTCCTGTTCTTAACTGACAGAAGTGGCAGCTGGTGTGGTCTTCTACTGCTGTAGTGTAGACCATCTGGTTCAAGGTTCGACGTGTTTTGCGTTCAGAGATGCTCTTCTGCAGACCTTGGTTGTAACGAGTGGTTATTTTAGTTACTGTTGCCTTTCAGTCTGGCCATTCTCCTCTGACCTCTAGCATCAACAAGGCATTTTCTCCCACAGAACTGACGCTCACTGGATATTTTCCTATTTTCTGGCCATTCTCTGTAAACCCTAGGGATGGTTGTGTGTGAAAATCCCAGTAGATCATCAGTTTCTGAAATATTCAGACCAGCCCGTCTGGCACCATGCCACAATTCAATTTTCACTTAAATCACCTTTCTTCCCTATTCTGATGCTCAGTTTGCACTTCAGTAGATTCGTCTTGACCATGTCTACATGCCTAAATGATTTTGAGTTGCTGCCATGTGATTGGCTTAGATATTTTCTTTGATATTATAAACATAAATGCAAATCAATAAATGTGTATATAAATGTGCATAAATTATATAATAATACTATAATTATTATAAAATATAAAATCATTGACTTAAAAAAATCATTATTCATTAATGAATTCCAAAAAAATCTAAATTCATTGATTCATTTTCTGTTTGTATCAATCCATAACTTCTGTATGAATAAAAAGTATCAATGCTTTCATACCAATATGTTGTCTCCATCATTTGATCATCATTTGATGAATCAATGTTGCCATGGCCAATAGAAAATAAACTAACATCTGTCGTAAATAAATTGAAAAAAGTTTAAAGCATGATACTAATTGCTCCAGACAAATAGTGTTGAATTTTGTGAACAAGGTGTCATGTCTAATGAGCTACATTTACATAGAAAGGAGATGGTTTCTTTTAGACTGAGAAGAATGATAATGACTTAATTTAAATACTGTAATCCACTATTAAGCACCTGGTTAAACTTGATTGCGGGTGCATAATGAATAAGACGAAGGTCAACTGTTTAGTAAATATGCCCCTGAATGTTGTTTGTGTGGTGTGACTAAAGACATTTATGAATAGTGGATATCTTTCACTGTGCTGTTGCCTTAAGGATGGCAGAATTGAGTTCATTTGTATCAAATTATTAGTCACTCTCTCTCGCAAACCCTTACTTACACACTCATCTTTTAACACCATGGTTTTATTCTCTTCTCACATTTGCTCACTCACAAACTGCCAGACTGTTGCTCTCTCTCTCTCTCTCTCTCTCTGTCATGTGGGTGTGCTGCTTTTTATGTGTGTTGTATCAGTGCATCTCTCTCTCTCTCTCTCTCTCTCTCTCTTGCTCACTCTCTAGGCTATAATCAGCAGTGTGTGGGGGCCGTCCCCATAGTTCTCCTAGGGCTCTAGGGGCCAGTGACAGAGCTTTGTGTTTTAGAAAGAGAAGGAACGAGAGAGAGAGACCTGGGCATTCAGCTTGGTAATTATGTTGCCAAAGTGCCATGCAACTTGATGTTGTACAGCACTAATAAATTGCCTGCTGTCTGCATTTTACTTTTTTCCACGCTTCGTTTTTAGAAAGAGACGAGGTGGAAAAATGGCAAAACAACAAGTTGTTTTCCGTTGTTATGGTCCATCAATGTTTCAATATGGTGGATTCAGGTTGATTAGGACACTTTTTGGCATTGAGATGATTGGGAAAAAGTGTCTAAATCAACCTCAGTTCACCCAATTGAAAAAAAGGGCCACAATGGGCCAATCAGATGAATCTGGGGGTGGGATTAGCATGAGTGTGAATGGGAATAGTACTCTGTCACGCACACACACACACACACACACACACACACACACACACACACACACACACACACAAACAAACACACAAACACACAACACCTATAGGGTATACTTTTTGCTTTGACTATAGTACCCAAAACCTGTGAAAGCACTGAGCCATACCAACCTGACAAGTGGAAACCAGCTAAGACCACCATATGCAATTGTTATAATAATAATAATAATAATAATAATAATATCTTTATTTTTCTATAGCGCCTTTAAAGAAGCTTCTCAAGGCGCTTTACAGTAAAAGAAAATACAACAATCAAAAAGTAAATCAGACAGAAAAATAAAGGAGGGTAAAATAAACAGCAATGAGTACCACTATCAACAATAAGCTAATTTAAAAAAAAAATATAGCTTTTAACTGTTTTAAAAGTTCCAAGAGACTGAGCTTCCCAAATCTCCACTGAAAGTTGGTTCCACAACCTGGGGGCAGCTATAGAAAAAGCTCTGTTACCCATGGAGCGTAACCGAGTTTGCTGGACAACCAACAAACCCTGCTGAAAAGAACGCAGGCTACGTTTTGAAATATAAGGAGTTAAAAGTTAAATAGATAAATACGCTGGGGCCAGACCGTGGAGAGCTTTGTATGTGAGCATGAGAATTTTAAAATCAACTCTATACTTAACTGGTAGCCAGTGTAGTAATAGCGGGAGTAATATGATCTCGAGTTTCGGTTAAGAAGCGCATTGCAAAAGTCAATGCGAGAGAAAGCAAATGTGTTAATTAACTTTTCTGCAGCAGAAAGGGATAGCAATTGTTCTACAGTTACAATAACTTGCTCTGCTAGATTCTCTTCAAATGGTTGCTGGCCAAGACAGTTGTGGAGTTTTCAGCAATACAATGGTGTGTGAAGGAAAGCTTGTGTAGCTAGAAGCGTTTGTGATATTTCAGGCTGTGGGTTGATTTTTAAGCTGTTTCTTTCAGAGGGGTTTTGATAATGCAGACAGCGATGCATTATTTATATAATGAATAACATATTACAGACTACGTAAAAATAATAGGGTTAGAAAATTATATGCCCTGTCCTACAGCTAGTGATAGGTAGAAACCATTCTGGCTGAAAAACATAGCCTCTGTCAAATGCTTCATGCTAATTCCCAGAGGCTGTTACAGCTTAAAAAAACATTTGCGAATAAATAATGACATGATAAGTAGAAGTTCATGTTGATCTCGCATGCTTATTTGTGTGTAAACCATTTGGAGTCATTCAGTTGTGCACTGAAATATGTTATGTGATAGAAAATTTTATTGGCTCAATATAAAAAAAATAGATGTCAATGGAAATTATCTCTAAGATACCAAGCTTGTGTCCGTACTGAGTTTGAGGAAAGTAAGACTGATCTCTGCAGGACAGAGAGGAGCAGGATTGGACACCCCTGGACTAGAGAAACTGAACTTGCTTTTTGATCGATCTTGTCAACAAAATGTAATAATATAGTATGTAAAATAGTTAGCAGTATGCAACAAAAAACATTTGTTGTGTGACATGGCCTCTTGTTTCATCAGTGAGCACCATCTAGTTACAGTATCAGCTTTTGCAATACCTTCCTTCCAAAGGGTCCATTTTTTTTTTTTTTTTAAGAAATTAACACTTTTATTCAGCAAGGATGCATTCAATTGATCAAAAGTGACAGTAAAGACTTTTACATTGTTACAAAAGATTTATATTTTAAATGCTGTTTTTTAACCTTCTCTAAATAATGGTAACCTAAGTTAAAATGCATAATAATATTTTATCAACTTATGAGTTGTATATAAAAGTCTTCTGTACACCAACAAAATAACCTTATCAGTAATTTTTTCATCTAAAAATAGAAAATTTTACCTACCATATTTGTCAGTATTGGCAATCAGTTGTTTGGCAAATGTAAAAAAAAAAAAAAAAAAAAAAAGTATTAAAAAAAATAGTCAAAAACTGCAGTATTTCCACACAACATCAAAATATTTTTTTAATAATGAAAATGTATTATAATACTGAGAATTACAGTAATAGGTATTTGTTTTATGCACATTATTTATCATTTATTTTATTCTGATATAGGGGATAAATATATGACCCGTGCTTGCAAAATGAGTCACAATGAGCACATTTTCAAAAATGAGTTATTGTTATTTTCAAATTCTCTATTGAAAAACCTACAAAATGATGTATGATTTGTTGGAATCGGGCAAAAAATGAAACAATTCACCTCTTTGAAGTTGATAGTCAGCGAAGTCAATTTTGAGTTTTCTGAAGGTTTCAAAACAAAATCACCTAGCAACCATACCTTAAAATCTCTGTTAATAACACCAAATTTGACACACACCAAGTATCTATCTTACCAAATATCTATAGGAAATATATATATTCAACTTTTTTTCCATAATACCATTTTTTTACATTCATGAAATATACAACCTATTTATTAAAACCTACTGTACCGCACATATCTAAATTAATGTTACACATCAAATGTTTTTCCCCAACAGTTAAAGAAACGTTCACATAAGACATAACATGTTTGCGTGAATACTCGGCATGACAAATAGTACGATTCTGTGGATATGTGTATATCGGGATTGCGCGGATTGTGCCGGATCTGTCAGTCAGCGGGAGTGAGATCGTTATTATGGACAAGGGAAAGGTACTCCTCTCTGAAAACATACAAATAAAGATACTTTTAGATGTTTAATTGCTATTTGGAGCATTGGGCTCGCTAGATGAGGGCTTAATGAACAAATTTTTGTAAAAACCTCAAAATTTTTCACTTGTTTTGCCTGTAGCTCGAAATTATCCCGTGCGCATTGCGACTCATTTTGCCAGCACGGCTCGCATATGCCTGGGTGTTTTCCTTTAAGATTCACTCATTAACAATAGTGATGTGATAGTCAGTGGCAGTCTTGACATGGTAAATTCTAACCAATTCCAAACATAACTCCATCTCTAGCAACCGTGCACTGTGCAACATCATGAAGACCTAGTGTCAATTAGATGTGTGTGCTAATGGGAGCAGGTGTAAAAGTTCTGGGATCTTGTAGTCACACTTGTAAACAGTAGCAGCACATGAGTAGTGGTAATCAGCTGTGATCTAAGTGTCAGCTGTTCCTGCAAGTTGCTGCCTGACTGAGCAGATCTATTTAGGATTTGTACTTGCCAACTTGGGAGAATGGAAAAGTCCTTTCTGGACAGACCAGTTGTCAGAATTATTCATCGGGGGTTCAGATGGAAACTAGAAATACTTCTCCTTTACAGTTTACACTATGGAAAGATGAAGCTCTGGATTCCACTGGTGGTGGTGATAATGGCAGGTTCTCTGTGTATTATTCTAAATTCTCTTTCTTTTTGCTGTCAATCACCTGTATATGTATAAGCACATGGCAGGTAATTACAGAGAAACCTGTCCTGTACGCTGCCAGAAATATTCAAGAGCATTGCCACAGTTTGAAGGAAAGTGTGAGAGGTCAAATGTGTGTCCTTCAATGACAGCTGTACAGGCCAACCTCCCCGAGCCATGTGGGTTTATCTCAAATTAAAATTCAAAATGTGTCTCCAAATGTGTATTTGTAAGATTCAGGTGGCGGGACACAGTTTATGAGACCACCACTAAACAACATTTAGCAGAACTGAAGTTATACAGCATTGATAATACTGCACTAATTCAAATCAGACTCTTTTCACATCACAGTGAATGTGACCCATATCTGATTTTCTGATCACACTTGATCCCGTTTCTGATTTGATGTTCACATGTGGCTGTAAACCAGACACATATTTGATTTTTTTTGCGATCTAACTTATTTGCAGTAATTGTGTGCTTGATTTACCTTTGGCATCAAGAAGAGCAAGATAGTTACCACTTTTAAAAAGTCACACAAGCAAGAAAAAGAAACTGAAAAAAGTCAGAATTGGACACTTTGGCTTATGATGTGAATTTAGCCAAAAGCGTACTACTGTATATGACAGAGAAAATATTTCACCTTGTTTCACAAATGCCAAATTCTAAGCCTTTGCACCAGCTGAAAACTTTAGCTGTTCTGAGGTCAGTACATGTGAAAGGCTTTGCATACTCGCTACATTTGGCTTAACAAGCATTAACAGGAAATCATTAACCTTTATGAAATCAGGCAATTATTATTAAGCATATTTATTCATTAAGCATTTGCTGTTGCAGTTGCATCTTATAGTGACTGCAACTCCTATTTTTTAAGTGTTTTTGTAGGCTTGAAATATCAGTTTCAGTTGCCACATTTGATGGTACATCACTCACTGCATCTCAATGCTGCTCTAGATACAGCAGAGCTGGACCCTGGGAATTTTTATTATGTAGAGGTTATATAGACTGCTGCTTCATTTAGCTCAACCAAAATCTTAAGATGTCATAATCAATCAAACATCCCTCATCTTCCTACAACCTTCTAGTTATTCAGATCGTCTAGTTATTCTTAAGTGATATCACACATTGTATGCATGGTTTTACATACAGTATGTTGCATTTTATGATTGTGATATGGCTTTTATGCAACAGTTCAATGTTAATATTATGTAACTTATAGACACAATATTCTAAGCTACAACACAATTCAAAACGAAGGCACACTTTTTGCCTACTGTTTTATAAATACTGTGAATTTGGACATACAACTCTTTTCACATATTGTTTTTCGCCTACTATATATTAGGGAAGTATGCATACTTGGAAACTGCCAGTCACTTGCATTTTGAACAAATCGGTTGAGGTAATGATTCCCTGACTCACACGTAAAGACATTAACTTATTGCCACCTATTAGCATAATGATATAACCTACAGTAAGAGTCACTAAACACTAAAGACATTGGGTCTCATCACAGTAATTATATGGATTATTTCATATTTGTATGCACAGGAAAACTTCTCACAAAAAAATTCTGCCTAATTCTTGTTCTAATGTTAATGAATTTGAAGTATTCTAAATGAGCGACCGTTTGCCCGAGGTTTGTCATTTGCATAAAACACAGCCAAACCATCTCCATACATGGGCTTTCTATAACCTTTACTTTACAGCCTTTCTTCATTCTCAGAAATGATATGGCACTCTCTAAAGATGCACTCTCATCTGCAGTAAGATCCTCCAACACTGCCAGTCCTCAAAACTAGTTCAAACACAATAAATACCTTTCATACAGACTTTTTAGTATTTTAGAATTTTAGTATGAAAGTTATTGGTGAATCCTGATTTACTCGTGAAAACGTTTTTATGCAGTTAGTGTGTACACATGCATAGTAACTGAGACCCATTGTTTTGTACGTGTTTTTTTAATAATGGATACAAAGGATACACATGTATACAAGCGCACACACATATAGCACTTAGGTAGTGAAAAGTTGGTTAAATTCAGTTCCGATCTGAACTGGAGCTACCATGAACTTGTTCTCTGTGCCTGATTCACAACACAAGACACAAACTCACGCTCCACACTCTGAAATAGTTAAGTATTTATGGGATGTCGCTATTGGAAGTCTCGTTATTTTATTCATCAAGGTCCCTGTGGTTATTTTGCCCTGTAGCAAGATGTCTGCTTAGCACAGAGCCTGTTTTCACAAATAATTTCCAAGATCTGAGATCTCTTCTTGCTTATCTACTCCAAGTTCTTTTAGTTTCCAGAAACACTATGCACTGCAACTTTATTCTTCAGCCATTGCAGTTCAACTAATATAAAATGTAAATTGCTTTATATCTTAATTACTAATTAATTCTCATTCGTTGCATTAGAAGTTGAAATCTGCTCAAGCATTACATTATTTTGAGCACCAAGAATAACAAAATAGTCCGTAATGTTCCAGTTTCTTCAGTTCGACATAGTAAAACAGGTTCATAAGTATACTTGAATAGTCTTACCTTAGAATACATTATGACTTCTATCAAGCCTAGTGAATAAAGCATCACAGTAGCACAGTATCAGAGAATAATTTGTTTTCAAAGACTTCCTCCATCAGTCCTCCCATCAGATCATAAATTGAGGCTTCATACCAGCTTTATGTCAGTTACACTTTATTTCAAGCGTTTATCAAGAATTTTGCACCCTCTCGAATTCTATCATCATAAACAACAAAGTGCAGATACGATGTCAGTAAGAGATTACATTTTCAGTGTCTTTAGTGGTGATTTTACTTGGTGAAAACGTCTTATTCCCTTAAAACACTATTGATCTTGAGTAATTAAACAGTGTCGGTTAAAGGATAATGTCAAAGCCTGAAAAACTTTTTCTTTTTTTGCCATAATTCCTGATGCTACGGGGGCATATTTCTGAAGAATATGTATGCACATAACACACATATTGGCTAGTTGTAGACCGTATATATGCACTTTAGTCACTTAAGATAAAAGTGTATGTCAAATGCATAAAAGTATATAAACACATCTCATGAAGAAGCAGTTCAGTTAGGTGCTTTGCTTTACCAATTTTGCTTGCTGTTTTTGCAACCTGTCATACAGATTAATGCAGCTTTCATCATGTTAGGGTCTGGGACTCCCCAGTCTAGTTGGCTATTTAACATTGAAAATGTATATAATCTTGTCATTACCTGAAATAACATTTTTGAAAAAGTTACTTGATGTCTAAGCATAGCCCCCAGGCCAAGTGCAAAGAGCAAAGTATATAAACCATCAGTGGGATAGACAGTGGGTTAGCTTTTGAGTCGTGTTGACAAAGTAAAGCTTTTCATCTAAAATTCAGGGGGAATTGAATGTATTTTGTAAAATGAATAAAGTCTACGAGGGAGAAAAGCCACAGGCAAGCTAGCAGAGATAAAGAAGTCATTAAAAAGCAGTCAATGTGAAACCATAGAGAGCAAACAGCAGTATCTACTAGCTGTTATGCTAATTCTTCTGTAATGAACAACTAGCGTGTTACATTGTCAGCTTTACTTGTATTCTGTTGTTTAAGGGAATAACTGCAATGTTTCTTTTACACTTTATTTTGTTCCTTCCTACAGCATAAAGCTGACAGAGTGTGAAGGGTGCAACTTCGTGCCTGTAAGAGGAATGTGTGTGTGCTGAGAAACAAAATTGTGCTTATGAAGTTAGCGGATAGAAAAATATTAGCATTTTCAACCTTGGGTCTGCTTACAACTGTAGAAGTGTTAAGTATATTTTTATATTATAATGTATATTTATTTTATAAAGCTAAACATATGTTGGAAAATAGGCTTACACAATATTTTACTAAATAAATTTATAAAACTGTACTTTTTTCACTTGTTGGTTTGTGGACATTGAGTTTGTATTTAAAGCTCTGATCATAACAAGTGAATCAAAAATGTATTCCTTTAGAAACAAATGACTAAAGAAATCTCACATGATCGCCCCCCCCCCCCCCTTGGCGCTTTGTGCTGATTAAACAATAAAAACAAGGAAACTATCATACATTATACAACCATTATATTTTTTAATTTGTAAAACAAACTCATTAAACAATAAACTTTGGCAATATATCTTGTCTAGCCATAAAAAACAAACATTAGTGCTTTACAACCATGAGTGTGCAACATTTGAAACGTTAGATAATTGAAAAAGTTATGTGCAATTCATAGTTCATAGTGTAGCGTTATCTAATTAAAAGAAAGAGAAAAAAGACAGACATAGTGAACTGGGTCAGAAGTATTGTCAAAACATTAATTCCAGCCTCTTTTCCATTACTTGAGCAATGTGTCAGCAATAGAGAGAGAGAGATGTGTAGTGGATTAATGCAGTTTAGTCAAGTTCCATGGTGACATCATCTCTTGGCGACAATCAAATCTGAAATTTGACAAAAGTAAACAACATCTTCAGATTGTCTTGTAAACAAGATTTCTAGTGTTTATTTTCCCATTTATTGTGTCATAGATCTCTCTATTGCCGCAGAGAAATTTGCAAACCACTTTAGGTGAGAGTGTTTTGTCCGTCTCAGGGGTCCTGCATTAATCACCCTCAGCTTTTATTCTACATTGGTAATGTTTCATTACAGCAACAGCAAGTACTTCTAATAAAACTCATACGGAGCGTTTGTTAGTGGGATTTGCTTCATTCATTACAGAGTAATGACAATAAACAGGAAGTTGCAGCCAGGTAAAACAGGGCTTTAGCAGAGAAAACATGAGACGTGCAATATATGTGAATTCAACAATGCAAACATGGCATTACTAATGTACACAACATATCACAAACACGGTAACACTTTAGAATACTGTTCCCTCATTAATGAATAGCTACACAGGGTCAAATGAATAACGCAATATTCTAGTAACTACTATTAACAATTAACTCTTTAATACATTAGTAAGTAATAGCCTTCCAGAGGACTACTAAGAACTATACAGTAAGTTCATAATTAATGTGAATAATGCATTGTGTATAATTAATTTTAAAGTGAAGATCATGGTAGCCCACCAGTAATGACAGTAAAATATTACCAAATACTTCAGAAGGAATTAATAATTATTTGGAACAGTATTCTAAAGTGAAGATCATGGTAACCCATAAGTAATGACTCGAGTGTTACCAAATCCATAAGAGGGACTTAAGGTAACACTTTACTTAAAGCCTTTATGTATAATGCAAGTATATGCCCTGTAATGCACCTTATAATGCATTGTATGATCTCATGAATAGTTGTAACCCCAGTTATAATACACCTTTAGAAAGTATAGTGCATTAACATGACAAACAACCCAATTTCAGATGTGACAAGGAATATGTAATTATTATAATGCATTTTTACTTTGGTTACACTTATTTATGAGAAGATACACCGATCAGGCATAACATTATGACCCAATATTGTGTTGGTCCCCCTTTTGCTACCAAAACAGTCCTGACCTGTCGAGGCATGGACTCCACTAGACCCCTGAAGGTGTGCTGTGGTATCTGGCACCAAGATGTTAGCAGCAGATCCTTTAAGTCCTGTGAGTTGTGAGGTGGGGGCTCCATGGATCGGACTTGTTTGTTCAGCACATCCCACAGATGCTCGATTGGATTGAGATCTGGGGAATGAAGGCCAAGTCAACACCTCAAACTCATTGTTGTGCTCCTCAAACCATTCCTAAACCGTTTTTGCATTGTGGCAGGGCACATTATCCTGCTGAAAGAGACCACAGCCACAAGGGAATACCGTTTCCATGCAAGGGTGTACATGGTCTGCAACAATGCTTAGGTAGGTGGTACGTGTCAAAGTAACATCCACATGGATGGCAGGACCCAAGGCTTCCCAGCAGAACATTGCCCAAAACATCACACTGCTTCCACTGGCTTACCTTCTTCCCATAGTGCATCCTGGTGCCATGTGTTCCCCAGGTAAGCGACGCACACGCACCCGGCCATCCACGTGATGTAAAAGAAAACATGATTCATCAGACCAGGCCACCTTCTTCCATTGTTCCATTGTTGGCGCTTTCAGCAGTGGACAGGGGGCAGCATGGGCACCCTGACTGGTCTGCATGCTATGTAGCCCTATACGCAACCAACTGCAATGCACTGTGTATTCTGACACCTTTCTATCAGAACCAGCATTTGCAACTTTTGCAACCAGCAACTTTTTGAGCAATTTGAGCTACAGTAGCTCGTCTGTTTCATCGTTTCACACGGGCCAGCCTTCGCTCCCCACGTGCATCAATGAGCCTTGGCCGTCCATGACCCTGTCGCCGGTTCACCACTGTTCCTTCCTTGGACCACTTTTGATAGATAGTGACCACTGCAGACCAGGAACACCCCACAAGAGCTGCAGTTTTGGAGATTCTCTGACCCAGTCGTCTAGCCATCACAATTTGACCCTTGTCAAACTCACTCAAATCCTTACGCTTGCCCATTTTTCCAGCTTCTAACACATCAACTTTGAGGACAAAATGTTCACTTGCTGCCTAATATATCCCACCCACTAACAGGTGCTGTGATGAAGAGATAATCAGTGTTATTCACTTCAATAATAATGTTATGCCTGTTCGGTGTATAATACATCATAAAGTACATTATGAATACCTTTAAAATGCATTATACATAAAGGAAATTACTATTCAAAACCTTGTTTTGGATCAGCGTTTCATGTCTGTTAATAGTAGTTACTAGAATATTTACATTACGTTATTAATTTGTTCCTGTGTAGTTATTCATTAATGATAGAACAGTATTTTAATCAGCCCAAAAGATTTCTACCTTCATTTGACTCGGTAGTCGGTGAGAGTTGTTGTACATAATCCTGCTTATTACACGGCTACCTGCCAAATAAGCATACACATAAAAAAAATGATTTTATAATTAATTTGTTACAGTATTAAAATCCATAAAGGTTATTTTCACTCAGTGAGAGAGTGGACAGTACTGGAGACAGTAGCGGCAGTTTCAGTTACCCGGGAGAGTGTACTGATACACAGCGCTGTAATATCTGATGAAATATCAGACTGCTGGATGACACGATTGACCAATCAGAATCGAGTAGACGGTGCCGTGTAGTAATATAATAATACATTGCTTTTCTTGCCCTCTCCACTCTTTCTTCACATCCTGGCTGTTTTTTTTCAAAAGCTGTTCTGCTGTTCTGGTAGCTTTTCTCTCCCATTCCATCCACTTTATTATATCTCGAAAATGAACCCGCAGCTTACCACTCCATTTTAAATACCACAGTCATGGATAAATCTGCTTTCGTTCACAACCCTGTGAAATATTTAACACATAGAGAGAGAGGGAGAGGGGCGCCCACCAGTCCATGGATCAATATTTGCACCTTGGCGCGAAGCAATAAATATTCGATTGGTGAGAACTTAGCTCTGAGGGATGATTTAATGACTGCTGATAAATTAAGGCCGCACAATCCATTCTTTTTATCATGCATAATCAATAAATTTTTCATCTTTCTTTTATCTTTTTTGATGATAAAAATACGTGCTTCAGAATACATGCAGTTTAAAATGAATGCATGTTTGTGATTCCACTGGGTTTATAAAGAGAAGTGTGTGGAAAAAATGTTTTGGGCTTTTGATTCAGTGCTTGTTCTTGTTTCATCATTCACATGTTCAGATATGAATCGTGTTATATTGGTTACAAAAATATGCTTTTAAATATCAAAAACAACACAGTGGCTCCCAAAAATATTCTAAAAATGTATGAATTTAATAAGAAAAATCTAACCACATATCACTTGTTTTAAAGATGGCAAAAAACACTAAGGAAAAAAAAGTCTTGTTTTTTTAACAAGATATTTACTGTTTAAAATGAAAACAACATGTATTTGGACACTTTCTGGTTTAAAAGTGAAAAAATGTTTAGTATACCATATACACCAAATCAGGCATAACATTATGACAGGTGAAGTGAATAACACTGATTATCTCTTCATCATGACACCTGTTAGTGGGTGGGATATATTAGGCAGCAGGTAAACATTTTGTCCTCAAAGTTGATGTGTTAGAAGCAGGAAAAATGGGCATGCGTAAGGATTTGAGCGAGTTTGACAAGGGCCTAATTTTGATGGCTAGACGACTGGGTCAGAGCATCTCCTAAACTGCAGCTCTTGTGGGGTGTTCCCGGTCTGCAGTGGTCAGTATCTATCAAAAGTGTTCCAAGGAAGGAACAGTGGTGAACCGGCGACAGGGACATGGGCGGCCAAGGCTCATTGATGCATGTGGGGAGCGAAGGCTGGCCCGTGTGGTCTGATCAAAAAGACGAGCTACTGTAGATCAAATTGCTCAAGAAGTTTTAGTTTGTAGTGCTTAGTTTGTTGCAAATGGGGCTACATAGCTGCAGACCTGTCAGGGTGCCCATGCTGACCCCTGTCCACCACCGAAAGCACCAACAGTGGGCACGTGAGCATCAGAACTGGACCACGGAGCAATGGAAGAAGGTGGCCTGGTCTGATGAATCACGTTTTCTTTTACATCACGTGGATGGCCGGGTGTGTGTGCGTCGCTTACCTAGGGAACACAGGGCACCAGGATGCACTATGGGAAGAAGGCAAGCCGGCGGGAGTTAGTGTGATGCTTTGGGAAATGTTCTGCTGGGAAACCTTGGATACCACAGCACATCTTCAGGGGTCTAGTGGAGTCCATGCCTCAACGGTTCAGGCCTCTCTCATCTTTTTAAATGGGAGAACTTGCACAATTGGTGGCTGACTAAATGTTTTGCCCCACTGTATGCAATTATAATATATAATGCAAAACATTACATATAATGCCAAACAAAATGTTTCTAAATGAGCAAGCAAAGGTTTGAGAGGAGCTCATCAAAGCAGCATATATAAATAGCTGCTTACCCCACTCCAGTCACATTCATTCAGGCATCTATCAAATAGTCTGAGGGGGAACTTAGAGCTAAAGTCAAATATCAAGCTTGAACCTCTCCATTAAAGTCAAGATATACTGTATCTACCCGTACCACTCTTAAGTATCAGATGAACATGTGAACATAACTACTCCTGTGTGGAGGAAGAGGAGGTGCAGGAAAAGGAGGATGGCACTGTCTGATGGCAGCAGACAAAACGGATTTCCAGTAGGCTTGTGGAAAATGTTTCAAGGTGCATTTAAAGCATTGTTGAGAAGATGTGCAAATTGTTCAGGCCCCCAGTCAGTCTGGGGTGAGTGCGATAACAGAGCTGGAGAAAATATCGCTAGCACAAGGGATTTCTGGTATTCTGTTATTTTTCTATCACTGCATATTAATAGTTTGAGTGTTGAAACTCAAAGAACTTTGTTGAATTTCTTATGAGCAGACTTTTATCTCTTTCTCTTTGTTGTTTTCCCTCACAGACAGTAACTTTGTGCTGGGGAACGCACAGGTCCAGTCTCTCTATCCCATTGTGTACTGTTCTGATGGCTTCTGTGAACTCACTGGATATGCCCGGGCGGAACTGATGCAGAAGAGCTGTGCGTGCCATTTTCTGTATGGGCCAGAGACCAGTGACAGGCTGATGGCACAGATCCAGGGCGCACTTGACGAAAGGCGGGAGTTTAAAACAGAACTGGTTTTCTACAAAAAAGGAGGTAGGAGTCACATAGATTACATTCCTTGGTCCCACTTTGGGTGTCTTTAACTACTATGTACTAACATTTAAATTAATAATTTGATACAATGTATGTATTATATACATAAAAAAAATACCTGCATGTAATACAGCTGTAATTAATTTCTGTATTTACATCTATAATTACACTGTTGACCCTTCTCTTACACCTTAACCCACCATTAAACCTACCCATACAACTAAACCGGTCCCTAACCTTACCCGTATCCCACCTCAATAGCAGCAAAAGTATTCTGCAATACAATATGGACACAATAAGTACATTGTACATATTCTTTGATGTAAGACAATAGTAGTTAAAGACTATTGACCCATGCCTTTGTCTCCAGCACCAAAAGCTAATGACCAGGAATTAATCCCAATTCTCATAACATCCATCCTAAGTATCATGCAAAATTAGGATTAGTCTATCCCAATTTCACAAAACATAATTAATTTATTTGTCTATAATTTTACATTAATAACAATAATTTTATTATAAATTGTATTATAAATTAAAATGATTATTATTATTATTATTATTATTATTATTGAGTTGCATTATTCAGAAAGGGAGAGAGGTTAATTAAGGAGGTAAAATTAAATCACTACAGGTACACTGGATGAGGACACCAAATCAAGCCAAACTCTAAAATCAATTAATCAGAAATACATTTTTTATGTGCTGACTTGATTAGAGTGATACAGCAGGCATAGCTGCAGGCAAGAAAGAAATGATTTAACACAAAGGCATGAGGAACAGTGATGGAGGGATAAAAATAAAAGAAGCTTTGTACTGAATAAGAAATTTAATCAACCCAGTATTCTCTTTAGATCTTGAAACAATGGATTATTGGTCAATTATGCTGTTAAATCTTACATAATTGACTGTAACAAAAATGATTTCCCTTATTTCTCTCCGCTGTCTAATAAAAACAAAATTTCACCTCAAATCGATATTTTCATGTGATTATTTCATTTAGTTAAAGTAGCTGTGTAATAAGTAAGATAATTTGAGTATGTACTGTACATTATCCCTTACTTATTGATCAACATTTAGACAATTTAATTATGAATTGGGAGTGCTAGGCATTTTTATGGATAATAAAATGGATGTACAAATTGAATAAATGCAACCTGATCTTATAATCAACTTATCTGAAAGGAAAACACATTTACAATGGCTCACTGTAGGAGTAATCTTGAGCTCACCCCTCACAGTAGATGACCAAACAAATACCATTTCAGTCCAGACAATCCATTTATTTGAACAAATTGACTTTAAATGCTTGCCTCGTTCTTTAACGTATGTCTGAAGCAGCTGAGCATAGATTATGATTACATCATAATTCAATAGCTCTTTTCTCTCCCTCACCGATTTCCCCGAAAATAACACAAAATGCCTTTAAACCAGCCTTGGATAAACAATGGTTTAGAGATGATTTCTGATTTCTGATTTCTCTGTCAAACCCTATCAGACACCAGAACAGGTAGGGAGAATCTGGCAGACGTTTTTCACAAAAAATGTTTTCCAGACACACAACCGATTTCTCATCCGATTCAATGTGATTTAGCATTTGTGCAACATGCACCAGGGGAAATTTCCCTCCAATTCAGTGCCCAAATTCAGAGAGCACACTGCGGGAGCAGTGTTGAGTCCGATTCATTCATTTGGCTGGTTTGTAAGAGATATTCATGACCTGTTTGTTGCCTTTTCAAAGAAAATAGGCAATTTGTGTATTCTATCCAGTTAGAAAGTGTTGATTGTGGATTGTCTGAACATGCCACTGCAGTCCCATGCAGTATTCCGAATGCTTCCTCTGTCACATTTCCTCTGTACACCAGTCCCAACAACCCTCCTGTCACTTTGTCACTGAGTCAAAGGACTTCTAAATACTGTGGTGCTCACAAAACACAGCTCACATACATCTCATGGCTCGCAGGTTCAGGATGAAGTTGTACATGGTTCAAAGGGAATAGAAGATCATAGTTGCAAGACTGCTGTAAATTCCCTCAGTTGCCATTTTGCATTGAGACACTGTCAGTCCTCTGTGAGATGAAGAGCTCAACAGACTGTCAAATGCACATTCAATTATCACTTAGAAACAACTAAATAAAACATAAATATACCAAATAAAAAGACGATCATACAACGAAGACTCAAAAATATGTCATTTTACACTGCTGAAATAATTGGATAGAATTAAAGTGTCTTAAGGATAGCTGTAACAAAGGTCCACTGGAAGCAAGCTTTGATGAACCCAAGTGCAGATTATTGAATCCAAAACATGAACAGAAATCCAATAATTTCAAAGTGAGCAAACAGAAACAACGACTTGACTTGACTCATGAACAGACTTGACTATGAACAGACTTGACTATAAACACTCACCAACAGCGGTTACAGGGAACAAACAATACTCGACCAGGACACATGGCAAACATGAGGGCTAAATACACAAGGACTAATGACAAGACAAGGGACACATGTGAACACTGATTAAACAATAAACCAATGACAACATGACACAAGAACACATGAGGGCATGGGACTCACATGACAACCCCAGGAAGTGCATGGCAGTGAACAAAGCAAACTAAGAACATGAAACATAACCCAAAACACACTGTGACAATAGCATTTAAAGGACTGCTGGTAACACTTTATTTTACAGTGTCTTTGTTACATATGTTACATGTACTTATAGTAATAACAGTAAATTATGCATAATTACATGCAACTAACTCTAAACCAAACCAAACCCTAATCCTAACCCTATAGTAAGCACATGTAGTTAATTAATATCAAATATATAATTACACTGTACCCTTAAAATAAAGTGTAACCGGACTGCTTTGTAAATGTTTTTTTGTTAATTAAATATCCATTATATTAAGCGTTTTAACAATGTCTTGGCCAATGTTGGGGAGTGATGCTATTCGAACTTAAAGGAATAGTTCATATGTACTGACCCTTATGCTATGCCATCCCAGATGCTTATGACTTATGCTTATGAAGATATTTTAAAAATACCTTAGCTCTGTAGGACCATGCAATGCAAGTGAATGTTTTACATGTCAAAAGCATAAAAAACTTTCATTTCACCTCCTCATCTAAGCCAACTGCATGGTTTACGCATGCTTGTATCAGCAGCTCATCGGTTGAGTAACACTTTATTTTAGGGTGACGTAGTTACACGTTAATACATGTACTAGTAATAACAGTAAACTATGCATAATTACAAGTGACTAACCTTAAACCAAACCCTAATCCTAAGTGTAACGCTATAGTAACTACATGTAGTTAATTAATATTACTCAGTACTTATTTGAGTATTTACAATGTAACTATGTCACCTTAAAAAAAATTTTTAACCATCGTTTCTTCAATGATATTTCTAAGTGTGAACTTTTTCCTTAGATCAGTGTACTGGTGACTCAAGGACCGTAACCATTTACAGATTCTTGACTCAAGAGACTTGACTGCTATCAGTGTACTGCTATTGACACGAGAACTACTGCCATCAGATCACTGTTATATTTGCAGTTTGTTTTATTATACTTAATGCTTTTCAGCAAAAGACATTAGAAACATACATTTTGCTCCCTTTATGAAACCCTCGGCAGACAGTTCTCAACATGTCATATATGTCCGAAAGACTGTTCTCAGTTCAGTGCAAGGTTATTATAGTTTTGCATTTTTAAATTAGTTTTTATTTTTAATATCGTTTTCAATTTTGCTATAAATTTTAGTTTAGTTTTAGTTAGTTTCATAAATTGTTGTGCTAGTTTTAGTTTATTTTGTGATCACATTTCTATTTAGTTTTTATATATTTGGTTTCAGTTTTAGTAATTATAGTTTAGCAGAGTTACCAGAAGTGTAGACCAAAGCAAGATTTTTTTAATTTTAGCAAAGTTTAATGTTTGCACAGATTATAGTTAACTCTTGAGCAGACATCTTAATAATAAAAATAAAATAATGGTCTGAGATTTAACAAAGAACCAAATAAATGCAATTTAAAAATATAAAAGTAAAATGATGAAAATTCCAGACAAACTCATTCTTATTAAAGATGAAATCTTGTTAAACATGCCTATTTTAATCTTTTTCAGCAGTACAATGAAGGCTAGCAGTGTGACCACTAGTACATAAAAACAGCTTGTCATCTGACCACAGCCAACACAACCTGCTGTGAAGCCAGTTTGATTAAATAATAAAGTGTATATTCCGTGTGTGTTTCTGTTGAACCCGCATCTCTCGTTGAGCATGAAATGGCATTCTAAAAGCAGTGTGCTTAAGTTAAAAGAAGTTCATTGTGCGTCTCATTACCGTATGTCATTTTCCATTCCACTGCCACAAACGCATTCTTTGTGAACAGCCGCTTAGGGCTAGCGATGTGTTCCACGTTTCGGTCCTTCACTGAGCGCGTCACAGGACGCCGGTTAATCGCCTCGGCTAACTTCACGCGAATGTAACGCCATATAAAGACATTTAATATATGGAGCTTTAAACAGCCACGGGTCAGATTTTCCGCCATAGTATAAAGCTTATTAGTTTATTAGCTTATATTAGCTTATTAGTTATTAGTATTTTTGCTCATTATTATTTTATTTCAGTTAGTTTTTCAGTAAGTGTTGTTAGTTTTGTTTCGTTTTTCATTTATTATGATTTTTTAAATTTGATTTCAGTTTATGAAAATGTTTTTTGACCAGTAGTTTTAGTCTTAGTTTCAGTTTTCGTTTATGAAAATAACCTTGGTTCAGTGTACTCTTGGACTAACTGGAGTGCCGAATGAGTTGGCAGGAATGACTTGTAGATCTCTGCTAACTCAAGCCGTGAACTTTTTCAGATGGTTCAGTCTGATTTGTTAAACTGGAAACAGCAATAAATAATTCACAGTTGCTTTGAGATAATGGTAGTTCATTTAGTGTATTAAAGAGCTCTTACCGTATGTGAGGTTTAAGAACGATCGCTGACCATTTAGGCCAATAATTATCATAACCTTGCATCCATTGTACAGTCAAACTAGTAGCTGTTTAATCATTGTAAATTTTAGCTGTTCACCACATGTGGCACAAAACAATATGTTGTATTTAGCTATTGTAAGTGGCATATGCTTTATTCATAGGTTTGCATTTGCACAAGTGCTTTGTTTTTTACTCATTGCTCATTGTAATCTCTGACTGCTGGTTCAATGAAATGTATTCTTTTTTATTGAAATTTACTTCTCTGGACTCAAGCTGTGCCTAATGAAAGGGCTTGGTGATTCACACACACAAACACACACACAAAACAGTGTATCATTAGGGACTCCAACCTCCAGCCAAGCATGTTCTACCTCTTTCTTTCCGCTTTTCTCCGTTTCGATTTAATGAGGCATGGAATGATGCTGTGGTATAATGTTGAGCAGCTGCAAAATGTTGGAGTACCTGCAGAAGGCACGCATGCCCGCACACAAACACGTAACAGTGAATTCTGAGCGCAGCAGTCAAGGCATGTTCTGCTCACCTGTCAAAAGACTAAATGTGTAAACTTAAAGAAAAGCAGCACATGTATGGATGGATGTTACTGACAAACATCAGTTTACATAAATACTTGACAGTAAAATAAAATGGTGTTTTATATAAATGATCTGGATCTACACAAATCTATATGCTCATTAAATTCTTTGAGTGTTTAAAATAGTGTCCCCAAACTTGCGTCGTGCAGTGTTTTGCATTGCGACTCGCTCTGTGTGAACTCCACCATTTTCTAATATGTTTTTCCTCATTGAAATTGAGGAATGATTGGTTTTTACTATTGCAATGTGACGTCACTGATGGAGATTCTCTGTGCTGAGCATAAAGACCCAACTAATCGATAAGGAAATTAAATTGTTAAAGCCATCCGAGACAAACTGACAAAATTGAGTTCTGATTTAGACTAAAAGCAAAAAGTAGAAAAGGTATTATCAAGCCATTTATGGATCTATGCTACATTTTAAACCTGAAGTCTGGTCTAAATATAAGGCTCAGTAAATGCCTGTCAATAAATGTGTGTCAATATTGAATGTTCACGTTGAATGTTAACTCTGACGGCAGATATTATGTTGTGACAGGAACTCAGTTCTGGTGTCTTCTGGATATCGTGCCCATTAAGAATGAGAAGGGAGAGGTGGTGCTCTTTCTAGTATCACACAAGGACATAACAGACAACAAGAAAGTCCAAGATGAAGAACAGAGCCCAGAAAGAGGTGAGTGTTGCTACCTACATGATGGGATTTATCAAGCAGGGTAAATAAAAGTTTCAGTTAAAACACAAATACATTATCAATAATCGGCCAATATTAAAGTTTTGTAATTTTTTTATTTATTTATTGGTATCAGTAGATACTATATATGTATATTAGGGGTGTAATGGTACACAGTTCGGTACGTACCTCGATTTTGGGGTCACGGTTCAGTACAACAGGAAAAAGCAACAAATCCCCAGTGCTAGGTTTCTTTTCATTTATTTTGAACAGACAGTAGTGCAAATTAGCTTGTTCCACCTAGCGGCATTTAGTCCCCGCTGATGTACTTGCATAGGTCATATTTTTGTAGGGCTGATAAAAAACTAAAGTTATTTGGTCAAAATCTGCTACAAAACTGAAAAGCATATATTGTGTTATAAAAGTACAAAATAAATAGAATAATGAAAAAATAAAACTTGTGCAGAGATTAGTTTTTGCACTCCTGTAGTCTTTTTATGCCTAGCTCTGGTGATTGGCACATCTGGATGATGTCGTCTGCCCACTACTCCCTTCATTATAACAGCGGAAAAAGTAAATACTCCGTCATTTATGGTTATACAGATAAAACTGAAAAGGGTCTATTTTTATTTTTGTACACTCACAATAAAAACGAAACGTGCTTTTGTAAAATAAAGACAACAAACAAGATGCATCTTTCACGCCGTCCTGGTTTCTCTTCCGTGAAATTAGTTGAGTGCACCCCACTCCCAAAAATGAATTGAAACTACTAGCAAGCTCTTCGGTGCCATCTGAACTCTTGTTTTGGGTTGGTGCTTAGATCATCTCTTTTTCCTGTTGTGGCAGTTATCGAACAGCGTTGCATTACCGTGTGCGCCCAAGCGGCAATCTCCCCCAGTTTCTCTTGAAGCCAATACGGAAGTGACTTAAACTGCAATTCATCGACTGGCCGCTAGAGACAGGCTCCAGAAGGGAGCAGAATCTCATTGAGCCCCATGTTAAAATCCCCAACTTTACAGCAGAAAAAAACATGTTTACAGCCTGGTACAAATTGTGGTTTTGGTCTATATATCTAATTTTGCCCTTCATGACAACTGTGAGGGGGAATTTTTTTTATAGCTCATTCGTTTACATTATATAAAGCCTTAAAGTTCTGCATAATTAAGAGATGGCAACTTTGAGTGACAGGTTATCTGCTGTCATCGCGTCACCTCAGCTCCACCCACGTCCTGCCTCTTTGCCCATTTTCTGTTATCCGGGAGTGATGCGCTGCTAAGATGGCAACGGCCAGCTCGACCCTACTTTACGCTTCAAATCTGCTCTTCAGAATCCTATGGGTGACGTCACGGACACTACATCCATATTTTTTTACAGTCTATGTGTACGCCCCCTTCTGGATTGTAGTGTGGATCGCCTGTGACTGATTGTATTCGTTGTACTCTTGTGTGTAGAACATAGAAAACAATGATGAAAAAAGAGAAAAGCAAGAGCCCTAATGTGTAAAACAATGGCTGTATACAGTAAGGGTAGGTACTGAAGCAAAGTGCTGCTCTGTAGTGTAGCAAAGGGAGAATGGTTTCAAAAGGGCAAATTATTATTTTATACGGACAGCAACACTTTAAGCCTTGTACGTAAGATTGGGCAATATGACCAAAATCTTAGATCACGATATGAATAATTGTATTTCATGATAACGATATATATCATGATATAGTTATTTTTGCTTTAAATAAAGATTTTATGATATACAAATTTTATTAAAATTTCATAAATCTTATCACCAATTTCAAAATCACATAAAAAACTAATACTAGCCTAAATAACATAAGTAAAAAACAAACAACAAAAACAAAACTCAAGCTCACTGAAGACAAGTAAATAGTGATAAAATAGAAACAAAGAAAATAATTACAATCAATAGGACAAAAACTACAATAGTACAAAGGCACAAATGAAATAGACCTACCTGAAAAACTTTAAGCACTAGAAATAAAAAAAAAAAGCGAGTAAGGCGCTAAAAAGAACTCTATGAGTTCAGTACTCACATGCTGTATGAGCTGCGGCTTTATGTTTCAGGTGTGCGTCTCTCAAAATTAGTCCTCTTTTGCTGCTTATTGCGCTTGAACGGTTTAAAATCACTTGTTGATAGAGGCGATAGCCCAAAATCTCTACCGGTTGACAAATTTCTATGGGTAAATCATGTCTACCAATATATCGCCCACCCCTACTTGTACGGGATGCTCTACTAAGCTTATTATGAGATGATTATGCCTATTTCCCCTTAATTCCACTAATATTCATATGCACACATACTGGTCCTGTCAATGTCATACTTGGCAAGCTTATCCCATCCTCTGTTTCTCATTCCCTCTCACTCGTTCTTGGCTACTGAATCATGCGTTGTGGATGCTTCTATACAGGCAAGCAGCATCTCATGTGGTGCTCGCTGTTACAGTAATCCTGACACCTCTCCTCCCCAGAGAGAGAGAGAGAGAGAGAGAGCAGTAGACTGATAAAAAGAGAGATGAAAACACACGCACAAGACGCAGGGAGGGTCGGGAAAAAAGCTTGGCACAGAGGTGTGAAGCTCCCTTTAGTGGCCTGAGCTTGAGCCAAAGCATTGTTACTGTTCATTTAGCTGATGGATGAACATTGTACTGGCACTAGGAATAATATATGTGGTCAGTGATGTCAATTCATTAAAAGTGAATAATTGGAATCAATCTTAATTATGTTGACTTAAGCCAAATGTTATTTTAAAAAAACATTGTTAGACTTATATAACTATAATATAAAAATGGATGAAATGAGGATTTGGAAATAACTAAAAATAAATTGGAAGATTTGTAAGACATCTAGTTACATGAAACGGACAGATGGTTCTCTCCAAATTAGTCATGTAAACTGAAGTCATCAATTAAAATCAACACTTCAGTCAAGGGGTGGCTGCTGGGCAGATGTTAGTTAGCATATGAGAAGAGAGCAAATTTTGGACAGAACGGAACAGATAATACGCACTGTTCAAAAGTTTATGGTCAGTATGATTTTTTTTTTACTGATTTTTTTTTCCAGCTACGACATAAATTAATCAAAATAGACAGTAACATTTAAAATGTTAAAAAATATATATTTCCAATAAATAATGTTCTTTTGAACTTTCTATTCATCAAAAAAATTATGATGGTTACCACAAACATTTTTTGCAGCACACCTGTTTTCAACATTGATAATAAGAAATGTATCTTGAGCAGCAATTCCACATATTAGAATGATTTCTGAAGGATCATGTAAGACTGGAGTAATGATGCTGAAAATTCAGCTTTGCCATCACAGGAACAAATTACATTTTAAATATATTAAAATAGAAAACACAATATTACTGTATTTTAATTGTAATCAAATAAATGCAGCCTTGGTGAGTATATGAGACTTCTTTAAAAAAATCTAATCAACCCCAAACCATTGAATGGAAGTCGCATATAATATCAGAGAAAAGATAGAAAGTAAAATATGTAATGATTAATTAATAATAATTAGATATTATTTCTTGTTCCTAGTTAAATTAAATGAATAGTTAAATCCAAAAAGAAACATGCTATATTCTTCCAAAGTCTTTCAAAGTCACACATGGGTTTCTCTGAGGAACAAACTAAAATGTAAATCATTATTTAAAACAATTGTTTAAAATATAGTGCTTTTTTGTCATTTTTGGACCTTGAGATGTTTTTGTTGTGTAAAAGCAACCAAAATAAAATTCCCCTTTTGTGTTCCATGGACTAAAGTAAATCATACAGGTAGGGAATGGCATGAGATAAGAGTAAAATTACAGAATGTGTATGTTTGGGTGAACTGTTGATTTAAAAACAAATTCTGGCTACTAAGTCAGTATGCCACAGAATCAGAATATATCCTTTCAAAATATCTCTGAACACCCTTGGTGCAGTAAATAGAATGAGAGTCTGGTAGGCTTAGAGAGGGAAGGAGAACAAGCACAAACTGAGGATACCATTGAATTACAAACTAAATTAGCATCTTTTTATCTTGGATTCTAATAGCTTTAATTGTCCATTATACATTTGGCTGTTTATTTCCCATGGTGTTGTCTAGTGTTTTTTTCAGTTTTACATTGGATACATTACTCTTTTGTCATATTTACAAACCTTTGATAAACTAATGAATGCAAATGTAATTTGTATTGATCAGACATTGATCAGACAGCATGCTAATGGGTATGTCATCGTGATTCCAGTGTCAATTTCTGTTTGTGCAGAAGATTATGGGTAAGAAATTAAGGTAGACTTTTCTAATTACTTCAGTTAAATAATGGTGCAAATCGGTGCTCATGATTTACTGATGTGCAGTAAAGCTACATGTGGTATTTTTTAGTTTTTCTAGAGTACCTTGATGTTATTTTGTGTTGAGCAAAACTATTCTGAAAGGAAATAAATTAAAATGATATATGGCTGTTCTCTGCTTAGATGAGGAAACGGGGTTGGAGGTGCACAAGGTCACGCGGCCACCGGGCTTCAATTCCAACCGGCGGCGCAGTAGAGCTGTGCTTTACCAGCTGTCTGGACACCTGCAGAAACAAGACAAGAGCAAACTCAAGATCAACAATGTAAGTCCTTAAACTCTAAGGGCCATATTTTAACGATCTGAGCGCATGGTCTGAAACGCATGGCGCAGGTGCACTTAGGGCGTGTCCGAATCCACTTTTGCTAGTTTAACAGCGGAAAAAAAACGGTCGGCGCACCAGGCGCATGGTCCAAAAGGGTTGTACATATTCTCTTAATGAGTCATGGGTGTGTTTTGGCCGTAACGTGCAATAAACCAATCAGAGTCTCATTTCCCATTCCCTTTAAAAGCCAGTTGCGCTGTCCCTGTGTGTGTAATAAGCAGAGTGTACACGCATTGTGCACCTGTCTATAGGCGTATATTACTAACGCACTCTTTAAATAACACAAAATATACTGCGCTATTGACTTTAGACCAGGTTTTTGTTGGTCAATGGCGCCTGAACACAACTCGTTTTCAGACCAGCACGTCCATGGGTGAACAGATGGGCGTGAGTGCATTTGCTATTTGAACAACGTGGCGCTTGACATGAAAATGATAACTGCGTCAGGCTGAAACTAGCAAAAAACACTTGCGTCACATTGCGCCGGGTTTATGATAGGGCCCTAAGTTACACAGTCTTATGCTATAAATGTGGTTTTACCCCTAGCCTGCCCCACATCAGCAGTACAATATTTACACCTTTTATATAGAACTTGAGAATAGCTCAAGAAGTATAAAATACAAAAATGACCTTGTAAAGCTAAATAGATAAATAATGCTGTGTTCAGTTATGAGAAAAAGTAATCAGTGTGGCATTTCATGTCATTTATTGCGTCTCAAAGGGATTGATTTATTTAATTCATTGTGACTGAGCAGCATATAGTATACTGTTTATGGAAATATTGATTCAAATAAAAAATGTAACCTAAAATTCATTAAACATTTCTATCTGAACATTGCTATCATTTAGAACATGTTCGGCGAGAAGCCACCCATCCCAGAGTACAAAGTGGCAGCCATTCAGAAGAGCCGTTTCATTCTTCTCCATTATGGCACCTTCAAAGCTGGCTGGGATTGGCTGATCCTGTTAGCGACCTTTTATGTAGCAGTTACTGTGCCCTACAACGTCTGTTTCACTGTCGTCGGTGGACGGGATGAGGCATCGACCCCTAGAAGTCCACCGAGTGTGAGCGACATCCTTGTGGAAATCCTTTTCATGTTAGGTAAGGCTCAACCTTCAGTGCTATAGTCTTTTTGTAGTGTCAGTAGTTTAGCACAAAACAATGTTCTGTCTCAGTAATGTTCCCTAGTGAAAAATAAATAAACTAAAATGTATTTGAAATACATTTATTTTATGCTAAATATACTACAAATACATTTATATTTGTGTACTTAATATAAAAACCCTGCAGTTGTACTTTTAGTATACTCAATTGGTATACTTAAAGTCTGCTAAATTGGAACAAGTAATTTTGTATTTAATGCACTTTAGTTATCCATAAATAGTGCTGAGGTCCAACTAAAGATATACTTAAGTATTTGATTGTGCTAAAGTGGAACTATTGCAAGTATACTTTAGGTGTACTTTAAATATCTTGTATTTAAATTATACAGTGATCATACTATCCTTAGTAATAGTGATATTAAACTCTTTTTAGGCTTACTATTAAGAAATATGCATTGTGCAATAAAGAACTCCAAATAAAGTTTAATTATAATATTTATATCAGTAAGTCTCAAGCGATATGTCAGTAAATATATGAATTGGTTTGTAGTATAGTTAGTATGAAATAAGAGCCCGATCACACGGAAATGCGTATCAATAATACGAGTGTGCAATGTTGTGGAATGTATGGCGTGCATATGGTACGCAGTTTTTCGCATGCATATGATACGCACTTTATGGCTCACTTTATGGCAAAACTCATTTTGGCGTATACATTCCACGACATCGCACACTCATACTATTGATACGCATTCTCATGTGATCGTGTTGGAAATAAATGTTTTGCGTTTATTTTCATGCACCGCTTACTGCGCCTATATTGAGACTTTTCTCTGCGATTCACAGTATTTAAATCCATACCATTTGTCATGTCGTTGTCAAAAATCTGTTTGCTTATAGCAGTACTTGTAACAGTATGAAAGAACACAAAGTAACCCCAGTTTTGTGTGGGTGGCCCTTATCTGCGTGGTGGCGTAAATGGTAAAAGCGAGTACATTTGTGTGGCAGCGACCCGGGTTCGATTCCAGTCTGTACTGGTTCCTACAATAATATACATATATCTGTTGCCATTGTCTCACTGATGTTCACCGGATAAGCAAGTTAATGGTATACTGCAAGGTGACTATAAAATGTCAGCAAAAGGCAAATTCATAAGCTGTGCCATTATTTATAAAGATTACTTTATTGTAGCCTATTTGAAGCGCACTATAATGATGCCATTAGCACACTTCAAGTTTACTTGGAATGCCATTGCAGTGTGTTTTAAAATCACTAAAAGTTTGTTATTAGTATAATATTAATGTATGTTCAACACTCTTACAGTGTAATTTAATTGCAATTGTAATGTACATTTGAAGTTTATGCTGAGTATCTGCATTTATACAAGAGTATATTTAAATTGTACTTAAGTATACTTGGAATAGTTCCACTTTAGCACAAACAAGTATATTTAATGCAACTTTAGTTGAACTTTAGCACTGCTGTTGAACAACTAAAATGCATTTAGTACAAAATTAGTTCCAATTTAACAGACTTTAAGTATACCAATTTATAGTGTGTCACAAATACATTTAGTTAATAAATTGTGCTTAAGTATACCATTTTTTCCACTAGGGTTACCTGGGTGATATTAAATGTTTTTTGATCCCATAGCCTGCTAATAAAGTACCCAGAATTGTAACACATAATTCTGTTATTGTTCAGGTGTGCGTCCTGTGCAGACAGTCTTTTACAGAGATAATATACAGCCAGACATCTTTCAGTTACTCTGAGCTAGTAAAAAGTTCTAGATGTTACTAAGCAAATGTCATTAAAAAAAAGCCTTAAAAACATGATAGTAATTGAAAAGATTTTGAAGGACACTTCTACAAATATAAATGCTAAGAAATTCAGAAATGATGTTCAGAAATAACTCTTCAGAAAGCCTGTTGTCAAATTCATTTATTAGTAAAGTATGATTCCTATCTGTAGCTATTGCCATACAGGTTAAGGATATACTCCTATACAGATAAATTAGAAAAAAACATAATATCTCCAGCCATTACCTTTATATTAGAAATCCACAGTGTGTGGATAAGCTTTTTAGCCCTGCTTAAGAGCAGTTAGTGTTTAATGACAGAATCTGTTTCTGCCCATTAAACACAGTTTCATAATGTAGTAAACTATTTGTATCATCAAAACATTGGCAAAGAAGTGCCTAAAACTATGTAATAAACTGAGCTTCAGTTAAGTGCTACTGTATTTGCTGCAATTGCAATTTCCATTAAATAGCATTATAGTCACTACCCAGACCAAACTTATATAACCTGTCACTGAACGAGTTTGATTAAAATACAGTTTTCTGTGCTTTATTAATAATTGAATATCTGTGTCTTCTATTTTTCTACAATTATTTTTTTTCTTTATTTCCCTGTGACAGATATTTTGCTAAACTTTCGCACCACATTTGTGAGCACATCAGGCCAGGTGGTATATGATGCACGATCTATCTGTGTGCATTATGTCACCACCTGGCTTTTTGTGGACCTGATTGCTGCGCTACCTTTCGACCTGTTGTATGCCTTCAATGTCAGCGTGGTAAGTGTTAATTTTGCTAATTTAAGGGCACAGTATGAAAGATTTTTGCATAAAAATTTCTAAAATACACTAGCACAGTTATGTATTTTGTTCACTTGTGTTCTTGTGTTATCCCAAATGTTTCCAACAATGTTTAAATCCAGAGATATTTTAATCTATGTAATGTTATTGTGTCGCCTGTCAATGGCGTCAGGTCTGCGTTAACCTCAGTTTCCAATTTTACTGCCGTAGAAACCATGTTGTCATGGACCACAATTCGTTATTTGCTGCAGGTTCTGTCGCCAAAGATAACTCCAAGAAATGTAAAAGTATGGGTGAATCAAATGATGTTTTGGACAAGAGGAGAAATAATACGAGGATCAATATCAGTTTGGCATTTCCTGACACTGTTTAACAAGTCTGTGGCGGTGTAAATAAATACAGTACATGTTATACATAAATAGTAAGTCAGCCTTTTTGCAAATGCTGTGAGTTGGTTCAAATGTACTTTAAGTATGATTGTTTTGAACATGTAAAATTGCGCTGCATTACCCCACCATTTAATTCAACAAATGAAGTGACATGCATGAGTAGCAATTTAGCATTAAATATTACGTTACTTGTGGATAATTCATTAAAATGAAATAAAATCATGTGATCAAATGTAATGGTTATAAAACTTTATTTCATTACCTCATCCATGAACATGATTTGTGAGAGCCATCGTGTTGATTTCCATTGGCAGTGGCCTTTGTTATTGTTTTGAATATGCGACCTCTAGCAGCGAGAACTACATACTGTGCCTGAACTTTGTGGGACACCACATTTCATATGATGCTTGGCATGCCATCTTAAATAATTATTAATAATTTAATTTTCTTATGAGCTATGCATTCAATCTCTGTGTTTAGTACTTTGGAGTTCATCTGCTGAAGACTGTTCGATTGTTACGGCTTCTACGCTTGCTGCAAAAGCTGGAGCGCTACTCCCAGTACAGTGCAGTTGTACTCACATTACTCATGTCCATGTTTGGCTTGCTGGCACATTGGATGGCCTGTGTCTGGTACGTCATCGGGCGCAGCGAGATTGAGAACAACAGCCTAGGTTCCTGGGACATTGGTGAGTATCATATCCACAAACGTAGAACTCTTCAACATAGCTGTATCAATCTTTCAAATTTATTTAAAGAGATTCTTTAGGTCACTTTTGAATGCAGTTTTTTTCCCCTTGGACTGGCTGAGCTAAAATCAAAATGATGGTTCTAAAAATATTGAATATCTTTACTAGATGTTTTGTAAAACCAGTGAAATTAAAAAGTCAACAACAAAAGAAAAAACTACAGCAGTTAGCATATTAGCATAAGTACTGCTGTCTAACAGATCAGATGCTGGCCATGTTTTGTTAGTCTAAATTGGACAGAAACCATTTGATTTATTTTCACGTGTGAAAGAGTTCTTTTCACAGTGCCTCATACACAAGGATCATTATTGAAGATATGCTTTCCACTAATATGCTTATTACATTGAAAATGTACAACAACCTCTTCATGTGCCTGACAAAAAATACTTCCTATTACAAATATCTTGCATGAGGTGCAAATGACTTTTCAGGCAAGAAATCAGGTAGACACACTGAAAAAACTTAATGAAAAAAGACATAATGTGTTTTGTTAGAAGGACAGAACATTCTCTGGCTCTTGAACAGCACACCTCTAAATAACAGATGAGGCAGTCTCCGATTTAAGACATTCTCTTCACGTCATGTGTCAAGTCTGAACAAACGTACCTTTTTCACATTTGTTCATGAACAGGTGAATTACTGTATCAATTTGACTTAGAAATAAACCTCTCTCTCAGTCTCCCATGTGCTGCTCTCCACATGAAAGAGAAAAAAAGACCAAGGGTAAAATAAATGGCTGTAGTGCAGAGAAGAGTGCATGATGACATTGATATGATTTAGACAGCATGAATCTCATAGGACCGGATTTATTAAAGGTCAATCCTCTTTTTCTTGGCTACGATAAACTAGGGAAAGTATGTTTGGAGTCTTATAAATTAATTTTATACAACATTTAGTTATGGTCCTCCATTTTGATTAGACTTTGTACTGACTATTTCTGTAGGATACATAGTTACAGTAGTAGGAAGCGGCAAATGACTGTCTTTATCACTGAGTCATTGAATCATTCATTCAACTGGAACATCACTGCTGTGTGTTGCTCTGAGACACTCAATAATAACGTATTGCTTTTACTCAGCTGTTTAATAAACAATATCACACTCATAATTGTGCTGTTGCCTGTGTGATATTGCTCAGTCACTGAATCGAATCGTGTTCCGTGTTTAATTAAATTGAATCGATAGAAACCAATTTTTAAATTGAATTGACAGAAACCGATTTGTGAATTAATTCAAAGATACACACCCATATATAAATAGAAACTGATATAATATACAGTGGTGGCCAAAATTATTAGAACACCTGACAGATCTGAAAATATTGACCTTTTTTTGCTTCCAAAACATGATTTCATTTCATAATGTTCATGAAACATGCAGATGGTTACTCTGACCATCAAATATCAGATGAAGTGAGTCCGTACTGTTTTTATCCACTTTTAACTTGAATATTTGGTATGTCCACCTTTTGCAGCAATTACAGCAGCACATCTCTCTGGCATAGTGTCAATATATTTCCTCTGAGAACTGCAACACTAATGTTATCCCATGCTTTCTGCAACTGAAGCCAAAGGTTTTACTTTGAATGTACAATAGATCTATCCAGTGTATTTTCCAACTCGCCCCAAATCTGCTTGATGGGGTTGAGGTCCAGACATTGAGGGGGCCAGTCCATCATTTTCAGTGTTCCAGCAGATTCCTTCCGTTGCAGGTAGTTCTGGCAATAGTTAGAAGAATGTTTCAGGTCCTCTTGGAAAATAAATTCAGGCCCAATAAGACGACTCCCAGATGCCAAGTGTTCTAATAATTTTGCCCACCACTGTATAAATTTAAATAATATATAAATTAATTAATTAATTAAATTCCTGATACTTGGTGAGATCCATAAGTGGCATTGGCTAACATCTGGCATTGTTATCATACACAAAAGCCTCCTTAAAAACCTACTGTTTGAGAATTTATTCGTAGAAAATCGCCTGCAATATGCCCACAGTCTAACACCCTCTGACTTTTAATGAAAGTGATTCTTATTAGCCTCAGCATCAGTAGTAACCTCTGGCACATCTGAGCCCTAACTGACCACTATACCACACTGGCTTTCATCCACATGTTCTACTGAAATGCAAGGATACTGCTCCAATATCCAGTCTCTGCTGGTGTGCCAACAATGTGACCCCACCATTCCCTCTCGCCCACTTTTACATTGCCCAGTCATTAAATATTAAGCACATGAGGCTGTCTTGACACATTTAGATTTGCTAGTGGAAATTAAGTTTGTAGCATTCTGCACATCAGATGGAATATTTGGCACTGAAATACAAGACACATCCAATGTGTAATGAGACTCAAATGTTCAACAGTTTGGCTTTCAAATAGTGAATGTAGAATATTGTAAATGTACTAGATTTACAAAAAGCTGTTTTATTATATCTGGTGAGTTCCAGTTTCAGATAGGCTCTTGACAGCTATTATTATTTGCCTTTTTGCAAAATTGAGATAGTGTTATTGATAATAATTAAAATTTGAAGTAGTTTGGAGTAGTGCTTTTTTTCTTCTATCTTTGTTGAAAATGGGGAAATGAAAAAATGTAAATGGATTGGAGTTCTGCTGTATCAATGATGAAAGGTTTCTCCGAGGGTTCCTCCAGGAACTGATTGAACTTGTGTTGCTCTCTGCCTCCCGCTGTCTTTTTTCTCCATATCACTCACTTCACTGCCCTCACCTCAGCAGAACACTGTTCTTTTTAATGGCTAGCTTCTCAGCAGAGAGACCTTGAGAGACTAGAGAGAATTGGCAAAAAAAATTCCAGTGTCAAATCAGTCAAACTTCTTGATTCTTTCTCAAGTGGTTTGGAAGAGAACATAGATTGCCCACTATTAAAAATATATTATCCTTTCAGTCTTGTTATTACAGGCATTTTAATATCCTCTTCTTGCACATCAGTCTCCCTCACCTTCCTCAACCAACACTGATTCAGTTGCCCTATATCTTTACAGGCTGTTCCATCAGAGGCATTAATGGTATAAATTAATCTTTGGCAGCCGTTTGCATGAATACATTTGCGCTATTCATTCTAGAGGCTGTATGTATGTCAAGCACTGGTTCATGGCTGTTTTTTTTTTGTTTTGTTTTTTTTTACAAATAGTCATGCACCCTGTCATCAAGTGCAATTGAATTGTCAAAAACTCAAATAATACAAATAATTGGACAGGAAAGCTGGCATAAATCTCTGTGGTGTCTGGAACCTCTCTCACTAACACACCAGCTTCACCCAGTCAGCTCAGACATCCACAGCTTACATACACACACACACACACACACACACGTTGGGTTTTCATGTTTTAGACATAATTGTTTTTATACTGTACAAACTATATATTCTATCCCTTAACCCTACCCCTTAACCTAGGACAAGGATTTTAGATATTGCCATCTTTGTGGGGACATTTTGTTCCTATAACATAGGGTTTACCAGGACCACACACACGCACGTTCAAACAAGTTTTGATGTCTTTGAATGTACAATAATATCTGCTTTATCTCTACGTTGTTTATTTACAAGTTAATATGAATGCAGCTGCTATACATGATTTAATCATGGTTGTGAATCTGGGCCAATTTTAACATTAATTATGAAATAAAAATTGAAAAATGTAATCTTGAAAATGTGTGAGGAACATTATTTCATTAAAATGAAATAGCTGAAGATCTAGTTATTTAAAATATTCACAGTGTAGGTCCTGCTTTAAATGCACATTATTCCTGTATTATCCCATTAGTACCATATAAAAATTTTAACTATTATATGTAATATTATTAAGTATTAAAACTATTATATTACTTTGAGGTGAGCTCTCATTTGAGATACAGTGGGTACCATTAAAATACAATTGTTGTAATTCAAAATCAATTCAAAATTATGATCAAATCTTCCTCAATGTAAATATTGTAATGGTACTAATATTGCATATTATTGGTAGTAGTCAAGGTTTTATATACAAATTTGATATATAACTGATATATAAGCAAATATCTTGGCCATGGACATATGAAGGACACTTCTGCCTATTAGCACATGAAGATGTATTACAGACAACAAAAGGTAGATGTTATATGTCAGGAAAGGAATGACCAAGGTTTCTGGTGTATGTGTACACGAGAAAGGTCATGTAAACTGAAGTGTGAAATGTGAGTTTTTCTGGTTTTGTACTATCCCCAGTCTAGAAGCTTACAGACAAACAAGCATGGAGAGAAAAGAGAGAAAGAGAGAGAGAGAGAGAGAGAGAGAGAGAGAGAGAGAGAGAGAGAGAGAGAGAAAAAAGTACAGAATCAGTCCCACAGGGAACAAAAGTAGAGTCTCCAAAAGAAAGTTCAGCCTACTGCAAACCAACTGATATTCAAAAGGCTTCAGGTTCAGCACCATGGACAGGGACATCTGCTCTATATCTGCTCAGTTCTGAGAGTGACCTAAGAACACTGGACAGTGGCCATGTACCCACTTAAAAAGTTATAAAAGTGCCAACCCAATAGCATTTTGGGTAGTTATAGTGCCAAAAACAAATAAAAAAAATAGATTATAAACAATTTTCAAAACTACAATAATATGAGGATTATAGAGAATATCACTGGTCAAAACAATTGAGTCTGCAAAATGTAAAAGTGTCTTGTCTTAGGTTTTCTCTTCCTCTTTCTCATAGGCTGGTTGCATGAGCTGGGTAAACGTCTGGGCACCCCCTACTTCCTGTCCCCTCTTGCATCCCTCATTCCTGATTCACTGCGCCCCACCATCTTGGATGGATTGGTGGTCAATACAAGCCAGTTGAATGGCACTGATTTGGTGGGACATGAGTCTGTGTGGAACTCGAGCCAATGGAACACAACAGGAGCGGGGCCAGTGAGCACTTCAAACAGCGGACAGACTGCAGCTGTATTGGGAGGCGGGCCCTCGATTCGGAGTTCATATGTGACGTCACTGTACTTCGCTTTAAGCAGTCTGACCAGTGTGGGTTTTGGCAATGTCTCAGCCAATACTGATTCAGAGAAGATCTTCTCTATCTGCACCATGCTGATTGGAGGTAAGTGCAAGAGAACACAGTGATTGTGAGGTTTGGATTTATAATGTTTCACTATAGAGATGTTTCCAAATATTGATAATTGAATCTTTTGATTCCTGAAATTAAGTGTTCTTTTTTTTTCTTGATCATCTTAAAATATCTATATACACTATAGTTTGAAAGCCTGGCCCCAAACTATTGAACAGTAGTGTACTATGTTATGTATATAGAAACACAACAAATGAAAATAGACAAAATAACAACAACAACAAAATAATGTGTAGTCTATGACAAAGCAAAACTTTGCAAACTTGTCATCAGTTAACAGTAATTCCAGTGAAAATTTGGAAATACCTTAAAGGGGAAAATCGGACTTTTTCCATGTTTAAGTGCTATAATCGGGTCCCCGGTGCATCTACCAACCCAGAAAACGTGAAAACAAAACAACCCAGTAACTTTGTTTTGGTAAGCCTTTTTTCTACAAGCATGTGAAAAAACGAGCCGCTCAGATTTCTCTCCCCTTCTGATGTAGGAAGGGGATCTATTATAATATTATCGCCCCTTAATCTGCACGTTTCCACCCACGGCGCTGACAGACTGTTCCGTATTAGCATAGTTTCCGCCCTCAGCCAGTTGTACACTGTCTGCCATGTTCTCAGCACTCGAGCAGCTGTAGCGACAACAATGTCTTGTAAGCAATGCAGGTTCATTGTCTGAACGAGGGACAATTTAAGGCAGGTTTTGCTAAAAAGTTAAAGCTCAAGGATGGATCAATACCAACTATTTGTGATCCAGCTTATAGTCTCCGGAGCGATACTGGTCACAGCAGTCATGAAAGGGAGAGCGTGCACTTTATAATAGTTTATCTGAGTTGTTTTACGGATATAAAGTTTACCAGTTTATTAAGCACCCGCTGAAAAGGCATAAGGTCTCTATATATTTGTTTACTGTTAGTTGTAAAGGAGTGTTTTGTGTAATTCGCTGTGTGTGCTGATGATAATGGAAGGGAGAGAGAGTATGGATGAGACTGGCAACATAAGTTTAAACTGGAATTAAACTAAACTATACCTGTTCTATGTCCATGCAGCATATATTCTCTGGCTGTTTAGGCATTATTGTCTGAGTCCGGTTCGAGCTGACACCATTAGTTTATGACATGTTCTGTTGTTGTTATGGCACAAGCTATTGAAGCTCCGCCCTCTTCTTGAAAAAAACAGGCAGGGAGAAGCAGCTCAATTGCATTTAAAGACCCATACACAAAAACTGTCTGTTTTTGCTCACCCCAAAAAAGTGGCAATTTTAACAGGCTTTAAAAAAACATGATCTGTGGGGTATTTTGAGCTAAAACTTTACATACACACAGACATCAGAGACTTATTTTACATCTTGTAAAAAGGGGCATAATATGTCTCCTTTAATATTTAGATAATATAAATGTAAATGTAAACCAGTTAGTTGACATTGACACATTTTCTTTTTACAGCAGAATTAAACTCTGTTTGCATCATTGAATTATTATTTTCCTGTTTATCTCTGTAAAGCTGCTTTGAAACGATCTGTACTATATAAAGCGCTGTAGAAATAAAAGTGACTTGACTTGATTTAGTGGGAGGAAAAAAATTCTGTGAATGTAAGTGTTCACAGCTAAATCTGGCAGAATCTTATAAAATGAATTATAAATGAACATTCATTTTTACAAAAGTCCAAAACTTCATTTGTTCTATAAACTTTACATTCATGATAAAAAGAAAGTACAACCCAAATATAAGCCAAGAGCAACAACAATAGAAAAGAAAATGACCCATCATTTTAAATGATCTCAAGACTCGTGTCCAAGAATTTTGGGAAACAGTTTTGAAAATCAGCTAATGAGAAGCTCCTAGAATTATAGCACTAACAGCAATACCTATACTTACCAAAACAAAAACCATGTGTTGAAGGTTGAAGATGATTTCTGTCTGCTATGTGATTATCATGTATCTGGGACAAGTATTTACTTGTGCCCCTCTGGTAGAATCCTGCTCTCCGTTCCCTAATCGCTGTGCTAAAGACATGCGCTAATAACTTCTCTTATAGCTTGGGGGGATCCAAATGTTCCCTCTGTTATCTTTTCCACCCCCACCAGACATCAATATCGAGAGAAATGATTTAGTCTCATCACACAGTGATGATGACACTTAAAATTTTAAAGCTAGAGATCGTGATGGTTCCACCATCCCACAATACAAATTGGTGTGTTTGTTTATATGTAAAATTGTGCACTGAAAGGCATTAATCAGCTAATATGGTTTTATACAATACCAACACTATCAAAAAAGTCACTTATCCTTTTTAATTATTGAATTATGATCAACATGAAACCTATTTTTGATCTATTTTTCTCCAAGACGATATGTTGCATGGTTGGTTGAATAATACACTAAAGAAGGAGGTGAAGGGGGCTCATGAGCACCTATTTGAACCCTAAAATTACAGCTGGGACATTTCACATACACATGCAAATGAAGGCTACAGCACCACTAGTCCACATCAACTGTGCTAATGACTGCATTTCCCCCAAGGTCTAAACTTCCTATAGACTTCCTGAATTTTCCCAAAGGACTGCATTGTTTATAAGACAAGACACAGAGGTTCATTTGTGTTGAGTCTTTAGTAAACCATCAGTGACTAAGTTTGTGTATCCATCTGACCTCATTTACTTTTAAACTACATTTCCCACAGGGGTCCATTTTTAGAGCACCAACATTTCCTTTGACCATGTTATTCATTAAGCTTTGCTACTTATTGATTATCTCGGTCTTCAACAAATTTCCCCAGTGGTATATGGTTTATTGACCATCGTTAGTGCTTGATGGATTACTTTTGTAGTTACAAATTATAGTCCATTATTGAATACAAATGACATGATGAAAATTGTAGTTAAAGTATCTATTATATTATACATTTTAGGTAATATAATCTGACTACTTTTTGATTGCTTTTAAATTACTTTTGATCTAACTTGTTTATAACATTGATTTGAATAGAATAATATTGTACTATACTGATAAAAAATACAAAGAGAAAGAAAAATGATACATTTTTTGTTTTTTATTATCATCAACAACATGAAGTGCATTAAACATTACATTGTCATGATTTCCGTAACTAAGGTTTGGAAAGGAACTGCAGGTGGTTCATAAATGTATGAAAAGCTTAAATAATTAATAAAAGCATTATATACAGGGAGTGCAGAATTATTAGGCAAGTTGTATTTTTGAGGATTAATTTTATTATTGAACAACAACCATGTTCTCAATGAACACAAAAAACTCATTAATATCAAAGCTGAATATTTTTGTATCAATATTTTAAGCAGTTTTTAGTTTTAGCTATTTTAGGGGGATATCTGTGTGTGCAGGTGACTATTACTGTGCATAATTATTAGGCAACTTCACAAAAAACAAATTTATACCCATTTCAATTATTTATTTTTACCAGTGAAACCAATATAACATCTCAACATTCACAAATATACATTTCTGACATTCAAAAACCAAACAAAAACAAATCAGTGACCAATATAGCCACCTTTCTTTGCAAGGACACTCAAAAGCCTGCCATCCATGGATTCTGTCAGTGTTTTGATCTGTTCACCATCAACATTGCGTGCAGCAGCAACCACAGCCTCCCAGACACTGTTCAGAGAGGTGTACTGTTTTCCCTCCTTGTAAATCGCACATTTGATGATGGACCACAGGTTCTCAATGGGGTTCAGATCAGGTGAACAAGGAGGCCATATCATTAGATTTTCTTCTTTTATACCCTTTCTTGCCAGCCACGCTGTGGAGTACTTGGACGCGTGTGATGGAGCATTGTCCTGCATGAAAATCATGTTTTTCTTGAAGGATGCAGACTTCTTCCTGTACCACTGCCTGAAGAAGGTGTCTTCCAGAAACTGGCAGTAGGACTGGGAGTTGAGCTTGACTCCATCCTCAACCCGAAAAGGCCCCACAAGCTCATCTTTGATGATACCAGCCCAAACCAGTACTCCACCTCCACCTTGCTGGCGTCTGAGTCGGACTGGAGCTCTCTGCCCTTTACCAATCCAGCCACGGGCCCATCCATCTGGCCCATCAAGACTCACTCTCATTTCATCAGTCCATAAAACCTTAGAAAAATCAGTCTTGAGATATTTCTTGGCCCAGTCTTGACGTTTCAGCTTGTGTGTCTTGTTCAGTGGTGGTCGACTTTCTGCCTTTCTTACCTTGGCCATGTCTCTGAGTATTGCACACCTTGTGCTTTTGGGCACTCCAGTGATGTTGCAGCTCTGAAATATGGCCAAACTGGTGGCAAGTGGCATCTTGGCAGCTGCACGCTTGACTTTTCTCAGTTCACGGGCAGTTATTTTGCGCCTTGGTTTTTCCACACGCTTCTTGCGACCCTGTTGACTATTTTGAATGAAACGCTTGATTGTTCGATGATCACGCTTCAGAAGCTTGGCTATTTTAAGACTGCTGCATCCCTCTGCAATATATCTCACTATTTTTGACTTTTCTGAGCCTGTCAAGTCCTTCTTTTGACCCATTTTGCCAAAGGAAAGGAAGTTGCCTAATAATTATGCACACCTGATATAGGGTGTTGATGTCATTAGACCACACCCCTTCTCATTACAGAGATGCACATCACCTAATATGCTTAATTGGTAGTAGGCTTTCCAGCCTATACAGCTTGGAGTAAGACAACATGCATAACGAGGATGATGTGGTCAAAATACTCATTTGCCTAATAATTCTGCACTCCCTGTATATATATACACTCACCTAAAGGATTATTAGGAACACCATACTAATACTGTGTTTGACCCCCTTTTGCCTTCAGAACTGCCTTAATCCTACGTGGCATTGATTCAACAAGGTGCTGAAAGCATTCTTTAGAAATGTTGGCCCATATTGATAGGATAGCATCTTGCAGTTGATGGAGATTTGTGGGATGCACATCCAGGGCACGAAGCTCCCGTTCCACCACATCCCAAAGATGCTCTATTGGGTTGAGATCTGGTGACTGTGGGGGCCATTTTAGTACAGTGAACTCATTGTCATGTTCAAGAAACCAATTTGAAATGATTGGAGCTTTGTGACATGGTGCATTATCCGGCTGGAAGTTGCCATCAGAGGATGGGTACATGGTGGTCATAAAGGGATGGACATGGTCAGAAACAATGCTCAGGTAGGCCGTGGCATGTAAACGATGCCCAATTGGCACTAAGGGGCCTAAAGTGTGCCAAGAAAACATCCCCCACACCATTACACCACCACCACCAGCCTGCACAGTGGTAACAAGGCATGATGGATCCATGTTCTCATTCTGTTTACGCCCAATTCTGACTCTACCATCTGAATGTCTCAACAGAAATCGAGACTAATCAGACCAGGCAACATTTTTCCAGTCTTCAACTGTCCAATTTTGGTGAGCTCGTGCAAATTGTAGCCTCTTTTTCCTATTTGTAGTGGAGATGAGTGGTACCCGGTGGGGTCTTCTGCTGTTGTTGCCCATCCGCCTCAAGGTTGTGCGTGTTGTGGCTTCACAAATGCTTTGCTGCATACCTCGGTTGTAACGAGTGGTTATTTCAGTCAAAGTTGCTCTTCTATCAGCTTGAATCAGTCGACCCATTCTCCTCTGACCTCTAGCATCAACAAGGCATTTTCGCCCACAGGACTGCCGCATACTGGATGTTTTTCCCTTTTCACACCATTCTTTGTAAACTCTAGAAATGGTTGTGCGTGAAAATCCCAGTAACTGAGCAGATTGTGAAATACTCAGACCGGCCCATCTGGCACCAACAACCATGCCACGCTCAAAATTGCTTAAATCACCTTTCTTTCCCATTCTGACATTCAGTTTGGAGTTCAGGAGATTGTCTTGACCAGGACCACACCCCTAAATGCATTGAAGCAACTGCCATGTGATTGGTTGATTAGATAATTGCATTAATGATAAATTGAACAGGTGTTCCTAATAATCCTTTAGGTGAGTGTATATATATATATATATATATATATATCTGTGTGTGAAATTCCACAAAACTTGAAAAAGTTTATTTTATTAGGCAGAATCAATGATTTCTGAATAATTTACTGCCATTTTGTGAATATTAAGTAATCAGATGAATAATAAAAAAGTGACTATTCTGATTATGAGTATTTTAAAATGTAATGTAATCTAATTAAAAGTATTTCATTTTTGGAATCTGATTACGTAATCCAGATTGCATATAATTAGTTACTACCCAGCACTGACCATCGTTTTAACTACCTCAGAATCTTCAAACATATTTAAAGAAACATGATGTTGAGTACATACAGTATTTGTACAATAGTCCTGCATTTACCTATTTATGCCAATGGCCAACATTTTGTATGTTTCACGGCATGTTGCATTGATTGTTTCATTGCAAAACATGTGATTTCATTCAGTCTGTATTTGTTTGTATGGTTCAGAACTTTAGTGTTGGCATATTTGTGTGGATTTTTAGAAAAAGGCAGCTTACGTTAGGTACTCTTAGCTTTTTTATGCTAACTTGGATTACCAGATAACCAGGATAACCAGGATTCGACTGCCACAGAAATGGAGCTACTTGTTATCTGCTGGGACAGCTGTAGTGATTTTTGCGGCTGCATGTGCTCCGTGTGGATTTGAGGGAGATGTTGTGACAGTGGACTGAATTTTAAGGCATGTCCTCTGGGCCATGAAGAGAGAGACACAGGCTTCATTGCACTTAAGGGGCAAATGAGGCTGGCTGAATCCATGCACACTTACATACATGCACACTGAATCAATCTGTCACCAAATCCTACCACTAAGGGCCATTACTGTCCCAGCCAGCTGACAGCTGGGCTCCTACCCACACACAGAGGGTATTTGGGGAACACTGATATGCCTTAGACTAAAAATTACCATAATTATGTCAAACGACTTAGCATTATATTAACCAGACAACAATATGATGTCCACCACACAACCCAGAGGAAATATTTCTCAGAGGTTGCACTTTCTTAGCTAAAGCTTTCTTAGTTTAGCTTTCTTACCTTAGACTTAGGCCCCATTTACACTGCATGGTTCAATTGACCCAATTCCGATTTTTCCCTCTCATGCGGCACAGATCGGATATGACATGTAAACGTGTAAGCAGGAAGAAAACGCATGAATTCCAATATCCTCAGATCAGATTCAGGCCTCACTCATATGTGGTAATATGATTGGGATACGTGCATTTGCATCTGCCATGTAAGCAGTCAAATCGGATATTCCCCAGTAAATGCGAGTCGTATGTCTGAAAAAGGGACGGAGGCGAATGACGTCCACTCAGGTGGACACGACTGCGATCACATGACACTAATGGCGCGATGGAAGACGAGAGCAATGTTTTGCTGACGTTTAAAGATAGTGTGGAAAGCAAAACATTGAATAATCATTGTGTCCATTGCATATCGTGTCGTTTTACTTCCTTTTCCGGGTCAGAACGTCTTGGGCTGTTTCACCAGTGTATAGTGTAAATGCAAATATCGGATACAGGTCGCTTTTAAAAGATGATGTAAGCGGGTCATCAAAAAAACTATCGGATACAGTCACCAAATTGTGCATCAAGACCTGCAGTGTAAATGTGGCCTTAGTTACCATGAAATCAAAATAGACAATTATAGTTTTTTTCTAATGGAATATTGCTGTATTGAGTACAAATGGTTTATCCGTGCACAATGTTATTATTTTAAAAAATACATTTTGGTCCATACAATGAAATTCAATAGGGACAAAAGTTATGAATCCAACTGACTTTCATTGAATGGAGAAGACAAAATACACCAATGCAAATATCTTATTTTATGTTCCACAAAAGATAGAAAGTCATACAGGGCTGCTTTTCCCAAAAGCATCATAAGCCTAAGTTATTCTAAGTTAATGAGGAGAACTGGCACCCTGACTGAGCCTGGTTTCTCCCAAGGTTTTTTTCTCCATTCTTGCCCCTGAAGGAGTTTTGGTTCCTTGCCACCGTTGCTTTTGTCTTTTGGCTTGCTCAGTTAGGGACACTTAAATTTCAACTATATTACTGATCTGCCCGCACTGACACTATATGATAACTGAAATTAGCTGGATGACATCATGTTTTCTCCAGAGCGGTTGTACAGCCGAATCAAATTCTGTTGCATTATTTTCCTTTTAACACTGTGAAGCTGCTTTGATAGAATCGGCATTGTAAAAAGCGCTATATATATATATAAAGGTGACTTGACTTGACTTAATCGTAGAAACCATTGGTGGCAATTGTTTTATGATCAACTTAAGCTCACGATGCTTTTGGGAAACACAGCCCAGGTTTGGAACAAAATGAGGGTAAGTAAATTATGATAACATTTTTATTTTTAAGGTGAACAATCCCTTTAAGATGTTTCTCCTAAAACGCATGAAACATTAGGAGAAATAAAAATAGAAAGAAATTAGTTAGAGTATAGTGCGATAAATTTTATGTGGATACCACTTGTTCGAGGTTGTTTGATTTCATACTGCCTGCACAGTTTGAGACTCAAAAATGAAGAATAAATAGAAATTCAAGAATAAATTGAAACTCAAGAATAAAGGAAATATTCATATAATCTCAATGCTGTATTGGAGAAACAATTCAGCTAGAGAACTCATTTGTCCTTGCTATAGGAATCAGGTGATTGAGGTGTTTTAATGGCTCATATTAATTTTGTAGCCCTATTTGCAGATTTTCATGGATTTCAGTACAAATCTCATCCAAGCACTCAAAAGGCACATAACCCAGGTGCAGCCACTTACTCTGAGCGCAGCTCTCGAACAGAAGAGCAGCATGCAATTTCCGCAACAATTTATGTAGACTTCAATTAGCACTCCATGAGTACTCTCTAGTCCTTCTTGATTGTTTACACTCATGTTGGCAAAGTTCACAATGTTAAATAAATAGATGATACAGAGTTTGTGTGTGGAGTGAAAATAGTTACGTTGAACAGAATATATGCAGAGGAAAGAGTAAACACTGAATAATTTGTGAAAACGTTATATGTAAACATGTTTCTTTACAAAGTGACTTCGCCAACTACTGGCCTGGCATGCATAATACAGCGTTTTAGTTGTTCTCGTGGATTTGTGTGAAAGGGGATCATTTTGACAATGTTGTCGTCTGTATGCGAAAAGCGCAAAGAAAAAAGTTTTCTATTTTTTATACATCATTGCCGTGTATATGTACCCTCTATTTCTCTCTGTAAATGGCTGACCATGTACGATCAGAACTGATTAGTCCACTGAGAAGTTTTCCTGCAAAATATAAATCATTACACCATTAATTTTAACTATACATATTTATTTGCTGAAGATACGTTTATCATCAAGTGATTAGACATACAGACAAACCAAAAATAATTCAGACACCAGATATTATTTTTTACTATTGGGTGCAGGACACTATAGTTCATTTATGTAAATGAGGATAACAAAATAAAGTAAAATGATACCCAAAACTTCTTCATACAGTGGACTACCAGTAAAATTTATTAAAAAAATGTGGGACCAAAATAATTCAGACACCATGTTTTGCTTAAGTGTTTTTTCTTTAATTGCTAATGTGACCTTTTACACCACAGACTGAACAAAATTAAGCATTGCTTGGTCATTGGTTTACCTAAATTGGTATTATTTAATTGTGTACTTAATTTAACAGCTGACAGCTGATTGGATGATTGTAATCCATGATATACCTTTCTATCTGACATTATCAAGATGAATTTGTTCTGACAGTTTAAATCTGAGTCATATTTTACTACCATTTTCTAAACTATACATTAATAAACTGATAATGTGAGAAAATGTTGAAGGTGTCTGAATAATTTTTGGTTTGACTGTAGTTCTCTAAGCTTAGTTCAGATGCTGTCAAAAAAAAAAATTAAAAAAATAAACAGCCTTAAACAGATTTGAATTTATACAGCACCACAAAATGTCCATTACGGTGTTGTTAGTTAGCTTGATCAAAATAAATATTGTCATCAAAATGACATCTATTGACTGTATTCTTTCATTTTATGGACCTTGGTGAAATAAATGAATTTCCTGATTATTAATATGAATTAACATTAATATAATCAAATTTTGTTGAATTTTAATCTAATCTAATTTTGTTTTGATTTAATTGATAATTTTGTCACAAAACAATGTCATTGTTAAAATTCATTGTATAATCACCTGAAATGTTTGTTTGTTGTGTCTCCCACCAGCACTCATGCATGCCGCGGTCTTCGGTAACGTGACGGCCATTATCCAGCGGATGTACTCACGCCGCTCGCTCTATCACACTCGTACCAAAGACCTCAAAGACTTCATCCGCGTGCATCGACTGCCCAAGGCTCTCGCGCAGCGCATGCTGGAGTGCTTTCAGACGACGTGGTCTGTCAACAATGGAATCGATGTCAGCGAGGTACGACTTTATAAGAACTTTCTCTGTGTGCACACATGAATAAATTATCAAAATAAGTTCACAATTTATAAATAATTTTACTATGAGTGTGGACAGTGTGTGCAGTCATGTAGGTGTTATATTTGAAGATGTAGCTGTGTGAGAGCTGCTGTTCTTATCTACTCATTGAAAACTGGTTTCTGGATGCCAAGAGTACGAATAGCTTTGAAACTTGTCACAAATAGTGTACTTTCTTTCTTTTTCAGCTTAAGTTCAGTGAAAGAGTTGCTTAACATTTAGAAATCTTTGATGATCAAACTATTATACGAGTCGACAATTTTTATTTAAAATTTTGTGTGCAATTTTCTAGCAATTAGACAAACATCAAAATTAAATTATATATATATATATATATATATATATATATAAAATGTATTAAATTGGATTTCTAAGGAATGTTGACCTTATATGACACCGAAATATACTATATTTGCGGAATGTGCCTCTTCTGAAGTGCACTTATTTCAAGGCAATAACCTTCTTTCATGGCAAAGCTAAATAATATTCAATTAAAGATCTAATTGAATGTTTGACTTGTTTGAGTAACACATTATGTTAAGTCTCTTATTAACTTGGCTTCTCTGGCACAATTCAATTGGGGATGCACAATATTTTATTTTCACCAGTATTTTTCAACAAATTTTTGCCGATAGCCGAGGCCGGTACCCATATACATTATTTTTTTCCTGTGTTTGAACACCAAGTCTCTCCTGTGCAAGAATTATAAATGCATTACTTTTCATTTCAGTTATAGAATTGAGCAAAAACGTATTTTTTCATTCTGGTTTCAGAGTTCTGAGGTCTCCTTACCGAAAGGTTACTCGTTAAGGATAAATAAATGTTAATAAAGTTCTTTTTTATAATAAGAGTACATTAAAAGCTCTCAAAATAACTATAATAAAGTCTGTCCCACTTCAAATTTACTTCAAATAAAAATTCTACAATTATTTTGGATTCAAGTTATTTTCATCATCCATCGGCTTGAAAGCCTTTAACGGCCGATTCCGATGACGTGCTGATAATATTGGGCATCCCTATATTCAAGCAGGACATTTTTATAATATTTCTCTATGCAACAGTTGGTTCCAATCCGTATTGCTCATTATTGGGCTTCTTGATATCAATGATGTGATTTGATGCATCTTTCTAAGATTAGAGCACATTATCCTTTTCTATTACTTTTTCACTTCACCATGCTCTCTTTCTATCTCTCATTCTGTTTCACAATCCCTCATCTCTTTTATCATTTGCTTTATTTTCTCTTTCCACTTGCCTCTCATTCACCATCTCATCCGTATCTCTGACGTGCTCATAACAAGAGATTCCATCTTATGCTCACGATGTATTTAATGAGCCCAATTCAAAACACTCATAACTCTACTACATAACTCATAACCCACTCTCTCTCTCTGCCTTGATATCCAATGTAATATCCCATTAAAGTCCAAGTAGAAGACTGATCTACAGTTTCTTTGCTGCATTTGGTTCCTTGATAATCAAACGTAAATAAAAAGAAAAAGCTTTTCAAGAATGAGAAGTGTACTCTTAAATTACATAAAATATCTCTTTGTCCTTTTCCAGCTTCTGAAGGACTTCCCAGATGAACTACGGGCTGACATTGCCATGCACCTGAATAAAGAGCTGCTGCAGTTGCCTCTGTTTGAATCGGCCAGTCGAGGGTGTCTGCGCTCTCTATCGCTCATCATCAAAACCTCTTTCTGTGCTCCAGGGGAGTTCCTTATTCGCCAGGGTGACGCTCTGCAGGCCATATACTTTGTCTGCTCGGGCTCCATGGAAGTACTCAAGGATAACACTGTGCTGGCTATACTGGGTGAGATTACACACAAACAGTATATATATATATATATACACACATATATACACACACACTATCGGCCTCAATGTTGACACGAGCAGAATGAATTTTTGTGTAAATTGACCAGTGTGACAATTTACATATGAATGATTTTATGAAATATTTGCGCAGAAATTTATTCTGGTTGTGTTTAAGAAATGCTTGTTTTTAAAAAATAATGCCTCAAATGTTCTTTTGAAATTAAACTGTTAACAAGAATTGTATATTGCATTTTAAACAAGTTTCAAACACTACCATTCGGCCTGCTCAAACAAACAGATTGCAGTTCCTTTTGGTGGCACTAGTGGCGCTAAAAAAACACATACTTTTTACACACCTTGAAAAAGTGCATTTGCTGCTGTGTTAACTGTGAAAAAGTGAAAACAAAACAATTACATTCAGACATGTCATCTGTAACACTACAGTGCAAAGGTATTTCTGTGTGTCAGTCAAGCTGGCGTATTCATTGGCTCCTATATTATAATTTCACAGCAATTTCAAAGCCCATTTAAATTCCTCCTACCTGTCACTATTAATTGTGCTTCCTGTGTGAGATTGAGACAGGCCAATACAATAAAAAATGCCCCGCAACCACACACACACACACACACACCATCCATTAATATAATTGTATCATTTATGACACAACTCAGACATTATAAATGAGCTTTATTATGACTCTTTTAAAGCACCTCATCACACACTCTCACTTGCTCAGCGGATCTCATCCTCCCACTATCTGTAGTTCTTATTGTTTCGAGGGAGGATTCCCATATAATTTTCAAGTCTACTGAACAGTAACTATCCCCTCCCCCTGTTACACAGGCACAATCAGCGCATTGGCTTCATTTTCTCATTAACTGTCTTCCTTTGTTATGCATATTAATGCATACATTATCTGTGAGATTCATCTACTGTTGATGATGAGGATATGTACGGTTTTTACCTTTGGAGTACTGGATTTTGTGGACTTGATGAAAATCATCCTGCCCAGTGCCCACTCATTTACATAAAACAATATATTGATTTAAATTTAAGACACTTTTTGTTGAGAAAGGCCATATGCGAAGGCGTGAATGATCATGAATAATGATATGATTCACACCTGAGGAGACAAAGACCCCTGCCCTAATGGGCCAATCCATAAGGAATGTGACTGAGAGGGAACTACAAGAAAGAATGTGAGGACAATTTTTTTTGACAAGTATTTACATTTTGTTTCATTTTTGAGATGCGCTCCAGAAACACACCCTATTTGTTTTCTTTATTTTACAAAAGCACAATGTTTTGTTTTGAAATCTTTACCGTTTCTGTATGACCATAAATGACCTAGTATTTAAAAGTTTTTTGCTGCCGCTATATGTTAAAAAAATCCACCAAAACGAGCCGGGGTTTGTCGACCCCAGAGGGTTAATGTGCTTGCCAATACATGACATGCCAAAACATATAAGCTCAGTTCCAAAACCTAGAGAGCTTCCTGCCTAAGCAAATGCCTTCTAAAGGTGCGGTCACCGTTATTCAGTGAATTTTCACAGGCGGAATTTCAATAGGAATCCACAAAATCAGGAGTTTCTTAGCATTGCTACACTATTGATAATGGATTACACAGATTTTTCACATTTTAATGTGACCACACTTTAAAGTGGCATTCTAACTTAAATGAAACATGACAAGAGATGGACCTACATTATCAATATCAAAGAAAATTATTTCTCTGTTGTCAGCTTTCATAACAGCATCTAATACCTACAAATTCCTCTTTTTTCCCCATGGGTTCCCCATGTGTTGCTTTTGAGCAATTTACTGACCTAAGAACATCTTTCGACCATAGCTGGTTAAAAGATGAAGCCTGCATCCTAACGTTACCTTGTGCTTTCATGCCATAAGAGACATTGGCAATCCAGCTCGCATGTACTTGAGCCTGTGATTGCTATTCAATTCAGTGTCTGTAGTTCCCCCACTTACATTCACATTACTAACATTTTCTCCAGTTGTTGTTGACACACAAACAATGTGACACACAAACATACACACATAGTAGCATAACATGCATATCTCCTGGAAGATCTAGTATAACCAATCGGATTTGAGTCAAGCACAAGTTAACACAGAGATATTTTCTGTTTAAATATTTGGAAAAACTCCATGCACTGCACTAGAAAAGGTCAGTGCTTTTTATGGTATTGTAGTGCTTAATGAGCTGGGCAGGCAGCCCATATGTGAAACCCAGTAGTGTTCATGAGGATTCATGATTTTGTGTACTATTGTGTACTTGAGTGAGGCACTTAGCCTACTGGTTGCTGCATGCGAGTGACAGGTGGCTGAATGCGAGGGATTGGAACTCATCAGGGCGTTGGACACCTTTATTGCCCAGTCCTCTTACCGGTGCGCATGTCATAAGAGAAGAGATGTTGTTTTGAGATTGTGGTTGTGTTAAGTAGATATTTGAAGCCAACGCAGATAATGCCTGCTAGAGAGAAGCATTTATGTCTATATATTCCTGTGACAACTAGCGCTAGTCTATATTAAAATTGTGTGATTTCATGATTTCAACAAAAAATCTGTGCCTCATGTTTCATAAATGTAACATATTGCTAAAATTGAGAAATAACATCTGAATTGAAAACATAAAAAATATGGTTCTGAAAATAGTCAACACACAGAGTAAATTCAAGGTCATAGGTTTGATTTTGACATTGGTGGGGACATACAATCTGCATTATAGATGTTTGACTGCAGTTTCAGGTTCTCTCAATAATTGCACAATTTAACTTTCTGTACTTTATGATACAATATCTAACCAAGCATACATTCATAACTGGGAAGAAAAAAAATTACATTCTTGATGACGCTGTACATATTTTAATATTAAACATGAATTGGACCAATGAAAACTCTCCCATACTACGTTTGCTGTAGTAACAATCTCACTGACAGATAAACTGTACGCTCTTATTTCTGCTGCTTTTTTCTGCTTATTTCAGCAAACAGTTTGCTTCGTACATCAAGTTCAACAACATTAGGTTGAAGTGGGTAAACTTTATAATTCAACTGAAATGTGTGCATATTGTATGTTCTAAGCATACAGTATGTTACCTTATGTTCTTACTTCATCCATGCATTAAATGCATGTTTTTGAAAGCACACAGTTTACTAATGTATTTACTTTAGCTTCTCAGGTAATGTCATTGTTTGATCAAAATTATTTCTATTATTTCTTGATATTGGTATTGGCATGTCCCTAGCGCCCCTACTAAATTATACACCCTTGCATACATTAGTGATAAAAAGCCTTTGCTGCTATCCCTAATGGTTGTAATTATGAGGTCTGTACATAAGACCTTTCAATGTCATGCAGATCTAATCAATTCGCTTCAGTCCAACAGATAAAAACATACTAATAAGCACATACATAATAGGAATAATAGAAAAGAAAAACATATAAACAGAAGTAAATTGGGAAAAAATAAGATTGTGTGAAATAGAAATCATTGTCATAAACAGATTCTGTTTATGGGTAATTTAATAAAACAGTGCCTACCTTTCTGCTTCATCTGGAAGTATTCATGGGAAATGTACATAGCTTAGAGGCTCTTCAAATACCTTACTGGGAAGCTGCTAAAAGCATGATAACAGCACACGAAACTGCCTTCAGCCAATAGCAGTAGAAATGTTCATAATGAACTCCTAACTGCCGCTTTTACACTGCATGGTACAGCTCGGTACGGCTCACTTTTTGACGCTTTTCCACTGCATGGTATGCCTCGGTACGGCTTGAGGTTCCAAGTGTGCCGCAACGATACTAAAAATGTGATGTTTAAATCTGCAGATCACTGATTGGTCAGAAAGAATCGATTGAGATCCTAAACACATTGCTAAATGCAAGATTAGCTTACCTTCATGCGCTGTCGAGCAAACCAAGTGAAGTCGTTGCCTAAGAGTTCCCAGACTCAATTGTTTTTTTTGGCAGTATTTTGTTTTGCTGCCATCAGCCTCTTTGAAACAAACTTCTTCGTCTTGCAGTTAAAAACATCCACATGCCGAGAAGTAGAGGCAGCGCAATAATAATCATTCTGTAATCCCACTTATTTTGAAGTGGTATTAACTGCAGTGGAAAAGCAAACCGAGCTGTGCCGAACCGAGTCATACCATGCAGTGAAAAAATGCAGCGAGCCAAGCCGTACCGTACCAAACCGTACCATGCAATGGAAAAGTACCGTTAATTTGAATGATAGCTAAAATACATATTTACATATGCAGTTTCTCACTTTACAGTGTTTCAAGAAAATAATTCAGCCAAAAATAAATGTTTTCATTATATACTCACTCTCATGTCGTTCCTACAAAGCGGACAAAAATATATACAGTATATCATGGCCATGAATTCAGAATCCCTTCACTCATTTTAGCTAAATCGTGGCCATGAATTAAGAATTCGCTCCCACAACTTAATTAGTTCCCTTGTTTTTGTAAATCATAGCCACGTTGAACTAATTTGTTCCCTTGTTTTGATTTAACTAAAACAAGTGAATGAATTATTACAACGTGGCCCGATTTACTAAAACGAGGAAACGAAGAATTATATTATGCGCACAATTTACTTGTACGAATTAGTAAAACGTGCTGATGCAATAAGTCATAAGAATGAATTGTTGAAATAAGGATAATGATTTGTGCTAGATACCTAGAAGACAGAATGCAACATTTATATATAACATTTATTTACATGGTGCCTTAAATGCTGCCTCAGACCCAGGCTTCAGAATGCTTGCCCCAGAGGCAACAAAAAAAATTCTGATGTTTACAACTATTTGCATATCCAAACCCCCTAATGTACAGTGCCTACAGTTAATCTGGAAATAAAGGCTCTCAAAAGGTCACAGTCAACGATGAGCTGAGCTCTCACCGAGCTAAAGGTTCCTGTGTGTGTGTGTGGCTTCCTTTATCTCCAAACGCCTGTACCCTATTGCTCTGATCAAATCAAGTTTTGGCATGCTGCTAAGCCACATCCACCTCTCTCACACACTTAATAATTGATGGTTAATGCATTATTAATGTACTTTGACTATTAATACAGGCTGACACATGAAGGCTAGGGCCATAGATCTCAGCACACATGGAAAATAATGTAGGGACTGAATTAAGGAATGAGAAAAGGGCCATGCAGTAAGTGGGGAATAAATGCACCAAGAGACACTTCCTTCACTCTGCACACTAGAGCTCTGTTGTAAAACATCCTACATAGACTGTATTTACATGATGCCATAAGGTATAATATATAATGTTATATACACTCACCTAAAGGATTATTAGGAACACCATACTAATACTGTGTTTGACCCCCTTTCGCCTTCAGAACTGCCTTAATTCTACGTGCCATTGATTCAACAAGGTGCTGAAAGCATTCTTTAGAAATGTTGGCCCATATTGATAGGATAGCATCTTGCAGTTGATGGAGATTTGTGGGATGCACATCCAGGGCACGAAGCTCCCGTTCCACCACATCCCAAAGATGCTCTATTGGGTTGAGATCTGGTGACTGTGGGGGCCATTTTAGTACAGTGAACTCATTGTCATGTTCAAGAAACCAATTTGAAATGATTCGAGCTTTGTGACATGGTGCATTATCCTGCTGGAAGTAGCCATCAGAGGATGGGTACATGGTGGTCATAAAGGGATGGACATGGTCAGAAACAATGCTCAGGTAGGCCGTGGCATTTAAACGATGCCCAATTGGCACTAAGGGGCCTAAAGTGTGCCAAGAAAACATCCCCCACACCATTACACCACCACCACCAGCCTGCACAGTGGTAACAAGGCATGATGGATCCATGTTCTCATTCTGTTTACGCCAAATTCTGACTCTACCATCTGAATGTCTCAACAGAAATCGAGACTCATCAGACCAGGCAACATTTTTCCAGTCTTCAACTGTCCAATTTTGGTGAGCTCGTGCAAATTGTAGCCTCTTTTTCCTATTTGTAGTGGAGATGAGTGGTACCCGGTGGGGTCTTCTGCTGTTGTAGCCCATCCGCCTCAAGGTTGTGCGTGTTGTGGCTTCACAAATGCTTTGCTGCATACCTTGGTTGTAACGAGTGGTTATTTCAGTCAAAGTTGCTCTTCTATCAGCTTGAATCAGTCGGCCCATTCTCCTCTGACCTCTAGCATCAAGGCATTTTCGCCCACAGGACTGCCGCATACTGGATGTTTTTCCCTTTTCACACCATTCTTTGTAAACTCTAGAAATGGTTGTACATGAAAATCCCAGTAACTGAGCAGATTGTGAAATACTCAGACCGGCCCGTCTGGCACCAACAACCATGCCACGCTCAAAATTGCTTAAATCACCTTTCTTTCCCATTCTGACATTCAGTTTGGAGTTCAGGAGATTGTCTTGACCAGGACCACACCCCTAAATGCATTGAAGCAACTGCCATGTGATTGGTTGATTAGATAATTGCATTAATGAGAAATTGAACAGGTGTTCCTAATAATTCTTTAGGTGAGTGTATAAATCTCACACTTCCAGGTTCATTTACAGTGTGAATGGACCATTAGACCATGAGATATACAACCCATATTTAGGCCTACATTTAAAATGTATGTATTTTAATTGCATATAAAATGTCCATCTATTTGATTTATACAGTTTTAACACAAACTAACCAATAAGCTTAATGTTGATGCACATTTGTCAGTCATGAATCAAGCAAGTCGGGTAAGATTTCTGCTCTCAAAAAATCATGGCATAATTTATTAATAACGGTTTTATTTAAATAATCATATTTTTAAAATCCATTTATTCAAATAGTCTGGAATCAGCATAAATCTGTTCATTGTGAAAACAATTGAATGTATTAATTTAAAAACAAATTGGTTAAAATATGGCTAGCTTTGGAACAAGCTATTTTATATTAGTCAAAATGGATGAGATAGAACACTGGATTTATTAGTGATAAATGTGTATTTTAAACACATTGTTTATTAGCACTATTACAAAAATCTTGTTTTATTTACGTATGACTGAAAAATAGGTGTCAGATTAAGTTAATTTGTTTATGATAAAACTGTGCAATCCAAATGGATGGAAATTTTTATATGCAATTCAAATATATAAATCTTAAATGTATGCCTAAATATTATTTTGAGTGTAAAATTGGACTATTGTCTTCAAAGGAAGAGGAAATGCAGAGCTGTGAATGAATGCACACATGAATGCACGTCCACTTACTGTCACCAAGAGACTGTTTGGAGGATATGCGTTTGATGTTGAAAACACACCACCTGCACACACGCAAAGTAATGGCACTTTCCTGTGGCGTTATCGATCTGACAGCTTGACCCGAGGATCCACAGGAGGCTGTGGAGAATACTGGAGAGAGGGAGAATAAGAGACAGACAGCCAGGAAAACAGAGAGACAGCAGGAGAGAGAGAGAGAGAGAGACAGAGCAAATTGGCAATGACTGATAAAAAATGAAAGCATGAAATGCAAGCGAATGATTAGTCAAGACAGACAGCAATAAACACTTATTCTCAGAACCAGACCAATATATACACACAGACGTCTCTGAGCTGCGGTTGGAGTGGGAGTGATTGTCTTAATTAAAGCTGTGATATGAAATGGCTTCCTCCACCTAGACTCATGTCACCTCGCAATGAGATTACACTTGTTTTTACACTGTAGAGCTATAGTCTGTCGGGGCTGTGAGGAGAACGAGAGACTGAATCAGAGATAAAGAGTAGAAAGCAGGTGAAGACAAGGAAAAAAAGAGGAAGCAAAAAAATGGAGCGAGCGACTCACGTCAATGTTGCCTGATGCATTGAACTCTGTGGATTGAAGTGTCAATGCTGCAATGCACTTCAATGCTAGTCAAGCTCTATAAAATGAAGCTCAAAGTTCAAACTATTTCATCTTTGACCCCATTTCCAACTGACCTTTTGAAACACAGTCAATAATTACCGTCAGTGACAGGTCCTGTGATTCATGCTTTTGGCTCTCTAATGATGTCTTCTAGAGACCAAAGCAACCAGAAATATGTATAGTATATTCTCACTATTAAATAGTTACTTATTAGCATGCATATTACTAGTATATTGGCTGTTTATTAGTACTTATAAAAAGCACATATTAATGCCTTATTCAGCATGACCATATTCTACATCCCTTAATCCTAACCAATACCTAAACTTAACAACTACCTTACTAACTATTAATAAGCAGTACTTAGGAGTTAATTGAGGCAAAAGTCATAGTTAATATTTAGTTAATATTGAGAATTGGACCCTAATCTAAAGCATGTATATTTACCATATCTTCCAAAAGAATCCTGTGACTTGAACTAATTAAAATTTACTAACAAGATCTCAAAGTTTTGTGAATCATTTGTTTCAAGAGTTCTTTTTTTTTTCACCTTGCTGCAAATCCTATGCACACTTCCTACTTTCTGCTACCTAGAAACCTTGTAAAAATCGTGCTTCTGTGACACTGTTCATGGTGAGGGCAAAGAAGCTCATGACACTTTTGTTAAAATCGGCATGAAACGGAAATTGACCGACTTTTCTTCACTATTATGATGTACACTCACCTAAAGGATTATTAGGAACACCTGTTCAATTTCTCATTAATGCAATTATCTAATCAACCAATCACATGGCAGTTGCTCCAATGCATTTAGGGGTGTGGTCCTGGTCAAGACAATCTCCTGAACTCCAAACTGAATGTCAGAATGGGAAAGAAAGGTGATTTAAGCAATTTTGAGCGTGGCATGGTTGTTGGTGCCAGACGGGCCGGTCTGAGTATTTCACAATCTGCTCAGTTACTGGGATTTTCACACACAACCATTTCTAGAGTTTACAAAGAATGGTGTGAAAAGGGAAAAACATCCAGTATGCGGCAGTCCTGTGGGCGAAAATGCCTTGTTGATGCTAGAGGTCAGAGGAGAATGGGCCGACTGATTCAAGCTGATAGAAGAGCAACTTTGACTGAAATAACCACTCGTTACAACCGAGGTATGCAGCAAAGCATTTGTGAAGCCACAACACGCACAACCTTGAGGCGGATGGGCTACAACAGCAGAAGACCCCACCAGGTACCACTCATCTCCACTACAAATAGGAAAAAGAGGCTACAATTTGCACGAGCTCACCAAAACTGGACAGTTGAAGACTGGAAAAATGTTGCCTGGTCTGATGAGTCTCGATTTCTGTTGAGACATTCAGATGTTAGAGTCAGAATTTGGTGTAAACAGAATGAGAACATGGATCCATCATGCCTTGTTACCACTGTGCAGGCTGGTGGTGGTGGTGTAATGGTGTGGGGGATGTTTTCTTGGCACACTTTAGGCCCCTTAGTGCCAATTGGGCATCGTTTAAATGCCACGGCCTACCTGAGCATTGTTTCTGACCATGTCCTTCCCTTTATGACCACCATGTACCCATCCTCTGATGGCTACTACCAGCAGGATAATGCACCATGTCACAAAGCTCGAATCATTTCAAATTGGTTTCTTGAACATGACAATGAGTTCACTGTACTAAAATGGCCCCCACAGTCACCAGATCTCAACCCAATAGAGCATCTTTGGGATGTGGTGGAACGGGAGCTTCGTGCCCTGGATGTGCATCCCACAAATCTCCATCAACTGCAAGATGCTATCCTATCAATATGGGCCAACATTTCTAAAGAATGCTTTCAGCACCTTGTTGAATCAATGCCACGTAGAATTAAGGCAGTTCTGAAGGCGAAAGGGGGTCAAACACACTATTAGTATGGTGTTCCTAATAATCAAACAAGTGAAATGGCTTATCGAATGTAAAAAAAAAAGGAAAATGCTGCCTTTGGAGGACACATAAAATAAATTTGTAAAATAAACGTTGCTTTGCTAAACAGTCCGTCATTTATTTATTTGCCAATTTTCTTACAGAGGGTTTTGGGTAAGCGGATCCACAACAGTGCAGGGAAAGCTGTCCACGAATAACTCACCCAAGTGGAAAAATTTGCTGTTGCTGCCAGATCTCGATCATGAAAAAAAAAAATCTGATTGTATTTGATACAAAATGATTTTTATATTTATAACAGGCTACTAATATTTATTATATATATTTTTTTTTAATTCTTAATTTAAAAAAAAAACTACTAGGCACATTTAAATTGACACCTGCCATGGAGTTTCTTATTTGTTGTCTCTGATTTAGATGTGTTGTCCTCAGCCAAAGCGGCGTACCGTTTAAAGATGAAGCATGTAGTTTTTGCGGCATAAGTTAGCGGAATACAAAAATACAGCATATTTCGCAAATGGCCCTTTCGCGCATCTCGCCTGACACAACTCAAAAAAAATGTATGGGTGCTTTTTGAAGGCATGAACAGATAAATGTAGGCTACTTTCAATAAAAGATCAGACATATTAGTTTTAGCTGTGTTGCTATGTGTCATGAGAGTAAGCAAATGAGCGGTTAACTCTCTGTCTAGAGCGAACCCATCCAACATATCTGATCTGCACCAGGTGTATTTCTGACAATAACGCACCACCCAGCATATATATGATATACTGTATGTACTTGATTAATTGTATGATTGTATGATTAATATGTAGCTTGTAAATACAAATTTGGCAAAATACATTGCTTCTTTTGAAAGGATGTCGATGGACATTTTTTTGCAGAAGAGAGCAAGAGGTAAAAGAGCATAGAGAATGAGAGAGAAAAGGGCTTTGGCCAGCCGAAGGAAAAAATGTAAAACAAACTGCAGTAATTGTGACATGTTATCTTAGAGACCAGATATGTTGAGCTCTTGTAAACATCACAGTACAAACGTGCAAACACACACACACACACACACACAAACAGAGCACATGCATAATTACCACACCTGCTTACTTGATGAAGGATGCACATATGGTCCACCACCCATCTCTCTCCCAGTGCTGCTGAACTCAGTTGCCTCCAATGTGTGCCTTCCCAGAATGCACTGCTTTGACACTTCAGCACTCTTCAGAATTTGTCACTGCTTTCATACTCCCTTTGCAACAAACAAGAACGTATTTTTAGCCTCTATGCTGCCTTTTGTGTCCTTTTGACATTCTTTGCTTTTGTTTACTTGTCTAAACACATTTACACAAAATATTGGCAAGATGCATGTGCAACTTTGATTGCGTACTTATGAATACTGCATAACAACGCCTGTTTCAACCACATCAGAACCTTAAAATATACTTTATATATATACATATACATACACATACTATACTTGTAACTGCAAGAGCTGCAAAATGTCCATTTAGCATTTTAGCCATTTAAAAACCTAGATATTTTTACTGTTATTTCAATATTGGCCTATTGAAAACAATGCAGATAAAATTTGGCCAATACAGATATGGTCACAATATATTCTAATCCAAAGGATAAATTTATGTTAACTAAAATTAAATAGACTAACAGATTAATTTCATATATGCTTTTCTCAAATAGGAAAAGGGGACCTGATCGGATCGGACTCGCTGACGAAAGAGCAGGTGATCAAGACCAACGCAAACGTGAAAGCTCTGACATATTGCGACCTGCAGTACATCAGCCTGAAAGGACTGCGAGAGGTGCTGCGCCTCTATCCTGAATATGCCCAGAAATTTGTCAGCGAAATTCAGCACGATCTCACCTATAACCTGCGGGAGGGCAGTGGAGCTGACGTGAGTGATGCTTGCAAGCACACATGACAGTATTCAGGGCAAAGGGCAACGATTCTTTGATTCTAGATATATGCTGTTAAGGTCAAGGAGTGTGTGCATACAGTAGTGCTTTTTTTAGCCCGAATCATGTGCATGAGGGACTGAGGCAATTACCACAAATGTACAGGTCAGGAGTCGATACATCGCCTCGGATTGGGTTATCAATATTGTACGGTTGTGCTGTGGAGCTGATATGAGTTCTATAAATAGTGCATCATTCAAATAGACAAACATAATACAGTCACCTTTATGAACATGTATTACGGTTCATATTCTCTGCTGTAGAAATGTTTCTCATAAAATACTTTAGTAGATATAAAAATAGAAACATGTTATATATGGTAAGAGTACAGAGCTATAAATAGGGAACATTTAAATTAATAATTGTCATCATTTACTCACCCTCATGTTGTTCCAAACCTGTATGACTTTTTTTGTCCATACAATGGAATTCAATGGTAACCATAACTGTTTGGTTACCAATATTTATCAAAATTGTGTTCTGTCATACAGGTTTGGAATGACATGAGGGTGAGTAAAGGATCATAAAAAAATACATTTTTGGGTTAACTATCCTTTTAATTTGGATGGTATATCTCAGATAAACTGGTTTTGGAGGAACATTTAAGAATATAATCCCACTGCTGATAAAGAGTAAAAAATAAATATTAAAAAGGTGGTGCTCATGAACAGACAATTGTGCTAAATGACAGTGATTTGCAGAGGAAAAATCCAAAACTGTCTCTCTTGTCTCTGTGCGCCTGTGTTTGGTGTTGTTTGATAAACACCATAGTGAATACAAAAATCTCAATGTCTGTTTCAAAACATTGTAAATACTGACTTATTTCTCCATGACAAACAAATTAAAAAAGAGAAAGTTGCGCAGCGTCGCTTTGTGTAACATAGTAACCGGGATAACCGCTGTATTTCTGCTTGTCTATAAGCATCACCTACTATCAGAGATTAAATTAGCATGTTCATTCAGGATGCCTGCTATTTTTTATGCATTGGTCTGAACAGACAAATCTATGGAAGTTTGTTTCCGCAACTGAATAAAATTTGACTTATCGAACTTTTTTTCTCACAATTGCGAATTTACATCTCGCAATTCTGACTTGTGTGACAGAAGAATTGCGTGATATAAAGTCGCAATTGCGAGTTATAAAGTCAGACATAAACTCGAGGTTGCAAGAATAAAAAAGTCAGAATTGCAAGTCGATATCTCGCAAATCTGACTCTCTCACAAGCCTCTCTATTTTCTTGCAGTTCAGACTTTTTTCTTGCAATTTTGCCTTTTCTCGCAATTCTAAATTTTCTCAGAATTGTGAGATATAAACTCGAAATTACAAGTTATAAAGTCCAATTCTGAGGAAAAAAAATTGACTAATCTCAGAATTGCGAGTTTATATCTCACAATTCTAACATGATAAAAATCGCAACTGCGAAATCTCGCAGTTCTGAGAAAAAAAATCTGAATTGCAAGACGTAAACACGCAATTGTGAGAAAAAAGGTTAGAATTGAAAGATTCAATTCGTAATTACTTTTTTTTAATCTAATTAAATGAATTTTTTTAAACTAATTTTTTATTCTGTGATGGAAGCAAGTTTCCATACAAATATCATGGGAAAATCAGAACATTTGTGTTGGTGTGAACAAGTCGCTTATGAAAAAACATTTGAAATATGAATAAAAAATGCAACAAAAAAAAAATTACGTTCTACCACAAGCCCAGTCGACCATAGTGAATTTGTGCATGTAGAGTGCAGAGTTGGCTCATGAATTCATGAGCCATGACCTACAGACTGGAGGTATGTGTGTGTAATGCTGCATTACCCACATCCACAACCCGCAGAATACAAAATGGATCTCCATCTGCTGTCTTTGGCATCTTTCCTTCCTTCTCGCACGTTCTCTAAATCCGTGTCCTTTCCTTGACTTAGATAAAGCCGCTACCCCCCTCATCTTCAGGATGCACATGTATGCCTGTGCACGAGACCCCCGCTCATACTCGCACACATGCACACACACACACACACACGTTCTCCCAGCCTTGAGTGTAACTTGCAAGGACAGGAATAGCAGCAGGCTGCGGTTTGGAGTGTGTGCTGATACTAAGAATAGCACAGAGGGAAAGGCGGGGACTCCGTGCTGGCTGGGTCCCCCATGCCTCAAGCTAAGATTGGATCCTGGCAGATAAAAATAGCACTGAAGCGAGAGGCACAGGGAGAGAGAGGTGCCTCATTTCTCTCTTTTTCATTTTTTCCTGCAGTGCTGCTTCTGCAAGGTGTCACATGTAGGTTTCACTCCACCTGGAGAAAGATATCACTGTGTTTGAGGGGAGATCTCAAGAGACTAAAATCGTGCGGGTTGTTGACAAAAGGTGTTCAATCGGATATACAGTTTTCACCTACCAATATCAAGGGTCTTGTTTGACCCTAGCAGCTGCATAACAATGCGCTAAATGCCTCTCAGAACACCTTAGCAACCACATAAAAATGCCCCGCCAACCAACAACAATAGCTTAGCATATTGGCAGCGACTTTCGCATATGCAAGCACTTCATTTCCTTCAGAAAATTTAGAAATCACGTTTGTTTGTGCCATGAGACATAACGGATCAGCATCAATGCTCATTTTTACATGTGTGCGACCCCAAAACGCACAGAGAATATCAATGAACACACACTCACACATACTTTCGCACAATTGCAGAGCTGGTGAGGATAGAAGTGTGATTTATTGGGGAAGCATCCCTATTACTATCTCTGTGTGTGCGTGTTATTTTACATATGGTTTATGAGTACACAAATGTGTATCATCATGACATGGTCATTACAACTTATAATTTTTTCCTCGTACACCAAATGGCTTCTTTTTTTTTTTTTTTTTTTTACTAAATGGTGTTTTTTGAAATTCAGTTTAGTGTAAGGGGATTGAATATACACTCACCTAAATGATTATTAGGAACACCTGTTCAATTTCTCATTAATGCAATTATCTAATCAACTAATCACATGGCAGTTGCTTCAATGCATTTAGGGGTGTGGTCCTGGTCAAGACAATCTCCTGAACTCCAAACTGAATGTCAGAATGGGAAAGAAAGGTGATTTAAGCAATTTTGAGCGTGGCATTATTGTTGTTGGTGCCAGACGGGCCGGTCTGAGTATTTCACAATCTGCTCAGTTACTGGGATTTTCACGCACAACCATTTCTAGAGTTTACAAAGAATGGTGTGAAAAGGGAAAAACATCCAGTATGGGAAAAACATCCGTCCTGTGGGCGAAAATGCCTTGTTAATGCTAGAGGTCAGAGGAGAATGGGCCGACTGATTCAAGCTGATAGAAGAGCAACTTTGACTGAAATAACCACTCGTTACAACCGAGGTATGCAGCAAAGCATTTGTGAAGCCACAACACGCACAACCTTGAGGCGGATGGGCTACAACAGCAGAAGACCCCACCGGGTACCACTCATCTCCACTACAAATAGGAAAAAGAGGCTACAATTTGCACGAGCTCACCAAAATTGGACAGTTGAAGACTGGAAAAATGTTGCCTGGTCTGATGAGTCTCGATTTCTGCAGGCTGGTGGTGGTGGTGTAATGGTGTGGGGGATGTTTTCTTGGCACACTTTAGGCCCCTTAGTGCCAATTGGGCATCGTTTAAATGCCACGGCCTACCTGAGCATTGTTTCTGACCATGTCCATCCCTTTATGACCACCATGTACCTATCCTCTGATGGCTACTTCCAGCAGGATAATGCACCATGTCACAAAGCTCCAATCATTTCAAATTGGTTTCTTGAACATGACAATGAGTTCACTGTACTAAAATGGCCCCCACAGTCACCAGATCTCAACCCAATAGAGCATCTTTGGGATGTGGTGGAACGGGAGCTTCGTGCCCTGGATGTGCATCCCACAAATCTCCATCAACTGCAAGATGCTATCCTATCAATATGGGCCAACATTTCTAAAGAATGCTTTCAGCACCTTGTTGAATCAATGCCACGTAGAATTAAGGCAGTTCTGAAGGCGAAAGGGGGTCAAACACAGTATTAGTATGGTGTTCCTAATAATCCTTTAGGTGAGTGTAGTTTTTACAGTATAACCCTGTAAACCACATATACAAGTGTGTGTGTGTGTGTGTGCAGTAGGGCTTTAGAGGAGAAAAGTAATGCATTCTTTCCTCTCATGTTATACTTGAGCCGTGATTGACTGAATTTGGTGACCCGAGGGACATGGAAATGCCTGAATAAACACCATTCTCTCTCTCTCTCTCTCTCTGGAGGAAGGGAAGTGAAAGAAACTGAAAACTTCTGTAGAAACACAAATTTAAGCATCTTACACACATGCGCACACACACACACCCCTCGTGCCACTGGGGTCTGTGTTACTAAGATTGGAAGGAGATGGCTAAAAATAAATTCTGCTTTAGGTGGGGTGTGGGACTGCAGACGGAGCGTGGGGGTGGAGATCATGAGAGGAACGGGGGGAAAAAACAAGATGCGAAGAAAGAGAGAGGCAGGGTGCGGAGAACGGGAGGGGGGTTGCAGATAAAGATGGAGAGATTTCAGTGAATGGGGGAGAACAAACGGAGGGATTGGAAGAAAGGGACGGGGGAGACAAATGGAACCATGTTCATTTGAATTAAGATAAGCTTGAGTTTTGTTATTTTTCAGTCTTTTTCCTCCATGGTTATGTGATGGAGTTAGCAATACAGGGATGAGGACTGTGCGTTGCCATCCTAAAGCGTCGGCTGGTGATTGACACAATCTTTTATGTATTTTGACAAAACAGAAATAAACAGTGCCACCTCTCCTCTCTGCAACCTCTTTTGCGCTGCCGCAGGATAACGCTGCTTGCAGTCATCCTTTTTATGACATGCTAAGAACACACAGTGCTGAGAGAGTTTAACAACGAAGAAATCAAAATCAATTTCAGCTTCTATAAAGAAGAGTGTTTTTCTGAGGGAAAACCAGTCAAGGTTCCTTAATCGAGTACAATGGAAAAATATGCAGAGAGTTGAGCTGGAGGTGGAGAAACATGTAAGAGAGGAAGAGGAGGACAAAAATCAACAGGCTGTGTTAGTCTGCCTCGTACTGGTCATGACCCTTTACTACCTATTTGAAAATAATTTTTATAATTATATGCTATGGAGAGCAAAGACTGTTCTTTAAAAACTAGATTTGGATTTTCAAATGGAAATATTAGTTCTTGCAAAGCAGCAGTAGAATAGTGTTCATCTTGGAAGTAACCTTAGGTTTGACAATGGCACAGCATCATGGCAGTGTAAAAGTGATTATATATGGCTAAACAGATAGTAAGATCACAGTTTAGTATGCAAATATCTGCAGGAGAGAAGGCCAATTACTATTCAGTATGAAAATATTACAGTGAGAGTGTTTTACATTTTGTTAATGAAAGTAATGCAACTGTAATATACATACACTACCGTTCATGTTTTTGAAAGAAATCTCTTATGCTCACCAAGGCTGCAATAGCGTGAAATATTATTACAATAAAATTTAAAAAAATAATTTTTCATTTCTGTATATAATTTATTCCTGTGATGGCAAAGCTGAATGTTCAGCAGTCATTACTTCATTCTTCTGTGTCACATGATCCTTCAGAAATCATTCTAATTTGCTGATTTGCATTTATTTGAAACAGAAACTTTTTATAACATTATAAATGTCTTTACTGTCACTTTTGATCAATGTAATATGACCTTGCAGTATACAGTGCTGCCTCACATATACTATAGTAAAGTATTATCACCCAAGCTCTAAATCATACCACTTAAACGCACTTCTGCTGGTCAAAGACGTGTATCCACTTCATTCCATATAGACAATAACATAATTAATCCTGCTCTGTCTCTCTCAGTTGGATTGGGAAAGCAACGGCGGTCTGGTGAAGAAACTTCCTGCTATCCGTGAGGACGAGGAGAATGATGAAGAGCAGAACTCGGTGTCAAGAGCCCCACGGTCTCCCCTTCGCCTGACCCGGGGCCTCAACTCCCCACTGCGATCGCCACTCCTCCCCCCTCGCCCCTTCCGCCCTCCATCAGACCACACGCGACCCGCTACCCTCCAGATCCCTGTGGTCAGTTTCAGCAGCGCCCCTCCAGAACTCAGCCCCAGGTACACATGCACATCACATCCTCAAGGAGCTGTTGCCCTCTGGTGGCTCTTATAAGACCTTTATATATTCATAATTTAGAAGAAGTATCCAGCTACCATGGCAACCAGTTTGGATGAAATCACTGCTTGCTCTAGTGATTGGCTCTTCAATTTCACACTAAGAAATCAAAGCTTACCTAAAGCTGCCATTTAGTGAGCTGAAACCAAAAGGAATCCATTTCTATATAGGCATTTTATATTCCATTTTATATATAGACATTGATATGATAATGCATTTAACCAAACTGCTTAAATCTCTTACCAGTCCTTGATCTGCTGCATATGAACAACAGTGATTTTTTTTCTCATGTCTCTGCAGGTTTGTGGATGGCATAGAGACAGAAAGCAATTCCAGCTCAACACAAAGGTTTGAGTTCGGTCCCAGCCTACCTCAGAGCGGTCCCCCGTCCCCTTCTCCAGGTACAAACACAACTACAAGACAGAATGTTGTGTTCTGGAAGGAAATATTATGAAGTGATATTTCCAAAAATAGACTGTCTTACACAGTCAGACTTATTCTGCAGCTTATTCTGGCCAAGAACCGCCCACTTAGACAGGAAGGGACCATCTGACCAATATGTAAAGCTGCCAACTGTTTTTTTTAACACATCCACAGGGGTGGTACATCTGAAATTGGATATAAACCTCAAAACAAAGCAGAATATTTTGTTGCACAGGGATATATATTAGCCATTAGTTCTTCCTCAGAATCCATTGTAACACTATGGGAAATTTAAAAACATAACTTTAATTCTGGTGCACCCTGACTCAGGCCCTATTTACACCTGGTATTAAGATGCGTTTTGGTCGACCGGATCACAGGTAGACAAGACAGACGCATACACGTTTACACCTGACATTTTAATCCGTCGCTTTTGTCCACGTTCAACCACTTCTGTCCTGATTTCTTCAGGGGATTACATGTAGCCCCTTTCACACAGCACGTTGATCCCGGAAAATTTCCATAAAATTGCCTGAGTGTCTTCTGTGTGTACACAAACATTTCCTGGGTTTGATTCCGGGATCGATCCCGGAATGGGGGCCTAATAACATTGCCGGGATCAGTTCCGGAATCAATGCCGTAAGGGGTTTGTCATAGTGATGACGCTGAAGCTGAGATAATTAGCCAAGTAGTGGAACTGTACGTGATGTGTTAGTTTATGCACAAGTGTGGTTTCTTGAGAGAGAAATTGCAGATCATTAGCACACTTAAGACGCTGTTGAGACATTACACGTCACATCGATGTCACGTGTCTTTACGGGATCGTTACGGGATGTGTGTAAACATACGCACCGATTCCGGAAAATCACCGGCGATGTGAATGAACCAAAATCAAGCACATTATCAGGGTATTTTCCGGAATCTCTGTGTGAAAGGAGCTAGTAAGTGCATGTTAGAAATCAAGAATGGTGAGAGAATATTGTGCTAGGTACATTTTTTGTCTTCAAAGTTTAAATCCCATCTGGCTAGCGTGCTTCCCAGAATGTTTACCTGTTAGGTTAGGTTATGTGGAGAGTAGGTGGTCTTTTGTAGCAGTTCGAACACATTCGAGCACTTGAGCGTCTACACTATGAAAGCAATCCGATTGAATCTGTTTAACTATCTCTGGAAGTGGTCAAAAGTGGACAAGCTCAAAACATTTTAGACCCCGTTTACACCTGTATTTAGCGTCGTCCACTTGTGATCCGATCGACCATCTTAATAAAAGGTGTAAACAGGGCCTCAGAGAAATTACATAAAGTCAACCAATCAGACTGCAGCTCTTACCAGTTTTTGTGTGTAGTATGCGTGAGATGGTCAGGGAATGGTCCCTCTCACCTTAAAATATGCTTAATCTCTACAACAAACTCAAGATATGAAAAAATCTGAACTTACCCCGTTTTGTGTGCAGTGAACCAGGAGCAGCTGGAGACCAAGCAGAGCATCACCAAACTGAGCGAGGAGGTAATTGAATCAAGCACATTGAATCATAATAAATCAAATTATATTCATCATAAATATAAAACATTTTTAAACATAAAATGTTTGCACAGCTAGTAGAGAACCGCCCACTTAGACAGGAAGGGACCATCTGACCAATATGTAAAGCTGCCAACTGTTTTTTTTAACACATCCACAGGGGTGGTACATCTGAAATTGGATATAAACCTCAAAACAAAGCAGAATATTTTGTTGCACAGGGATATATATTAGCCATTAGTTCTTCCTCAGAATCCATTGTAACACTATGGGAAATTTAAAAACATAACTTTAATTCTGGTGCACCCTGACTCAGGCACCTATTTACACTGGTATTAAGCACATTAAATCATAATAAATCAAATTATATTCTTTATAAATATAAAACATTTTTAAACATAAAATGTGTTTAAAATGTTTGCACAGCTAGTAGAGAACAGCTTATTCAAATCAGAGTCTAGGCCTGAGTAGGTTGAGTTTGTGTCAGAGACCTGAATAAAGCCTGAATGATTCATTTTGAGACCGCAGAGTGATACGAGAGACATGCAACTAGCATAGCTATACGGAAATTGTTGCCTGAGACAACGGTTTATTGTGTTGCGATTGACCAATCTGAATCACGCTGTTGTTTAATGTAGTTTATTCTAACTGTAGGTGATGTGCGGGAACAGCTTTGAATGAAGAACATCCTATCAGATTTTGTAGCCAGAACGATCTGTTCTATAGTTAACATTCCATTGGTCTCATTCACAGATGACTAGTCTATCCCAGCAAGTCTCTCAGCTGAGCAAAGAGCTACAGGAAATGACACGTCTCCTCCGGCCCTTGCTTGTCATTGGATCTCAACCCCTCCTAACAGCCATCAGTCCAACAATACCTCCGTCTCCCAGCAGTAGCAGTGGTCTAACAATATCCACACCACCAGCTCCCTCGCCCACAGCCCCACTGTCCGCACACCTCAGGCCTACATGCTTACTATTGGACAGCGCAGAAACTGGAAGCATTGGCTTGCCCAGCTGCCTCATGCCCACCAGCCCACCGCAGAGACACCAAGCACATGCTCAGGTGTCTCCGGCAGGCTGTTTGAGGGGACCTTCCATGCCAGTTCTCCTTTCTCCAGTGACAGCCCAAACGGAGGGGCTAGGCGGCCAGGCAGCTCCGACCCAGCCACAGCAGACCAATCACCCCCCATCTCCATCTCTAACCTTTTCTTCCTCGCTTCCTTCTTTCCGCTCCCAGTCTACTTCCTGCTCTCCCTGCCAGGGGCCTCATCGACCTTCCAGTCACAGCAGAGGTTTGCTACCTAGACCCCCCTCACAGGACACCCCACCTCCACCACCCTCTCACTGCTCGGCACCACCCTCGATCAATAACTCCCCTGGCGACCACAGGCTGGGGATCAACCCATTTCCCTCGTCCCCTTCCTCCGCTGACACTGCTCCTCGGATCCAGCCACAGTCATGCACACCTCCTTCTTGCCTGCACACCTCTCCACCCTTGCCCTTCTCCCTGGACTCCCTGCCAGAAACCCAGGCCTCTTTTGGCACTTCCTGGTCCCTGCAGAACCCCAGGTCGGGACCTCCTCAGTTAGAGTTTGAGATGCAAGAGTGGGCAGCAGGAGGGAGGCCTTCCACAGAGCATATCAGCTTCATAGATGAAGAGGGACCGCCACTGTGAGTGACTGAAAGATGAATACTACAACTAGTTGACTTAGCAAATAATGGAGTGATGAACTGGGCCAACAGCAACACCCCAACACACCTACATTCTGAATAACAGACAAAACTGACTGCTGTTCCTTCAGGACGACACTAGTAATTGGACAAATTGTGGATCTGTTCCAAACCCTAGTGAGCTGCCTAGCTAGACAGCAATTTTAGGAATCATAGGCTTGATACTGACACATTTTCCAAAGAGTAGACTGCGGCTGTCTTGTAAGATTCTTGGTCACAATTGCATTGCATAGATAAGGCATCTCAGAATGCATTCAGTGAACTTGTTACATAAAAACATGTTACATCAAAACATTCATGTCATGGTGTAAATACCATACTTGTGAGATGACAACCTAAAAGTTCTACTTGGAGCTATTCATGTCCTCAGACTCTAAATTATGTATTTTTACAGCAATATTGTAAACGGCAAAATAAATGTGCAATTTAAGTAATCAGTAGACCAAACTACAAGTAACAGTCATTATGTAATTGTTTAAAGTTTAATTAGCAGGACTTTAGATAGTTACACTAAACTATTGTATGCCTTTTATTTATTTTCAGATTATTCTTGAGTTAAGACTTTTTTGCATTATTATTAAAAATATTGCGAGATAACTGCATAACTACATTTTACTGCTGAGGCCGCAGGCATTTTGACATTGCATTGCAGCGGTCAGGTGGTACAAGTTGGAGAAAATTCCACAAATTTTACAATTATCAGGCCTGAGGAGGACATGAGTGCTTTATATATGTAGACATCCCATAATTATGGTAATTCATACATGGCATATTTATTCACAGTTGACCCCAATACAGTCCAATATTAACATGCTGCTTAGCTAATGCTAACAGAACTTTTCAACATGGAAAATTCCATCTAATTATATATTCAAAATGTTTAGCCTAATACTGTGTACAATTTTTTCTTTTTGCGCTTAAAGAACTGTCAGCAATTAGCATTATGATAATGTCAAAGTGCGGTTAGGTGGTCAGGCTAAGAGACAAGCTGTTTTTCAGCAAGGAGAGATGCTATCCATGAAAAATGTCAGAATACAGCGAGGCAGCTCACTATGATTTGAAACAGAGTCACTCACCACTTGTGAGCACCTCAGTACTTGATACCAGCCAGTCACTCTCTTCTGAGCACAACTTCATGAAGTTTCTCTTCTAAAGGCTTTATAGAGCCTTCACAGGCATCATAGTCATCACAGAGCATGGTGACCCAAACTGCGAGGATCCCACTGCGGTCATAGAAACCTCGCTATGGGAATTCAATATAACATAAGTAAAAGTGCACTGATAAACTTGCATGGCTGTGCATTAATCATGCACAGAATACAAGAATTGTCAGGTGGTGTTTTTTATCTCTGTATTACCAAAACAATGTTTTTACTCTACGAAATACCCACCTTATGAATCAAGTTCATATTTGAATTTTCATACTTGGTAAATGAATGAAGCCGTCACATTTTCCATAAGAATTCATTTGTTTCCTGCAGACTGTTCTAGGCCAGTTAACACATTCACTAGCCAGAACCATGAGTTGCATATTTAGTCAGAATGAAGACCTTGGGAAATCCACTTCTGGAAAATGATCAAATTTGGTCAGTTTATAAATTTCTTCATTATATTCAGTCAAAACAAGTATGAATTAGAGTAAGCAGAAAGTATAACACGCACATATACAACACAACACCTGCATATATGAATTGGGTCAATTGATGTGGTAATTGATTCATGCTATAGTAAATATTTTTTTTACCAGCCATGAAACTATATTTTACATTATTTACTTAAAAATGATAATATATATTTTCCCTATCACAATGGATTTATTTAGCCGTTTGTCCCTTGAATAGTTGGAGCACTCAGCGCAGGACATGATGTTGCTCACAGCATCACTTTCAATTAAGCCAAACTCAAGTGAAATGCCACCCACCCCACTAAAAAAACAAAACAAAAAAAAAAACACCTTGACTTTGTTAATATGGTTTCATCTCAGTGGTATAAATGTCACAAATGTGCCACCTCATTTCTGGAGCTATGACAATAAAAAATAAATAAATAAATAAAACTTTTGATGGTATATTTCCCATTTAGTTAAATGTTCATTTTCTCACTAGCAATTGGATTTGTTCAATTTACTTGTTATAAAAGAAAGAAAAAAGCTCAAACTATCATTCTTACATTGTAATTTAAACCATGTATGTCAAAATTGCTAAAAGAATTCCCAGCCATCTGGTCGTTTCATTTACTTGCCAAAGCCAGTTTACTTACATTTGCACTTGGCAAGTGTTCATTTGACCCAGCTAACAACCATGCATGACATGCCAAGTGCTGTAGCATGTAGTAGCCTAACAAGTCATGTTCTATTGCCCAAGTTACTCCCATCACCTTTAAAAAAAAAAAAAAAAAGGAAAAATCACAACAGGCATACACAAGACAATCATCGCAATACCACAAACAGGACTTAGACAAACAGATTAAAAAGGTGAAACTGCATCATTGTAACATGCGAAATTATATTTAGTGGTCAGACTACGACAGGGGATGACATGCCATATGCTGGGCAGCCCATCCAGGGTCCTGAGTGCTTGGCATGACACCTAATGAACTGAAATAAACATATAAACACAGCTTTAGCCATCCTGCCAGCGTGCCTTCTCATATATACACACACAAAAAAATCCTATAACACCCCATTTTTCAGTGTTCACAATACTTCTCAAAAGCTGTTGGTCGTATCACAGTAGAAAGGACTGCACTTTTATTTCACTCATCTATTTATTTAATGATTTTATGTATGTATTTATCTACCTGCTATCCTGAACAGACTCCCGTGAGGTACGTCACAGATGATTCTTGCAGCTGGAGCCCATGGAAGCAGAAACACCGCAAATTGAATTAGTTTCTCACCACCGTGTGATTATGGATTTCAGTAATGAAGATCACTTCAGCATCTCTGATAGCTGATTACCAGCAACAGACTGGCTTAAACCGAGCAGCCAGTGTTATTTCTTTCCACTAGTTGCTGTATAATTTGGCACATCTCTTGGAACCAGATGGACATCATCTCGTTTTTATCAGTTTGCTGAGGACCCATGGCATGTGCGCGCCATCTGTCCATCCTGACTAACGTACTTGCTTGAATAGGGAAGGGTCACGTTGTTTATAACACAATAGGATACTTTGGTTTCTATTTTCTGTACCTAGGTCAGGGGGTCTGAATATGGATAGTAGGAGCTTTGATGAACTTTGGGGTCTGGGGTTTCCTGCATGTCCAGTTAATTTGCATGAGGAATGTGCCTGCATATATTGGGGGGAGGGGATGGGCTGCACGCCCAAGGCAAACGGGTCCAGATGTATTTTATTAACTGTAACGAGCTTTACAAGTGACACTTACCAGGATAATAAAACAAAAGGTGATGTTTTTTTTTAAGAATAAAGACTTCTGTGCTCCTTTAAAAATAACTTTCTTTAAAAAATTCAAACAATTAAAGGGTTAGATGAAATGAAATTTCTGTTATTAATTACTCACCCTCATGTCGTTCCAAACCCGTAAGACCTTCATTCATCTTCAGAACACAAATGAAGATATTTTTGATGAAATCTGAGAGCTTTCTGACTCTGAGCTTTCAGAGACTGACACGGAAGAGAAGAAATTGTTTTTTTTCCGCACAAAGTATTCTCGTCGCTTCATAACATTAAGGTTGAACGTAGTCACATGGACTATTTTAACGATTTCGTTGCAGTCTGCGAGGGAGTCTGAGAGCTCTCGGATTTCATCAAAAATATCTTCATTTGTGTTCTGAAGATGAACGAAGGTCTTACGGGTTTAGAACGACATGAGGGTGAGGAATTAATGACAGAAATTAATTTTTTTTAATATTTATATTTAAATATTTGAGTGATAATATATGAAAATGATTTCAAATCAACCAGAGAATGACTTTGGTTTGTTATTTGAAGTCATTTTTCTTTTAGGGTTTTCTCCTACATTTTTAGGAAGGAAAAGTAGATGATATGACAATTTTTTTTAGAAAACAAAGGACACAGTCAGGATTCAAAGCGGGTTTTCCCATATGAGCACCAAGGTCCAACATTTCTGAAACATGTGCTAAAAAGCCCTTCCCGACCCCGGAAAAAAAACACACAAACCAGTGGGCTGCTCCATGGCAGAGGCCTGCATATATTTGAGTGGAAACATTCACTAGAGAGCTTCAAAAAAGACGGAGTTATGAGGAGACTGATTTGCGTAAAGATAAAGGGAGTGAAAATGAGAAAACGAAGAATCTGTGGAAAGATCAAACAAAGTTTCACCTTCTGTTTGGGGTTGGATGGTTTCTACGAAATGTCTCGGTATATGACCCAACATGCTGCCTCTCCAGATATACCCACATTAGCCTATATTACAGAGAGGAAAATACAAAGGGAAAAAACAACCTGAAAGGGTAAATTAAAAATCCAAAAAATATATTTATATATTTATATTTATATATATTTACGAGGTATGTATCCACAAAAAAAGAACAAAAACAAGCAGTCTTTTTAAACTTTGTGTCAAAGTCCCGATTAAAATAATAATAATAATAATTGTTATAATATCATCAATAGTAAATCAGCAAACCAAAATGAGGAGACTAAGATCCTATAAGCGTAGCACTGAGAGGTCAGTCAGCTTTCTCCAAAGGGAGTCCAAAGCATCAACTCCTCAATCCACTAGGTGGCGCTGCAACACACTTTGAGGAACTTTTTCCTTCACATTAAGTCCAAAAACAAACAAGCAAAAAAAATTATAGTTCCAAGAGTTCAGCAGAAACCATAAGCCAACGTAGCTGAAAGCCCAAAATGTGCTGTGGCCCCCAGGCAACCGTGTCTCTGATTTACGAAGCTGTTCGGGGTCTCCACAACAAAAGGTGTCTTGTGCAACAAAACAAAAAGGAAGAGCAAAAAAAAAAAATCTCGAATCTAAAACAAAAACACAGGAGATGTGATCCTCCTAGAGATTGTTAGTGAGGCCGTAGCTCGCCTTCCTTCGAGGTCATGCCAGATACTGCTGCATCGCCGTTTTTGCCCTGAGAGAAAAAGGGAGATGTGAACAGTCACTTCATTACTGTGGCAACAAACCATACAACAGATGAATGCCAGTCTGTCCATCACCTGTCACAGAGGTTGGGATCTGATGCCTGGGTGAGTTTGTGTAAGATATCAACAAAGCCCATCTCCCTTAGCTTATCTTGTCTCTCTTGTGAGCCTGGAGGAAGAGGAAAAACAGAAACTTGTATTGTTGACAATACACAAAGAATACTATTTATTTATCTCAAGGTCACACCATCAGATATGAATAAACAACAAGTAAATCTTCACATCATTTATTTCCGGTGCTGCACTGTTGTCATTCTCTTAAAAAGGTTTGGACGCCTGAACAAATTGTTTAGGGGAATAATAATAATAAATAAATAAATAAATAATCATTGCCTCCAAACAGGAAATATTTAGGACAAAGTTAACGTTAAGATGTTATTATTTTATAAATCTTTTGCCATTGTCATTTAAATAACACTAATATTAAAGGGATAGTTCACCCAAAAATGAAAGTTTTGTCACCATATACTCACCCTCAAGTTGTTCCAAACCTGTATACATTTCTTTTTCTGCTGAACACAAAGGAAGATATTTGGAAGAATGTTTGTAACCAAGCAGATCTCACCCCCCATTGACTACCATTGTATTTTTTTTCCTACTATGGTAGCCAATGGGGGGCTGCTGGTGAGTAAATGGTGACAGAATTTTCATTTTTCGGTGAACTATCCCTTTAACAATAATTAATAACAATAATAGTTTGATGTGACATGTTATTGCTATTTCTATCTTTAGGGGGTTGAATGCATTAACATTAAATGTACAATTTGAAAACATATATTGCCAAAAGTTTTGGGACGTCTGCTTTTAAATGCCCATACACTTTAATGAAATTTAATGAGCATGAAATTGTCCAAAATGTCTTGGTATGCTGAAGCATTAAGAGTTCCTTTCACTGGAACTAAGGGGCCAGGCCTAACCCCTGAAAAACAACCCCACACCAAACTTTACACTTGGCACAATTCAGTCAGGCAAGTACCGTTCTACTAGCAACCGCAAAACCCAGACCCGTCCATCGGATTGCCAGGCAGAGAAGCCTGATTTGCACTCCAGAGAACACGTCTCCACTGCTCTAGAATCCAGTGGCGGCGTGCTTTACATCACTGCATCCGACGTAATGTAAGGCTTGGATGCAGCTGCTCGGCCATGGAAACCCATTCTATGAAGCTCTCTACGCACTGTTCTGGAGCTAATCTGAAGGCCACACAAAGTTTGGAGGTCTGTAGCTATTGACTCTGCAGAAAGTTGGTGACTTCTGCGCACTGTGTGCCTCAGCATGCGCTGACCCCGCTCTGTGATTTTACTTGGCCTACCACTTTGTGGCTGAGTTGCTGTTGTTCCCAATTGCTTCCACTTTGTTATAATACCACTAACAGTTGACCGTGGAATATTTAGTAGTGAGGAAATTTCACGAATGGACTTATTGCACAGATGGCAACCTATCACGGTGCCACGCTTGAATTCACTGAGCTCCTGAGAGCGACCCATTCTTTCACAAATGTTTGTAGAAGCAGTCTGCATGCCTAGGTGCTTGATTTTATACATCTGTGGCCATGGAAGCTATTGGAACACCTGAATTCAATGATTTGGAGGAGTGTCTCAGTACTTTTGGCAATATAGTGTATTTAGATGCAAATTTAAAAATATGATATTAAATCATGTTTTAAACCCCCCACAAATTAATTGTGAATAATATTTTAATTCATTGACAGCCCTAATTGCATGTTATTTATACCGCAAATTCAGACAAACTGAGAGCACAAGAGTTATACTGCCCAACTGTTTTATAATTTCAATGACAAAACTCATGCTCTGATCTGATCCTTCTACACCTCCACAGACCCATGCGTCATGAGCTCCTCACCATCCTCCTCATTCCAGATGAGGTTAGAGATGCAGAAGGTGGCAGCCAGCTGCAGTTTCACGTTGGAGTGACCCTGAATCATAAGGAAGAGAAGCAAAAGAATTATTCAGTAGGAGAAAGAAAAGAAGGGGCAGGAGCAAAAGACAGTGACAAGGGGGAAACAAACAACAGTACAAGGAGATTAAGGCAAGTAATTAGGAAAAAATGCTACAGAGAGCAGAAAAACAGTAGTGTGACAAAGAAGCATTGAAAACAAAGACCACGACTGTACCAGTTAAGCTAATGACAATACACTGACCATGTAATATTTAATTTTTTGGAGCATGTCGTCATTGGTCATAATGAGTTCCTTGGCAGTGCTTCCGTCAGCAATGTTGGCCAATATGCACAATGTCTGCAAAAGATGCCAAAGGCATTGTTAAGCATCAACTTTGGAGACTTAATAATCACCTTTAGACTTCTCTATCTAAAAATCAATGCTCCTAAACAAAAGAGAATTTAAGAGAATGAAATAAAAGACTTATTATTATTAAAAAAAGAAGAAAAGAAAAGGAAAGAAACATTCATAACTGTATGAACAATGATTATAGTTTCTTCAGGATTCTTTGATGAATAGAGAGTTCAAATAAACAGCATTTATTTGGAATAGAAATCTTTTGTGACATTATAAATGTCTTTACTGCTACTTTTGATTAATTTAATGCATCATAAATAAAAGTATTCATAAAAAAATAAATAATAATAAAGCGGTAGTGTATATGTAACATTACATTAATATGTTAATAAACAGCAATATTTAACTGCATATACAATAAAACATTTAAATTCATGTAAAAATGCTTTCAGAATTGATGTATGTGCCACAAAATGGTGTATTTACACATATTTGAATGCACCACAGTGTAATCACACTCAAAACCTGTGCACAGCCAACAACAAAAACATGATCCTGATAAACAGACAGCAGAGCTAAAGACTGTTTCTATGGCATTTAAGATATGAATAGCTTCACATTTAAGACTAACACAAGGACTTTTGCAGACACCCTGAATAAACAAACCTAAAAAAAGACACAATATGTAAGATTTTTTTTAAATAAAAATATCCAAAAACCACTAGAAAATGTTGTATATATTTTGTTGACTTGTGTAGTTGCATTATCCCAAATGTTTCCAACAATGTTTAAATCCAGAGAAATCAGCTATTTTAACCAGTGTAACAGCCTGTGTCATTGCGTCGCCTATCAATGATGTCATATCCGCGTCACCCTCGTTTTTACTTCCGTAGAAACCATGGAAACACCAAGGACTTTAACATGTGTTTTAGACAGGTGAGCAATTGTTTGGATACATGTATCGACAGAAAACTAGTCATTGTTATCTCAACACGGTTAGTCTTATTGTTTGAATCTCTTGTTTTCGAGTAACATGTTTGTACCATGCCTCAGAGACAATGCTATTCTGTCAAGTGGCTAACATAACATAATCAGAAAGAGCTTTATTTGTAGTAACAGCAATACAGCATTTTCTCCACCATACAATACATTTTTTAATTAACTGTATGCCATTTAGAAACACAAGTCATGAAGCTTTCATTAATATGATATGCTAATATCGATCTAGCTTACTGCAATGTGCCTCATACCAGCCACAGAGTGAACGCAAAGTAACGTTACTTTCAACACACTCAAAAAAACAACAACGCTGCATTACCCCACAATTTTAATTTGACCTGTATGAGTAGTAATTCGGCACCTGCGGCTGTTATATTAGCATGACGCAACATAAAATGTCCCAGGCTCTTGGCTCCACCCAGCTTCATACCACAGTAATGTTAATAAAACTTTAATACATTAGTTTACCCATGAACATGAACATGATTTCTGCCTGAGTGGCGTCAGATTGCTTTCCATCGGCTGTGGAGGTGAAGACGACAACTCCCATGATTCAATGCTCTACACCTCTAGCGGCGAAACTTACATACTGTGCCTTAAACTTGTATAAAACCAGAAACATTCATTTAACAATGCCTGGAATACAATACTTGCTTGAGAAGAGGTACTAGTCTGATTCTATAAGACCCAGTGAGAACATTGTCATCTCAGTGTCTAATCACTCTCATTTTAAGACGGGTTCACACTGTACGATTTTAGCCATGATTTGGCCGTCTAAGACGAATTTTGTGAATCCTAAAAGATTCCTGAATTCTTTGATTGTTAATTCACCGACAGGTGATTAATGAGCATTGCAATCAAATGTTACCTCCAACGGCCGCACAGTCCTGTAGTGTGACTTCTCCACAACAACATCAAATCCAAATTCAATAGGAGCACGGAACCTTACGACACAATAGTGAGACAACAAACCACTACTTGCTCCACACACACACGGTCTTAGTTTTTTTTTTTTTTTCTTTTCAAGAGAAGCCATGATTAAAATTAACACGAGATGTTTTTGTTTGCTAGCCACCATTTCTATCCCGCATAAAAATTGCGCTCACCTCACTGAACGTATCACGGATTGATGTAGTAAAACTCTGGACGAGTCTTTTTGCATGTGCACGTTTTTTATGTGTCTTATTGACAACTGAGTAATAGTCGTATTATTATAAATTGTACAGTGTGTTTGTGTAGCTCACCTGCTCTTTGACCTCTATGCTGTGTTCTCCCTCCAGGATAAGCGTGACCGCTTGCATTATCTGCTTCCCATGTGAGCTCATGATCTGGTCTATGTGCTACCAAAGACAGGGAAAGACAATTAGTGTGTGTGCATGCGAGTGTGCTACAGAAAGGCCATGATCTTGTTAGATCCTGAAAATATATCAGAACAAGTATGCATATTTATATACTGTATATGAGTGTTACCGGCCGGGTGGAGAGCAGGTTTCGAAGCAGCCCCAATGTTTTCATGAGCACATTGGCATCAGGATCAGACAGGAGTCTAAAGAGCTGTTCTGTGCCCAGAACTCGAACTATCTCCACCTTCACTTTCTGATCTGCCTGGAAGGCCATGTTCTGCACAAACACACATAACAGTTACTGATGACATTGAGTGTTCTCATACTGAAGCTTAGGTGAGGACCGAAGTCAGCTATTCTTACCATAAGAGCCCAGATGCCGTTGACCCTCAGAGCTGGACTGTCACTTTGTGTCAGGCTGCATAGTAACTCAATAACCCCAGACTCTAAGATAGGCTGTGAACAAACACATCCACAGTCACACTCAAAGCTCAGTAGCACCTTGCATAACCCTCGCATTCTATTTATCGGAAAAAAAGCTTTAAATTATGACAAAGAAACCAAATAGTATTAGCAACAATGTTTTTCTACTTTCTGCTGATAATAATTCTCTTAAATGCAAAGAAAATGTGACTGGTGAGTGATTGGAATATTTTTTCTTTTATTAAATTATAAAATGAAACGAAACAATAAAGAACTATATTAATATAGTAATAATATTATTGTACTGTAAAAAAATAGAATTTTAATAATAATAATAATAATAATTATTATTATTATTATTATATTTTACAGAAAACCAGTAAAATTACAATACTCATGGTTGTCTTAATTTGTTTGCCTTCAAGCATTAAATCATAGAACTTAAAGCTTCTCCTTTGTTGACAACAGATTTATAAATAATTCTCATGGACCCATTTGCTGGGTTCTCAGAAGCGGAAGTCATCATAGTTGGGTAAACTTCAATAGCGGTGAATTTTGTATTCCCATTTGCTCCAATAGCAAAAGAAAAAAAATCCATGATAGCGTTTCCATGACTTTCTAAAAGAGGGTCAGAAAAGAGAAAGATTTCCACTGTCAAACTTCCATCACTCCCTTGTATTAGAAACACTCTCGCAGCAGTTTTTGTTTTTTGTATTTTACTGCCAATGTAATAACACAAATTATACAGTGTTATAAATGTATATGAAAATTTTAATATGAATTTTACTAGATTTGCGATGCTGACAACATTTGCGATGCTGACAACTCTGGAAACGCGTCATCACAGTATGTGAAAAGGGTCCTTTACAAATTTAGGAAGATGGTTTGCCCGTGTTGCATTTTCAATCGCATTTTAAAAGTGATCCAAACCACCCTCAATTTAAAAAAAGAAAAAATAATAATAATAATCAGACCTACACAAATGACCTATTTTAGATCCAAAACACAGATTTTTCCAGATTGCTAACAAGTGTTTTTTTTTTTTTTTTTTTTTTTTTAGAAATCTTTAGCAAGCAACGCTAATAAATGCTTAGCCCAACAGAGTGTGTGTACTTTACCTCTTTGCTGGGTGAAAATTCCAGCAGCAGGTTGCATAGTGTTGAAGAGGCCATGACCAGCACCTCGTCTGGTGCGTTCTGTAATAACTACGCTCAAAAACAAATGTGCATTCAGTTAGGATTTGATTAGCATTCAGTTATAACTCAACATCATCTGAATATCATACCTTCATTAGTGGCTTCCATACTGCATGATCATGGAAACTCGTCCTTAGCTGTTGTACGGATCGTGATAAACTGTGCAAACATCTAGAAGAAATTTGAAATAAATAAATTGAAATAAAAGAGCAACCAAAACCTCTTTTCTTCATTTTATTCTTTGCATTTCACATTTGCACAACTGTTCAAAAGTTTGGGGTCGGTAAGAATTTTTAAAGTATTTTTGAAGTCTCTTATGCCAGTGGTTTCCAACCTTTTAGGGGCTTTCGCACCAGAGTGGACATGAATACTAAAATAGGGATAGATGGACCTCTCAACCTTTTACGCTAAAGAGAAAAACCAAAGCAACTTTGAGGGGACCAAGTGAAACATGATTATGTATTTCTGCTCAGCTAGCGACATTGAACATCAACCACACGGCAAACGCTAATACATTTTCATATACTGTCTACTTTAGACAGGACTGTTAAACAGATCGTAAACAAATGAAGATGGAGAATATGAGAGCTGTGTGCTCAGGCTCTGGCTTTCTCATCGCCATCGAAAAGAAAAGTCACAACAACAAGCGCGGCCTGCGTCACTTCAGAGCTTCAACTGGCGGTGCAACCAGGGAAATTGGCCTAGGGGGACTTTTAGTTCTCAGGGAACCACTGTGGTGGTTAGTTCCTAGAACTAAGTTCCTAGAACTACCTGGTGCGAAAGCCCCTTTTGTCCTTGAAGCCCCCACTCCTTACATATAAAGAAAACTTATAAAGAAAAATGCTGAGTTGGTGCTTCTTATTTATGATTATCAATGTTGAAAACAGTAGTGCTGCTTAATATTTGTGTGTAAATTATGATAAAACATTTTTTTCAGGATTCTTTGATGAATAGAAAGTTCATCTTATTGACCCCAAACTCATTGTACACTATGGTAATGTACAATTGAGCTTTGGTTCTCATAAATTGTTTTGATAGACAACAATTAAGAGAAAAGGTGCATCATACCTGACTGCTGCTAACCGTACTTTGATACTAGATTCTGATAGGCCACTAACGATCCTGTCCATCATGTTTTCTGTCTCTGTAATCTGTAGTGGGAAATTAATAGAAATTAATGGGGAAATAATATAATATAATATAAAATAATATAAAATAATATAATATATAATATAATATAATATATACATTTTGGTAATACATCCATGACAAGAAGCCCCTCATGGTATCTCACCTTTTTCCTGATGTCCTCGTCATTGGAGCCCAGTGAAGCATAGAGTTTAAAAGCTGCTTGTCGGAGCTCATGTGCATGTTTCAAGTCATGGTCCAACTAAAGGACAACAGACGATCAATTAAACTGAGTCTACTTTTTATCTGAAAAAATTTACCTGGATACACCTGCTATTTGAATCTTCATACTTAGCTTTTATAAAAACAACAGAAGTCTCTGGTATGTCCCCATATAAAAGTATGTATATCTGTATGTGTGCGTGTAAATTTACCCTCTTAATATCAGTGATGGCGCTGACAGAGCTTGGGTATTTAAAGTAGTCAGCCAACATGGACACTAGGTGGTCAGTGACGCTAGCAATCCGCTGTAGTTCTATGTCGGGCTCCATCAGGTAGGCCAATGTTTCGGCCCCCTCCACCCTCTCCTCCAGTAACCGCTCTTTACTGCACATCCGGACCAGGCACGGCAGAGTCTGTCCAAACACACACACAACTAGTTCCCATGCACTCTTAATGGTTACACTTCTGCATTCATCACATAAAGGTGGATGTTTTTTCTGGAGGTACCTTTAGTACAATACAGCTGTCATCTGTCCTGATGGCTCCTGCTCGACACATGTATGTTAAACTGAGAGAAAAAGAGCGTGAGTGTGTAAAAGCTGAGGGGATTACACATGTAGTTTCACAAATAACTTGCAGGGTGAGATTTATTTACCATTTGGCAGCTGTAAGCTGCATTTCGATGGGTTTGTCCCTTTGCATCATTCTGACAAAAACCTGAGAGAGCTGCTCACCATCTACAAGCACTGAGAAACACATATAACAAATGAATATGATTTTCAGCAGGCTGAAGTATTATTTTATGATTTCTTCAGACATACAGGTGAGCATAAGAACATAAAAAATCTTACAGATCAAAAACTTTTGAACAGCAGTGTGAAATATATATATATATATATTTATATACACTATATATAACTGTCACGTTTGATCTACTTAATGTATCCTAGATGAATAAAAGTATTAATTTCTATCAAAAGAAAAATCTTACTGATCGCAAACTTTTCAACAGTTATAATAGGTAACGTTAACCATCTAGCCTCCACTTGCTAGTAAAACTACCACAACTGAACAGTGATTAAGTTATTAGCAAAGATATAGAAAAACACTGACTACAGCCAGGAGGACAAAGTAAGAGGTGATCAAATGATGACGGATAGAGGAAGAGGTTCATGCTTACCATTCACCAGCGTCATGGAGACCTGAGCGTTCTCATAGGCCAAGACTGAGAAACACTTTAACGCCTGCATCCGTACCTGCGGAGAGAGTAAAACATTATTAATCATCATACCATTGTCTGACTAATACTCGATTCTGATGGGGGAAGGTGTGCAATAAAACTGCTCAATGCACAGGTAGTTCCAAGTCAAGTTAATCAACGCTCTGTAATTAATGCACAGCTTTCAATAAAGCGCAGAAACTTCTTGTCAATGCTGCCCAGCGACTTTTATTAATAAATGAACTTCGCTACTGAAACGTTACATTATATTACTCAGCAAAAAGGTAGTAATGTCGCTGTTTTTGAAGCAATTAAACTCACAGCTTTATTGCTAGTAGAGAAATGATGCACAGAGGCAGGTAATTCACACACACATCTTTCTCTCTCGTTAGACTAATTCATTCAAATAAATGTTATAATTCAATTAAATAAAATTAACCTTACCACACTACTTTATCGCTGTGTCTGATTTAAAGCGGACAGAATACTACGATCTAACAAGTGGTAGCTGATGAAAATAACCATAATTTAACCTTTCTAGTCAAATTTAGCACGGCAAACATCAATGACGCCTTTAACTTGTCAATGCGGTCAAATGACCATGGTATTAACCCACTGATCTATATAGAGAACTGGATTGCTCATGATGCCATAAAAGGTGAAGCCACTGCGCCGCCATATTGGTATTCCCTAGTAAGCTCACACGTTCTATTGAATTAATAGGCTAATTGCCTAAGGAGACACCTTTTTTATATCTGAAGTCTCCCTGTACATTCTTACAACACAAACGTCCTAAGCATGTAAATAAGCAGCGGGGAAATTCCCGACTTTAAACGAATAACTAATTTAAAGTCTGGAATTTCCCCGCTGCTTATTAAAAAGTTACATTCATAATCATTACAGTAGTAAACATCTGTAATGATTTATGCCTTGTAACCTGAAATTGACTTGTATGGTTGTGTTTACTATGCATTTATGTTGAGCTGTAGTTATGTTTTTATTCATACAGTAGGCTAACTGCAAATATTTCAACAATGATTCCATTAACAGCACACATTTCGAAGTGATTTAACTGAAATTAATAATTTATTCAACAACATAAATACTTTACTCATATGGAAACTGTACGCCACAAATTTGTGTTGTCTTTAAGAGTCTGAAATAGATGTTGCTCAATCAGGAAATAAAAATACAGGCATCATAACTTATTCAGAAAAATAACGCTGACTGCTTTATTTCCAAGATGATGCATGGCAAACATTGAATTTTAATATTATTGTGCAATATAGTAACACAGGCTTGTATTCATATTTTTGTATAGGCTATTCAAATCAATTTCTGCAGCTAAACACAGATATATGTTCATGTTTAATATTTCCTCCATAATTCTATACATAAAGAAGTGGTCAGTTAACATTTACCTGTGTCGGCAGTGTGCAGTAGACACCCACATCAACGATTTCAATATGACTAATCCTCTCCGAAAATACCATAAACATTACAGATAACATCTGAAGTAACTATTTATTTACATACATGTATCATAAAACTAATCCTGTAAGACTGAGGCGCTCCAAATCAGGTGATTTTAGGTCAATGTTTTGGCTGTAAGTCAATGCTGCCCTCTGTCGGTAGGGAATAGTAAGATGACCGCTCAAACACTTCCGGTGCCTTCACAGCCTGATGGCAGTTTAGAACGCAATGAGCAATCCAGTCATTTATATAGATCAGTGGTATAACCGGGATAATCTAAGGCTAGCTGTACATTAAACGATTTGAATGCTCTCCGCGAAGACAACTACCCTCCGCTTTGCGTCAGCTGGTTCTTTGCCTCCAAGTTGTGCATTAAAATTGTTTAATGCACAGCTAGCCTTGGATTATCCCTTATGAATACACCAACATGCATGAAAAAATACAATAACAAACGGAAAAGCCATTCTGTTCCTTTTTGTACCTTATAGGAGGGAGAGATGAGCAGTGGAGCGATGTTCTGGATGGCACCATGGTTGAACAACACTGTCTGATGTTCTGGAGTCTGAACACATTATTCAACGTTTTAGGTTTGACGTGTGGCCACAGGTGTGTGTCGGCTATTGTATGTGGCTAATCCTATCGCAATTTAGAGCTGGAACTATTTGCTTTATAAATCTGAATAAATGCTTATTTACTGTGTGATGCACAGAGTTGTGTGTGTTACCTTGCAGCAGTGGGCGAAGATTTGCGTGATGTATTCCTGTGTGTGCTGTGACCGACTCAGCAAGGACATGAGGTGGGGGATCACAGTAGGGTCCTGATCCAAATAAAAACATTTTGATCACACTTCTGTTTATGCATGTGTATGCGTCATTTCAGAACAGCACACATGTGAGTATGAGTCGTCTTACTGTGTAGAGCAGCTGCACTGGTGTGACTGGACTGATGAAAACGGTTCTTAAACAGCGCAGACATGCCTCAATGAAGATCAGATCAGAACACAAGAGACCTACAGAAACAAAAACACTTGAGCACTTTTCAAATAAAAATATATGGCAGATATCAGCATGGATTTGAAGAGCGAAAAAGAGAGACGGGTGAAAGAGCAAGAACCTTGCAGCAGGGCTGGGATGATGTGACAGTCCACCAGGGACTTGATGTTGTTCTCTGTGCCCATGGCCAGACTGCCCAAAACGACCGCACATTCAGTCCTCAGCTCCAGACTGGAGGAGCTCTGCTGGAGAAGGTACAGGAGTCTACACACACACACACAAACTCATCGTCATCATCATCAACACCATTAGTCAGCGATTAGCAAATTAAACATTATAAGTAAAAAAAAAAAAAAAAATTGTAACTTTTTGTTTATCTTAAAGTCACCATGAAATCAAAATTGACAATTTGTGTTCATGGAATATTGCAGTATTTATTATTTTAAAAAATTATCCATGCACATTATTGTATAAACTACATTGTGCACAGATAAATCATTTATAATAAATACTGCAATATTCCATTAAAAAAAAGAATCTCAAAATCCTATTTACAGGTTAAGACAAGACTTTGAATCCCAGATTTTGAATGTAACCTCAGACTTTTGGACCACAATCTAATTTTTCAGCTATATTTGGAGTAAGTGGATAAATTAGCTATGATGCTTCAATTTCATTGGACGTGTCAAAACCGTAGTGCTATTGGTAGAAAAGTTGAAGAGAGCTGACCTACCTTGGCACAGCTCCCAGCACAATCAGGTTGGCCTTCTGTTTGTTGTTTCCAATGACAGCATTCTTCATATCACTGTCAATACAGAAATTCACAAAACACATACCTTTGATATAGCATAAGAAAAAAACAGATTAACAGAATTTCTCGATAGTTTGAGGGTGCTGTTGCTCAGATGAACCACAAGTTAGGGAAAAATGCTGCATTGGGTGGGGACACCAAACTTTTAGTTGAAAATGTATATACACTACTGTTCAAAACTTTAGGATGAATAAGATTTTTTTTTTAAAGAAATTAAAACTTTTATTCTGCAAGGATACCTTAAATTGATCAAAAGTGACAGTAAAGTTACATTGTTACATTTAAAAAAAAAAAAAAATGCTGTTAAAAAATATATATCATGGTTTCCACAAAAACATTAAGCAACTGTTTTCAACACTGATAATAAGAAATGTTTCTTATAGAAAACAGTTATTTAAATTGTAATAACACTTAATAATATTGCTGATTTTGATCAAATTTGCAGCTTTGGAAGAGAATTATCAAACAATCAACAAACCAACTGGGAGAGAGGAAGGAGCAAACGAGTGGTGCTTAAATAAAAAACAAAACATAACAAAGAAAGAAACATCTTCAGCATCCGAAAACTGAACTACCCTAACTAACCAAACAAAACGTACATTTTTAGCAAGCGAGACAAATAATTACTTTCAATTACTATGGAAACTGCATGTATAATAATTACACAAGAATCAGTAGTATGTTGCTTAACATATTATGTTGCAGTAGAGGACACTGATGTCTTTGTTGGACATACCAAATGCCCATATACAGTTAGCGTGTATTTGAATGATCTGAGGATTACAGAGGCTGATAATTATAGAGCAAACAGTAACACCTTGCCAGCAGAGATCTCATGTCTCATTGAGCTCACTTACAGCATGTACAGGTAATGTAGCCCCATTCACATTCACAAGTTCTCCTGTGAAGTTTCAACTTAGCATGGGCAATGTAATTGCGACACAAAGCGATTCTGGTCTGAATAAAATGGAAATTAAGTGAAATTTCATATTTCTTTTTGCACTAAAATGAAAGGCAATGATATGAAGACTTCCAATGCAAAAGCCTCTAAAAGCCACCTCGGTCTAAAATGAGATAACAATACTGAGTGAATGCTCTCCGCACATCGTATACGTTCATCAAATACTTTAACTTCAAACCCACTAAATCCCAGCCTCAGCCCATTCAGAAGTGCCGGTACTTGGGTAGAAACCTACACATAGGAGCCTGACAAAAACGCTAATTTTAAAGAAAAACATCAGACGGACTTAGAGGCTTTTGCATCTGAAGTCTTCATATGCACATTATCGATGCATTTTATCAATATCATTCTACCACCAAGATAATGGGAGGATTGATCACACAAGCCTGTTCCTTTATAGAAAAAAAAAAATCTAATTAGTGAATTTTTTTTTGCAAGGATTAGTGCTAGTCTTCATCAACAGAACTCAAATTATTATTTAATTATTCAAATTAGTTAACAATACAGTCAAAATAAATGTATGCAGTGTTGAAGTCATGTTCAAATGATTTATTTGAGAGTTTAGTGCACATGAATGGCACCATAATGTCATAATAGTTACAAAGATAAAGCACCAACTACAAACCTAATGTGCATAATTTGCTCTTTATTTTGTTGCATTATCACTAAAAAAAAGCTTCCTGCTTTTGTCAGGAAATGAAAAAGGGAGGAACAAATGTGAAATTGCAATTTTATTATTGCTAATGGTAACACTTTACAATAAGGTATCATTAACATGAACTAATAATGAACTGCACTTTTACAGCATTTATTAATTATTGTTAATGTAATGTAATGGTAATATTTCAACATTTACTAATACATTATTAAAATCAAATGTTGTATTTGTTAATATTAGTTAATGCACTGTAAAGTAACATGAACAAAAAACAATGAACAGCTGGATTTTTTTTACGTTAACAAAGATTAACAAACACAGTAACAAATGCATTGCTCATGGTTAGTTTGTTTTAGTTAACACATTAACTAATGTTAATAAATGAAACCATATCGTTACCTTGTTAACTAAAACTAAAACTTAAAAATCATTTTCGTTAATTGAAATGAAACTGAAATATAATATTACATGAAAAACTTATTTCAGTTAGTTGCCAAGGCAACTTTAATTAAAGGGTTAGTTCCCCCAAAAATTGAAAATTAGCCCATGATTTCCTCACCCTCAAGTCATCGTGTATATGACATTCTTCTTTCAGACGAATAAAATCGGAGTTATATTAAAAAAGTCCTGGCTAATCCAAGCTTTATAATGACAGTGATTGTTGCTCTGTTTTTGAAGTCCATAAAAGTGCATCTGTCCATCATATAACAAGCTCCACACGGCTCCGGAGGGTTAATAAAGGCCTTCTGCAGTTCAAAATGCTTACACTACGTCTGACGACATTGCGCACCAGTTACGCTCGTCGGACGTAGCGTAAGCATTTTGAACTGCTAGATTCGCTACACTTTTTCCGTAAGTTGAATACGGAAGGCGATCGGCCGGAAGCTAGATAATGTACTTTATAAAGCTTTAAATATGGATATTTTTCTTACACAAACGCATCGATTCGCTTCAGAAGGCCTTTATTAACCCCCCGGAGCCGTGTGGAGCACGTTATATGATGGACAGATGCCCTTTTATGGACTTCAAAAACAGAACAACAATCACTGCCATTATAAAGCTTGGATTATCAAGGACTTTTTTAATATAACTCTGATTGTATTCGTCTGAAAGAAGAATGTCATATACACCTAAGATGACTTGAGGGTGAGTAAATCATGGGCTAATGTTCAATTTTTGGTGAACTTGACCCTTTAATAAAACTACACCTGAAATAAAAATAAATGAAAGCTAGAGTAATAAAAAACTCATAACCATGACAAAAGCATATAACAAAATGACTAAAATGTATGTATATTAATAAAAATAAAAGCTCATTTGAAGTATGATTAAATACTATAATAGTAAATAAATAATACTAAAATAATCAGCAAAAAAAATCTCTTGAATGCACATCATGTTGTAATTATAATCTCTGAAATTCGTAAATAGTAACTTCCCAAGAGGACTTGAACACAATATTAATTATGACCAATTATTTTAATTCTTCTATCTTAAATCCGCCATAATTCTTTAACTGACACACCTCCAACTGGGAAATTTGTTGCTAAAAGAGTAGTAGTAGTGCATCTCTGTACATTCATAAAGTTCAGCAGCATTAATGAAATAACTCTATAAGAATCAGTGTCTTGGTTGATGTTTGCTCTGATGGAGGATTTATATCTGTGGAAAAGTACGGCGATGGCAGTTGAGAAACATCAAGCTAACAGTAACCAGAGCTTGAGTTAAAAATAAAGATGAAGAGACCCGAGCCGCAGCTACCCAGACACACTCACATAAACACGCAAGTACAGCACTTCACAACGTCTTACATGAAACAAACCAAAAAAACGTTTGCTCTATACGGACTAAAAACAACCTCCTATGGTGACAGCCTCATCTTTAGCACTCAGAAAAGAGAGCATGGTGAAGTGTAACAGAGAAGATTGCTCGCGCACAGGAAGGACATATGGTTGTTTACTCACATGACTCCCTGCAGCACGTTCTGTGGGTCAGGGTCGAAAAGCCGGTCAACATAGTGGCGACTCGTGGCTGTGACTTCCTGCATGGCGAAAAATGACAGCACAAAGATGATTCAGCAAACTTATCCAGTCTGAGGCATCACAACACCCTCATTCTCGCCCCATAGCCACCTCTCCGGCTCACAGGGTCACAATACTTCTGTTTATCCTTACAGTCACCGGCTGTTGGTGGAAGTCTTTAGAAGGAGAGTAGAGACCTGCTTGCCGCCTCTTCACACACCGCAGCTCTCTCGTGTAGAGACGGCAATTTCAGGCCAGAGAAAAGTGGGAATGATGCTCTGTGGGAATGATGGTCACCCCAAACACACCAAAGAGTCTATGCAATCAGCTTGCACTGCTATAAATGTCACTTCATGCTTCGAAACATCAGTTACATAGAATTTCACATTGAATTCAACCACTGTATTATGTTCAAAATCTGAAAAGATTTTTATGGATGTCATTTTGACCTGAATTGGATTCAATACAATTAACCAAAAATCACACAAGAAAATATTTAACATTCATATTTCTCAGACATTACATGCTTTCCTGAAGCTCAAACAGTAGAGCATGTCGCTAACAACGCCAAGATAGTGGATTAGATTTCAAGTAAACTGAAAATGCATGAAATTATAAATATGTACTTTGTGACTTCAATGCAGTGCCAAATGTAAATACCCTCAGAGGGTAGTTGAAAACTGGCATAAAATACATCAAATTATATACATTATATATATATATATATATATATATTGGATTTGCCCAGCAGCCTCTAACAATAAGATCATAATCGTTATATAAATTTTGTACACACATTTCACAACACATCAGAGTGTTGATGAGTTTTTATGACCGTAAAAAGTCAGGAAAATGTTCAAGAATGACATCATAGGTTAACCAGTATTACTGACAACTTTAAATTGGCTAAACTGACATGCAACATAATAAAGTGATTCACTGTATATAACCAAAACAAATTACTTTTAAACAGACTTCAACAAAGCATTTGAATGATTTGAGATAATTATTAAATTACAGTTTTGTCCAGTCCTAATTATGTAGCTGTCATTCTAGAGGTTACTTAAATAAACAATTAAGTTGGAAATCTTAAATAATTAATTTATTTGACATTTACCGAAATAAGATCTGCAGTGCTAAACTCGTCTTCTTTCATTGGTGATTCTCACAATGATGCAGGAAAGTTAAAGGCACAGTATGTAATTTTCACCGCTAGAGGTCACTTATTCAAAATAATAACAAAGGCGAAGCTTGATGGCGCCATGAATGAGCATAGAATCACTAGAGTGATGAAGCAGGGCGAGGCCGAGAGCCATGGGAGTGAATGCTAATCAGAGACACCTGTGCAACACACGTTAACATTTGCCAGTTATCGCCTCCTGAAACTTGAACCTTGTTACAGTTACTTTTGATCACTTAAAATCAAATTATTTTATTTAATTCTAAATGAAGCCCGCAAGTGCTGAATTGCTACTTATACGGGTCACTTTATCAAACTTGGTCAAAACAATCATACTTAGAATATGTTTGAATGTGTTGAAAGTTGTTATAACGTCACTCTACTTGTTGCACTTTGCAGTAAGCTATGACAACATTGACAGGTGACGCAATGACACTGGTTAAAATAGCTGATTTCTCTGGATTTAAACATTGTTGGACACATGTGGGATAATGTAAGTACACAAGTCAACAAAATATATTACATTGTTCTAGTGGTTTTCAATCCAAAAATCTTACATATGGTGCCTTTAATATACTAACAGATACAAGCTTGTAGAGAAGCACAGCTACAATCACATACATATTAACAGGGACCTGAGATTATTATTATCAATTATAATTTAGATATTTTTTTAACGTCTTTAAACCTTAGTCCTCATGTTCAGTTTGGGGTCTGAAAGACCTCAAGCCCCTTTTACACTTCAAAACACAAACTATTTAAGTTATTTAATGACATGTCATCAAGACATAAACAGTCTCATAATGATAAAGAAAACTTAAAAAAAATAATAATTAAAAAATACTTTTGTTTGGTGTCTCTGAGACCACAGGTGAAAAACATGAATGAATGCAATACATTTGATGATCAAATTTGAATTCTAAACAGAAACAGTGCTCATATAATAACAGTTAACTTTATAATATAACAAAGGGTTACAGCTTTAACAATATCACACTACTGGTTTGATTAGATCAGAGGAGCACATTACCATTGAAGTATCAATTTAAATACCAGGGCTGATGAGAGTGGTAATCACTCAGTAACATGCTATACATCACATCACAAGTATATTAACATCCAATACTGTACTTGGGTACCACCACGATGAGGGAAGATCAACATGTGTCAAAACATACAGGACAGAACTACAGGGCTGTCAAAAGGGGGGCGTTACCACCACATCTGCCCATCAGATCATCATTTAACCACTAAATCAGAGAATATAAAGCAGGTTTGTTTTTGTTTTTGGAGCCCCAGATCTAAATATAGACTGAAAACTAAATATAACTTTGATTTGACAGCTCTGAGCACATCCAGATCTGCTGTTAGCCACATAAACACACAAGCAGTTACAAAAAAAACCACACCGTTTAATTTAAGATCACTCGCTAAAGTCTATCTAATGTGTCTAGTGTACATCTGAGTGATCCTGAAGTGAAAACGTGAGGTTTTAATTGGTATAATCAAAGAGACTCACGGATAACACGCTGATGCGTAAAGGGGCCTCCAGCAGGCACGCCATCATTCACTCAGCGGAACATTCACAGCGGCACTTTCGACAAAAACACAACTCAATCAGCGAAATATTTACAGCAGCACTTTCTCCCCAAACTTAAATCAGCAGAACATACAGTCCAGCACTTTCCACACCACTGGGTTAATTAATATATATATAAATATATATAATAGTTGTTATTATTTTATTTTATTTTAGTTGTTATATATTATTTTGTTCGAGGCTGCTATATATATATAAAATAAAAAAATACAAATATATATATAAATAAAAAAACTATTAAAGGAATGTAAATGCTATAATTTAAATAATAACAACTATTCATTATCCAAACTAGTATGCATTGCTCAACTATTAATAGTTACATTTAAATTGATCAATTAAATAAAATAAAAAAGTGATTTCCCGTCGCATCCTTATTTGAGCGTTTTCAAATCTTATTTTTTGTCTTACCGCGGACATATGTGCACAAAAAGTATATTTTCCAATTAATTAATTCCAAACATTGATACTTAAAATAAAAAGACCATGGATTACATTCAGCAGTATAATTTGAAATGATTAAAGAAATCGTTTGTTTATTAAACACAAGTGGATTTGATTAGTCCACATCGCACATGGATATGAAAAGTAACATATACCATGTGACAAAGCATGCCACAAAGTGCCCTGCTTGCACTTTCCACATTATAATTTCAGTTTCAAATTCTTCAGTGGCATAAAATTATTAGCCAAATTAGCCAAAAAAACATATGAATAATAATACAAAAATAAAAACATATAAAAAATAAAAACATTAAGCAAGCAATTGAACAATAGATGATATCAGCAGTCTTTTAGTCCGTTATATCAGCTGTATGTCTGGTGCAGTTAAAATTTAATATAATTAAATATTACCGGCGTTCTACCCTTATTTTAAACTAAAATTTATATTATTATTGGTTCATTCTTATACAAACAAAATTATTTTACATTTTATGTCGATGTTCCACATATATCTCAATAATTTACTTGTTAACGTGCAGCCAAATGCCCTTGCAACCAAGCTTTTAAAGGTTTTATATATAACGAAGAACGAATATAAATTACGGAAAGTGTGGATGAAGAATAAAAATGCGTTTAGTGCGCTGGTCACATGGTCGTTGTGCGCATGAGCAGAGTAGCATGTGTGTGCAGGGAGGCAAAGTAGCTGCTGGAAGAATCATGTCAAACTACTAAAATGTACAGGCTGACCGATGGGTAACGCGTTTTGTCGTCTTTGAGTGTAACGCTGTGGATTACATAAATAAGGATGAAGGTGGCAGTTGAAGGCTGTTGTCATGGAGAGCTGGATAAGATATACGAAAGCATCAGTTACCTGGAGAATAAAGAAGGTGTGAAGGTGGACCTGCTTCTGTGCTGCGGAGACTTCCAGGCTGTCAGAAATGAAGGAGACATGAAGTGCATGGCGGTGCCTGCCAAATACAGACACATGCAAACTTTTTACAAGTAAGGAAACGACTGAAATTCTTCTCTAGATAAACAGATAGATCGATATTAATCAGTCAGTTCAATGAGAATAATTTAGTGTACTACAGAGACACAATATACACAGAGACTGCATATTTATGGATTATATGATGAATAAAATATTTTTAAGTTGATTATAAGTAAATATTGTGTTGGTGATATTGGTCGACCATTGTTTCTCATGTCATGGTTTTCCAAGGTACTACTCTGGTGAGAAGAAGGCTCCTGTCCTGACGATTTTCATTGGCGGAAACCATGAAGCGTCAAACCATCTGCAGGAGCTTCCGTACGGAGGCTGGGTGGCTCCCAACATCTATTACCTGGGTGAGGTCTTCGGCTCATACTCACAAATGCATATACATTGTTGCTTTAAAGGGGACTTATTAAGCCCATTTTTACAAGATGTAATTTAAGTCTCAGGTGCCCCCAGAATGTGTCTGTGAAGTTTCAGCTTAAAATACCTCACAGATCATTTATAAATCCATGTTGTAAATGCCTATTTCTGACTACAGTCAAGAACAGGCTGTTTTCATGCCTGTGTCTTTAAATGCAAATGAGCTGCTGTGTGCCGCCCCCTCTCCACACAGTTCCTGCCTCAATCAGATTCTCTGACAAATACTAACAAGACATCTGCTTGGTTTTGATTATCATCTATATCGCGATCACTACAGATAGCATAGTTCTTCTTTCATCATTAAAGTTTATTATTTCCACGCGTTTTAAAGCTATATTAATTTAAACTATATTAATCACACAGACAACTGGATGTCAGACGTCAAGTCTTATGAGTAACTTCTCTTTCACAAGTTTAAACTGTCAAATACACACAAGGGTCTTGTTCACCGTTGTTGCTTGTGCAAACAAAATAGCTGCGACGCCGTAAGTGGAAATGTGCAGATTAAGGGGCGGTAATATTATAATAAGATCCCCTTCCTACATCAGAAGGGGAGAGAAATCTTAGTAGCTTGTTTTTCCACATGCTTGCAGAGAAAGGCTTACCAAAACAAAGTTACTGGGTTGTCCTTTTTCACATTTTCTGTGTTGGTAGATGCACCGGGGACCCGATTATAGCACTTAAACATGGAAAAAGTCAGATTTCATGATATGTCCCCTTTAATATGTATTTAGATTAAGACTGGTATAAATTTTGTGTTTCAGTGTTAATATTCTCATGTTTTCTTGATAGTGCTTTGCTTAAGTAGCAGTTCTCAATAGATTTATTGTTCCTCATTACTCAGGTTATGCTGGCGTTGTACGCTTTAGAGGTGTAAGGATTGGCGGTCTTTCTGGAATATTTAAATCCCACGATTACAAGAAAGGTGAGTTTTAACAATTCCAAATCAATTGTGTTATAAGACCCAAATTTGTAACTATTTTTATGCAATTTCAGGACACTTTGAGTTCCCTCCATACAACCCAGAAACCTTGCGCAGCGTGTACCACATACGAAACATTGACATATTCAAGCTTAAACAGGTAAATCTTTGACATGTGAAATGCATCAATAGACATTTTACACATTTCAATAATGGATGCAGATTCAGGGGGAAAAAAATCTGACATTTTTATATGCATCAAGAAAAATCAGGAAATGAATTATTAGCAAAATACTATTTCCATGTATAATTTCTAACCTTACTCCTCAAGATCAAGATGCCCGTAGACGTCTTCATGACGCATGATTGGCCGAGAGGCATTTATCACTACGGCAACACAAATCAGCTTCTGCGCAAGAAGAAGTTCCTCAGACAGGAAGTGGAGAGCGGTACCCTGGGCAGCCCTGCTGCTGCAGAGCTTCTAGACCACCTGCAGCCCAGCTACTGGTTCTCAGCTCACCTGCACGTGAAGTTTGCTGCACTGATGCAGCACGAGGTGGGTCAGTGGTTTTGACAGATACAAGCTTTCTGTTACCATTGTAGAGATTACGCTATTGCAGATACTCTAGATTTAAGCACCTTTTTACGTATTTTACTAATATATTAACAATCGTTTGCTGGCAATGTAAAATGAATAAAAGCTTGAATATCTAGAATATGTTAATGTGATTTGTATTCAATCCACTAGATATATATGCAAACAACTGAACATATTAAGAGAGAAATCTTTTTTTATATATTAATATGCATATATTTTTAATTTATGACAACAAATTCAACATGTCTTATGAATGAACTTCTGGAATATCTCTATTTTATTATTTTTATATCTCTTGCAGTTACATGCTACAGACATGAACAGGCCTAAGATAAGATGTAGATATCAGAGTTCATTATTTATTGAAAAGTACATAACAAGCTATTTGTCACATCAGGCTAAGAACAATGCTGCCCCAAAGATCACCAAGTTTCTCTCACTTGACAAGTGTCTTCCACATCGAGACTTCCTTCAGGTAATGATCCTGCAGTTTCCATCAACAAGAATATTTTAAGATCCGCTTTGACCAAATATTGTGGGATCCAAGTAGTAGATCTAGTAGTAGACTAAGAAGTAGATCTTTGTGAGTGAATAAAGGTTTTGATATTGCAGATCGTGGAGGTAGCAGACAGACCGGGCTCCTCTGAGCACCTTGAGTATGACCCAGAGTGGCTGGCCATCTTGAAAGCCACAGACAGACTTCAAAAACCATCCCACAATTTTTGGAACCCCCCGCAAGACAACGGACTACACACCAGGTACAGACCACATTACAATAATAACCACATTTACATGCACATCATTATTTGATTACTTAAGGCTTCATTCTATTCGCATATTTATGGAAGCCCATTTCCGCCACTAAATAAAAAAAAAAAAAAAAAAAAAAAAAAGAGCAATTGCGACTTTATCTCAGAATTCTGACTTTCTTTCTCACAATTGCGAGTTATAAAGTCAGAATTCTGAGATATAAACTCGCAATTGCGTGATATAAAGTCACAATTCTTACTTTTTTTCCTCAGTCAGATATCACGCAATTTATAACTCAAGTCAGAAAAAAAGTCAGAATTCTGAGATTTGCAATTGAGTTGCAATTACTCTTTTAATTTTTTAATTTAGTGGCGGAAACGGGCTTCCAGTAATCAGCATATTGCTATGAAAACAGCCTGTTCTTGACTGTAGTCAGAAATAGGTGTTTACAACATGGATTTATAAATGATCTGTGAGGTATTTTAGGCTGAAACTTTACAGACACATTCTGGGGGCACCTGAGACTTAAATTACATCTTGTAAAAATGGGCTTAATAAGTCCCCTTTAAAGTAACAATGTATATGCATTTGTGAGTATGAGCCGAAGATCTCACCCAGGTAATAGATGTTGGGAGCCACCCAGCCTCCGTACGGAAGCTCCTGCAGGTGGTTTGACGCTTCATGGTTTCCGCCAATGAAAATCGTCAGGACAGGAGCTATGCAAATAAATTCTGATCTTTTCCCACTAGTCTCCTGTGGAAATTCTGGAGATGTGCTTTGATAGGTTGAATTGTTATAGCTGCCTGTGTCCCTTACAGTTCTCATAGTTTATATTCACCTTTGTCACAATTACCTATACTGTAGTTAATTTAGTTTGAATGTGTAATTGAATATTCCAAAGAAAAAGGTGTTTACAAGACAGAATTAATGTTTTTGAAAGACGTCTCTTATGCTCCCCAAGAATGCATTTTTCAAAAGTACAGGAAAATATTCTGAAATATTATTACAATTTAAAATAACTGTTTTCTATTTTAAAATGTAATTGCAAAGCTGGATTTTCACCATAATTACTTAAGTCTTCAGTATCCTGCTTTCCATTACAAACTTTTGTGATATTTTCTAAATGTTAATGAAAAACTATTGCGAAATGACAGTGCTTCCATTAACCGATGTTATGCGACTAAAGCTACATTTTATTTTATTTTCTTGCAATAAGTCATTCCAAAAATCATGGTGACAGATATTGTTAGGTTTACGTATATCGCAGTCACCGCACTAGCCATTATTTTTAATCGAAGGAGGTGTTGGGCCTGTTATCCAAGCATTATGGGTAAGGAAAGCCCCTTTATACTTGGGAGCCGCCACATATGAGGTGTTTCTATGTGATTTCACAACTGGATTCAGAATGACCATTGCGAAAATGACGTGTTTCCATTGGGCGTATTTTCAATTTGCATTTTCAGCGTAATAGAAACGCAGCTAGTGTCAAATGATCCTTCAGAAATCATTCTAATGTGCTGATTTGGTACTTGTTATTATCATCAATGTTAAAAACTGTTATTGACGTTATTAACAGATATTAATCCATGATACTTTTTTTTTTTTCCTTTCATGATTCTTTTTCAAGATTCTTTGATGAAAAGAAAGTTAAAAATAACAGCATTTAATTTAAGGAAATCTTATGGAAATCTTATGAATGTCTTCACTGTCACTTTTGGTCAATTAAATGCATCTTTGCTGAATGAAAGCAATTTATTTATTATTATTATTATTATTATTTTTATATCTATAAAGTTCTGAACCCAAACTTTTGGTGTCAGTTTAGTGTCAGTTTTATTATAGCCATATACCATTTTGAAAACTTGGCTTAGCTGGTTTGACAAACGGGTTAACACATTTACATCACATGCATATGTAATCAGAATAATTCCAATATTAATCGGAATTTAGTGCACATAAATATATATTTTTTTATTCTGCTTCTTTCAGGTGGGATTTCAGTGCATCAGAGGAAGCTATGATGGAGGTTGTGAGCGATTTGAGCGGCAACCTCTGCATCCCTGAAAATTTCAGCCTGACGGTGCCCGCCTATGACCCCGGCCGCCCTCAACCCAATTCCCACCCAGCCTACTCCACCAACCCTCAAACCACAGAGCTGTGTGCCACCCTCGGCCTGACGGATATCTACATTCTGGCTGGGCAAAATGGGCAGGCTTATGGGGAGGAGGGCGCCACAGGTGCGACTGAAGAGGAGGAGGATGAGGACAGCACTGGGAGCGTAGACGAACCCAGTGAATACCCCACCGACACCTCCGGCCTCTCCAGCTCCTACAACCCTGATGAAATCACCATCGAGGACGAATGGGAGGAGGAAGAGGACAACGGAGTAGGATGTGCCGAGGAGAAGGGAACAGACGCAGTGGTTCCAGAAGGGCAGATGGGGAGCCAGGACAGTGATAGAGACAGCAGTCCCCAGCGAGAGACGGCTAATAGACTGATCTTACCGCCCCCATGTGCAGCACCAGAGACAGAGGCTCCACTACGCTCCTCACGGCCTCTTTCTCTTCCCCCTCCTTCAGCATCCCTCTCTCAGGGCAGCTCAGAAGAGGAGGGGGGCTTCACATCAGCCAGGGTCCCCAAACGCACCAGTGGTGAGACGGCACAGGGGTCCGCGAGTCACACGGGCGGCACACCTCAAATAAAACGGAGAAACCAGAGTATCTACGCGGCAGTAGAGGATGAAGAAAGTGAGGGCTAGATAAATGCAATTACATTTTTAGATCAGCGAATTACATATACCAATAATGATCGGCCAGATAGTTCTTTTTTATAATTTTTTTTTTTTTTTTTTTTTTTTATGTGTATAAAGTAATGCCACAGCCATTTATATGTTTTTATCTTGTATTTGTCATTTGTGATGGGTTTTAATGATCGGTTCCCTTCTATTTTTTTTAGCCAAATATATCACATCACACTCAATTGTTTGCTCTCTGTCTTGGCTGTTATTTTATTAGTTGTGTGGTTGAGTTGGCTTTACCATTCTATTTTAAATACATCAAAGTTCAAATATTAAGTGATCCTCATCTATTGCATTTTGAAATACTTTATTTTTTTCATGAAAATGCATCAATTTTTATCAAACAAACAACTTTTCTTTTTTGCTGACCAGTGTCACCGAGCTCTGTTTTTTTCCTAATGCAACATTCCAGGTAATGTTGGAGGTGGGGATAGAATGCTGCAAGCAGTGTTGGGTAAGTTACTCGGAAAAAGTAATTATTTACTAGTTACTAATTACATCTTCAATACTGTAATTAGATTACTGTACAAATTACTCTCTCCAAAAAGTATTTAATTATTACTAATTACTTTTCAAATCCTGTATCAACCTCGAGTTAAGTGATTCAAGGATAGACATGAAATAGCTCTTTTAATTAATTCAAATACATAATATAAAACTACCTAAAATATTTTTATTAAATGACCAAAGTATTACAAATGTGAGAAGGATAGATAAAAGCATGCATTTTAAAGTTAGACTTCAACTTATGTTAATTCCACTATTGTATTATATATAATTGTTATACAGTCTAAACAGTATTTAGTTCAATTACTTGTGAAGTAACTAATTAAATTACACAAAAATAAGAGTAATCTCTTACTTTACTTTTTCAAGGGAAAAGTAATTAAATTACAGTAACTAATTACTTAGTAACTAGTTACACCCAACACTGGCTGCAAGAATGACATTTTTGTTGGCCAACCCAAAAGTTAGCGTCACCCTGGTTTCCTCTACAAAATACAATTCAAATTTACATAATACAAATAATTTTGGGATTATCAAGATAATCTTAATTTGTGGAAAAAAACTGTTGTGAAAACAACACTTTGAAGAATTTTGAAACTTAAAAAAATTTGCCAGAAGTAAAAAGCTAAAGTTAGGCTATAAATGGACAACAAATTTAGTATAAACATGACTTGCATGTAGGTGAGTTTCCCTGTTTGACATGATGCTTAAAAGTAGATAAACTCAAAAATGACAATTTTGTCATCATTTTCTCATCCTCAAGTTGTTCCAAACCTGTATGAGTTAATTTCTTCTGTTGAACACAAGATATTTTGAAGAATGACCTCTGTAGTTCCATTTAGCCACTTGTTAGCAACCACCTTTTTCCAAGACGCATAAAACCAAAGAAATCAGAAAGTGGTTTATTACTGATGTATTTTCTCCCAGTTTCACAGAGAAGGCTTAAGTCCCAGACTAAAATTCATGTTTGAGCTGTTTTAACTGAAAGCAACCTGTACTAACATATCTTAAAATATGTCGGTGCCATTGTTTTGTCTCAAGATGCACACCAGTAATGTTTTTTTTTCTAAGGCATGTTTGAACTCGTGTCTAATCTTGGCTTAATCTAAGCCCTGTCTGTGAAACCAGACCTTTATGTTATAGAATAAAATGTTGAAATATCTTGAGTTTGTGTTAACAACAGACCTTATTTCATGCATTTAACCAAAAACCCATTGACTTCAACACAATGGAACTGGAAGTGCAAATATGCTCACTCATTTCTGGGTTTTGGACTCATTCCTGCAGAACTCTGTATTTAAATTGAAATTTCCCAATTATGATCACAAATAATTCCAGTCATGCTGCGCTCCACACAAATCTTGAGTGAATTTAACAGTACTTAAGTATTTTACTCATACTAAATATAGGCTCAATGATGCACTAGTCCTCGACATCTGAGAGACATACCAGTGGAAATAAGAAACAACTGATTTGTAAGATGAGAAATCATGTTTATTTTCTAAAATCAAAATAAAACTGAACACCTCAATATTGCAATAAATCAAGGTCAACACAACAGCCTCTTAAACGTCTACAAACACTCGTCTCAGTTAAGCTCAAGTGCATAGAAAGGCCATAAGTAAACCAATATCCTTCGAAAAGGTCTCATCAATATAGCGGATAAATAAAATAATTTTAAGTAAAATTAAATTGTCAAAGCCTTCTTGCACTGGATGTGCTGGTTTCAGCCTCATCACCGGCTGCAGTCATGTCCTCATCTCAAATCAAACACTTGCGATTCATCAACTACCTGCTAATGCACTCGCATTCAAGTAAAGTAGCCTTGTTGACATGTTTGGGTGAGTAAAGGCAAAACGCAAAAGATATAGTACCTTCAACGCCCTTAGAAGGCGATATTGCTTCTTTATAGCAGAAACAAACTGCTGCAGAAAAAGTTAGGTGCCATGCAAAATGTAATGTGTAATTGCATTGCTCAAAGTATTGGAGTAAAAAGTACATTTATTTGTTCAAAAATGTAGTCATGTAGAGAGTAAAAGTTGCTAATATCTTTGATACTCAGTACATCTACAAAGTAACCAAAAAGATACTTAAGTACAGTAACTAATTACATTTACTCAAATACTTCACACCACTGCATTTTAGCTATTTTCAAGTAGGAGGAGGGAGAATTTCAAAGAGTCTGGAGCGCAGCACAATATACCTAAAGAGCTATTTATTTGCATACAGCACTAGAAGTGTTTGGGAAAATTTGTTTGGTCATTATTTTTTGCAATTTTGTTTGGTGCTAGTCTATTTCAAATTTGACACTGTACCTTTAAGGGTAAAAATTTGCAGTGACATGTCACATTGGTGCAGCCGGACAACTGTTGAATGCCGTTTCCTCATAAATGACTGTTAACTGAGGTTTAGATCAAGGCTAGTCAAAAAGCCACAGAAACCAAAGTCACATTTAATTCATAGCAGAACAGCACAGCTTTATTTAACATTTCTGTTCACAGAGGTGTTAACAGGAGATCAGATCTATTCCACAAAAAAAGGTGGACCTGAAGACACATGACAAATGACTTCTAGCTGTGACATCTTATCATGATACCTAATTCATTCCCTAAATGACCATATAAATGTATTGGTAACCCATTAAATTACTGACTAAAATCAATTTTAAATAAAACTCATTTTTATACACATCAACAAACAGCATCCATAAAACAAAACTTCATAAATGACTCCTCTGTTACTAACAAGCTCAACTGATTATTTTTTTTACAGGTTATTGCCTGTACACTTCGGGCCAACATCTCGAAAACGCTACTTTTCTGGTGGTCTGTTGACCTCAAACAAGCCCAAAACAAAGAACACGGAAAAAACGGAGTAGGCACTTCTGTTTTTTTCCACTTTTTCAGGGGCTTTGTGGGCAAAAATTTCCCTTGCTGCTATTTTCCGTCCCACTGTATTGCACAGCATCAGTTGCTAAATCATTCACGTTGTTGATTTGTGAGTGCTTGAATATTTTTGTTGCTTTTTCATAACATACTGAGACATTGGCCTGGTATTTCATGACTTCCTGGTTCAAACGAATCAATGTGCGATATTCTGCAATTACTCGTGAAGCGAAATGCTTTTCGACCAGTCATCTGGTTGGTGCCAATACGTTGTAAATGATTTGTCGATAGTTTCTCAAACAGTAGTTTACACAAAGCGACGAGAACGTAGAGAAGGCATCGTAGAGCTTGCTGTTGTTTAGTGAACTTCAACACTGAACTTCAAGATCAATGCGGTCAGGAGAAGGAAATGGGATAGGGAAGACAACATTGATGTTCTTCAATACTTTTTAGGTCTAAGATGAATGAGCTATGTAAGGGAGACCAGTTCAAACAAAGGTAATAAATAAAGCTGGAGGCTGAAAAAAACAAGCTCAGGGTGAATGAATAATTTCTGCTTCAGTGCTCCATTCGTAGTTTAAAAAATTTAGTAGATGCGGCTCATGGTTGAAGAATTGTAAGGGTTAGTTTCAGGTTAAGGTGCTGACTTCCTTCCAGTGTTAGAGTTGGGATCAGAAAGGGGGAGCCCAGAGCATACGGATACTTTGTAGAATTCGCTTGGAGACTTCTGGATGTTTTAAGGGGGCAAATATGGACCATCTCAGTTCATTTCAGGACTGAGAATGGGAAGATTTGTTGGTGAAATAATTCTTCTGTTCATTCTGTTTCTTTTGTGTTCCTAAATCTCTTTGGGTGACACCTTGCTGGCATAATGAAAATTAAAAAAGGCTGAAATTATTGTTGACTTAAAATAACACAGAATTCATATATACTGCCAGATATGACAGAGCCCATCGTCCGTTCACTCTCTGCCCAGTCCATCAGAAGTCTTCCTTGAAAAATCTCTTTATGGCATCAGAGGGATTTCCTCAATCTCTCTTCCTGTTATTCCTCTCTCTTTCTATCTCTTTCCATATCTGTCTCGGGAGGTGAAAGGGTGAAGGGTGGGATTTTGGGAAGGAGAAGGTGTCGGTGGTCTCCCGTTATGGAGTGTTGACAGGCCTTTAGTTCCCACAGCAGCTTCGAGTGGACTGTGCATCTGGGTCCTGTAGGTTTACCCCCCTGTGTCGGGCAGCATGCGTGGGGTTTTGGGTGTCTGTTTTTGGCATCTTTTTTGCTATTGATAAATAAAGAAGAGTTAAATGAAAAAAAAAAAAATCAAGAGCCTGAAAACTGTTAATATTGTTAATCTTTTGTTTAAAGTTGGTAGGAAATGAAAATTCACTATTTTCTAAATGAGGTTATTGATTTCACTGCAAACAGTTCATCCATGCATAAGATTTTTTTTTACTTCAATCAAAATTTTATAACTAGACCTACCAGTGAAACAACAGACTTATTTCTGGTGACATATGCCGGACTTATCCAATCATATAGCATCAATCCAATCAACAACCAATGAAAAGGTCTAAGTCCCCGCTCTATATATAATTTTTTTCGATTATCTGTTTAGACTAACAATCTGAAAATCTGGAAATGGGATAATATGCCAGGAGACTTTTAATTCTGTGTGTAAAGAAAAGACAAACAATATTAAGAATGTTCGCTAATGTTCTTGAATTTATTAAAATCTAAAGTTTGTAGTCCCTTACAAACACCCAGTCACCATAGTTTTCCTTAAAATACCACAATAAATGTATTTTTGTTACAAAAAATTTTTTTTATCTCTGTCACAACCTGACATTTCTATACCTGACATTTATGACACTTGTAGATAATACCACCTTGTCCGCAGTATTGTAGTAACTATTGTAGTAACAATAACAGTGTGCAAAAGAGAATACACTAGTAAGAAGACTTTAACACTTACCAATGGCCAGGAATAACTCATTTACATTCATTGCAGTCTTGGCAGAAGTTTCCATGAAAAGCAAGCCTGTGTCTTCTGCATACGTCTGGGCTTCCTGTACAGAAATGTAAAATGAAAGTCTGAGTTACTGCACACAAGACAAAAATAACCAACAGTTCAAATAATTATATTATATAAATGTGTAAAAAATTTCATTACCACACTTTACATGTTGAGTAATACCGGTCAAACGAGGTCAGTAAGATAGTTTTTTTTTAAATATATGCTTTAACAAGGATGCATTAAATTGATCAAAAGTGACAGTAAAGAGATGAATAATATTACAAAAGTTTTCAAATAAATGCTTTTCGGTTTTTTTTTTACTTTCTCAATTTTCATCAAAGAATCCTGAAAAAGGAGCATCAACTGTTTTCAGCATTGATAATAATAATAATAAATGTTTCTTCAGCAGCATATCAGACTGATTTCTGAAGGATCATGTGACACTGAAGACTAGAGAGTGATGGCTGCTGAAAATTCAGCTTTGATATCACAGGAAGAAATTACATTTTTAATATTTAAATGTTGTTAGTTGTAATTATTGTAATTATATTTTAAAAAAATATTGCTGTTTTTACTTCATTTCTGATCAAATAAAAGCAGCCTTGGTGAGCATAAGAGACTTCTTTTAAATTAGATTAATTCAACATTTTTGCCACTTCATTGAGAGAAACAACTCAACACCCCCCATGTCTAGAAATAAAAGAGAGAAAGATATGACCTCATACTCCACAAGTCTCTTGTCTGCTAGGTCGGCCTTGTTTCCTGCAAGAGCAATGACGATGTTGGGACTGGCCTGCCGCTGCAGCTCTTTCACCCACGCCTTTGCTCGCTCAAATGTTTCCTACAAACAGATGGCTAAAGACTAAGCAACAAATCTACTATTTTACCAAATGAAAGTTTGTATCCTTTGTATAAAGAGTGTACTGTTAACTTACAGGCTTGGTGATGTCAAACACTACAATGGCCGCCTGGGCTCCACGGTAGTACATGGGGGCCAAGCTGTGGTAGCGCTCCTGTCCAGCCGTATCCCAAATCTCAAACTTCACTGTAGTGTCGTCCAGACAAACAGACTGTGCCAAGAACGCAGCTGATGGTGAGCAACAGACAAAAAAAGATAAATAATCTAAGCCAGAGATTCAAGCATTAATAATACTGATCCGTCATGATTTTTATTTTTGGTTCTTTGAATCAAAGTTGTCATTGTTAAAACTAAAACTAAAAATAACTTAACTAAAATACAGCTAAAATAAAATACAAATATTAGAAAACTAACTGAAATAAGTTAAAGGTAAATATAACTTTTAAATAAAAAACACTAATAAAAAAAGTGCATAAAAATACTAAAACACTTTTTAATTACTATACAAATTAACACTAACATTAAGAAAACTAAAAAAATATAAAAATAAAGCTAATTATATATTAATAAATATTTTTACGCCATTCTCTGACTTTATGGGAGCCAAAGTCTATAACAATGTTTGCAAATTCTAGTGTGGAGATTATACACAGAGATAGTGAACCTAGTTTGTCATCATTCTCACATGTGATGATATCTTTTATCTACTGACATCTACTGCTATGACTAAGAACAAAATCAGCTCAGTTTGAAGTCATATTAACACAGGGTTAAAGATCATTATAATGGATCCACAAATGTGTTCTTTGCACTATTGACTACTGCTCACACCCAATGAGGCTTTGAATTTACCAGACTTTTCCTGGTATTTTCCCACTCTTAAGCAACTCATATTAGTTATTACAATATCTGGTAAAATATCTGGAAAAGTCTGGTAAATTCAATACATAATGTAAAAACTGCACATAATGTAATAAGTATTACATTATTATTATAATAAAATGTTTATACTGTAATCATTTTCTCAAAATGTAATAAAATCGAGCTCATAATGTAATAACAATTTTTACATTATGAGACAATTATTACATTATAAACTCACCAAAAACATGTCATATTTTCATTATTGTAATAGCTTTTAAAACATAAACGAATTTAAGTATTCCCTTACAGTACATTTTTTAAAATCTAAAGCAACTCTTAAACTACCTGCGAAATGCAACATTTAAATATTCATGCAATTATTTTTATTATTATATGTTTATTAAACAAAGCATTGGTATTCCTTTACAGTACATTTTAAAAATCTAAATCCAGATAAATAAATAAAATCAGAAGTTTCGCACCTTTAAACTACTACTACTATTACTACTAATCTGGTGGATTTGGTAGGCAGGTTAAGATTGGATTTAGATTTTTAAAATGTACTGTAAATGAATGCCAATGCTTTGTTTGTTAATAATAATAATAACAATAATAGCATGAATATTTAAATCTTATGCATTTTGCAGGTAGTTTAAGACTGGCTTTAGATTTTTAAAAATGTACTGTAAGGGAATACTAATATTTTTTATGTTTTAAAAGCTATTACAATAATGACATGTCACTTTTGATCAATTTAATGTCCTTGCTAAATAAAAGTATTAATTTCTTTAAAAAAAAAAAAAAGAAAACAAATCTTAATGGCAGTGTATGTAGGAATGTAAATGCAATAAACAGCTTAAACCACCCCAATTTTTCCTAAAGATCAGTTCTACCATCACCTATGCCTCACCTCCAATGGTGGTCTCCTGAAACTCATCAAACTGGCCCTTAACAAAGCGCAGCACCAGGCTGGACTTGCCGACGGCCATATCTCCCAGCAGCACTAGTTTGAACTGGCAGATCTTGGTCTGCGGTAGGCTCCCATTGGTCCTGCCGGTCCCGCGGGTGCTCATGATGTAGGAAGGGTGGCCGTCCTCCCTGATGGCGTCTCTGAAAGCAGCAACTCAAAGCAGTGGACTCAGTTTTTTGAAGTACCGGAGACTTCTTTTTAGGCTGTGAGGGCAGCAGTCAGACTGTGATGCTAAAAAATAAACAGTAACAAACAGTAAGAGCCGAACGTACATGGAACAGGTAGTGGAAGAGGAAGTAACTAAAATGCTCTGGTAAGTTAACTTACTGAAAATGAAAGGGTTTTTTTGTCATTGCAAAAAAAATACTGAGAGATTTTATAAATATTTTCTTTTATGTTTTCTTTTACAGGTTTAGAAAGAAATGAGAGTGAGTAAATGATGACAGAATTAAACTGTCCCTTTAAAGTCACCATTAGATTGTTTTATGGACTATTGCAGTATTTATTATAAATTATTTATCTATGTGTATGTATATATATACACTCACCTAAAGGATTATTAGGAACACCTGTTCAATTTCTCATTAATGCAATTATCTAATCAACCAATCACATGGCAGTTGCTTCAATGCATTTAGGGGTGTGGTCCTGGTCAAGACAATCTCCTGAACTCCAAACTGAATGTCAGAATGGGAAAGAAAGGTGATTTAAGCAATTTTGAGCGTGGCATGGTTGTTGGTGCCAGACGGGCCGGTCTGAGTATTTCACAATCTGCTCAGTTACTGGGATTTTCACGCACAACCATTTCTAGAGTTTACAAAGAATGGTGTGAAAAGGGAAAAACATCCAGTATGCGGCAGTCCTGTGGGCGAAAATGCCTTGTTGATGCTAGAGGTCAGAGGAGAATGGGCCGACTGATTCAAGCTGATAGAAGAGCAACTTTGACTGAAATAACCACTCGTTACAACCGAGGTATGCAGCAAAGCATTTGTGAAGCCACAACACGCACAACCTTGAGGCGGATGGGCTACAACAGCAGAAGACCCCACCGGGTACCACTCATCTCCACTACAAATAGGAAAAAGAGGCTACAATTTGCACGAGCTCACCAAAATTGGACAGTTGAAGACTGGAAAAATGTTGCCTGGTCTGATGAGTCTCGATTTCTGTTGAGACATTCAGATGGTAGAGTCAGAATTTGGCGTAAACAGAATGAGAACATGGATCCATCATGCCTTGTTACCACTGTGCAGGCTGGTGGTGGTGGTGTAATGGTGGGGGGGATGTTTTCTTGGCACACTTTAGGCCCCTTAGTGCCAATTGGGCATCGTTTAAATACCACGGCCTACCTGAGCATTGTTTCTGACCATGTCCATCCCTTTATGACCACCATGTACCCATCCTCTGATGGCTACTTCCAGCAGGATAATGCACCATGTCACAAAGCTCGAATCATTTCAAATTGGTTTCTTGAACATGACAATGAGTTCACTGTACTAAAATGGCCCCCACAGTCACCAGATCTCAACCCAACAGAGCATCTTTGGGATGTGGTGGAACGGGAGCTTCGTGCCCTGGATGCGCATCCCACAAATCTCCATCAACTGCAAGATGCTATCCTATCAATATGGGCCAACATTTCTAAAGAATGCTTTCAGCACCTTGTTGAATCAATGCCACGTAGAATTAAGGCAGTTCTGAAGGCGAAAGGGGGTCAAACACAGTATTAGTATGGTGTTCCTAATAATCCTTTAGGTGAGTGTATATATATATATATATATATATATATATATTCCCTTCCCTTGCAGCGATGACGTGTTTACTGGCGTGAGGGCGGGGCAAACTGTCACTCACATGAGATCATAGCAATATCAAATCACAACCATCAAACGATCCAATCATTTCCCAAATAACAAAATCAATCATCCTCACCCTACAAGCCATTTCAATACATTACAATAAGTTAAAAAAGCTATGGAAACTTTAACTATGGCCTAATAAAAACCTCAATAGCTATAGCAAAACTGAACTAAACAAATAAAGTCAAAATAAGAAAGAAGGGAGAAAACAGGTGACTACAGGTTTTCGTCTCATTCCAAACACAACCAGATAACAACTTTTAAGTCAGCAGTCAGGAGGACCACGGATGCTCTACTACAGACATGAGCGGTGAATCAGTTCTCATCATAAATAGGGAAGCTGATGAGTAAAGCAGCACAATAACATTTCTTAAGACTGCATTGCTAAACATCCTCATGGCAAGTGCCATATATAATATTTCTAGTTCAACATCTTAAATATGTCTGTAGAAAACAAGGGGGCAAGTATCTAACCTCAAGATTGAACTTCAAGATTAACTTAAAATCTAAATCTTAAAACTTAACTTAAAAAGTAAATAAACTTTAACCTCACTTTTATTTTAGCATCTCAGTGAAAATTTCTGTTTATTGAAGTATAGTCTCTAAAACATTCCAAATCCAGCGTTTTGCCCCAAGTATGAATTTTATTGTTGCACATCTCTCTTGTAATGGATGTTGACATAAGCAATGATCAATGATCTAAATGTTGAGCAGGTAGGAAACCACCAGAAATTGTCACCTCTTTGTGGTTTCTTGGTCGTGTGCTGTTCTGCTCTATGAGTTTGCATCAGTATCACTTTGCAGTGCAAATATTTATAGCTTAACAGGTTAAATACATAGGTTGAAGAAGTCATCTCATACAGCATGGGTATTCAAGTTCCAAGAGGTCCAGTCTCTATATTTCCTCCCCAGCGGAGGTCCAAGCAATATTTTTTGGAACAGTTATACATTTCCATCTGGGCAGCCATAGTACTTTGTAAAATAAAAAAATCCTAAACACTCAAAATGGTCTTGGGCCCCAAGAGCCAAAGCAGTGGTGTCTAAGTTGTTTTACCAATACCAAAAAAAAGGTAATTATATTTTTCCCAACTGGATATAAATATAAAACAGTAAGATCAGATGTTTTATCAGGCTATTATTATTATAATTGTTTTTTTTTTTTTTTTTTTTTTTTTTTACATTTAGACACCTACATGTATGGCACATATAAGGCCTTGTGACTGAGAAAACAAACAGGTCCAGGGTTTACCTCTTAAGAAAAGTATGGACCATTTTTATATTTTGCTCTAAGTAATAAACTACTAAAAACAAACAATGTACATAATCTAATAATCAAAACACTCATCATGAGCACAAGTTAACAATTAATTATTTCAATGATGTCCATCTCTAAATAATTTTCCAAATTCTAACATTGTTTATTACGAAATGCTCTTAATGTGCTAATAATAATGCTAAATGTATGAAAACAAATGTCTAAAAGGCACCAACTTGCCACAAACTTTGTTTAGGTAAACGGTCATCTCTGTATGACAGATAAAAATAACTGTATTTGCTGCATTCTCATTTTCTGCAGTGTTTTAGCAAAAGTAGCCTATCTATTTTGCTGCTCACCGTGTTTCTGCTGTTATTAAAATAACCGCATAATATGTAGTTCACCCAAAAATGAAAATTACCCCATCATTTACTCACCCTAAAGCCATCCTAGGTGTATTTTGAGAAATGAATTTGAGTTTGAAGCCCAAAAAAGTGCATCCATCCATCATAAAAAATATTCACATGGGGTTAATAAAGGCCTTTTGAAGTAAAGCGTTTGTGTGAGAAAAATATCCATATTTAAAACTTTATAAACTAAAATAATTAGCTTCCGACAGACGCCCATATGCCTCGATTTACAGTGAAAGAGTAACCCTTGACCTGACGCATGACATATGATGAATGTGGAAGCACAGAGGATAGAGCAAAACACAACACTGGTCACAAATTAGAAGTCTAAAGCGAAAGATTTCGATAAAAGAGAAGAGGAGCTTGAGTTTGTTGCCCAGCCCTATTTAATTAAACTGCGAGAGGCGTCAGGGGTTACTCTTTTGGCGTAAGTCGACTTGCATAGGCCGTCTGCCAGAAGCTAGTTATTTTCGTTTTTAAAGATTTAAATATGGATATTTTTCTCACACAAACGCATTGCTTCGCTTCAGAAGGCCTTTATTAACCCCCCGGAGCCGTGTGGATATATTTTATGATGGATGGATACACTTTTTTTGGGCTTCAAAATCAAATCCTCTATTCACTGCCATTATAAAGCTTGAAAGAGCCTGGACATTACTTAATATATCTCCAATTGTATTCGTCTGAAAGAAGAAACACACCTAGGATGGCTTGAGGGTGAGTAAATCATGGGGTAATTTTCATTTTTGGGTGAACTAACCTTTTAATGCGGTGCTTTAAATCTTTAGCGGGAGAGAGAAGCAACGAGCACTGAGTGGAAAGGGCTTGAATGAAGCACGTTTGGCTCTAGATGAAAATATTAGAGGATGTAGCGCCAAATTATCATTACCATAAACGACCCTTAACGCTTGTGGTGTGAACCGCTCCGTTATTTTGACGTGCTGCTCACTTTTTAAACTGTAAAAACAGTATGGCACAAATATGTCCCATGGTCCGGATGGAACCAAGTCGGGTCATTTGAATACCACTGTCATACAGCAATATAAAGGCATTAAATAAAGTGTCAGCTGTGGTCAATGTTCACTTAATATGTATCATCTTTGATGAGCTGATCGTAATTACACAGTTATATTGATAATGCTTTTGTAATGAATTGCATTTACATATACTTTACATGAACTTAATTGTAACATAAAAAGTTACCATCATTTGCACTAACATTTATGCACAGATGGATTTTGCATGATACAGCACTTGATGCAAAACCTTTAACTGTCCATCAGAACCTATATTTTTCTAACATCTCTAATTGATAACTCTTACCAGCATGTCAATGTATACTGCGATATATGTGATTTAGTGCACATGAACAATGAACTAATAATCACGTATATGTATTTTATCTAATTAATTACTCTAATAATCGGTTGTGCGTCTATTGATCTGATTAAAGAAATAGTTCACTCAAAAATGAAAATTACCCCATTATTTATTCACACTCAAGGTTTATATGACTTTCTTCTTTTAGCTGAACACAATCTGATTTATATTAAACGGTATCCTGGCTCTTCCCAGCTTTTTAATGGCATTGAATAGTTTTTGAAGCTCCAAAAAGCACATCCTCCATCATAAAAGTATTCCATACGACTCCAGTGGGTTAATAAATATCTTCCGAAGTGAAGCGATGGGTTTTTATAAGAAAAATATCCAGATTTAAAACTATAATCACTGGCTTTGGCAACGTCCGTACACGAGAGAGTTGGGTTCCAAGATTGATTATTCAGCTGAAAGAAGACAGTCATAAACATCTAGGATGGCTTGAGGTTGATTCAATTATGAGATAATTTTCATTTTTGGGTGAACTATTTCTTTAATAACTCTAATAAGCAGGTGTATATCTATTGATCCGATTAATAACATTAATAGTCAGGCCTATGTCAATTGATCTGATTAATAACTCTAAACATCAGGTTTAAGTCTATTGATCTGATTAAAACTCTAATAATCAGGTGTATGTCTACTGATCTAACGCATAACTGTAATAATCAGGTGAATGTCTACTGATCTAATGCATAACTGTAATAATAAGGTGTATGTGTACGTGATCTAATCCATAACTCTGACTGTCAGGTGAATGTGTCTGATGTGATGCATTAGAGGCGCAGTATAGACTCTGACCATTAACGTGACTCGTCTCGATCCAGGCGAAGCGGGCCAAGAGAGGCCATGAACAACAATTTCCAAAATAATCACATCTCTTTTAGATATATAGAGTGATATAAAATTACCGACATTAGTGATATTTACCTGTTGTTGCCAGTCGCGGCTGTTTTAGAGGTGGCTGGTCGGTTGTTGATCTATCAGCTGGATATCGGGCTGCGAGCACTTCCTGCACATCTGCGCATGCGCAGTGATCCATACAGATCATAGAATCTGGAGGGATATATTTCTGTTTTAATTCCTAGTGTATGTATAAGTAATAATGTATTGGCGATCTTAATTTAAGGTTAATATTGTTTCTCGTTTGCAATGACTAAGCTTGATGTAAAACTGAAATTCCATATTGTCTTATATAGTTATTATATAGGCATTTACAGTTTATTTTGAAAGAAAATCTAAATATTTAGAAATATAAAAATGTTATTAGGTTACATGCCTAAAACAAATAAGATAAATAGTTTAATGTCTCTCTTACATTAAACTAAATTGATTAACTTTTATTTTGAAATCTGGAGATGCGCTTCTAACTGAAGGCTTACTTTGTACTTTGTTCAGAAATATTTCAGATTATTAACAAATAATTCAAGATGAATAAATAACACCAAATATTATTTGATCGTCGTTATCAATAATACCAAGTAATTGTATTTTTAAATCCTTGCGCGTTGCTAGCAAAAAAAGTTTTTTTAAAAGACATCATATGACTTTTATATTGAAATGAAGCCAGGCTCCAAACAAAACGATTTGTGTTACGTCAAATTGTGACGCAGACATGGCAACCGCTCATGAACAGTTGTTCTGTTTTATCGTTGTTTGTTTTCTTAGAGATAATATTGCTGTAGAGACGTTACATGTTCATTAGGCTTGAACTAATTTATTATACTAAAATGACGGGTTGGTGATCGTCTAGACATCTAATAATGGTGGAGTAAATAAAAAGATGAAAACAGTTAAGTTTTGAGCGGCACAGCAGCGCGCGTTCGCGAGGCTCCTTCCTTTGGTATCGGGTCGCGCGCGCGACAGTGTGGATAGCATCGGAAAGCATTTCAGTTTAAATATAGATTTATATATGTTTATGTATATTTTAACCGTTGAAACAAAGATGACTACCTTTTGAAGCCGTGAAAGTTTAAATGGTCAGGTAAGGAGAGTGAAAGCTAAGTCCATTATCAGTGTGTTGGTATAGTTTTGAAAAAAGAGGTTGCTAAACTTGTCTTAAAGTTGGCGGATTGATCCGAATATTGACATCAAGAGTAATGTTTATATTACAAAGAGTACTACTGGTAATACAAATATTTTTTATTGATATGTGTACATGTGCTGGAACGTTTTAGACTAAATATTGATTTCTGGGGCAAGGAAATTATCATTTAATTAAGAAGAACATTTCTTTACAGCTAACGTTAAGTGGATTTGATTATAATAATAATACACTTCAATCACAACAGAATTGACAAAAGATAAGGCATATCTTATTACAATTGTTAATGTTAATGAGAACATTTTCCATTCATAAAATAAAAGGACATTAGTCTAAACCAAATATTTTCCACTTTACATTATTTTAAGCTTTATTGTAATGGTTTACACAATGGTAAACTAACGTTAAAAAGTGATTAGAGCCTACAACATTCATGGTTAGATATATGGTGACATTCCTACCTTGACTTTTAAGTTGTATTGTTACCAACTCTGAACAACTTTGATCATCTCTTAACATTCGGATTATTATTGCTGTTAACATATTATGCAATTTGCCATTTTTCTTCTATAGAAATGGACAAATACACAGCATGTGTATGGCCACGTCTGGAGCCCTTCATGATAGGGGTGCTTCCCGCCACACCTCCAAGCAAATTCAGCATGCATTATCTGCGCAAGATGGCCAGTTACGTCCGGACACGGGACGGCTGTTTCCCCAGGCTCGGCTGGCACATGTGGCGACACATCGCTTGTGGCAAACTACAGCTGGCAGAGGAGCTTGCCTGGCTGTATTTTGAAACATTTGATCTGTTGATGCCTCGTTCTGCAGAGCAGAGATTAGAGTGGGCAGAAGCTCTATCTCAATGCCACAGTCCTAAGGAACTTGACAGACAGCGTTGTAAGGTAATAACAAAATGTTGTAGTGCTGTTAGACAGTATTGCAGATCTGCTGTACCTAATGCTTTTATCTTTGTTTTTCTTTAGCTGTCAGTAGACACTCTGCAGTTTCTACTCTTCCTGTATCTACAGCAACTGAACCGAATCTCTCTCCGCACATCACTGATCGGGGAAGAGTGGCCAAGTCCCAGATCACGATCTCCCTCTACCTCCTCTGAGAGAGAGACCAAAATAAGCTCCCAAAATAAGGTGTGTGGGTGAATTGTATGAAAACATAAATCATATTTCACCATAAATCAAAAGAAAAATAGGAAATTCTTATTTTAAAAGCATTAATATATTATTTGCATTGCCATTATTTTAATGACTTAGGGTTTTTGTTTGTTCACTACCATTTAACATTTTTGTTTAAGGTTTTTTTTATACATTTATTTATTTAGCAAGGATGCATTAAATTGATCAAAAGTAACAGTAAAGACTTGTGTTTTTACAAAATCTTTTTATTTAAAAATATACTCCTAATATTGTGTTGGTCCCCCTTTTGCTGCTAAAACAGCCCTGATCCGTCATGGACTGAAGGTGTGCTGTGGTATCTGGATGTTAGCATCAAATCCTTTAAGTCTTGTAAGTTACGAGGTGGGGCCTTCATGGATCGGACTTGTTTGTTCAGCACATCCCACAGATGCTCGATTGGATTGAGATCTGGGGAATTTGGTGGCCAAGTCAACACCTCAAACTCGTTGTGCTCCTCAATGCATTCCTGAACCATTTTTGCTTTGTGGCAGGGCGCATTATCCTGCTGAAAGAGGCCACAGCCACCAGGGAATACCGTTTCCATGAAAGGGTGTATGGTCTGCAACAATGCTTGCTTAGGTAGGTGGTACGTGTCAAAGTAACATCCACGTGAATGTCAGGACCCAGCAGAACATTGCCCAAAGCATCACACTGTCTCCAGCCGGCTTGCCGCCTTCCCATAGTGCATCCTGGTGCCATGTGTTCCCCAGGTAAGCGACGCACACGCACCCGGCCATCCACGTAATGTAAAAAGAAACGTGATTCATCAGACCAGGCCACCTTCTTCCATTGCTCCGTGGGCCAGTACTGATGCTCACGTGTCCACTGTTGCCGCTTTTGCTGTGTATTTGCACTGTGTATTCTGACACCTTTCTATGAGAACCAGCATTAACTTCTTGAGCAATTTGAGCTACAGTAGCTCATCTGTTTGATCGGACCACACAAGCCAGCCTTCTTGCATCAATGAGCCTTGGCCGTCCATGACCCTGTGACCGGTTCACCACTGCTCCTTCCTTTGACCACTTTTGATAGATACTGATACCACTGCAGACCGGAGACACCCGACAAGAGCTGCAGTTTTGGAGATGCTCGGACCCAGTCTAGCCATCACAATTTGGCCCTTGTCAAACTCGCTCAAATCCCTTGCCCATTTTTCCTGGTTTTATCACATCAACTTTGAGGACAAAATGTTCACTTGCTGTCTAATATATCCCACCCACTAATAGGTGCCGTGATGAACAGATAATCAGTGTTATTCACTTCACCTGTCAGTGCTCATAATGTTATGCCTGATCGGTGTATATAAAATGCTGTTCTTTTCAGGGTTTGTACAAAGTGCTTGAAGTACTTGAATTTGACTTGACTTGACTTGAAATTTAAGTCCTGGAAAACGCTTAAAAATAGCAATTTTCCTGAAAAGGCACTTAAAGTGCTTAAATTATTGGAAGACAATGTTATATGAAATGTGTGATTTTTTTTTTTTTTTTTTTTTTTTTTTTTTTTTTTTTTCCAATAAACATAAAATCTTTTAACGTTGTCTTCTGTCTTCCGATTTGTATTTTCACAGTATTTATGAATGAACTGCTCGTTTTGAAACTTTTGTTAATTCTGCAATAAGTCCACTTCATCAACTAATTACTCTTCAACAACGATGCCATAAGCCCTACTTGATTATTAAACCTCCTGTTTAAAAATAGGAAGATAGACGCACTATAGTTGAAATGGTTTTCTGTCTTGCATTTTATCTCAAATTGATAGTCAAATGGGTATATTAGCAGGAATATGTTAATACAGCCTCTTATTTCAATGATTTAAGCATAAAGCTGCTTGGTTTATTTTTTTATACTGTATACAATAGGCTATATAATGCATATTTTTAAATGGTATTGCACACCTGTTGCTTCCAGAATAACGGTCCATTTTTGTAATGTTATTTGCTTTTTCTCTTTCTCCTTTTTGTTCTTAACAGCTTCCAGCATCTTTCTTTCCAATATTTCCATAATAAAATTTTCTTTAAAAAAATTAATAATTTGGTGTAATTTTTCATTTATTCATTCTGTTTTATCAGAACTGGGACGACCAGGCTCATCTTACTTTCATCCAGACACACTTGGCTGAGCTCTTGGAGTTGCTAGTGGAGCCAGGGCAGCTGAGCAGTTCGGGACAGGTTCTGCGTGACAGCCAGCTCACTTCAGAGGCCATAGAGAGCCTCAGTCTGCTGCTGGAAGGTTCTGTGAGCAACAGCCGTACTGTACATCCAATCCACAAGCTCCTCAGCCGCTCAGCGCTGCAGTCCCAGGCGGGATTCTCCAAACTCAGCTGCTCCTACTCTCTGCAGCAGTTCCAGGGTTTTCTTCATCATGCTCTCTGCCTCAACCCCTTCGGCATCTCCACCTTCTCACAGTCAGGCAAGAAACTGGCATGGGCCATGCAAGGTAAACTGGAAGATGTCTTTTACACAGAAATGCTAAAGGCACAGTAGCAAAAAACTAAACAAAAATTAAAAAACAGCCTGATTTTAGGGAGAGTAAAAAATAGTAAATTCGTTTTTAGCTGCAAAAACCCTAACTAATATTATAAGTGAACCTCAGGGAAAGAAATGTATATTATGACTTTAACTTGAATTGATGGATTAGTAACATCTGATTAACCTAATTAGTAACGTCACTAACTCTTCATATTTTTTTTTTATAGTAGAGGGCACCTTGAAGAAAGCCAAAATATTCAGAAACACCCACATGGCTCCTCTAGGAAGTCGACTGGTGCTCATGTCGCAGGTTTGCAAACAGACGTTGGCCAAAGACTCTGAAAAGCTGAATGATGCCAACATCAAACTCCACCGCTGCAGTGAGGCTTTCATCTACCTTCTCTCTCCTCTGCGGTGAGGAATCACTTTATTCAAATAAAATAAATTCACTTTTTTGGTCAACTGGGTAAGAGCGTTTTTTTGTAGTGCGTTCCATGACAGAAGATTCTCTCTGTCGGTCTATATTATATTATATAATAATTTTCTATAGTTATATATATTTTTTATAATAATTATAATGATTAGTTCACTGTCTATATAGTTAACATTTATGTATGTAATTTATTTATTTTTTTAACTCATAAATTGCTTGTTGGAGATATTACTTTTCCAATATATTTATTTTATTTATTATTCTTTTTTTTTTCTTCTTTTTTTTTTTAAGAGAGTTCAATTCTAGCATTATTAATTTGGATTTGAAATTTTAATGTAACTTCTTAATAAACACCTGGGTAATACGTTTTGCAGACCATTGGCAGTATCTTATATCTCCTTTTAAATGTGGTTATTTATTTGTTTAGATATTTTTTAACTGCTTTAACCCTGTACTGGCCATAAAAATATCAGGCCTTAGATGCTGACATGGAATAAAAAATCCAAATAAAAAAGTTAAATAAATGTGCACCACACTAATCAAAAAATCAGTTGTTGGACGACTAGACAAACATCCGGTCACATTTCTAATAATAGCAGCATTGGATAAATCCTTACCTTACCAGGACTTTGTAAAAAAAAAAATGCTGATCAGAGTCTGATGTCAATTAGTCATTTTTGTTGTGTTTGTTTAGTACTGTGTCAACATCCATGCAAAACCAAGTCTTTGTCTTGCAGGTCTGTGACCTTGGATAAGTGCAGGAACAGTACAGTGGTGCTCGGCCCCGTGGGGACCAGCGTCCACATTCAGAGCTGTGAGAACGTTCGTGTGGTGTGTGTGGCCGGCCGTCTGACTATAGGTGGCTCCTTTCACTGCACAATCCATGCCCTCACCCCCACTCGACCCCTTCTCCTTCCTGGAAATGTGTCTCTCACTCTGGGTCCATTCCACACACATTACCCCACTTTAGAGGACCACATGGCTAGTGTGGGCCTAGCAGTGGTTCCCAATTTATGGGACCAGCCACTGCTGTTTGGAGCAGAGGGTTCCACTTCAGACACGGGCTGCTACCGCATCCAGCCTCCCTCTGAGTTTTATCCGCTGGTGATACCCTTCCAAATGGAGGGGGATAACTGTGAGTTCCCTTGGGACCTTCCGGCAGACTACCAGAAGGCTGTGGAGGGCAGAGAGAAGGCGATAGAGGAATGGCAGAAGACTGTGAAGGAAGCACACTTGAACAAGTGAGTCCACTTTTCTGTTCCTTTTAAGGCTAGAAGTAGAGTACATATGGGCACAGGCTTTGTGATAAACCCAAATTTTAGAAACAGACATTGTGGTACGTGCAATGTAAACAGATTTGTCCATTTTAATGCATTCTAGATCTGTGGCATCACGCTAGTCGATATATATTTTTATTATAAAATTTTTATATTTATTTTTGCTTAGACAGATGCATGCTATTTGGGATTATACTAAACACAAATTTTCTGCAAATGCAGTAGGCATATATAGTTATTAATTTAAAAAAATATATTTTTTACAAAGATTAATCATATTTCAAGATAAGTCCTAGCATTATTAGCATTTTTCAATGGGACATGAAATTGTAATGTAACTCCATAATAATAACCTGGGCAATAAGTTTGTTCTTTTGAGACATTCAGTAGTGATGTAATGCATCTTTGTTGTCTTAAAGGGTTCAGAGGCGGCAGTTTCAGGCCTTAGTGGAGCAGAAGTTTCATGAGTGGTTGCTCGAGACGGGACAAAGACAAGAGCTTGACAGTCTCCTCCCTTCTGCCCTCACCCCCTCCACCTCTGTGGACCACAGGCCTTCAAGCCACACTTCCAACTCTGGACTAAATGTACTGAAAGATCAACCACCTGAACAAGGAATGGGACAGGCGCCAACTGTTTGCTAAGAGAACAGCTAAACAATCAAAAAACTCTTTCCAAAAACTGATTCTCAAACATTAGTGCTCTTCTGGTATGAAGGCTGTCAAAAACAATCCATGTATAGAAACAATGCTGTATTTTGAAAATGACATTGTGTCCTTTCATACTGTTGAAGTCTAGAGAAATCTATGCTGGATTAGTTTGTAGAGTTGCTGTAGTGTGTATTATTGCTGCAGGTGTCTGATAGTTTAAGCATTATGTTACTTTCCGTTATAGGACACCAGTTATTCCAGAGCTTGATATGTATAAAATGTCACCATAAGGGAGTCGTTATTTAATTTAAATCGGAAAGGGGAACGATTACTGTCCTTATATGAGTTTAGAGGGAACAGGGAATGAGAATTGTTGTGTATTGTAATTATTGACAAATATGTCATATGCTCAACTGGTACATGGTGTAACACATACATTCACTGAAGAGTTATTGTCTCCTGAAATCTCATGGCCAGTATGAATGTGTATATTTCTCTTTTGCTGTATGTATGTTCACAATGCCTTACACTGTAATTGCACTATTACTGTATGTTCGCAATACAGATTTCAACAACGCTGTCACTTAAAATGTCTCTTGGATGTATTCATGGCATACGTGAACATTTTAAATGTTTGTATGAGCATTTTATTTGTACTACTAGCAAGTCAGAACTGGTTTGGGTGTTTAATAAACAAGCACTATTTTTATATTCCATTTCAGCTGAACAGTAGACTCCAGTAGACTTTAGACTCCATGAAAATTGGACATTGTGACCATACCAACGCCCGCCTTTCTTTTGAGCTTTAATGGTCATATTGAAAACATAGCACATTGGCTTTCTGAATGGAATATTTGAGAAATTAGTTTTTCATATTTCCTCCAATTATGGTAGTGTGTGCAGTCTAGTACTTTAATAGTTCTGAATTTGACTATGTAACTTCAAGCATTGATAAAGTACATTCTCTATGCAGCAGTACTATTTTAGTATTTATATATATATAGCTCTGGAAAAAAATTAAGAGACCACAGTGGTGTTTCCAGAGCTCTATATATATATACAGGTGCTGGTCATATAATTAGGATATCATCAAAAAGTTGATTTATTTCACTAATTCCATTCAAAAAGTGAAACTTGTATATTATATTCATTCATTACACACAGACTGATATATTTCAAATGTTTATTTCTTTTAATTTTGATGATTATAACTGACAACTAAGGAAAATCAGTATCTCAGAAAATTAGAATTTTGTGAAAAGGTTCAATATTGAAGACACCTGGTGCCACACTCTAATCAGCTAATTAACTCAAAACACCTTTAAATGGTCTCTCAGTCTAGTTCTGTAGGCTACACAATCATGGGGAAGACTGGTGACTTGACAGTTGTCCAAAAGACGACCATTGACACCTTGCACAAGGAGGGCAAGACACAAAAGGTCATTGCAAAAGAGGCTGGCTGTTCACAGAGCTCTGTGTCCAAGCACATTAATAGAGAGGCGAAGGGAAGGAAAAGACGTGGTAGAAAAAGTGTACAAGCAATAGGGATAACCGCACCCTGGAGAGGATTGTGAAACAAAACCCATTCAAAAATGTGGGGGAGATTCACATAGAGTGGACTGCAGCTGGAGTCAGTGCTTCAAGAACCACTACACACAGACGTATGCAAGACATGGGTTTCAGCTGTCGCATTCCTTGTGTCAAGCCACTCTTGAACAACAGACAGCGTCAGAAGCGTCTCGCCTGGGCTAAAGACAAAAAGGACTGGACTGCTGCTGAGTGGTCCAAAGTTATGTTCTCTGATGAAAGTAAATTTTGCATTTCCTTTGGAAATCAGGGTCCCAGAGTCTGGGGGAAGAGAGGAGAGGCACACAATCCACGTTGCTTGAGGTCCAGTGTAAAGTTTCCACAGTCAGTGATGGTTTGGGGTGCCATGTCATCTGCTGGTGTTGGTCCACTGTGTTTTCTGAGGTCCAAGGTCAACGCAGCCGTATACCAGGAAGTAGAGCACTTCATGCTTCCTGCTGCTGACCAACTTTATGGAGATGCAGATTTCATTTTCCAACAGGACTTGGCACCTGCACACAGTGCCAAAGCAACCAGTACCTGGTTTAAGGACCATGGTATCCCTGTTCTTAATTGGCCAGCAAACGCGCCTGACCTTAACCCCATAGAAAATCTATGGGGTATTGTGAAGAGGAAGATGCGATATGCAAGACCCAACAATGCAGAAGATCTGAAGGCCACTATCAGAGCAACCTGGGCTCTCATAACACCTGAGCAGTGCCACAGACTGATCGACTCCATGCCACGCCGCATTGCTGCAGTAATTCAGGCAAAAGGAGCCCCAACTAAGTATTGAGTGCTGTACATGCTCATACTTTTCAGTTGGCCAAGATTTCTAAAAATCCTTTCTTTGTATTAGTCTTAAGTAATATTCTAATTTTCTAAAATACTGAATTTGGGATTTTCCTTAGTTGTCAGTTATAATCATCAAAATTAAAAGAAATAAACATTTGAAATATATCAGTCTGTGTGTAATGAATGAATATAATATACAAGTTTCACTTTTTGAATGGAATTAGTGAAATAGATCAACTTTTTGATGATATTCTAATTATATGACCAGCACCTGTATATATATATATATATATATATATATATATATATATATATATATATATATATATATATATATACAAAGTGACTGATGCTGGTTAAGCTCTGCAAATACATGATAGAATCGGCATCTTTTAAGCCACCACAGCAACATCTCTAATCAAGGGGGTGGGGGAACGGATTCCAACGGATTCCAGTCATTGGATTTTGTACCCCTAAAGTTTCTTACACTTGGAGGTTTTAATATTTATCAAACTGATGCTGGCTGTCTCATGCCGATAGCCTTCACTGTAAAATCCAACAGTGATTCTTACTAAGATTTTTTAGTAAACTTTACTTAATGTCCAATAATTTGTTGAACTTACTTAAAACAATTTAGTAATCTGAACTATTTGCATGCTATGCCTTTGTTACTTAGAAAACCCAAGTAAACATTACTTGACTGGTTTGAGTACCAAAAAAAAACAAAAAAACAGGCAGGCAGGCGGGCCGGCGGGCGGGCAAAAGGTTTTTGAGGCGGGGCAATTTTTAAGAGACTTTTTACTCATTTCCTCCACTTCCACTCACCATTATTGTGATTAATGTTCCGTTTGGTCGGGCACTTGGAACTTCATTCATATTATTATAACTCTCTTCCTATTGATGCAGCGATGCAACAAGAAATCATAGCTATCTGATTTCAAAGGAAGGAAAGTAATACATATACACACATACATATATATACATTTATATATATATTTGTGAATTAATGATATATAAAATAACTTTAATTCATGTCAAATAATTATCTTTTAACATTTTTTGCTAACACCTATCGCATAAACTTTCAATTGGGTTGATATTATGCCTCTATATTTGTAACAATATTTTGCAATTAACCATGCTTGAGTCACACACACACTTCAACATTCAGCATGCGAACCACAACAATGGTAACAAGGTTTTTTTATTATTATTTATTTTTATTTTTATTATTAATAAGACCTTTACTATTTTATTTGCTGTTGTTATTGGGGTTATACTGACAAAAGACAAATGGTAAAATAAAGCCAAAAATAGTAAAACAAAGCAAATAATTTATTCATGCCGCAATGCACTCTGGGAGCTGAACTGAACTTTTGGGAGTTGGCTGAACTTTTGAAATTGAGTTACTTGTACTCAAGCTTTATGGTAACCTCTACAAATACACAAGTTAACTCTACAAAGTAGTAGTAAGTAGTATCAAGTAAAAAATTATGACCTAATTTGCTTGAAAATTTTGAGGCAATCAGTTTCCACAGCTTTTCTAAGTAAAGTCAACTTGTTACTTTTTACATTGTTGTAGGCATCACACTGAAATATAGTGCTGACATATAGTGTTTCGTGGACCCCCCCTCTCCAACTTTGCTTCCTTCCAACATATTGTCTTATCATTATAAAAGACAAAAATGCCAAAAAAAATCTTTAAACCGATGCTGGTTAAGCTCCATCCACACACAGAATAGAATCTTTTAAGCCACTACATCAACATCTCTCATCATGGGGGAGGGGGAACGGAAACTGACAGCTGGATTGTTTGCCATCGGATTCCATTCCCCCCATGTTTCTCACACAATGAGGTTCTAATATTTACAAAACTGATTATGGCTAGCCTGCCCCGATAGCCTTGTGGGCATCACGCTGACATATAGTGCTGTTGTGCTTTGGGCGACTTGAGTTTGAGTCCCGGCTTGTTAACCTTTCCTGATCCCGTCCCCCTCTCTCTCCAACATTGCTTCCTCATGAAATCCCTCTTTTGGATGGAACTCCAGTCCCCCAGCCCTATCGCTGGATTCACCTTTCACAATATGAGGCAGTGAGAGCTCACATTAAAAAAATTGTTAGATAGCCAAATAATTAGGGAAAGTAGTAGCCTTAGTCTCCAACTGTACTAGTACAGAAGAAAGATGGGGGTCTTCGAATGTGCGTGGATTATCGGCAGTTAAATACAAAAAACAGAAAAGATGCTTTTCCATTGCCACAGATTGAAGAGTCTTTGGATGGTCTTACCGAGGCAAAATGGTTTTCAACTTAGCCAGTGGTTATAGTCAGGACGAGTTTGCTGAAAAGGATAGGGCTAATACCACTTTTTGCACCCCATTTGGAATTCTATAGGATGCCATTTGGGTTGTGCAATGCTTCTAGCACATTTCAGCGCCTCATGGAGCATATGTTTGGATGTCCAACATGGACATAGTGTGTATTTAAACTATTATATTGCATATGCACACGCACCCGGCCATCCATGTAATGTAAAAGAAAAAGTGATTCATCAGACCAGGCCACCTTCTTCCATTGCTCCATGGTCCAGTTCTGATGCTCACGTGCCCACTGTTGGTGTTTCCGTCTGTGGACAGGGGTCAGCATGGGCACCCTGACTGGTCTGCAGCTATGCAGCCCCATACGCAACAAACTGCGATGCACTGTGTATTCTGACACCTTTCTATCAGAACCAGCAGAACCTTAACTTCTTGAGCAATTTGAGCTACAGTAGCTCGTCTGTTTGATTCAGACCACACGGGCCAGCCTTTCCTCCCCACGTGCATCAATGAGCATATGGGATATATTTATATGGAAAGTTCCAATTTCTAACAGATTTCATATATGTTTTTACTTTATATTAATATATATTCCATATATTGATATATTTCATATATGTACATATATTACATTTCAGTATGGGAATCCAGCCGCCGGAATCTGGTCCTCAACCTTTAGTTTATTTTTCATTTTAAGTATTTTTTTCCCCCTTGAATATATATATTTTATTTTATTTAGCTTTATTTCAATTACTGAAAAACATTTGAAATATCTTTAGTTTTAGTTAACAATAACAGCTCTGGTACGCAATATAATAGTTTAAATACACACTATGTGCACCATGTTGGCATTGTTGTACTGTTAAGCAAGCACAATTTAACCTTAAGGAACAACGGTTTTAGTACGGCACTTACATTTCAAAAGAGCTGATCACAGTGCTCAAAACGTTTTGAGTTTGATGACTCCTTATTTCTCTCTGCGTTACATTTTAAATGGCTGCACACTTCATAATCTTACCAAATACAACTGGGTGGTGTTCTCAACTGTATCATGAATACTAAGTATTTATACATTTGACTCATCACACATAATGCTTGTTGCTTATTTTGTAGTAGGGAAGTTTGCATATTCTGACACAGGGTATGTTTACCATACTTTAATTTATTAAACACAATGTTTCACTGTAGATTTGTCATTTAAAACCTAAATGATCACTGCCTGTTCATGAGTCTATATGCAAACCACTCACATTTTCTCCAGATTTAGTTTAGTTAGTTGGTTAATTTGCCAGTGGCTGTGCTGTTGAAAAGAGCTGAGCCAGGGTAATGGGTGCCATTCAGCATGGCATGGCAATCCAATGAGTCTGGGCTCTTTATTTGGCAGTGCTCTTGGCATCAGGTGCTGGCCAGTGTGCTGCGTTTGTTGTGGTTCAGGTTGGTCCAGTTGTGGGATGCAGTGGTGAATGAATACCTGTGCCAGGCTAGTCATTATCCTTTAATCCCCATTTGCTTTTCTGGAAAAAACTTGAATAGTGCTAGAATCACTGACTCGATTTTTGGATCTCATTTTCATGACAAAGTGAATATCTGGCCCTCCCCTCCACCTCATTTTGATGTTGGGAGCTGCATATTTAAACAGCCCCATAAACATTCACTCTGGACTTGACAACTTCCCCAGACAAGCTTTAAAACAATATTCAAGATGGGCAGGGTGAGTAGAAAATCACTTGAATTTATGGAAAAGAGTATTTTTTTTCTACTTGAATGTGATGCCTAAATGATGACACTGACTTTTAAAACTATTTTTGATAGGAAATCCCCTTTTCTAAATGTCTTGGCTTGCAGTCAGTTAGGTTTAATAGGTTACGTTTATGAAACTGCCTACACATTTTTTATTGTTTTTTAATTTGTAAAGTTTTTAATTACAGCTTTAATTTTCTTTAATTACAGACCATTTTGGATTAGTTAAATTCTAAGATGATTGTTGGTGGTTTTAGATAATATTGGTTTGTTGCTGGCATACCAGACTATTAGCTGGTTAAGCTTGTTAATGTTGCAGGTAGACCAGCTGATCAATACTATAACATATTTTAATATAGACATCTTGAATATCCTCCAGAGCACATTAGTGGATACCAAAAATTGGGTAAACAAGATAAAAATGTACACTGCATGTTAGGCAACCAGCCAAAACCAGTATGAACATGGCCAAAAACATAAACTTTATTTTTTTTAAATGAAGCTAGGTTGGCTGTTCAAGTACAACAATGCCCTTCAACATCATCTTAATGTCTCTCAGATTGTGTTTTTTGAGGACAAGAACTTTCAGGGCCGCCGTTACGAGTGTGACAGCGACTGCTCCGACTTCCATACCTACCTTAGCCGCTGCAACTCTATTCGTGTGGACAGCGGCACCTGGGTGGTTTACGAGCGGCCCAACTACACGGGTAACCGGTATTTGCTAACCAGGGGGGAGTATCCTGACTACCTGGGCTGGATGGGCCTCAATGACTGTCTCAGTTCCTGCAAGATTATCCGCTTTGTAAGTTCAACTAATACTGCATCCAGCAGTGTGCATTACTGACATTAAGCTTTCAAATACTTAAATTGTTTATACGGATTGGAATAGATATGATTTGCTGTGTTTTTAGACTGGGCATAATAATCAAGCTGTTTCACAATGCTGTGCTAGAATTGATTTCAATTTACTGGGTTAAAGCATAATAAAACCATGGGACAGTAGCTATGAGTAGTGTAAGGTCATACATAGACCTTTTCTGACTGTTACGTCCTATTAACTAATTAGGCCACAGGGCTTTTGCCAATAGATCAATTTCCATATGGCCTGCTGTATTTGATTCAACTTTTGTTAAAAGATCACACTTGTATGTGTAACGTAAGTAAACATTCAGCTTGTTTTAATCAATGGACCACACACAGGACTAAATTACATTTCAGGTCAATATAATTGTCTTTAATTTAGTTTGTTTTGATATTACAGGCCATCTTCTCCGACACTGACACAACTCATATAAAAAAGTATGACATGTTGAATCCATAAAATAGCAGTACAGATTCTGCCATGAAGGCATGTATACTATAAAATATTTGAATATATATCTTAAATTCTCCGTAGCAAATCAGTCAAATTAGGCAAACAAAATAAAATGTACATTCATCTACAAAACATGCTTATGAAGGTTTTCAAGTTTTATATGTTGTTTATTGACATTCACAAAACTGGTGTCATTTATCCTAACCCCAACCCTTGTACACAAATATTCCCAAACCCACCTAACCCATGCAGACGAGTGGAATGCAGTACAAGGTTCAGCTGTACGACAAGCCCGACTTCACCGGCCAGGCCATAGAGTCCATTGAAGACTGTCCATCTGTGGTGGAGAGGTTCCGTCTGAGAGAGGTCCATTCCTGCAAAGTTCTAGATGGTTACTGGATCTTCTACGAGCATCCCAACTATCGTGGCCACCAGTACTTCCTGGAGAAGGGCAACTACCGCAAACCAGTAGACTGGGGCGCAGTCTGTCCCACCGTACAGTCTTTCCGTCGCTTCACGGAGTGATGTTCCTATGTCACAATACTTCGGCTATTTGGCTGTGACACAAATCGGTTCTGGCTAAAATAAAGTTTGGCTGGAGACCCACTAATTGTGATCTGACTAATTTGAATAGCAAAGTATTGATCTTAGATCCACAGTTACAGGGTGTAGATTGAGGTGAGTTCCAAATGAGAAGCAGTTTCCTCCTCCACCAATGAGCACCATCTCAGTCCCCTCAGAGTCTAGCAGCTCAGAGCAGAATGAATGCAGCATAAGAGGCCAAGGCACAGACGACTGAAATATAAAACAAGAACAATGATAAATCATGACAAATATTTATGGAGGTTAATGAAAATTGCTATGCATTTTAAAAATATGGGTTTCCAAATGTGTATTAGTTTGTTTTTTAAATAGGAAAACTGGGGATCATTGAAAATTACTTTAATTAGTCAGCTACAGGAATTAAAACAATACAATATTTATGTCTTCAGGTGGCTTACATACAAGTAAAAATCCAGATATATTTTCTGACTTTAAGAATTTAATGATCTCCTTGACTTATCTAGGCCTGGAAATCACACAATTCCCTAATATTTCCAGGTTTTCCATGACCACAGAGACCCTTTATAAAACAGCAATGACAGCTGTTTATTTTTAATTTAATTTAATTTATTAATATTAATTCATCAAACAATTAATTCATCAAAGTAATATAGTTCATAAGTCTAAAGGCCTGATAACCATAACCATAACCATAAAGATTTAAAAATCGTGAATCGTAAAAAAAAAGTGAATAGCAGAGTCCACACCACAATTATAAAGATGATGACACAGAGCAACGATACGGTTGAGATCACTTTCAGAGCGTTTTTCTTCCAGCTGATGAATGATAAAATCATAGACAGCCAATGAAAATCCATCCAGCTTGAAAACATGCAAACAACTGCAGCTCAATCTTAGGATAAACAATGTTATTGTCTATTGGTGTCGATAGCATAGCAACATCCTGCATTATAACAGAATTTGTGCATATGTGTTCTTTGCAACAGTAGAGAACAATCAGAATTTAGTCGAAAATATCTGTTTTATTATGCTTATTGAGTGGCTCATCCAATTATATTTTAGAGCCCAAATTGTCTATTTTATTATAAGCCATTAACCACTGCTAGAGTCCATGAGAGTAACTTACTGTTTCCAGCTGGATCTCCACACAACCCCCAGTGTTCAGATTTATTACAGCAACTCCTGGCACTCCATCAGCCTGAAGCCAAACTCCACCAACCACAACCAACTTCTCATTAATTACATGGGCTGAGTGGGAATATCTGAAAGTAGAGGCCAAGACGTGGCACATATCTTTCTTATGACACATTCTTTTCATTTCTTGAATCCCAAAAAAGTATCTTAGTCTAGACAGCAACAAAAAAAAAGCACAAGCACTAATTGAGTTTGCTACAAATAAATATCAAGTTCTGGCATGAAACTCTAGATGGCGCAGACTGATCCTTAACTCATTCGGTAGCGATCGCATCGTCATCTACATAGCACAGCTGTTGCTGTTGCATCAGCGTCCAATGAGCTGCAGCTCAACATTCAAACAAACACCGGCAGTGTTGCTGCTAGCAGTCTGCAGCTTGATTTCAGAAACCCTCCACCTTCCACAGCTCCACCTCTATAGATCTGCTACGGGGGTTATTTCATATATGTTACATGTGCAGCAGCAGCACCAGCATGTCTTACATGCTCACAGCAATGTCTGTAAATGTATTGGCAGTAGCAAGTCTTGGTACTTGCTCTGCAGCAGCAGCAGCAGTGTAGCAGATCTATTCCACCAAGAACAAATACATTAACATTGCCATATCCATTACCATGCCAATCTCTCCGAGAGTTGTCTTGACAGAACTTTGGGAAGTACATTTTAAACATTTAAAAAAAAAAACAAACTGGGAGTAAATATGGTCTTCCTAGAAATACATAACAATAAGTAATTCATTATATATTGAAAGAAAGAAAGAAAGAAAGAAAGGAGTGGTTTTGAACCTGGGCACTGGAGGTGGATGTAACTTCTTTGTCTCCCAGCAGAAACCTGATGATGTGGGTCTCAGGTAAAAAGCATCACCAAGAGGTCTTCCTCCTTTCCCTAAACCTCCAAACATTATAAGCCCCCCTTCATAGGGACAAGCTGAATGGGAATGACGGGCTTCCGGTACGGTCCCAACAACTGTAATCTAATTGAGAAACACAAAAGATCCTCTTAACAATCACCCTCCAGCTGTGAAGGCTATTTCAAAATATAGGCAGGAACATTATGCTGCTATTACAAGATAACTTAGCCAAAATATATGCAGGGCATTTACACTACCATTCAAAGTTTGAGGTAAGTTTTTTTTTAAGAAAGAAATTAATAATTTTCAGCAAAGATGCATTAAACTGTCAAAGGTGACAGTAAAGACATCTGTAATGTTTCAAAAGATTTCTGTTTCAAATAAATGTACTTTTGGACAGCAATTTTGTTCTTCCTATTCATCAAAGAATCATGACAAAAATGATCATGGTTTCCAACAGAATTTCAAGCAGCACAACGGTTAAACATTCATAATAATAAGAAATGTTCTTGATCACAACATCAGCATATTTAATTTGCTAATGATAATTTATGAAGGATGTGTGACATTGAAGACGAGTTTATTTTACTGGTAAAATTTACTGGTTAATTACTGAGGTGAGGAATTACTGGATAATTACTGGTTTTACTGTTTTTTATCAAATAAATGTATACTTGGTGAGCATAAGACTTTCTTTCGAACATAAATTATATTATTATTATTTATTTATTTACGCCATGTCAGCAACAAGGCTATTTTCATTGCGAAAACAGAATAAACAACATAGTTCATACATTTAACTATCAAACATAAAAATACCCAACTTTTAAACAGTACTGTACCCTTTCACAGATGGGGCAATCCCTGTATGCACTGCTCAGTAAAAAATAGAATAGATGGAATCAAGTGTTGACAATTTTCAACGCTACGAAGTACTACTAATATTACCATTACAAATGTACAATTTCACCCAATTGTGTTATTTATTGTTTTGCTTAGTGTATTGTGGCATTGATTTAAGCAACATTTGTGAACACCAGACTCATCGTCCAATTGTATGTATGTTTTCATTAATACGTGCCTCAGTCCAGTGCTTGTCCTCCAAACACAGGAAATGTGCGTCACCTAGAACTGCATCCTTCTCTGTACGTCCTCCAAACACAAATAGAAATGTCTTATCTGGAATGATATGTTAATAAGAAGTTAATTTTTTGCTCCTTACAATGCAAATGAAAAAAATAAAAAAATAAATAAACTCACCATTATAGCATAATAAGTTCGATGTGTGTCTCCATCGTGGCTTTGGACCAGTGCCGGAACAAACCATGTTCTTAAATGACAGCTGTACAGCACTTTGCTGATCACTGAGGTCAAAGGTCACCCACACAATGCTACCTGTTGGATTGAGTGGAGAAGTTCTGCCACCAAAGAGGACCACTCCACCACCAGGCATAGAGGTCAACGTCTGATAAAGACTCACCACTAAGGAGAGGAAATATGAAACAAAGATATGCATACATACATAATAAGCTTATCACTACACCGGACTGTTATAAATTGAACATACCTTTCGAACCTTACAGATTTCCATATCACCTCACAATGTATTAATAAAAGCAACTTGCAACTACTATAAATATGTCCAGTGCTATCCGCATAAATACAGTGCCCTCACATAAAGCGATACATGCTATATAGCAAAGCTAATATCAACTGTTTGATTGTTGATATCACTATATGCAAACCATTCTGTTGCCCACTTATAAACTGCTAAATCTGTACAATAAGGCATAATAAGGTATTATAAACATTAACATTATGAATTTCTGTAAAGCTACTTTGAAACACAATGTGTTTGTGAAAAGCGCTATACAAATAAAATGTATTTGAGCTGACAAAATGAGTTGTTTACTAATCTGCAAATCAAACAGTTTATTTAAGAAAACCATTAGCACTCACCTCTGTCTCCATGAGCCTCCACACAGGCACATTTCCAGCCACCCTGCTCTTTGATCAAAACCCTTGCTACGGTGTCTCTTCCGCTTCTCCCACAGCCTCCGGTGAGAAGGATGGTTCCAGGGGCCAGTACGGCAGAGGCCATACCGACAGCTTCTATACACGGAGACCCACACATGGGCTGAATGACCAGAGGAGGATGCTCAGCCCATTGAGGAGTCATGTTTGGGATGGAGGGCACTAGAAGTGAAAAGAACACATGCATCTCTGCATCATACCACCTCACCTAGTGATACATAACACAAATATCTCACCAATACTTACACTTCGGTAGCGTAAGAAGGGCATGGTCAGTCACAGAGCCGTTGGAGGCTGAAAGGATGAAGTAATGAGAACATTTCTGGTGCCATTCCTGATATTATGAAGATAAACACAGGTCTGGGCATTAGGCATTTGATCAGATTCCGTGGTCATATTGGGATCATTCAAAAGTCTTTGCTGGGAATAGGGCCGTTTCCTCACCTCAAACTCATCAAAAGGCTCCAGTCCCTCGACTCTCTGCCTCTCATCTTCAGGAAGAAGGTCAAAGTAGAACTGGTTCATATCCAGACAGACACATTTTTCCCAGCCCTGTGGCAAATAAAGATCAGTTACCTGTCTTACTGAAAATCTGATCTATCTACACTACTGTTTAAAAGTTGGTGAGATTTTTGAAAGAAAGGTGTCCTTGTTACAGTGTATTTATACATTTAAGTACTGAGTAATATTAACAACGTACTTACTATAGAGTTATGGTTATGATTAGGCTGGGTTTTAGGGTTAGTTGCATGTAATTATGCATCATTTACTGTTATTACTATAGTAACTACATGTAACATGTAACAAGGACATTGTAAAATAAATTGTTATTGAAGTCTTTTTTATGCTCACTAAGGCTGCATTTATTGGATCAAAACTACACTAAAAACAGCAATATTGTGAAATATTATTACAATTGAATTTAAAATATTTTAATTAATAAATATCTATAATTTAAACAAAAAATTAAAATGTAATTTATTCATCTGATAGAAAAGCTGAATTTTTAGCAGCCATTACTCCAGTCTTCAGTGTCAAACGATCCTTCAGAAATTATTATAATATGCAGACTTGCTGCTCCAGAAACATTTCTTCTTATTATTAATGTTGCTTAATATTTCTGGGGAAACAGATTTTTTTCAGGATTCTTTGATGAATGGAAAGATCAAAAGAACAGCATTTACTTTGAAATATAATTGTTTTATAATATTAAAAATGTGTTTACTATTTGAAATAGATTATTTATACATTAAAAATTTTATTTACTTTAATTTTTGATCAATTTAACGCATCTTTGCTGAATAAAAATATTAATTGAATTATTAATTTAAAAAAAAAAACACTGACACCTATCTTTTTTTAACAGTAGTGTATGTAGGTTCTATCTTTGTTTGTATCTCTTTAACTCTCTTCAATTTTCAGCATTCAACATATATTAGGCCAATGCTATCTTCAAAAATAGACAAAAGCTAATTAAAATAATTTCATTTATGTTTACAAAATGTATTTAAAAATATCTATAAAGTTATTATATACAGTGAGCCAGTCATTATCATAAAATACACCTGACACTTCAGGTCAGGTCTTACTCACTCTGAAGATGTTTATGCTGAATAATAACTGGTGACATTATCCCGCTTATTACATGGCTACATACTAAAATACATAAATAAATAAATCGGCATTAAACATTAATTTGAGGTATACCTTCTGTTTGAATCTCTGTGTCTGAGCAACAGTGTGTGGATATTGTTTGAGAGCATGTATGGTAGAGTTGAGCTTCAGGAAGTGGTTCTGCATGACCCTGCCAAATGGGTCATCTGGGTGGATCTGTTCATACATCACAAACATAGACTGTGGGAGGAGTTTGGCAGTCCAGCCAATCACAGCATCTGACCTAGAGAAAATCACCAAAATAAAGAGAACTGCAAGTTAAAAATGCGCCAACCAGTTTGCTCAAAAGTTAATATGGCCTCTTTTTTTGTTAAACAGGTATAGTACAAAAATATAAGGAAACTATTGGACAGAAAAGCATTGAGATCAGGACATGTTGCAGTTGGGACTCGAACCTGCATCTACGATATGAGCACCAAGGTTCAAGTGCTAATTGTTGCACCACGTTGAATTCACATCCTCACCATTGAGTTTCCATATAAGTCAGCACCACCTCTGACAAGACGAGTGTGGGAGCGTCCCACTGCAGCCCAGCTCCGCTTAGAGCTGCCTCCACCTTCTGCTCCTTCCTCACATCCACACCAATGAGATTATAATGACCACTTCTGATGAACACAGCATCTACACATGGGCAAGAAACAAGTCCTAACTAAACTCTATCACATTTTAGGACAAAATACAGAGTTGCAGAAGTTCACTTGGAAGATTTGCTCATATATCTATGATAACACAGTTTATATACTGTACAGTTTAAGTGGTTGTATGTTTTGTTATGAATACAGTGAATGTCCTACTAGTCTGCTGATTTGAGACAGTCTCCCAATCTGGCAATGTGTCCTTCAGACAAGCATTGCTATTGATTAAGTCAGCCTTGCGTCTGGCAACTTCTGGAAAGTCAACCTCAAAAACTGTGACACCTCCAAGAGCACCCTCTGCATGCAGCCGGAAAAACAGGGAGTCAAACCCTGCTCCTAGTGACAGAATCTGAGATTAAGAGGAGGATATGATCAGGGCATTCTTTTTTTCCACTCGTACACATACACACAAAACAAAGATATTTCATCCCACCTGTCTCCTCGAGCAGGATTTTGTAGCATGGAAAAACTGATTCATACAATGATCCACTGCTTTCCAGCGCACATAATAACCTCTGAAAAAGAAAGATACACACATCACAGATAACACATCAGTTGTATGAGAATATAATCACTGAAAGAGCAAGAACTCCTAAACATTTACCTATTAATCAGTGGAGCTCTTCTTGACACCTTGCACACAAAATGTTTGAGGAAGTCATCATGGAAGTAGCCCTGTGCCGCTGCTGACACCTTACTGACCACACTGCTGTCATTGGTCCCCTGCACCTGAGAATAAAGTCATAGAATAGATTGAATAAAAAATTAATAGAATAAAGTCCTGGGAGTTTGGAGCAATAATGACAGCATTTTCCTTTTTGGGTGACAATATATACCTTTAAGTTCCTAATTATTTTTTGTTTTGAATTACAGACTTCAAGGCACTATGGTAACGTTACATGACCAAAAAACATGACATGCCATAGTATTGGCTCTTTTTGTTAGTGGTATATCATTTTCACTGCCATATTTGACCTTTAAAGTTCAAGTAAAAGTAAATGAACCCCAACAGAATACAAACACTGGCAAACTCACAGCAGCATCTTTTCCTTGCTCTCTCTTACTGTTTATTGGCATCTCTCTGAACACACGTGGAAGTCTCACCGTAGAAACAACAAGGAAGCTCCACAGCGGAAGAGGGTGCGCATAACAAAAGCGTTTCAAATGTAACCTCACACAAAATAATTTCGAATTAAAAAATATAAACCTGTATAGTTTGCATACACCCCCCTGGTCGGTATACTAAACAGTGGTACTGAAACACAGCATAATGGGTATTTAACACATATTGTTGTTGTTTTTTATTTAAATGTATTTATTCTAATATTTTTCGAGCTATTTATTTGACATATTTAACACAATAACTTATTTCAATAATTAATACGTAATAATAAAATTTTATGGAATTGTTATAAATGATATAAATTTTTTATCGTCTCTGGACTTTTCAGCAACATCCCGTGCGTCATTTCCGCTGACCGTTAGCGTGATGTACTAAACAAACTTGTTCTGTTCTAAACAGGAGGGCAATTTAAGGTTTGAGATGGTTTTTTTCTCTATCGTTCAGCTTTTTATGTTATTTGTTTTACTGGAAGTATTAATATAACGGCATATTTCCATATGCTGAGTCCCGGTATTCTAATATTAAACTGTAGTGAGCTAAATTACTCTTTCAGATTGTTTTAGTTCGATTCAGCGCATTTATTTCATACATTCAGATTATTATGCACTTGTAGATAATGTCTGTGACTAATGAATGTTAAGTGTCTCTTCTTTCTTAAACTACAGTGGCTGAAACTGGGTAAAGATTTGAATCTTAAAATGAGCTCCCTCACATTTGTATACAAGCTATCTTTTAACTTGATTCACTGTTTGTGTTTTTATATGAAAACGCAGCTCAAATCAGCTTCTGATTCTTTTAATGGTTTCTAGCTGGGCCAAACTGGTCATTTATGTTCTTTGCTTTCTGTATGGTTAATCAGACGATCATCTTGGTCCAGCATGGCATGTTCGACCAGCAACAAACGGCCTCCCAGAAAAAAACTTGATGTAATAAATTGAACGTTGATATTGTGAATCTATTTGAATGTCATTAAGGTAATGTTATCTAGTTGGCTAACATAAATTGATCATAGATTAAAATTGTGAGAATGAATTCTCTTGGGGGCATTAGCTACAAGGAGTTATAATTGAACAATGAAATAATAATGAATATTGTTAATAAATCAGTAATTTATTGCATTTATAATGTCATTATTACAGTATAAAATGCGTTTATGAATGTATAGCTGTCTTGAGGTTACATGAAAATAAAAAATTTGTTCTGACAAATATAAAAAATATCTAGTAGCTATTTATCAGATTTGTGGCAGGGCAAGTTAATATCTGTAAAGTGCTACCATTTTCTCTAACAAATAGAACTCTTGACATTTGGATGCAATTATGCAGTTTTTGGATCATATGTACAGCTGATCTCTCTTTTTTCTGTTCTTCCACTTTCAACAGACCTCCCTCCTGGTATCCCAAAGGCATCCACCTGATCACTGTCTTGCATACCAGCAGAGCTGATCTTCCAATGATAATCCACTTTCGTTCTTCCTAAGTACACATTCTTTGTCTTGAAATACCTCCACCTCTCCTGCTTTTGCTGTCTCTCTATCCCTCCCTTTTAGTTCTACTCGTTTCCTCCCCTCCATCATGACTGAGCCAGAGCTGCTCACAGAGGTCCCTGCCTCTCTTAAACGTCTGGCCAAGCAAGTTGTCCGGGGTTTCTACGGCATTGAGCATGCTCTTGCGCTGGACGTGCTGATCAGAAACCCTTGCGTACGTGAGGAGGACATGCTGGAGCTGCTCAAATTCGACCGCAAGCAGCTGCGCTCAGTTTTGAACACTCTCAAGGCTGACAAGTTCGTCAAATGCCGTATGCGCGTGGAGACAGCGCCTGACGGCAAGACAACGAGGCACAATTACTACTTCATTAACTACCGGCTGCTGGTTAATGTGGTGAAGTACAAGCTGGACCACATGCGCAGACGCATTGAGACGGATGAACGGGACTCGACCAACAGAGCCTCCTTCCGCTGCCCCTGCTGCACGAACACGTTCACTGACCTCGAGGCCAATCAGCTGTTTGACCCCATGACTGGTGAGTATGAGAGGGAAACTGCGGGACAGAGTTGGAAAGTGGGAGATTAGCAGAATTATTGTATTTATTTCTGGTTTTCCTGTTGCTTGAATGTTGTAAACGTATGCCGAAGCTGTCCTTCAGGGACGTTTCTAAAAGATTTAATTAATTTGGCATTAGGGTGGGACTTTATGATACGGTACATTAACCTACATGTACAGTATAGAAAAAACTACAACTATATTAGTGGGCACAACTGCGTTACTTGTTTTGCACATACACTACCATTCAAAAGTTTGGGTTCAGTATGATTTATTTTTAAAGAAATTAATGTTTTTATTCATCAAGGACAGATTATGTTAGAGCCATCAAAAGTGCCCGTAAAGACATTTATAATGTTTCAAGAGATTTCTGTTTTAAATAACTGCTGTTCTTTTAACATTATTTTATTCATCACAAAATCCTTAAAAAAAAATTAATGGTTTTCACAAAGAAAGTGTTTTTAACATTGATAATAATGGGAAATGTTTCTTGAGGACCAAATCACCATATTTAGAATGATTTCTAAATGGTCATGTGACACTGAAGAAAAATTCAGCTTTGCCAACAAAGGAATACATTTCATTTTAAATGTACATTAAAATAGAAAACCGTTATTTTAAATTCTAATAAAATTTCACAATATTAGCGTTTTTTACTGTAGCGTTTTTACAGTTTTACTTTACAATTAGAAAATGCTCTCCAATCAAGAAGTGTATTACTTGCACTCACTGGAGTTTTCATGTAGACAATAAAGCTTATAATGGGTATTTTAATTGTGTATTTTAAGTGTGTTTTTGTAAGAAGAATCCTTCTTGAATTTCTTAATACCTAGCTAATCTCAAATTTGTGGGTTTGTGTAAGAGATTCTAAACGCACGTACAGTAGGAATTGAAATTATGATCTCTGATATCTTTTTGCCCACTTGTGTAGTATTCTCTTAATGAGTGCTTAATTCGGTTAAGACGCTTGAGCTTGTCTGGCTATCACCAGACCAAGCTCAATCCTTTAAGATTGAACATTAGTCTGGGGAGTCTGCTCTGTATTTTCTACTGCACAAGAGGCGTGATCAACGGGCATAGTTCAAATGACTACGCAATGTACGCAATTGGATAATCCTTCATCCAATCAGACCAACGATCCGGGTGACGTACTTTGCAGAGAGGTTGGTAGTATGGCAAACATATCCTTTTGTAGGAATTGTTCCAGGGCAAGTTTCTGTTCTGTTTTCAAAGAAAACTTGCCTTTGAAATCTTTTAAAAAAGCAGCAACAGCGGCATCAACGGGTTGCTGCGCTTCGGTGGCCGCCATGTTGAATTTAAACAAAAAGCTGCTTGCCATTGCTTCTCTATCGTCATCGTGTTAAACCCGCCAATAGCGTGCCAGGTGGATAAGCCAGTTTGTGATTGGTCCTCGCAGATTTGTAACTAAAGCATGATAGAAAAATGTACAGGTCTCCAGCCTGAGCTGCAGGGCGAAATCAAATCGCCGGCAGATCGGGCTTGGTTTACCCAGTCTACACTTGATCCACACTGTGCAGAACTGTATGCAGACACATGATGGCAGCAGAGGTCAAAAGTTATAATGCATTCAACACACTTGAATGAATCTCACTTGGAGACTGATGCTGAATTGCATCAGTTTGCAGACAGTAATCACAGACAGAAAAGAAAATGAAACTATTTTCATAGGTTTAAAAATAAAGGTTAAAAAAATTAGCATACCGCATTGACATCATCATCATGCCTTTCTGCTTCTGTGCCTACTGTTTTACAATTCTGACTTCAACAGCTGCTGATTTATGTACTTAGTGAAGTACACACACACACACACACACACAAGAGCTGCTCTTGACGTGACTTGTGTTATAATGGTTTCAGAGATGGAGTATTTGTGAAGCTTGGTGCACTGCTAGTCATCCCTGTTTAAGCTTTTATTATGGACTGAACCCAGCAAAACCAAAGTCTGCGTTCGGTGTCTGTATGTGTGTGTGTTTATTGAGGTCCATTCCAGCAGTCTTGAGTATAATCAGTCTAACCTGTGTTTGTGTTCAGAAGGGAAATATGAGAAGAGTCTAAAGCACTGAACAGACTCAACACCACTGAACACTAAAGACTCGTCAGCACTCTGACACACAGGGACTTACCTTCATGCTCTTCAAATGCATCTTTTTTTTTAATGCACATGAAGTGTGTGTACATTCGTAAAACCTTTAAAAACCATGAAAAGAGATTTTAAACAGTGTCTGTAGGGAATTGACTCAGAATACTTAGCCCCAATCAAAAAAATAAATCAATGAATTCATCAATTAAAGGAATATTCTGGGGTATTTTCCAACCTCAGTGTATATAAGCGAACAGGAAATGTTTACAGTAATGGACTTACAATGGAAGCCTGGCAGACAAGAAAACCAGAGGGCTTTAACAGAAATCTGCAGCAATTATTAAGAAATAAAATGTGTGTAATAGGAGTTAAAGCTGTAATTGTCTTTTAAGAGACTGCTTTCTGTCGATGGAGAAATTTCTGGTTAATATGGTTGTTACAACGTATCCCCAGCATTATGTGGTTGTTAAATTTTATTTTTCTGGTATCCGCAGTCTGGTATCCGCAGAAGTAACTAGGTTTACTTTTTTAGCTGGTCATTTTTCATTTTCAGTTTAATGTTCACTGTAAAATTATTCTGTATTTTAAATCATTATGTATTTTGTGCCATGAATAGGAGTCCCGAGGAATTGAACAAACAGAACACTGTGTTTCCTTCAGTATTGTTCAGCGTAATTACTGAATCTTCAGCCCGATCAGTGTAGTCCAATTTTGACAAACGGTGATTCCTAAATAATTTACTCTTATGAGCCAGTTCTTTTCAGTGAATCAACCATACAGTGCAACCAGTACAGTTTGATTCCTGAACCAATGATTTCTATGAGCCGATAATTTTCAGTGTGTCAAAACCATACAAAGCAAAATGTTTCATCTGATTCCCAAATAAATGAGTACATGTATTGGTTGGCCACTACTCTGATTGCTATGCTTCCATTGTAAGTGTATTTATGAAGTTGAAATTAATATCAACAACATGTCACAGATGATGTACAAAGAACATTTTACCCTTAATATTCCTTTAACTATGAAATGTATCTTTCTCTTCTGTCTCTCTCCCTGAGCTCTACCTGCATTTGTACTGTATATATGTTATTGCATGGGGAATATGAAAAGTGACTTGTACCCGATAGACGGGAGGAGCTCCTGTATAGGAAGCATGTGTTTCAGAGAGTGATGGACACATTAGAGGAAATAAGAGAGAGAGTTGGAGGGCTGAGAGCAATGCCAGAGGTGAGTGATGAGTGTTAGAGGAATAGAAAGGCAGGTAAAGACCGCATGGCACGTGTTCACCCTCACCTCTGCTGAAAGCAAACTGGCAGTCAGGGAGGCAAAGCTGTTGCTAGGATACACATCAGGAGGATTGGTGAGGATAGAGCAGAAGAACGGAACGGCCAATGATAGCACCTAACCCTGTGTAGACCCTGCCATTATACACATACTTGTTTCCCATGTTCTCACCTGGACTAGTATACCTGAAAGGATTTTATAAACATGAGTTTCATGATACACAGTATTGTTTCTCCGAGTGGGCTTAAATGTGGATGTTTTGGAAATGGCTGTTCACCCTGTGCTGCTGCCTTTTTATGCTTAGGTGGCTTAGTTGCGTCTTAGAACACGAGAGTGTATTGATCTGATTGGTCAAGCGCATCAAGGTCCCCCCTCGTTGAGCAAAACAAATTGATCTATGAAAATCTCTTTGATTGGTGAGGTGTTAGGGGAGATAAGGAGATCTGACAGGGCCAGGCTTGCACAGTAATAAGTCACTCACTGATCCTATCTCGGCATGTCTTCACTCGCTCTCCTTTCTGTTATCTCCCTGTAGTCTTCCTTCCTTCTGAGTCACACGTGTGCATATAGCAGGACCATAACCACCCGATTTTCAGATTAGAGGTTAAACAGTATGGGTATTTCAATTTCTGATTAGTGTTATGTTTGGCATCTATTTCATGCTATCAGTAATCAGTAAAGGCACAAAGCAGGTGTATCATCTCTTGTCCAGCCTGTAAGTTATTTAAATAGTTCTGAAGTGTACAGGTGCTGGTCATATAATTAGAATATCATCAAAAAGTTGATTTATTTCACTAATTCCATTCATAAAGTGAAACTTGTATATTATATTCATTCATTACACACAGACTGATATATTTCAGGTGTTTATTTCTTTTAATTTTGATGATTATAACTGACAACTAAGGAAAATCCCAAATTCAGTATCTCAGAAAATATTATAAAACTGAATATTGTGAAAAGGTTCAATATTGAAGACACCTGGTGCCACACTCTAATCAGCTAATTAACTCAAAACACCTGCAAAGGCCTTTAAATGGTCTCTCAGTCTAGTTCTGTAGGCTACACAATCATGGGGCAGACTGCTGACTTGACAGTTGTCCAAAAGACGACCATTGACACCTTGCACAAGGAGGGCAAGACGCAAAAGAGACTGGCTGTTCACAGAGCTCGGTGTCCAAGCACATTAATAGAGAGGCGAAGGGAAGGAAAAGATGTGGTAAAAAAAAGTGTACAAGCAATAGGGATAACCGCACCCTGGAGAGGATTGTGAAACAAAACCCATTCAAAAATGTGGGGGAGATTCACAAAGAGTGGACTGCAGCTGGAGTCAGTGCTTCAAGAACCACTACGCACAGACGTATGCAAGACATTGGTTTCAGCTGTCGCATTCCTTGTGTCAAGCCACTCTTGAACAACAGACAGCGTCAGAAGCGTCTCGCCTGGGCTAAAGACAAAAAGGACTGGACTGCTGCTGAGTTATGTTTTCTGATGAAAGTAAATTTTGCATTTCCTTTGGAGTCTGGAGGAAGAGAGGAGAGGCACACAATCCACGTTGCTTGAGGTCCAGTGCAAAGTTTCCACAGTCAGTGATGGTTTGGGGTGCCATGTCATCTGCTGGTGTTGGTCCACTGTGTTTTCTGAGGTCCAAGGTCAACGCAGCCATATACCAGGAAGTTTTAGAGCACTTCATGCTTCCTGCTGCTGACCAACTTTATGGAGATGCAGATTTCATTTTCCAACAGGACTTGGCACCTGCACACAGTGCCAAAGCAACCAGTACCTGGTTTAAGGACCATGGTATCCCTGTTCTTAATTGGCCAGCAAACTCGCCTGACCTTAACCCCATAGAAAATCTATGGGGTATTGTGAAGAGGAAGATGCGATATGCCAGACACAACAATGCAGAAGAGCTGAAGGCCACTATCAGAGCAACCTGGGCTCTCATAACACCTGAGCAGTGCCACAGACTGATCGACTCCATGCCACGCCGCATTGCTGCAGTAATTCGGGCAAAAGGAGCACCAACTAAGTATTGAGTGCTGTACATGCTCATACTTTTCATGTTCATACTTTTCAGTTGGCCAAGATTTCTAAAAATCCTTTCTTTGTATTGGTCTTAAGTAATATTCTAATTTTCTGAGATACTGAATTTGGGATTTTCCTTAGTTGTCAGTTATAATCATCAAAATTAAAAGAAATAAACGTGAAATTTGAAATATATCAGTCTGTGTGTAATGAATGAATACAAGTTTCACTTTTTGAATGGAATTAGTGAAATAAATAAACTTTTTGATGATATTCTAATTATATGACCAGCACCTGTATGTTGGTCAAGGAGACCAGGAAATTAAAAGATGCACTTCACAACAGAGAGATCTTTTTTCAGTGAGCACTTTATTTAAAAATGCTAAAAATGTTATACCTTGTTAACCTCTAATACAGATTATTTTGTTTATTTAGAATTATTGAACTAGCAAAATCACATAAAATTTTATTTTAAGTTGTTAAAATTCTTTTATTCAGCAAAGATGCATTAAAATGATTAAAAGGGACATTTCGGTTTTAAATAAATGCTGTTATTCTAAAAATTATATTCATCAAATAATCCTGAAAAAAATGTATCATGGTTTTTACAAAAATATTAAGCAGCATATGTTTCAGCATTGATAAGAGGGTTGTTTTTTAAACACCAAATCAGGGGCCTGATTCATGAAACATTCTTAAGAATAAAATTCTTCATAACTGCCAATGTATGCTTATTTTCTAACTTAAGAAAAAAAGATAAGATATTTTGTATTGACACTGATTGATTAACTCCTGTCAAGCCAGTCATGACGAAAATAGTCTGCGTGCTTATGATAACTATGGCAATCTGAAGGCAGCGCAAAAAGACAAGCTTTGAGGTGTTTTTCATTCAACGAGTCTTTCTTAAGAAAAAAAAATTAAGATGTTCTTATGAAAATAGTTGACAACTTAAGAATTTTTCAAGAATTGCACACATTTTTATGAACTACTTAGAATTTATCTTAAAATTTTCGTGAATCTGGCATATCGGAATGATTTCTAAAGGATCATGTGACACTGAAGATGCTGAAAATTCAGCTTTGCCATTACAAGAATAAATTACATCTTAAAATATATTCAAACAGAAAATGGTCTAAATTTTAATAATATTTTACAATAATACTGTATTTTTCATCAAAAAATGCAGCCTTGTTGAACATAATAGACTTCTTTTAAAAAATCATATTAACTGCAAACTTTTGAATGGTACATGCATGGTTAATACTTAAGTTTTGTGATTGGTCAGTGATTTTCCAAAGGCTTTGCGTAAATGCTATCTGGGCATGTACTACAGATATTGCTTATCCAGTGTGAATTGCTGATGATCATTTCAGATGTTCTGTCCTGAAAACCAATCCTTTCTGAATGGGGTTTAGGTGCTGTCTTTAGAGCTTAACTTGTATTGAATCCAGAACATTTCTCCATATACAGTCATCTATACACAGTCCTTCAAAGAAGAAAAAAATCTCTGTGTTTTTATTGTAATTATTATTATTGCTTTAGCTCTGCTGTAATTGGAATCAATGTGGTACATTTGTCACAGTTGCACAGACTCATAAAAAAAAACTTTATCCTCCCTCAAATGCTGAAATGATGCTGTATTCATCTTTTAAGGGCTGATCACAAAAGTCCTTTTGTTCTTTGGGGTAGACAACTGAACAAAGCGCCGTCCTGCTTTCAAAAGAGCTCTGAATCACTGGCAAGAGTGCCATGTAATTTAAACCAGACCTATTCATATCTCATAGATAATACAAAAACTATCAACACAAAGAACCAACCCACTTCTCTCTGACAGAAGCCTTAATGTATGCCTGCACGCCAAAAGCGCTGCGCCATGTTCCTTTAGATCACTGCAACAATGTGTGTATGTGCCGCTGATGCACACTTTGCCTGAAAACAAAGATGACAACCAGAGTGTGTGCATGTGCCATATTTCTGAATTGTGTCCAGGGCTTTGGATTTGATCAACAGATTTCTTTTGGCTGGGGAGCCTCCAATGACATGTGAAAAGAAAATGGGATACCTTTATTTTATATACTAGTATTTTGTATACTATTATTTAACTATAAATTCCCTTTATCTGCAGCTGTGGGTCAGTGATTTTTTTAAAAAAATGCTTTCATCACAGTGCAAACACAATGTGAATAAGAGATTCATCGTGCACTGTGCAGTGTAGACAGCTTCATTGATTATAACAGGAGTTTTTTTTGGCAGCTTCAGTGATTATAAAGGGAGGGTTCATTGATCGATTTCTTTATCACAATTTAAATACGATTATTTTCATGCTACTAAGAAAAACAATGTGAAGTTGACCGTTTAGTCACTGGCTTAATTTACTGATGCATAAACGGCAATAAACGATTTTGAGACAAAGAACGTCTGACTGTACATTAATAATTACATATCAGAAATCACTTATCACAGATCATTAAAATTAACAGGGTTACTTACATGTTGTGGCAAACAAATAATGCTCTACTGAGAAGTTCAAACAGTTGAAAATAAAGCATCAGGATCCTTTTGAAAGCTAATGTTATTTTTAGTCCAGTGATCCTGTATTTCTCTTCTGTCCTTGTGTGAATGCGAATGCTGCCATCCGAACCCTGGTGCTCACCAAACAAGAGGACCGAGACCACTGAAAAATGGGTCTCGGCCCGCTTCCAAATGAACTCGAATGAAATATGAACACAACTCAGACCAAAGGAAAGAATGCTCAAGCATACCTGTTTTTTCTCGTCATAGTCACGATGTTACCCATCACAGTTCGGTGTACAAGCATCAGAACCGCATCTTCTCGCAGCAGATCTTCGTTTGTGTGTGCGACAGAGTTGATTCCTATTGCCGTTTTGACTCCTTTACACATTTTTTTAAGCTCTTCAGGAGTTCTCAGCTGGTCAAAATACCATCATATGTAGGCTACGCACATACAAAAAGCGCATTTAACCCAGCACAATGCATTGTTTTGGATATTCTGTAAGTTCCGTCACAAAACAGAAATCAGATTGTGAACATATCCCTATGCCTTTAGGTTCGGGTGTTAAAATACCATTGTGAACGCTAAGTGGACCAGGACAAAATTTGTATTTATTTTTTTCCGTCCAAACAAAGTGAACCGAACTAGTGTGAACTCACCTAAAAAGTTGAACTTCTTTTAGAATCCTTTTATGTGAAAGACACTGAAAAAGCGAGCGCAATGGTCAAACACATCAATCTAGTGCAAATCATGTGAATGGCCCCGAATACATCTGCTGTTTTAAGCCCTTATTCCTTAACATATACGTGATGTTTGCTTGTTTTTATAAATTCGTCTTGATATTGTCTCATCTTTATTTAGACCTTTAAAATGCAGCCTGTTATCTCTGCATTCTTTATCGCTTGTGCTTTTTCATTCCTTTTCTGTGTGTGAGAAGACAGGCAGACAGACTGACTGACCAGGAGGGCTGCGGTAAAATGTTCCCTGCGCACAGGGCTTGTCGATATTTCCTCTGGAGCTGTGTCAAATGTGATGATGACTTTTTTTTATCTTCCCTTCACCTGAATGTTATTTCTTTTCTTTTTACAACCTCTCTCTCTTTGTGCTTGTCAAATTGTTTTCTTTTTTCGCCCTCCACTCCTGCATTGGCAGAGAAGACATCTGTAGTAAAAGGGCCTAGCTGGAGGTGATTGTTTTTCAGTAGCGCTTTCACAGATTTTGTTGTCAACTTTCCAGCAAAGCTTTTAAAATGGAAATTGCGGCGAATCGTTTACTCGTTTGATTCCCCTCAAGGCCAGAAACTCGGAAGCTGTCATGCACTCAGCACAACAACATGAGATTATTTCAGTGTAAAAAACATATTGCTGGTGTGTTTGTGATATCAAAACATGAACCTGAGTAGAATGACGTTCTAGATAAAAAGCTACAATTAAAGTTAGGTCACAATATCAGCACCATCTGTGACTGGCCATTAAATGCTAAGTACACACATATGTAAAATATGTAAAGTCGTGTGTTTTATATTCAGCTAGTAGCCGGTGTACACCACACACTCATACAGAGGGCCATGCTGTGTGTGTTCTTGTCAGAAGGCTGTAAATAACTTCAGCAGCAGATGGCAAACCCGACCAGCTTCGCTTGCTGTGGAACCGCTAGTGAATGCTAGGGCTAAGTGTGTGTTTGTGAATGTTTGTCCTCTTTCCTGTTTCAATAATTTTAGATGGTCAGCAGTGGTTTTGGCTCCATCCTCTAGATGGAATTGAGTTGTAACTAATAATTAGGCCACAACCTGTTACTTGAATATATCAATTTCTGATTTTGCCTGATGCGAAGCGGTGGGTGTTTGCCTCCACGAAGTGCATTAAAATAATTTTAAAATCATTTAATGCACAGCTAGCCATGTATTATCCTGCTCATACCATGACAATTTATTGCCTTAACAATTTAAATCTGCTATTGTATTTGAAGCGCAATATTTTACCGGAAGGGTAAAATTGACGGTTATTTTCATCTGTTAAATCTAGCATTCTGCCCGCTTTGAATCACAAAAAGAGAGAAAGATTACATTTATTTGAATAAATTGATTATAGCATTTATTTGAATTAATTATCAAGAGAGAGAGATTTGTATCTGCATCTGTTAAGTGTCTCTCTATTAACAACAAAGCTGTGAGTTTAATTACTTTCAAATAATGTAACCCCCTCGTTGCTGGGAAATATAATGTGGCGATTCAGTAGCGAAGCTATTTTATTACTAAAAGTCACGGGACGGTGTTAAGTTTCTGTGCTCCTGAATGTTTCTGTGTGTGCGCCGCATGATCTCCACTCTCTGTGTGCGAGTGTGCGCGTGCGTGCGTGCGTGTGTGTGTGTGTGCGCTTCAATAAAAACAGCGCAATAATATAGAACAGTGATTAAACTGACTTGGAACTACCTGTGCATTAAACTGTTTTATTGCACACCTTCCAGCCAATCAGAATCAAGTATACAGACATACCATGGTATAACTATAAATATCTTTGCAACTACATGTCAACTAACTCTCAGAGTATTAGTTGACTGTTAGGTTAGGGTTAGTAGAATAAGTTAAAAAATGCACTTGCAAAGTTAATTATTGTTAGTATAATGTCTATTGGGGGACCATCAAAAGTGTTAGTAGATATTAAGCAGACAGTCTACTAATACTCTGACTGGTAGTTGGCATGTAGTTTTAAAGTTAGTAGAATGTCTAAAGTGGACCAACGAAATAGTGTTTTTTTTTTTCCTGTTTTTCAAATAATCAAATAAATTCAGCTTTGGTGACCAAAAGAGACTTCTTTCAAACATCAAAAAAAAAAAATCTTAACAACCCCAAACTTTTAAACAATATTGTATTTGTTTAAGACTCAATGTGCAACATTGACCAATTACAGCTAGTCAGTCAAAATGGGAGTGATCTTGTTTAGCCAGACTAATTTGTTGTTGGTTTAAAAACTTGGTATGATGACGACACCTTCTTACCCACCTGGCCACTGACATGAGTGGTTCCTGGTTTGAGACTAGCAGGTTTGAAAGGCAGAGGCTAATTTTCTGGTCCAGAACTGGAAACGCCAGAGGATGGGGGCCAGATTGGGCACTGGCTCCAGCTCCACAATTGGCATCATGTCTGTGGGAAAGGGGACATGGAATCCCAGAATTTGGAGCCCCTGGCTAACAGGGAACTGGAGATATGGAGCCCCTTGACAGGCAAAGATTTTCTGGGCTCCTCCTTCCAAACCGAGTGACCCAGAGGCACCAAACATCGTGGATGGGGTCGATGTGGTGTAGTGGTTAAGGCTCAGGGAGGATGAGCACTGTTACTGTTTCAACACTGGATATTTTGTATTTAAGATCTTCTCCTCTCAAACACAGGAACATTCCGCTGTACCTTCTGTCAAACAGAAGTAGAGGAAGACGAATCGGCTGTGCCAAAGAAAGATGCCCGCACTCTGGTGGCACGATTTAATGAGCAGATCGAGCCCATCTATGTATTGCTACGAGAGACGGAAGACATCAACTTGTCCCATGACCTTCTGGAGCCTGAACCTTCAGAAATCCCAGCACTGAAACAGAGGTCAGCACAGAGTTCAGTTATATACAGACTTTTGTTATAGTTAACTAAAACTATGCAAAGTAACTTATTTTAATTGTTTTTTAAAATAAAGCTCAAATCAAATATCAATATTAGATGAACAACTTAAATGAAAATGAGAAATGTTGCATTGGCAACTAAAATAAGTACTAAAATGACTTTTAAAAAAAATGAAGCTAAATAGAAATATTAGGCACACATACCACAAAAAAAAACAAAAAATTTGAAAAAATGAAATATTACAATTTTATGCTAAATGCTATAACAGTATGTAAATAATAATAAATAAATATAAAATATCATTATATTGTACACTCAGGCAGTTCACTATCCCAAAATAGACTATTTATTTTGAACTGAATAGAGAGACTTAATTTTCATCTGCTTTGATGCATTTTTCCACTTTTAGTGGATACTAACTTTAATTAATAGAGGATGCCCAATATAAGTCAGGTTTATGTTATATGAACATAACTCTTTAGTAATCCACCTCTGCTAATTTTCACAGTCGGGAACGGGCCGCCCAGTCCGCAGCAGCAGCAGGAGCAGCTGGTCGAGAAATATGGAAAACCAAAGGCTCGTCGTATGACCTCTACACGCAGAATGTGGTCATCAGCATGGAAGACCAGGAGTCTCAGCCTGGTCAGACCACTGAGGGCAAAACCCCCAAAGAGAGGCCCGTATGGCTGACAGAAAGCACGGTGCAGGGGGCGTACAGCGACACAGATGCTCTGAAGCACCGTGAGTCACATCAACTATATTGTTATATCAATATGAAAGCATTCTTTGGGGTCATGGCTACATATTAACACTGTTTTGATGCATTTGCCTGCTTATTTATTGTTCATACTCATTGGTCTGAATGCAGTGTCAAACTAGGTATAAGGGTGAGGACTTAATTTGGTTGAAAGGGATATTTCACACTATTGTCACTTCAAACATCTTTGATTTTACGTGGAACACAAAAAGAAATATATAGCGGAATAGCCAAGCTGCTTTTTTTAATACAATGACTGCCAAATAGAGGTCTGCTCGGGATGGATTTTTTTAGTCCCACTCCCACAAGATTCTTTCCCGCTCATGGAGAATTTTTTTTTTGTTGTCACTTTTCTATCTGCAACTTTCACATTGTTTTCCTGTTCCCACTTGCAAAAGCCCACAGGTATAGGTCTACATGGATTTTCCCAATAGACACCCATGAGATTGTCTATTTTTCCACTTCCCCTACACACACAATGCTTCAGACTTCACCTTGTTGCATTTATCTTGTCATGCAAAAGGAAAGTGCTTTTCCTTGCTGCCATGTACAATAAAAAACTTTTTTTTTTTTTTTGCTCAAACAAAAAACGCATAACATTCTGTACATTAAAACCATCTTGGGCCACACTCTGTTGCGTAGTGTCCCACAGTTCCTGCCGTAATCTCGTGGGAGTGCAGACCGCTACTGCCAAGCTACAAAAAGGACAGAAAAGTACCAGAAATAGTTAGTTTGGCTTGCATTTATGTTACAACATGTCCAGACGCAAGTGCAGCAACGCAACATGACAAAAGCAAATACAACCCATTATAATCAGTGATGCTGGTTACACTGGACGTGACAAATTCCCGACAGTAAACTAATGCCCCGTTCTATTTCTGATGTACTCCCAAGAGCTTGCACTACTTCTGACATGAATAGCAAATAGATTTGCAACAGTCCACTTTGTCACGTCCAGTGTAGACAGCCTCAAGCTGTTGCTGTGTGGCAACTGTCAAGTTTTCAATAGCCATAAAATAACTTTGTGTGAGAAATATACAAATTTAAAGTTTAAAAAAAAAAGTCTTGACTTCCACCCATTCAAATCATGATATGGTCCAAAACTTTTTTGCATATTCAACACCATTAAAGAAGGCAGAAAAGAAACCCAATGTAAACTTCAATGATTCTTGAATTTATAATCATTAATGGGTTTGGAAGTGTGAGTGGAGTTTGAGAACTATAGGATGGAAAGAAAGACTGTCCAAGGACTTGGATTTAGAAAGAATAGCACATTTATGGTTAAAAATGTGTAAAGATTGCATCTGAATTTATTGTTTGTTTGTTTTTGTTTTTTTATTTGTTTGTTTTTTTTCCCCTCAAATTTTTACACACCAGCTGGTGAGGACCCTATAGTAACCCAGGAGGTCATGGCTGGAAGAGGAGCCGCACAGGATGAGAATGAGGAGGTGATGCAGGCTCTCCTTATTCACGAGAAGAGGATCGGAGCCGGTCCAGGAGGTGCCATCGTCCCCAGACCGACCGCTCCAGTGGCTAACGCCAGCGACTCTGACAGCGATACCAGTGAATCGGATGAGGAGTCTTTGCCCCAGGCTCCAACCCACATGGCGCACAACGCTACAGCTCTGCGGCCAGGTAAACAAGTGGATGAGGACGAGGATGAGGACGACGAGTTCGAGGAGGTCGGGGATGACCCTGTGGTTATGGTAGGGGGAAGACCCTTCTCTTACAGGGAAGTGAGCCAGAGACCCGACCTGGTGGAACAGATGAGCACTCAAGAGAAAGAAGCGTACATTGAGATGGGCCAGAATCTCTTCCAGGACATGTACTTCTGAGATCATGATGTCTGTCTGCATTACATTCCTTCTTTCTGTATCTCGCTTGTGCCCGTTTTTCACAGGATCCAGTTTAGATTTGTTTTCTTTGCACACTTTATCTCAAACAGTGTTGTGTGGCGTGCCAGAGCTGAGAAATGTAGTGTTATGCCCTTTCACTGTTCTTTTTACTCAACCCTCTGCCATATTCACATACAAAAATTCTCTGGTGCCAATTATACCGCAGTATCACGGTTGTAAACAAGAGTATCACACATTGGCAAACACGCTCGCACTGTTACTTTTTTCAGTATGTTTGTGGTCTTGCCACATTCAGAGACTTCCAAACGAGTAAGTGTTGCTGCAGTGACCTGTAGGACGGTTTTACTCAAAAGAAAACCCCAAACCGAAGGGCTCTGAGGCTTTTCTGACATGATTTACTTTTGAACAGAAAGTGGCATACTCTGTTTTGCTCAAAGCTACAGAGACATTTCCGCATCTTCTTGCTTTCGCGTCTTTTTCCATGGCTCTTTTTTTCCCCCAACAGTATTTAGCAGGGTTTGCCTTTTGAAAGACAAGCGATTTTCTTGCGACTGACTGCCTTGACGTGATATTAAATGGGTTTTGATGAGATATGTTTGTTTAGAGTGTGAATGCTTTCCTTTCTCTGATCTCTGCCTCAGTGGATATTATTCACTTCAGTTTGTTTATCCATAAATGGAAAAAGGATGCTTTTTTTTCAAGTTTGTTAGACCTTTTACAGTAATAAAAAGCTGAGTTTGTATTCATGAATATGTGTCTGTGTGTGTGCAACAAACTCAAACCCGAATATGAATGAAAAGATGAGCTTCATAAACAACAATCCTGCTGTTATATTACATTTCACTGTTTATTTTGTCTAGAACAGCAGGTTGGTTTTTGCAGTGACTGTTTCCAAAAAATGTTTGAATTGACCTCTTATGTGTGATCATGTAATTGAATTGGGAACAGAGTCTCCGGGGATGAGACGATGCGGGAGATAAAATCTGTGGTGCGTAGATGCGCAGCCAGAGAGAAAACGGCAGTGCTGCTGTCACGTCACATTACAGGTGCAGCACTGTGGAGTCAAGTATGGGTATCTGCAGAGGGTGTGTCTAAATATAGGGGGTGTGTTTAAAGGTTTATGAACTGGAAGTTATGGTTTTCAAAATCTAATTAAATCTTTAAAATAAAAAGTTTTGGAAAACTAGAAAAGGAATGTTATGATAGAAAGTGAATACAAATATTTGAGCTTTTGCACTATTTCTGGGTACCTAGTCAAATATAAACATTTACCGGTTATAAAAGGTCAGATGCTGTTGCCTCCATTGAAGCGCAAGATGCTCCTTGAATCATGCGTAATTCCTACTGGAAAACATGATCCATGTTTTCCCCCTATTATTTTTATTATATTTTTAACTGAGTTCATGCAGCTCGAGTTCTGCAAGGCATGTTCATTTTTGTTCACCTTGTCACTCAAATGGTTATACTGATAACATAGTTTGTAATAAAATAAATGGTTACACTTTATTTTAAGGTGTCATTGCTACAGAGTAATTATATATTTAAGTACTGAGTAATATTGATTAACTACATGTACTTACTATAGCGTTAGGGTAGGATTAGGGTTTGGTTGAGGGTTAGTTGCATGTAGTTATGCATCATTTAATGTTATTACTATAGCAAGTACGTGTAACATATAACAAGGACACTGTAAAATAAAGTGTTAATTGCGGTCACAGGCAAAAAAAATAAATAAATATATATATATATATATATATATATATACTCACCTAAAGGATTATTAGGAACACTGTGATTATTAGGAACAGTGGTCTGTTCAATTTCTAATTAATGCAATTATCTAATCAACCAATCACATGGCAGTTGCTTCAATGCATTTAGGGGTGTGGTCCTGGTCAAGACAATCTCCTGAACTCCAAACTGAATGTCAGAATGGGAAAGAAAGGTGATTTAAGCTATTTTGAGCGTGGCATGGTTGTTGGTGCCAGACGGGCCGGTCTGAGTATTTCACAATCTGCTCAGTTACTGGGATTTTCACGCACAACGAATCTCTCCAGATCCTTCAGATTCCCAGATCCATGTTGGTGCTGCTTCTCTTCAGTTCACCCCACTCATTTTCTATAGGGTTCAGGTCAGGGGACTGGGATGGTCATGGCAGAAGCTTTATTTTGTGTTCAGTGACACATTTGTGTGTTGATTTTGATGTTTGTTTTGGATCATTGTTCTGATGGAAGATCCAACCATGGCCCATTATAAGATTTCTAGCAGAGGCCGTCAGGTTTTGATATTTTATCTGTTGGTATTTGCTAGAATCCATTATACCATGTATCTGAACAAGATGTCCAGGACCTCCAGCAAAAAAAATAGGCCCACAACATTAAAGATCCAGTGGTATTTTTAACCGTGGGCATGGGGTACTTTTTATCCCTGTTTGCACCAAACCCATCTGGTGGGTTTGCCACCAAAAAGCTATTTTTTTTAGTTTAATCTGACCATAGAACCAGGTCCCTTTTGAATTTCCAGTCGTGTCTGTCAACTGAATATGCTGGAGTTTGTTTTTGGATGAGCGAGGAGGATTTTTCTTGAAACCCTCCCAAACAACATAAGGTGATGTAGGTGTTATTTGATAAAAATGTTTAGGCTTTCTGACCCCAAGACTCAACTAATCTCTGTAATTCTCTATCTGTGATCCTTGGAGAGTCATTCATGTTCCTAGACACCCTGGTGTGCTAAAAATTTTAAATATGAATGGAAATAGACTTCAGAGATATTTTACTCATAAAAAAAATTCTAGAGGTGCCAATAATTTTGGCCAATGTGTTTTGGAGAAAAACATTTATTTCCCCCACTTTCAATTCTTTTACTTCAATGAAAGGTTTTATTTTTGCATATTTGAATGAAAGATCACAAGGATAAACGTGCAGATATATTTTTACAGCAATCTTTGATCATATTTACCAGGGTTGCCAATAATTCTGACCACAACTGTAGAGTTATTTTTTATGCACCTTGGTGTCAATTACTCAACCAACAAATAATATTTCTTTTTCAGCACTCCAGTGGACAAAAACTGAAAATTAGACTTGAATTTATCAATTATATTTGGCTCCCCTGATGCAAGTAACATTGTGAATGTATAACTGCAGTCAGGTCTACTAATAAGACTCCCAAACAGTTAAAGAGCAGAAGTGTGTACTGTGTATGCTAACTTTTGCAAGGAAACATTTCAGCTGAATTCAGTTACCATGCCAAAACCTCTGTTTAACATATAAATGAATCTCAAATGAAAAGGCTTTTATTGGATTTTGCATATTTATGAATCTTGTATAATGTTAGCTGACCTTGTTGTCGTCAATTACTTTTTCCTCGTTCCATTTCTGTGTTCAGCCAGACTGCGTTGATTTGGCAGACCCTGTCCCAGTCTATTTATTAGCCACATTCAGCATACATATTTTACTTCCCTTTTTCATAACCTCAACTGCAAATGAAAGGCATTTCTCAGATGGAAGATTCAGAGAAATCTCGATTATTTCACTGTTTGTGAGGTCAAGGTGCTCTGCGCTTCATGTTTGTTAATGTGTTTATGACTCCCTAACACAGCTATAGCGTTTCATCTAGTACACTTGACTTGACTTTTTCTTGTGCTATTCTTGCTAGCAATGTAGTAAGGAGGCATTCAGTATTTTCCTCCACTGTAAAAAGTTTCACCCTTAGAAAAATACTTTCATCTTTTTTTTTTTCCCCCATATAATGAAAGTCAATGGGGTCCTCCAATATAATTTGGACCCAAGTGTTCGTCATACAAGTTTGGAATGACGTGAACGTAAGTAGATGATTTGGTCATTTTTGGTTGAACTATAATTTTAAGATTTCTCATTGTAGCATAAAAAGGTCAGTCAGAATCGGCTTATGGACATATGTGTACATTTATATTACTGTGCTGCAAGTGAAATGAGAGTCAAAAACACCCACCATTCACTGCATGCGAACCATCTTTTTGGTGGAGAGTCATATGGGGGGTGTAGATCTAACCAGTTGTTCATGGGTCAATATTTATTTATTAGGTTGCTTTGCAGATTAGTCCTGTTTTTATCACCCTTTCGTTTTTCAAATTTTTAATGAAGAACACACAAAGGAGAGATGAATTCATGGAGGTTATTTTTGGATCCGATGGCCTTCTCTATTCAATTAGGAAAGCGCACACACTGTCATCTGTCAGTCATTTAAAAGCCATTAGCCGTCTCCTGCGGCTGCTTCTGCTGTGTCCAATCTAAACATGTTGCTCTTTAACTCGCGGCCACTCTGTCATTAGTTACAGTGTATTGTTTACCTCTCTGTTTGTTTACTTCCAAACACACTAATTAATGTTTCTTACATGGAAATCTGTGGGTGAGCTGGAAAAGGGGGTGTTAAGGCCTGTAACTATAATTATATCCCCACAAACATGTTTCAAATATTTATGTCCACCTTATTTTCTTAAGTACAATATAAACAAGGGCATACTGATACATACGCTACCTTTCAAAAGTTTGGGGGATATATTGTTTTTGAAAGATGTTGCTTATGCTCAAACAAGCTGCATTTATCAGATCAAAAATACAGTAAAAACAGTAATACTGTTAAAGTGTTGTACTTGATTGAAAAATGATTCAAAAGCATTTGAAATAATCGATTAATCTATTAATCTATCGATTAATATAATCATAATATTTGCATACTGAATTACGATTAGTCCTCCTTACGACTTATTTTCATTGTGAATTGTGATTTGGTCTATTTTTTGAATATTAAACTCCATTTCTCTCTTCCTTTCTCGGTTTATGTAGGTTCATAACTATAATTGAAACTAAAACTAACACTTTTTTTTTACCAGCTTGCAAGCACTGATCTTTTCTTTCAGGAAATGTAAATCTAGTTGCATGTGCAATCAACAATATCAAATATTCAAGACATAGACATTGACAGCCAATGATGCCATTAAAACACATTCAAACTGTATACTTGAATCTGTTTCACTCTCTCCATTTTTAATAACTGTACAATGTTCTTGTTGAAGTTACTGTTGTAGGATGTGTAGAAAAGACTATATTGGTGTTTATGAGAGACTCTCAAGTATGTGTGATTTTGTGTGTCCAAACCCACAATTAGAATTCAACCAACTTTATTTTTTTTTGTTTGAGATAAAATTATTTTAGATATTAATAAATTGTATTTATAAAATTATTTTATTAATACGTAAAATAATTTTATCTCAAACAAAAAATAAATAATAAAGTCGGTTGAATCCAAAAAGCTCTAACGAATTTTAGAATTATTAAGACAGCATCAGTTAAGCTAGACCATTTAAAAAAGTTAAATATAGGTTACACAAATAACACAGTTAGGTTACAGCTACATCTGTCCCTGATTTGATGTTTTTGTTCATACAAACTGTCCCACATCTCTGTGATCTTCTGATTAATATTTCATTATTTAGTAATAGGCCTATTATTCTGAAAATAGTAAGCAGTAAATTTCAATCATCTCATTACTCTCTGCATTTTACAAATATTTGGGATACGAAAGGTATGATATAATTTGTGATATAAGGGAAATTATGTATGGAAACGACTTGAGGGCAGATTTTTTTTAGCGATACAACAAAACTTATGCGACTGCCTTTTTTTAGGGATGACGTTTTCACGCACACCATTTTATTTGTAAAAGGCCAATTGGATGGAAACAGGCTGAAGACAGCAAAGTGCGCAATCTTTTTTTAAATACATATTCACTTCACTTCACTGCAAAGATGAAGTTGACGATGCTGATTCGCCATCTCCACGATAGTGCACACGCCTAGAGAAATGCACATTTCATACAGATTATATAATCAGAGTGGCCTATTTCTTTTCGTTTTTAATGGTTTTGATTAAAAAACATTTCAAGCTTTCTATAGACAAGTAGCCTATACACTGAGTTTCGGTTCATTTATGAGACACGCTCCAGTTCACATGCAAGTGATCGTGCCGGCGCCTCCATGTCATGATTATATTGACTGCTATATTTGCTTATTATTTATTACATTTGAGGTAACATTGATTAAAATTAAGATACAATTTATACCAAACGAAATTCACTTTAAAGAAAGGCTTTCTACAAACCATAACTTAAAATAAAAATAATTTCTGACCTCCGACATTGTGCATCTTATGATGTGTCCTATCTTACTCATGCTGTTCACTTTTCATAATCCACATAGATGAAATAAAAAAATAACATTATAATATTTAAACATAAGTATGAAACTAAATACGTCTTTTTAATGGCTACAACAAGTGTAGTAGCCTACATTACAGAGAAATGTCATGTCGGATCGGGATTTAAGCGAACATAGTTTTACCGGTGAGCATGAGCGGTTCATAAGTGGAGCGGTTTGCCGGATTTTGACGGCAATGCAGAAATAAGCCATCTTTTTTTTTAATTATTTGCAACTCTTTGGTAGATTTACATTTATAATTTCTATTACATTACTACTAGTACTGTTACTAATTAAACCGATCTCTGGGGGCCCCAAATGTGCGTGGTCCCTTAGAATCGTCCTAACCCCCACCCCCTTAGCGGCGCCCCTGCTAGTAACCATTGCAACTTATGGCATGAACACAACCTGCTACAGGGCAGGTTTTACTTCAGGTTTCTGTGTTCACTATGAACACACATGAACTACCCATCTACTGGACTGAACAACGGCTGTGTCCGAAATCGCATACTCTCTTAGGTACTTATTTTGAATTAATAATTACTTAACTCTGAATTACTCCACGATCGCTACAAAAGTATGTTCTATATAGTATGAATATGTGTAATATGAGTGTAACTGGACGCATTACATTTGCCATGTTGTCATTATCACGTGACCTACCAACGTCAGTTACATCGCTTCACTGCCATTCATAAATCACAGTGATGTCATTGTGTGGCCCCATGGGAGCTGTATTCTGCTCTGGGGGAAGTGTTTCTATCATAAACATGCAGTTCCTGCTATTGGATCCTGATGAGGGAACAAAACACCCTCTGAACAGGAAGCGGTCTATCAATTAGGCTTCTTAGTTTGATCAAGGAAAACTCAGGCTATGTTCAGAATGGAATACTAGCATACTGTGCAGTACACTGTATCTTACTTATTAGTAGTTTATATTACAATAGATTTGTCAAACTGCATGGGGCATACAAAGATTTCAGTTGCTATGTTTTTTGTCACGTCAACATTACATTATATGCTAATTCGGTGAGTTATGTCCATCTTATTGCATTTATAATTAATTTTTTCTAATTCAAACTCTTGGTAGTCCAATCAAATAATCAAGAAAGTCAAGAAAAAGATATTAGTACATTGGATTATGGTAACTGTCACTGGGGCGGTACCCTGACAGCTGCTGACAGCGTTTCAGGTGAAGGAGTCCAAATTGCCTCTAATTTTCTATGCTGTAAATATTATGGCCACAAAACTCTAATTTGGGCTAGTGTCCAATCTATTTCTACCAGCAAAAGGCAAATGTGTTATCAGTCCATGAAAGGTCACATTTCATATTTTCTCTGTTTGGATCTAATCTGGGTGCCCTCATTAATGTCTAATTGATGTCAGCGTGCAATTATGTGAGTCAGTGGAATGGTGCTCATATCAAGAGGAAGCGCTAGACTCACGCTTTTGATGTCAAAGCCGATCTCGCCACCGAATCTCTCTGAAAGCAGCATCTGCCCGCAGCTGAGTGATACTAATTGTTTTGATACCTCCTGTCAGCTCGTACTTGCTGTGTCTGAAAGATAGAAGGAGTAAAAGAGAAGGATATTTGGGATATACAGAACAGTGAGTTCTGGAGTGATATGTCTGGACATATGAGACTGTTGATAATATAACGGGAGTGCTACAGGTTCCATTACAATATCTAATAGGCCTACTTACATTTCATGTAAATTCTTCTTGAAAAATCTTTATGAGGTCACCAGTGGGACCAAGAAGAAAAATAATGAGAATAAATTAGATTAAATGCTTGAAAGTAATTAGATACTCAATGGCGAATACTGTAATTATTTTAATTTATTTTGACATTTGAAAATATAATTACATACGGTCTCCTTGCAGTCTTAAGTTCCAGAGGAATGCATTCAACGAGCTCTAGTTTGATTGAAGTGTCATAAATGCCTAAATTAAACCCACTGTTCATCTAAAGCAGTGGTATCCAACCTTTTTTCAGTCATGGCACCCTTTGAAAATGTTCAATAATTTGTGGCATCCTACACTAGTGTTGTCACTCACAATACTAGAATTTCTAACTTTGATACAATACCTTGAAAAGTATCGATATTTAATACCATTTTCGATACTGTCACTTTTGTCCATCCATTGAAAGCCTAGGCAATCAATGATTTCTTCTGAAGAGATCATTTTATATGACAGATTTTAATGCAGGCTTTTATCCATATACTGTATAAACATTTATACTCAATTACTATTAAACTATCCTATACCTATTGCTCACTCTATGTATTTGTGTTTTTACAATGGGCTAATTTTGTTGCAATAGCACAAGTTTAGTTTAATTTTAAACTTTGAATTATAAAAAGACAAGTAAACAGTCAGCAATAAAATAAGAACAAATAAACAAATGACTAAGGATAGCACAAATAAAACAACAGAATAAAGATACAAATAAAATGCCCTTGTGGTGAAAATCAAGTTTTTAATGTTGTTTATGTCTGTTACACTTTTTAAGAATGAGGGGGTGCTCTTCCTTGGTGCAACACATTTATTTCTGTATGAAATATGAAAAAGACAGGTTAGATCGGGAACACTCTCCGTAGCATGTACACTAGAACTCACTAATTACATACTGAGCGCTCTTTTTACTCTACTAGCGGCAGTTTTCTTAACCCAGTATCAAAAATAATAAATAAAAGTGCAAGCATTTATGCATATTCATGACACTGACTGGACACACTATCCTTAACACAGGTTACCTTCTCTAAACCCATTAACACTATAACACAATAAACCTAAACATGCTCAATACTCACTCTTACACTGTGCAGTATAGTAAATAACATTAAAGTATCACATTACACTCCGTTAACATACAGGCGAGTAATGTACCAACTCTATTCTCATAAACATTGAAAATTACAATTCAGTATATAGCTACATTACTCCAGCATTTATAATTGTATAAACTTTTTTTATTGCTCTTTTTATCATCATTTTATGAATTACTTTTATCACAGTTTTTACCCAATATCGGTTTCTGTATTTTAACATTACATCCTCAGCAAATGGTCTGATTTCTGAGTCTGATTTCTTATTAATAATACACCATGAAATGCCCTTTTTACAGTTAATGGCTGACGGAATGACATTCGATGAAGTTTTAACACATGAGTGGGGTGATAGGCCTGTTCACACGTGCGGTTTAGCTTCACTTCTTTAACATCACACACGACTAATTGATGTTCTTAAACATCAGTTCAGTACATCACCTGTCACTTGTCTCACATTTTCATGTCAATCGTGGTATTTTTAAACACTTACTCCTCATTTTCACTCATGCTGAAAGTTACAATCTTTTATCAGGATTGTTAATACTATCGTCCGCCATTTTAGGTGCAAAACTCTGTACCACTGTAAAGTCTCTAGAACATCTAAAGAGCACCATAAAGAACATCTCTTAATATTTTTTGCACAAACTACAGTTTTATAAGCACATAATACTGTTGTGCATTACTAGAGGGTTCATTTTCGTCAGCTTACCTGTATGAAATATGAAAAAGACTAGATCGGGAATACCCTACTACACTAGAACTCACTCATTACATACTCATTACATAGTAGCTGTGTCTCATTTCGAAGGCTGTGTCCTCCGGAGGTCGCATTTGAAGGCTGCATACGTCATCAAGCGTGTCTTATTTAGGAAAATAACCGTAATAAAACTGACTGTTATTCCTTGTTAGGTGTAAAATACTGTAATTTATTTCTTATTTTGCAATCTAACGGTTACTTTTCTTAAATGAGACCACCTCAATGACGTATGCAGCCTTCAAATGCGACCTCCTTAGGACGCAGCCTTCGAAATGAGACGCAGCTACTGAGCGCTCTTTTCACTCTACTAGCGTCAGCGACCAATCCTTAGCCTTGTGTAATGCTTAGGGTGCCCTCTATTGGTGAAGCTAAGTTTAACAACAATAACACTTTTCTTTAAAAATACAACCGAAACAGTATTATCAAATGTCACAGTAGTTTTTATTATCAGAACTCCATTACCCAGTTCAAAATTTAAAGGGGCAATTTATCTGTATCTTTTAAGGGCTACACTCTCCTCCACAAAATTAAATGTCTCCTGACATTTCTGTGAACAAGTAAAACATTTCACCCCGAGTAAAACACCTCAGCCATCCAAGGCCTCCAACTCAATGCCTAACCCTTAGTCTGTGTTACTTGAGTCTCTGTTACCTTACAGTTTCTTTGTATTAAGGACAGTTGACCCAGTGTATCATAACTCAGTACCACAGGCTGATGTCTCAGTCTCTGGGGTTGCTGTCTTACCGCCTGTTGCTCTCTTTGCGTCAGGACCAGAGGGTCTTCCTCGAATTCACCATGCTCAGGCCTATCAGGACTCAAGTCAGGTCTCTGAGGTTGTAGTGGCACATCCTCTTCATGATGCTGAGGACTCTGCTGAGGATGAAAAGGCTCTGCTAGAGGATTCGGTGAAACCTGTCTTTGCCGTCTCCCTCGGCCAGGTCTGAGATGCCACTGGTAGTTGCCGCTGTATTCGTCACTGGAGGTGTCACTCTGCTCTGGCTGCTGCCGATGCTGTTGTTGTGGCTTGGTTCTTCCCTTTGGAAAGCTCTGGGAGTCTGAGAGTGTGGCTGACAAATCTCTGCTGGTGGCTGATCAAGGGGTAGGAAATCACAGGGCAGCAGAAGGTTTCTGTGAACCACTCTGTCTCTTCCTTTACCATTTTCTGGACTAATCTCATAAACAGGACTGCCATCAGCTTTTCTCTTCTTCACCTTGTACACTTGGCCCTCCCAGTAGGACTGGATCTTTCCAGGACCCCCTCTGGGAGTGAGGTTTCTGAGGAGATCTCTGTCGCCTGGGTGGAGGTCTCTCCCCTGCACTTTTCTGTCATAGAGGACTTTTCCCCAAACTGCTCCCTTGACAGCTGTTTTTGCCGCAATCTTGTAAGCCTCTTGCATTCTCGTCTTCCAATGACTCACATAGTCATCATAGGTGTCATGGGCCTCATCTTTTTCCAGATTGGTCCTGGTGTAGTTCTTTGAAGACCAGTGGATAAGCTTTGGGGAGCAGCAGCTGTTCTCGACGGGAAGTTCTACGGCGCAGGACACCATCTTGACCCACATGAACCTTTAGCCACTCTTTCAGCAGTATGGCCACTGCAGGGTTCTCTGCTTTCACTTCAGCTCTACTTGGCCTCCTGCTCTGTGACTTGTACCAGATGACTCTCGATAGGATTTCATCCTCTTCCTGAGCTTTGCGGATTTGATCTGCAGTGAGAGGTTGGCTGGTTTCACTGTCCTACACCAGGCTTAAAGCACTGACCTGGATTAACCCCACACCCCGGCAAGGGTTTCTCCTTTACGCTATGACCCTCTCCATGGATGCACTGATTACATCTTGACTGGCCTTAGCCGTACAGCAATGCATGTAGTCTTCAATATCCAAGGGCATCCGTGACAACCCATCTGCATCGGAGTTATTCTTGCCTGGGAGGTACCGGATGGTAAAGTTATAATCGGCCAACTCCGCCACCCATCTGTGTCCTGTTGCGTTGAGTTTTGCAGTGGTGAGCACATACGTCAGTGGGTTGTTATCAGTATATACCACAAACAATGGGGCGTGGTAAAGATAATCCCTGAAACATTCGCCGATGGCACACTTCAACACTAAAAACTCTAGTTTCCAGAGTGCAGATGGTACCTCTTCTCTGATGGGCTCAGCGTGCGGGAGCCATAGGCGATCACTCTCATCTTTCCCCACTGTCTCTGATATAACACCACACCCAGACCAACTTGGGATGCATCACAATGTAATACAAGCGGCTGGGTGAAATCCGGATATTCAAGGACATGGGGGTTCGTGAGTGCATCTATTAGCTGATTTAACACTTCCTGGTGAGAGTTGGTCCACTGTACAGACGTCTGTGATGGTAAGTGACCTTTGTTTTTCTTTCCTGTTTTACTGGGCTTCTTCACGATTGGATCTGGAGTGCAATTTTCAGGGTTTGGGACGGTAAGTAGGTTATACAATGGGTGGGCCACGCGGGAGAAATTGGGGATGAAGGGTCTGTAGTAGGAGAGGAACCCAAGAATCTGGGGCACATCACCCACTTTGGCAGGGGTTTTCTCTTTTAACGCCTGCACTGGAGCCATCTCTGCGGGGTCCATTGTGTAACCCTTTCCTGTCACCAACTTGCTAAGAAACCTCACACTTGATTTAAACAGCTCACATTTCTTTGGGGTCAGCTTCACACCATGTTCCTTATAACGCTGGAGAACAAGACGGATGTGCTCCACGTGCTCCTTGAAGCTACTACTGTGTACCAGGTCATCATCCAGGTATGGGAGACAAATCGTGTCTCTCAGGCCAGTGAAACAGTGCTCCATGCTCCTCTGAAACTCTGCGGGTGCCGAGCTCAGGCCAAAAGGTATGCGTACCCATTCATAGAGCCCCCAGGGTGTGATGAAAGCTGTGAGAGGGCGGCTCTCCTCATCCAGATAACCCTGGTGGCACGCTTTACCCTGGTCTAAGACAGAGAACCACAAGCTCCCACCTAGAGCATCCAACATATCTTGAATCCTTGCTATCGGATGGCGGTCGGGGACTGACTTGCGGTTAAGTTCAACACAGAGACGAAGACTACCGTCCTTCTTGCGGACACAAGCTGTGCAGTCCTTCATTTCAGATGTTGTCTCATTCTCATTAATTTGTATAGGCGCTGTGCATACGGTCTTGACAGATTCCAGATATCCAATCACACTATGGCGGTCACTGCCTAGTCTGAAACTGACTTAAATCCAGTCGATATATGGAATGGGCGTGTCATTGGCAGCAAAGTCTGTCAGTGTCTCATCCCCCAACAACTCTGAAATGGGTTTGACAACGGTGTGGGGGAAGTGGTTCAGTCGCCAGGGGTCATTCACTATGCTGGACTGTGTTCCTATGTCCCACAGGACTCTAACTGGGCAATTGTCCATGACACAGTCCACTATACATCGGCTTCCTACAAGGCTTACTAACTGTGGCTGGTATCGAGGTGGTATGTAGTTAACTACACTTACAGCTGATGAGGGGCCAGCTGCTCTCTTTTCAAGGGCTGTTGTAGGTTGAATGACTGGGCGGTGGCTGCTTGTTTCGGGGTGCTCGTTCTTGGACTACTGCTGGCCCCACCTCAGTAGTCCCTGTCCATTTCCCGGCGAGGCTCTGCATCCGTGAGAGAAGTGGCCTTCCTGCCCACATTTGAAACAGTGCGAACAGCTCTCACCTGTTCTCTCACCCCTGCATTTCTTGCAGCATTGCACTCTATGCTTTTGTTCAGGAGGATGGGTGCTTGCGTCCATTACAGCCAGAAACATTTGCTTCATCTCTTTGCGAAGTTCTTCCATCATCTGATGCGCATTCATGCTGTCATGCTTAGTCTCATTCCCCTTTACTGCTGTTGAGTTGGACTCCTTAAGTTTAGAGGGGCTCTGGGCAGGTGTTGATTTTATCTGAGAATCTGCTTGAAGCTCCTGCACTTTGCGAGTTTTACCAGCAGTGGATCTTTTCAGTTTTTCTTGTCTCTCACTTTCGACTTTAGCCGCCTCATCCACTGTCTGTATAAGTTCTTCATATGTTATACTCACATTACTGAGGTAGGGCAGGATTTGGATTTTCACAGAATCACTCAACAGTCCAGTTTCTATCGAGCAGAGGAACTTGCATTGAATGACGACTCTACTGTACTGTTCATCTGTGTCCTCATTCGCTACTTTCCATAACAGCTTCTCTTTAAGCTCAACTGCATGGAATACAAAGTTCAGGGCAGTTTCTTTGGGCTCTTGAGAGATGTTAAGCAGCTGGTTGGAAAGTTCAGTGGAGCTATCTACCCGATTTCTACACATTTCAGGATGGTGAGGAGTGAACTGAGGGTCAGACCACGCTTGATCTCTAGCATGTCTCTCAAAGGCAGCCCTGGACTGACAGCCCTGATTACAGCTTCGACTACTTCAGTCTGTGTGTGCCCTTTTTCTATTCCCAGCTCAATCTGGATTTTAAACTCTTCGCAATGTTACCTCAGGCAATAGGCGAGTTGGCTCTAGTCGGCTCTTGAGTGATGAATCTGTTTTCTTTACACGAGAGCTGTGTGGTGAAAAGTATTTTTCCAGTCCTTCCTTTGGAGCTGGTTTCTCTGTGTCTTTTACTTTGTCTCTCAATGAATGTTAATATATCAGAACAATACCGCTTAACGTTGTCGCCCTCTAGTTTCTCCTCAAGCTCATCCAATGCAAACTCAGCCATCTTGATGAGCGCCCTCCATGTCCTGCTGTGGGACTCTCCACTGTCCAGGCCATCATATTTCAGGTACCTGCAGACATCCAAAAGAGACTCTTCCCCAAGCTGCCACAGAGCTGCACTCACTTAATCACGCAGGATCTGACTGACATTCATCTTGCTGAGGGCTTGACTCGTTGGGAAGGAGGGGGGTTAATGATGCTGGTCACTTTGTCGCCTCCTGGCTGGCTCGCCAAAATATGATACACTTTTTAAGAATGAGGGGGTGCTCTTCCTTGGTGCAACATATTTATTTCTGTATGAATTATAAAAAAGACAGGTTAGATCGGGAACACTCTCCGTAGCATGTACACTAGAACTCACTAATTACATACTGAGCGCTCTTTTTACTCTACTAGCGTCAGTTTTCTTAACCCAGTATCAAAAATAATAAATAAAAGTGCAAGCATTTATGCATATTCATGACACTGACTGGACACACTATCCTTAACACAGGTTACCTTCTCTAAACCCATTAACACTATAACACAATAAACCTAAACATGCTCAATACTCACTCTTACACTGTGCAGTATAGTAAATAACATTAAAGTATCACATTACACTCCGTTAACATACAGGCGAGTAATGTACCAACTCTATTCTCATAAACATTGAAAATTACAATTCAGTTTATAGCTACATTACTCCAGCATTTATAATTGTATAAACTTTTCTTTTTGCTCTTTTTATCATCATTTTATGAATTACTTTTATCACAGTTTTAACCCAATATCGGTTTCTGTATTTTAAAATTACATCCTCAGCAAATGGATAATAAAATCATTTTAACACTGAGTCTGACTTCTGAGTCTGATTTCTTATTAATAATATACCATGAAATGCCCTTTTTACAGTTAATGGCTGATGGAATGACATTCGATGAAGTTTTAACACATGAGTGGGGTGATAGGCCTGTTCACACGTGCGGTTTAGCTTCACTTCTTTAACATCACACACGACTAATTGATGTTCTTAAACATCAATTCAGTACATCACCTGTCACTTGTCTCACATTTGCATGTCAATCGTGGTATTTTTAAACACTTACTCCTCATTTTCACTCATGCTGAAAGTTACAATCTTTTATCGTCCGCCATTTTAGGTGCAAAACTCTGAACCACCGTAAAGTTGAACATTTCTTAATATTTCTCGCACGAACTACAGTTTTATAAGCATATCATATTGTTGTGCATTACTAGAGGGTTCATTTTCGTCCACTTACCTGTATGAAATATGAAAAAGACAGGTTAGATCGGGAACACTCTCTGTGGCATGTATACCTGGGCTGCGTCCGAAATCGCATACTATGTGAGTAGGTACTACATTTGAATTTGAACGAACTTCACAAGTATGTTCTATATAGTATGAATGTAATCCGGACGTACTACATCCGCCATGTTGTCTTTATCATGTGACCTATCAGCGTCCGTTGCGTCCCATCACCTCCATTCATAAATTGTCTCCCGTGGCCTCATGGGATAGTAAAGTGTCCATCGAATGCGCACTTCAGAATCTCGCCAGAAGTAGTAGGTCATCCGGGTACTTTTCGCCTACTGTTTTTCGAATACTATGAATTCGGACATACTACTCTGTTGGCGTACTGTTTTTCGCATAGTATATAGTAGAGAAGTATTCGATTTCGAACGCAGCTTAGAACTCACTCATTACATACTGAGCGCTTGTTTTACTCTACTAGCGTCAGCGACCAATCCTCAGCTTAGTGTAATGCTTAGGGTGCCCTCTATTGGTGAAGCTAAGTTTTACAACAATAACACTCTTTTCTTTAAAAATACAATCGCAACAGTATTATCATCAAATGTCACAGTAGTTCTTATTATCAGAACTCCATTACCCAGTTCAAACTGTCAATAAACACTCATCTGTGTGGCGTTTTAATATGCTTTAAGACAAACCATGTTCAAATTCATAAGTAAACACTATTGCTGAGTATTTTCTCCTTAAAACTGCAGTGAAAGACATTCTCAAAAACGCGGTTTGAAATCGCTGGTGTTTCTTACGTCACAAACTACCTTGTAACTAATCACCTCAACATGCGGGAAGGCTTTAGCATATCATTAATGACTGCTCTGAAGCAGTGGACTGAGTCTCAAGAGAAGGCAGGAATCTTGGCTAGATGGCGCTGTCACAAAAAAAAAAATAAAAAAAAATAGGGCCCTAGAAATGCAGTCCTGAAACTGCGGCGGTCCTAAAAGTGCAGCCTCTGGTACTGCAGGCAGACAGTATTGCTGAGATGGCAGACAGGAACATGGTTTGTGTAACATTACATTAGCAACACATTATTAGCTGTTTAATAATGTAGTCAAGCAAAAGGATAAACATATTAATTACCGTTATGTGTCTGACGTTGAAAAGAGCGAGGGGCTAATTAGTATATTCATGAATCCGCATATACTAAATGAAGCAAGGGTGTAGAGTTACATTCAAGCTATTTTAAAGGTTCAATGTGTAGTATTTATGAGGATCTATTGACAGAAATGCAATATAACATACATCTACGTTTTCAGTGGAGTATAAAGACCTTACATAATGTGTTTCTTTAATACCTTAGAATGAGCCATTTCTATCTACATACCCTTACAGTGAAATCGCCATTTTGCACAGACATGTTTCTACAGTGGCCCTAAACAGACAAACTTCTCTACAGAGCACTAGTCACTCTCTGCTCTCTCCAATGACAACATTTTTGTCCTGTGTCGGCCCCCGTAGTGCTCCGAAAGAGGTGAGCGTTGGGTGATGCAATTCAAACCTTACCCCTAGATGCCGCTAAAATTCACACACTGCACCTTTATGGCATGAAGCAATTTTTTTCACAGGAAAAAAACATTTAAATGTGTCATTTTGGTGATCAAAGATGAGTTTTAAGGGATAAAATTATTGACTACAGCGGGACTGATCGGTCTTAGAGTAGTAGGGCTATTCGGGTAAGAAATACTACAGAAACTGAATAAAGTAATCAAATGTAAAATTACACTGGATAGTCTTCATTGTAAAAATTAAATACAGACTAATCAATTAAAGTTACTAAAGTTAATCAGTCAAGAGCAGCAAGTGATTTTCTCTCTGTCATTTGTTATTTCATTAACATTAACAATATAGAGAGCAGCACGTTTATTAAGCTGCTTTCACTTAAGACCGGATGCACGTATTCAGTATACACGTGTTTTCTTTCTGAATTGTTTACGGTCACTTAGGATGATTGTGCTTATGTGAATACTCAGCAAGACGGACATTGTGACATTTTTTTCAGTGTATTTAACCGTTTAAGTGCGTTTGGCACTCGCAAACTGTATGAGAGGCAGCTTTATGTGCATGCTTTGGATGTGAGCGTGGGAATCGAAATTATGCACCCCAGCAATCCTGCAGTGAAATTCAGACCATCCTTTCTTATGATTTGCATTTTTACTATCCATTGTTTGTGTTTTTTGTTATTACTGGAGACATCAGAGATTGGTAGTATATGTTAAATGCTTTATACGCATTTTAGCCATTTAAAAATGTTTTAAATTGGATTTTTACATGGTGCCCCAGGGTGCCACAGCATTCCCTGGTTGGGAATCACTGATCTAATGTATCTGGCTGTTTAGATAATCTAACTTGTCTGTCCAACATCTATATGGTCTTTATCTGAATCAATTATTCAGTCAATAGATTCATTGTTCAATCAATTGAATGTTCCGCCCACTGATCAATATAGTAATCAGTCTTTGTCTTCACACATCAGGGCAAATGACCACTAAATAAGGAATCTTATTACGCATCCACGTCATAAATGAAATGAAAAGAAGTTGATCTGTAGGGGAATGTGAGACTCACAGGCGCATGTCCTTGTATTACAATTTCATTTATGAACCCCCAGCATTAAATCACATATAAAACATGCACATGCAGAGATGCACAGCTGGTGGCACACGCATACGTGACCCCCTGATTTATGGCCGGACAATTGAAGGTGGTGCTGTGGTTAATGTGATTTATAAGTTCCTTGGGCCACACCTCTTTTGGTTAGAGGTTAGCCATGTGGAAAGTCTGTTCAGGATTATTGTCTATTTAACCATGACCTCTAAAATGCTAAATGCTGATGCAAGCACCAGGGTTTACGATGAAACCGAGTAATGCAACGCTGCATATCACTTGATCATCCACAAAATTTTCGGATTTTAAATGATAAATAAATAGAATCAGATAGGCCTATATCTTGCTGGCTCAATTCAGATCATACAATTCTTAAAGGGACAGTTTATTCAAAAATGTTATCATCATTCACTCACCCTTACATTTTTTCCCTCCCATGGAACACAAAATGTGAATTAATTTCAATATAATGAAATTGAATGAGGTCTGGGCCCGTCAAGCTCCAAAACATCAAAAATCAACATAACAGTAACATACATTTTGTATTATAATTACAAATATGTATAATTCAAGTCTCCTGAAGCCATATGTAAGCTCTGTGTGAGGAAGAGACGTCTGTCTTTTAAATTTTTTTTTTTTTTTAATTGGGCCAACTTGGATCACAGGTGCTGTTTCTTAGGAAAAAGGGACAGTTAAAAGTGAAATGTATCATAAAATTGAAGGATTTGCTTTTAGATGATGTTAAGCAATATACTTTTGGCTTCTCTTTTCACATGAAGCAGGGAAATATTTCAGTTTGATTTAATGTGTGACAGTGTAATGAGATTATCATGTTTTATATATGCTAAAATCCAGTAAAAGCACATCCACTCAGAGAGAGAGAAAAAGATAAACGTCACTTATGGGTAACGGATTTCAATGCGTTCACCAGAGACGCCTAAAGGGATAAAAACTGAAAAAGCAAAGCAAAGTGTTGCTATGTGGCATTTTAATAGGGAGAATCAAAAAGAAATGCAAAATATACTAAAAATGTCTTTTAAAACTCAGGAAATTATAGTAGGTTCTAGTTTCAAGTGCAAACTTTCTGGCATGAGATGGTTTGGTCTCACAGCAAGCCTTGAATCTTGCCTTGGCACTATCCCTTATCAACTAAATGATGCATGAAAAGACAAACATCTATGAGAGAAGGAAAGGCATGGCAGGCAGATTTAAAGAAATTATTAAACCTATTCCTATTCCTACATATTCCTTCATCATTTAGTCACCCTCATGTCAAAACCTGTATAATTTTTTTCATACACATACTGTAGACTGTTAAGGCTTGTCTTTTCCATGCAACAAAAATGTATAGCAAATCGTGTCTATCAAGCTGCAAAAGACCAAAAAAAAAAGTATATATGACCTGTGTGCTACATTCCAAGTCTTGTGAATTCATGCGATAGCTTAGTGTGAGGAGCAAGTCAAAATTTAATAACACAAAGATGCATTGCTCCCAGTATCTCTCTTTTCAATCAATCAGAAGATGTGGAAGGAGGTGTCAAATACGGTTGAGCTTTTACACACATTTAGTACTGCAATGTGTTCCTATATGAAACAATGCCGTATATAGTCCAAACCTTAAAGGTGCAGTGTGTAAATGTTAGCTGCACCTAGCGGTGAGGTTGTGAATTGCAATCACCCACCGCTCACCCCTCCCTTTCAAAGCACATAGAGAAGCTACGGCGGTCGACACAGGACAAAAATGTTGTCGTCAATAGAGCAGAGAACAATTAGCGCTCTGTAGAGGAGTTTGTCCGTTTAGTAGGAATGTAACGATTCAGTTGGAGTCCGTTGAAAATCGATATAAAGGTGTGACGATTCAAGACGGTTGAGATGTTAAACGAATCGTGATACACGTTTTAAACAGCAGGGACGCTGAAACCATAAACGGTGACCTCACTTTACAGGCACGATAGCAACAAGCAAGTACGGACTGTCCGTGCACACTGGCGCGAAGAAGAGTGAAATAAACAAATGTTTTCAATTAATTCATATGGAAGTTGGGCGCGAGCGCATCCGTGTGCACGCTCTGTCAAACAGAAGCATGGCGACGGAAAGCGCGTAGTTTACGTTGACTCGGTCAGTGTGGTATGGCGGCATTTTGACTTTCAATAATTTGTTGATTATTATGGCATATTTATCCAAATGTGTTCTGTTTTTCTTACTCTTGCAAGTGTAATGATACAAATTATAAATCTTGCCTTTATAATAATGTGAAACCCCTGTCACTGTTGTAGTCTTTTTATTTCTGCTATTCCTCAGTGCAGGATGAGGGGGAAGCTGAAACAACCTCCTCCCAAGAAAACATTGGAAGATCTCCTTGAAGGGACTTTTTAAGGATTTGTTTTAAAATTTCAATTGAGTTATTATTTGACATCAAATATATATTTACATTTTACAAAGAAATATGCAGAATTTTGTCTGATAAATAAAAGGCCACTTTTGTTTTATAATTTGTCTTAAATCTCATTTTGTTAAAAAAAATCGTGAGAAAATCGTATCGTGAAATTAGTATCGTGAATCGTATCGCATCGTGAGTTGAGTGAATCGTTACATCCCTACCATTTAGGGCTACTGTAGAAACATGACGGCGCAAAATGGTGATTTCACTGTAAGGGGAGTAGCGGTGTATGTAGATAGAAATGGTTCATTCTAAAGTAATAAAAACATAATGGTACATTATGTAAGGTCTTTATACACCACTGAAAACATAGTTATGTATATTATATAGCATTTCTGTCAATAGATCCTCATAAATACTACACACTGCATCTTTAAAACAACCCTAAAATAATGCAAAATGTATACAAATGAACAGAAACATAGACCTTCAGGGTCAGGGTAGATAGGCCATATTTAATTAAAGACACAATATGTAATTTTTCACCGCTAGAAGTCGCTTATTCAAAACAAAGGAGTAGCTTGATGATGCCTTGATTTCACAGAGCTTTTATTATGCCACAGACAACCATTTCCGCTTCTTCCGGTCATGTGTATGTGGGGTAATGCAGCGCTGTTTTATCATATTAGATACATTTGAGTGTGTTGAAAGTTATGTTACAATGCTTCTCTGTGCATTTGCTTGGCGGCTACTATGAGGCACTTAGATAGGCATGGTAAAACTCGCGGTAAATCAAGAAAACGAGATTTAAACAATAAGACTAACTGTGTTGAGTTATATAACAATGATTAGTTTTCTGTCGATTAATGTATTCAAACATAGATAGATTGCTCACCTGTCTAATAAAACATAATATATTAAAGCGTCTTTGTTGTTTCCATGCTTTCTACAAAAACATTTTCAGAAATTTTGGAAATCGAGGGTAGAGCGGGTATGATGTCATTGATAGGTGACGCACGGACACGGTCCATGTCCTGGTTAAAATAGCTTATTTCTCTGGATTTAAACATTCTTGGAAACATTTGGGATAATGTAAGTACACAAGTCAACAAAATATATAACATAGTTCTAGTGGTTTTTAGATATTTTAATCCAAAAATCTTACATAATGTGCCTATAATATTGAAAATACATCTTTTCAAGACATTTCCAGAATACATTTAAATGAATGAATGATATCAGGTTTGTTGCAGCCTAAAGAGTGAAAGTGTGTTTCTATGTGTGTCAGTACTACTTTCATCCTAATTCACACTGTGTAATACACACAATCCCGCTCTGTAGACTTAAGAGTGAGAAAAAAATAAATTGAAAGAGGGAGGGCATGTGGTGGATCTGGTGTAGCTCCGTTCCACTGTCATGTTGATTTCTCTCCTGTAATTCAATTCAAAAATCAAATGTACCAAAGGATATGATAATAACAGATGTCCTCATTTTCCTTCATCTCCATATAATCTTCTCATAACATCTCCCTCACTGGAACAGAAGCCATTTATAATTATCATGATTATGTTAATGATGATAATGTTAATAATGACAAGGACGAAGATAATAACGTTGTGTTGGATAATGATATGAGTATTACGATCTGTAAGTTCGGAATGAATATGGCACCTTGCAAAGCTATGCTACTTGGATGATGTGCTCGCGGTGTGTTTGAATGGAAAAGCTGTGCAAGCTTGACTCCTTTCATCGCCATCAGTGTGTCTAAGGAGAATTCGCCTGTGAATCTGTTGCATTCACCAAGGTGTTCAGACAGTCATATGCTGATAAAGCATCATCATTTTTTCACTGATTTATGATTGGAAGAATGAGGCATAGACAAAGTACACTAGATATGTGAGAATGGCATACAATCATAATATTCATACTTTTTTTGTTGTTGTTGTTGCACATTATGCAGATTTTATGTATCCATAGAACACCTACATGACCTACTACCAAAATCTGCAGTCTTCTATACAACCAGAGCAGACACTTCAAGTGGGAACTGGACGTAAACCTTTTTTAATATCTTATCAGCATCTTACTGCCAAAAGTTGAACAAAACAATTACTAGCCATATTTATTTCTGCGATGATGACCGAACACACACTGAATTTTAAACAAGGTAGTGATGTCAGACTAATGTAGAACACTACTTTTTTGGTTTGGGATTAGGGTTGGAACTAAGAACCCGCTTTTATTCAGAGACGGTTTGAATCTTTATGATATTTTATTAACAAAGTTCGGGAGGAGCACGTTCAGATAATTGACACAAGTGGAGAGCACTCAGCTAATCAACAATAAGAGGTATATATACACAGCAGTCTTACCTTCGTTTGTTGACAGTCTAACAGCATCCCTCGACCACCCCTTCTCCACACTTTTAGTTCTAACCACTTACATACACGAGGGGTACTCTGGGTTGGGGCCAAATTCCGAGCTCGAAGCCCTTCCCTCCGGACAGCAAGCCAAATACGCATTTAAATTTACTCTCCATAAATTATATGTAAGCGTGAACTCGTGAACTGCAGGTTACATCTGTAGGTTGCGCCAAGTGACTGTCTTCATGAAGTGTTGTTTGAATCACTAAATCATTCATTCAAATGACTCATTCAAATACAGCGATTATTTCAGACACGAAACAACTATCTTTATGAGTGACTTAAAGGAATAGTTCACTCAAAAATGAAAATTCTGTCATCATTTACTCACCCTTAAGTTGTTCCAAACCTGTATAAATTTCTTTGTTCTGCTGAACTCAGAAGATATTTTGAAGAATGTCGGTAACCAAAATGTTGATGGACCCCATTGACTTCCATACTATTTTTTTCCCCCTACTATGGAAGTCACTGGGGTCACTGGGGAATTTTTTGGTAGACTATCCCTTTAATGGATCATTCAAAAAAATCAATTTATTTAAAACACTGATTCATTCAGCAACGCACTACCGTTTACCTGAATGATGTTAAGTTGATGGTTTCACACACACATTCTTACAGTTTTCGGCACTACTTGGCAGTGCCACAACACCTCTACTGAATGTACAGCATAAAACAGACAGCGACTAGTCTGATTAGAATGACTCTTATTAACTGGTTCTTGAATCAAAACCAGAGTTTGATTCCCGAATGAGTGACTAATGAGTCAACATGAACACATAAAGTTTTCAAATTAGAGTTACTGACTTGTTGTTTTGGATACACATTATGTGTTTTGTCAGTGGCATTTTATAAAACTGAATACAACCCAACCCCCCCTGTGCATTTTCTAGCGAAAAATTACTATTGTAGTATTTAAATATTTGATTAGTTTTCACCAAATCTCTCTCTGTTTTGCTATAGATCATTAAACCGTTACGCTGCCTCAGAAGTCTGTACGAAATCAGTTCCGTGAGGTAGCTACCATCATGTGCAAACACTGCCTACAAAGCGAGACAACAAGTCAGCTGCTTAAGTTTTCAGACACAGCCAGTTTCTGTTTGGTTGCAGTCACCCAAGTTGACGTTAACTTTAGGAACCACTCTTTATTTAGATGAGCTATAAGTTGTACCAGCTGTCATAGCACTGAAGGCTGAATATATAAATGCACACTGACCAAACAAACTGCCACGTGGCCAATGCATTCTGCATAAAGCACAAGTAAATTTCAAACATTGATAGCCGTGTAATGACTTTATAAGGCTGTGAGTCATAGGCACCAAATGACAGTAACACAAAGAGCTACAGCCTTGGAATAGCTTCTCTAAAATAAGCCGTTTCCTCCCACTTGGCCCTCTAGCTTTTGGAATTATAGATAGGTACATGATTTCCCTGTGAAAACAGCTGCTTAATCTGAAATAAATGCCTGCTCTGCTGGGCCTTGCCTTTCTGTTTAATGCATAAACCTAAGAAAACAGTAAGAAACATAATCTAGATCATGATTAGCAGTCTTGGTTTGCTCTGCAGCTTCACAAGTACTTTGTTTTATTGGAGACAATTACTATTATTTTTGTGTGCTTTGTATTTTGAGTGTTTTTGAGTTGTTTATCATTTATTGTCTCTGAATGAGAGAAATGTTTTCTTTCCCACCTATTCTCATGTGTGTCTTTTGCACTGAAATGGAACTCATGCTGCCATGCTAATCGAAAAGGGGCAGGCACTCATTACCCTCTCCTCTTAGCCAGTCAGGCGGGCTGATAATGGCAGGCATGCGTTTACCCGCCCATTTATATGCAAATCAAAGAACTCCCTCAAGGGATAAGTCTGTTCCTTCTCTCAAAGTCTCTGGCACCATTTTTACTCAATTACTGTTGCGACCTATGTAAATTCTAAGTCGATTACAAGTGCCCTGTACTTGCCTGTGGGTTGGACCTAGAAGACTTCTCTTTGCTAGATGAATGGGAACTTCATCAGTTGTCGTAAATAATGATTAAGGCTTGTGGGCACTGATGTTAATGGAACTTAGGTCAAAAATGTTGGAGGGACGATTTACCAAATCAGCTGTTGTCTGTGGACGACTAAAAGTTTGATCTAATTAGTAAAAGGGATAGTTGGGTCTCACAGTGCTGTTTGTGATTCAAATGTGAAAGAGGATGGATTGCGTTGACTGGGTCATTTCCACCTAACCTCTGAATAAACTCCAATGCCTCAAACACATTATTTCGTAATGGTCTTAAAGCCTTAATTGGACTTTTGTTGTTTTCAGTCCATGTCTATTAACTATGAAGCCATGCAAGTTGGCAAAATAAATTTTAGCCAGGGCCTTCATCAAATTGGGTAATGTTGTTGCATTGTCAATGTTGTAGCTGTTTATGTACCCAAAACCCCAAACCCCACCCCACGGCACAGCCAATTCTAAAGAATTTATTGGTCATGTCAGTCATAGTACTGACTGTCTAAATAATGCTGAAACAAATACTTACCTAACCTAAACCCTAACCGTAACCTCAGTAGCCTATAGCACATCCTGTACACATCCTTTTCTTGACAGGTGATTGAGTTGACCAATGAAATCGACTGTGGGGATGGGATTTGTGTACACTGGTTTGGGGGTGGGGGATAGGGGGGGTCATGTGGGCAGAAAATGAATCCCAGCTCTCACAGAAAATGAATGACTGCGTCCGAAATTGCATACTCTCTTGAGTAGGTACTTATTTTGAATAAGCAATTACTCCACTAAAAAGTAGGTTCTATAATTTGTTTATGAATGTAATCTGTAGCACATTCACCATGTGAATTCACCATTCAACATACTGTTTTTCACTTCACTAGTAGGGAAGTATGCAATTTCAGATGCCGGCCATGATGTTCTGTTACTTTTTACCTGATAAAAAAAGGGGGAAAAAAGTACCACACGTATAAAAACATTAAGGCTGGGTCGGTTTATTATTGAATTGGTGAAATGGGTTCAACAGAGTCGATCTGAACCGGCTCGATTTCTCATTCTGGAAGTCTGGAACTGACTGAATTGTTCAGATGTTGTCACTCCATAAAACAGTAACGCAACCTTTTAGAAGACAAAGAACAAAAAGAGCACTCAATGAAGTGGATATTTACATACAATCAATTGAAACAAACCTGCAAACACCTTCTATAATTTTCCAGTGAAATAAAGTCTTCATTAAGATCGACACCTGCACGTGCAGCAGGTAGGCCTAAATATGTTTTCCAACTTTTTGTTGGGATGCCTATACCTTGGAGTGCATGCAAAATAAGGCGCCCACGGACCGCTGGCTGAACGTCTGATGCATATGACACAGTGACTTAACTGGAAACACTTCAGGACTTTTGAAGTCGTCAACTAATGAATTGAATTCTTTATATAAAACTATTCTCTGAAGCTTCAGGACTTAATCTAAACATAAATATGAGTTAATGTCTATTAAATATTGCACAGCACCCTATTTTTATAATAATCCAATTAAATCTGAAGTTACATATTTAGGCATCGTGATCACTAAAGATCAAGATAATAGATGTACGTTAAACTTTGCCCCTATTATAATAAAAGCCCAAAGAAGATTTAATGCATGGTTGCAGAGAGACTTGACCTTGAGAGGCAGAGTAGCTTGCTAAAGCTGAGGGCATCTCCAGGTTTAAGTATGCTGCACTCTCTTTGTATGTGGACAACAAAATATGTAGGTCAGTTGACAAAATCCTCTTTAATTTTATTTGGAAAAACAAAATACACTATGTTAAGAAATCTGTAATAATGAATACATATGAGTATAGTGAGTGGAATTTTCTTGGTTTCTCATCTCTGAACAACACTTTCAAAATTAATTGGGTTAGACAGTTTTTGTGTAATCCAAATTAAATTTGGAACTTTAGCCCTAATTACTTCTTTTCCAAATTAGGTGGTCTCCCTTTCATATTGATCTGCAGTTATAATATTGCTAGAATCCCTTACAACTTAAGTTCCATAAGCAAGCATTACTTGCATGGTCATTAATTTTTAACTTTTCCCCTCACCGGTATTTTATTTGAAAAAAAAAACAAACAAGACATTGTATATAAGAATAAGTCTTTGTTTTTTAGTAATTTGTTTGAGAAAAAAAAAAAAAATGGACTGTTTCCCAGTTATTTAATTCAGAAGGTCTTAGTAACTCCCAATGGTAATTGTAATGGACTCTATTCCTAAAGGAGTTATTATGCTTCTAAGGGAGTCTCTTAGATTATCTAACACTTTACCTATTTCTTTATACCCATTTGAACTCCCAGTAGGAAAACTGTATTTTTTGGTCACATCCTTTATCACGTAATTATACAATTAGATCTCTCTTTCAAATGGAGCTTGTAACAATTCCATATGTGGTGTCATACTGGAAGAATTTGGTTGACCATATTAATTGTAAAAAAGTATGGACTAATAACTAACAAGGTTAGAGAAATTTAATTTAATTAAGCCCTGCTTAAGCTTTTTTGAAAAGGTTTAAGTCATATACAGTAGACACAAGTTCTTTTTGTGGTATCCCTGATGAAACTGCTCTTCATATTTTCTAGGATTGTACTCACACAGATATTTTAGGTCGAACTTTCTAATTTTATTAACTGCAAAAGGCTACATTTAATGAATACTTTATTTTTAATCTATTATTGCTCCTTGCAAAATTTCACATTCACCAAAGTCAATTCACTCAACAAAATCCCCTATTCAATGTTTTTAGAAGAGAGGTTCAACAGTACATCCAAAATATTTCATCATCTAAGAATCTTAAAGATAATATCTTGTCTTTTTGCTTCTCAAGTGAATGTTTCTACTTCCTACTTCTGTGTTAATGAAAATGTATTGTTTTAGCTATGTTTTTGTAAAAGGGGTGAGCCCTTTGATGTGTCCTGCCCGAACTTTCAAAAGGAAATACACGAATGTAGAAAAAAAATGGTAAGGCAGCTGTTTTGAGTCACTGATATATTCTGTGTGCACACAAGTATCTTAGGCTCTGGTGAGTCACCCTGTTTGCAGTGGGATAGTGACACAAATTCTGTTGTGACAGAAAGAGAGGATATGCACCCCCTTCACCCTACTGAGACTGTCACAGTGACATCCAAAAACAAGCGGCCCTGACACTGCCGTCACTTTTCACTGTGCAGTATAGACTCGCTCATCACTGGTGATGCTGAATTTTTAGGTATTCCAGAATATATGTGATCCATATTCGTGAGTCTATTCACATTCACCAACTGATTTTTCCCCCCATTGATTTTCTGTTTTTAGCTTAATTTACATATAATCATAGGTGTATAGTTTCCAAAAATTAAAATGTGTGAGTGAATGATCAGTATCAAATTTTTTCCCTTCCATTGAAGGGAAGAGTTATTCTGGGCTCTGGTCTGGAGTTGCGATAAAAGTAATTCCTTGTCAGGTTCACTGGTATATGCTTCGTGTAATGAAAATATGATGGAAATAGAATGACTTAACTGTCTTGCAAATGAGAGGAAAGAACAGGCTAACGGCATGATATGTGAATGGTCACATGAAGTTAAAGGATGGAGTGAGGCCTTTTGACAGCCGTGGGTTTGAAGAAGTGCATTAGGCTCAGTGAAGATGAAGGTGGTGAGGCTGAAATGAAGTCCTCTCGCCAAGACCATTGTCGCTAATTCAATCATCAGTGTTCACACTCATTTTTGATAAAAGGGGCCGAAATGAATGGTTGGATCCTTTTCTTAGTGTGTATGTGTGTTTCTTTTTGTCCTGAAATATAATGAGTATGAAGCTATACAGCAAAAGGCAGCTGGGGTCACTGGTACAATATCATGTGACATTAACATTCACATTTCTTTCTTTCTTTCTTATATAAAGTACATACCGGTAATATATTAATCTTATATTGATTATTTTCGAATTTTGACTTTCGAAACATCTAGGGCCCTATTTTAGCGATATGAGCGCATGGTCTGAAGTGCATGGCACAAGTGCACTGAGGGCGTGTTCGAATCCACTTTTGCTAGTTTAACGACGGAAAAATTAGTCAGCATGCCAGGCGCATGGTCCAAAAGGGTTGTACCTAGTCTCTTAATGAGGGTGTGTTTTGAGCGTAACGTGCAATAAACCAATCAGAGTCTCATCTCCTATTCCCTTTAAAAGCCAGTTGCGCTCGCGCTATGGCGGATTTGCTATTTAGATGGCAGAATTTGCGAGCGGAAAGACTGAATGCTTCTCCTGAGAGGAATCCTTTTATTTTTAATATTTATAAATGTTTGTGTGCTGCTGTGCGTCCCTGTGTGTGTACCTGCGTTGTGCACCCGCCTATAGGTGCATATTACTAACGCGCCCTTTAAATAACACAAAAAATACTGTGCTATTGACTTTAGACCAGGTTTTTGTTGGTCAATGGCGCAGTCATGTTCAGTTGCCTTAAAATAGCAATGTGCCAACAATGCGTTTGAACACACCTCGTTTTTAGACCAGAACGCCCATGGGTAAACATATGGGCACGAGTGCATTTGCTATTTAAACAACGTGGCACTGGACGAGGAAATTATAACTGTGTTAAGCTGAAACTAGCAAAAAACACTTGCGTCGCGCCTGGCGTTGCATTGCGCCGGGTGTATGATAGAACCCTAAGAATCATATTTCAATATTTCATATAGCATAACTTTTAATACTTAAATGTATAAGTGTAATTTGTATTTGCTGAGAAGATATTTAATTTGATAATATATTGTATGTATTTCTTTAAGTTTTGTATTTGACACATTTTTATATCTTCTGATTTTTGTTCTTTCACTTTCTTTTTTTCCCCCTCCTTTTTTACCAGAAGCTGAGAAAAACTACAAATAAAGCCTCGTCGAAAAGCAGTGCAGGCATGTAGGCGGTTAGATCGATAGTGCAGACAAACAAAAGTAGCTGACCTGATCTGAGGTCTACTGGTGGTAAATGAAAAGGTTTGAAACCAAAATGTATTACTGTTCTGAGGAATAAAACTGTAGACTTTTTTAATTATTCAGTTTCTTTTAATGAACTTGCATATTATATACCTTAAAATGTCACAGAATGAGGAAGAAATGTGTTAGTATTTCTAATTGTAGGTTTCTACTGCTTCATTTTATTAATGGCAGTTTGTCATCAAGATCAGGATCTTTGAGTTAAAAATACCTAAATGAATGAGAGCAAATATGATACAAATACTGATTTAAACATAAACTAATCAGTTGTGACATCACATTATTGACGTAAATGATTGAATTGTGATGTACATATTCAAAGACATGATGTCTGATTAACGCTTGTGATCAATATTAATTTGCGTTTTTGTATTTGCATTTGAAACAAAGAGTGTGTGTTGAGCATGGCTTTACTTTGTCCTTCAAACACTGACCAGAGGAAAATTAATTCAGGATATTCTCACAGAGGAATATTCAAACCCTGGTATGTGCTCACATTAGCAACAACGTGCGAGAGTAATTAAAAACTTCAAGTAAAAATTTTGCCCTAATTGAAAAACAACGGCTTAATCTTGAGTGACTGGCCTTTGTGCACGTCTTGATCGTAAGCGGCGGGGCTGACGGTTATTGCGGGTGCTGAGCAGTAAAGGACAGTTACACAATGCATGCTGTCTAAGACCTGACAATTATATTTTAATAATCATTTTCCTCACGGTAGGCCATGAGTTGATTTATGACCCTGGAAGGCACATGTGGATGTGTTTGTGGGGCTCATTTATTATAATAGTTGAGGACAGGAAACTGAGCAGTGTGGCATTTCTAGCTGTGTGAAACACAGGTTAGCGAATGCTTGATTATTCATTTGAAGATCTACGTTAGAGTATGATGGAACAGAGAAAGAGGCAAAAGCACCTGGTTTTAGTCATAAACTTGGGCTCCATGTGTTAGAGTTGCTTTGGCTGTTTTCCATTTGTTGCTCTCTCTCTCTCAAAGCCTAGTGAGGATTGTACAATTAAGAACACTTAAGCTAGGGTGACAAGCCTTACATCTCTAAGGGTTTTAATATAAGAATTGCTAACAGTTCTGATCATTCTGTGTGAAAGCACCCCTGCTTTTGCCTCCTGTCTGAGCAAGTGTGAATATGAATTAGTATTAGCATGACATGCAGTAGGCTTGTTTGTTAGTGCTCTTTCCCAGGTTTAACTCATTAAAATTAAGTAAATTAAACAGACTTGAGTTGTTAAAGTGCTGCTACTCAACTTGAAATAGTTGGCTAGTTGGTAGTTCATTGAAGTGATTTAAGGAGGAACCTAATCCTCAAAACTAACAAAGAGGACATTCTAGGACAGCAAAAATTGTATTAATTGCCTCAGGTTTCTCCGTTTTAAAACTATGTACAATACAGTGTGATTAAAAAACAGTGATGTTGATTTTGCGTTTTGCCTAATGTATTAACCACGCCCACGCCCACGCCTCATGGTCCAGGTCCGCCCACGCCTCATGGGCCAGGTCTGCCCACGCCTCATGGTCCAGGTTCGCCCACGCCTCATGGTCCAGGTCCGCCCACGCCTCATGGTCCAGGGCTGGTCTGGGGCTGGAGCCCCCTCAGGACGCTGGTCTGGGGCTGGAGCCCCCTCAGGACGCTGGTCTGGGGCTGGAGCCACCTCAGGACGCTGGTCTGGGGCTGGAGCCACCTCAGGACGCTGGTCTGGGGCATGACCCTGGGCCTCATGGTCCAGGTCCGCCCACGCCCACGCCTCATGGTCCAGGTCCGCCCACGCCCACGCCTCATTGTCCAGGTCCACCCACGCCTCATGGTCCAGGTGATGGGGTCTGTGTCCGGTGCCTCTGCACGGGCCTGGCCCGCCGTCCCTCCCCCATGAGAGCAAATATGATGGAACAGAGAAAGAGGCAAAAGCACCTGGTTTTAGTCATGAACTTGGGCTCCATGCGTTAGAGTTGCTTTGGCTGTTTTCCATTTGTTGCTCTCTCTCTCTCAAAGCCTAGTGAGGATTGTACAATTAAGAACACTTAAGCTAGGGTGACAAGCCTTACATCTCTAAGGGTTTTAATATAAGAATTGCTAACAGTTCTGATCATTCTGTGTGAAAGCACCCCTGCTTTTGTCTCCTGTCTGAGCAAGTGTGAATATGAATTAGTATTAGCATGACATGCAGTAGGCTTGTTTGTTAGTGCTCTTTCCCAGGTTTAACTAATTAAAATTAAGTAAATTAAACAGACTTGAGTTGTTAAAGTGCTGCTACTCAACTTGAAATAGTTGGCTAGTTGGTAGTTCATTGAAGTGATTTAAGGAGGAACCTAATCCTCAAAACTAACAAAGAGGACATTCTAGGACAGCAAAAATTGTATTAATTGCCTCAGGTTTCTCCGTTTTAAAACTATGTACAATACAGTGTGATTAAAAAACAGTGATGTTGATTTTGCGTTTTGCCTAATGTATTAACCACACTAATTGTTGGTTAATTTGTATAATTCGTACAAATCTGTATAAATCTGCCTGATGGTTAGGTTTAAGGGTGGGGATTAGGGTGGGGATTGGGGTGGACCTTAATGCCCACGTTTTTCTTTTAAATAGTTTGTTTCTGAATCACATCGTACAAAGAGAGGAGAGGACTCCTGGCCATGACCCCATAGTCCTGCCCAAGAAAATTTTGGGGTGGGGGGCAGTGGATACCCTGAGAAGGCCTGGAAGGCCGCGCTCCAGGATCCAGGTCTGCCCACGCCTCATGGTCCAGGTCCGCCCACGCCTCATGGTCCAGGTCCGCCCACGCCTCATGGTCCAGGTCCGCCCACGCCTCATGGTCCAGGTCCACCCACGCCTCATGGTCCAGGTCCGCCCACGCCCACGCCTCATGGTCCAGGTCCTCCCGCGCCCACGCCTCATGGTCCAGGTCCTCCCACGCCTCATGGTCCAGGTCCACCTACGCCTCATGGTCCAGGTCCACCTACGCCTCATGGTCCAGGTCCGCCCACGCCCACGCCTCATGGTCCAGGTCCTCCCGCGCCTCATGGTCCAGGTCCTCCCGCGCCTCATGGTCCAGGTCCGCCCACGCCCACGCCTCATGGTCCAGGTCCGCCCACGCCTCATGGTCCAGGTCCGCCCACGCCTCATGGTCCAGGTCCGCCCACGCCTCATGGTCCAGGTCCACCCACGCCTCATGGTCCAGGTCCGCCCACGCCCACGCCTCATGGTCCAGGTCCTCCCGCGCCTCATGGTCCAGGTCCTCCCGCGCCTCATGGTCCAGGTCCGCCCACGCCCACGCCTCATGGTCCAGGTCCGCCCACGCCTCATGGGCCAGGTCTGCCCACGCCTCATGGTCCAGGTTCGCCCACGCCTCATGGTCCAGGTCCGCCCACGCCTCATGGTCCAGGGCTGGTCTGGGGCTGGAGCCCCCTCAGGACGCTGGTCTGGGGCTGGAGCCCCCTCAGGACGCTGGTCTGGGGCTGGAGCCACCTCAGGACGCTGGTCTGGGGCTGGAGCCACCTCAGGACGCTGGTCTGGGGCATGACCCTGGGCCTCATGGTCCAGGTCCGCCCACGCCCACGCCTCATGGTCCAGGTCCGCCCACGCCCACGCTTCATTGTCCAGGTCCACCCACGCCTCATGGTCCAGGTGATGGGGTCTGTGTCCGGTGCCTCTGCACGGGCCTGGCCCGCCGTCCCTCCCCCATGACCACCCCCCTAGATCGCCCATAAAGGGGGGGAACTGTCACAGGGTGTTTTGGTCATGTTCATGTGTTTAAGTTTGCCATGTTCACTGTCATGTCTTATCATGCACTTCCTGGTCCTGTCATGTGATCCTGCCATGTGCTCCTTTGTCTTGTGCAGTGTCATGTCATTGGTTTATTGGTTAATCATTGTTCACAGGTGTGTCTTGTCTAGTCTTTAGTCATGGTGTATTTAAGCCCTCATGTTTGCCGTGTGTCTTTGTCGAGTATTGTTTTATGTAAACCACTGTTGGTTAGTTTTCGTTCATGCCATGCCATTGTTTTTGGTCAAGTCAAGTTTTTGGTCAAGTCAAGTCAGGTCAAGCCAAGTCTTTGTTTTATGTTTTGCATTTTGAGTTTAAGTTAATAAAGACTGCACTTGGGTTCTTCAACCTTGCCTCCAGTGGACTCAATTTTACAATGGGTGCTGATGGGACTGTCAAACATAATAGAGTTTCATTGTGAATGAGGTGTTTAATATAGTCTAAACACTGATTTTTGCTTGCTTGCAATTTAGCATAAATGTTTTAAAATTGACAGCTTACAGTACAACACATTTATGTACAGTCCTCCCGGGGGCATATGGTGTAAAGTGTCTTTCTCAAGGGCATGGCCATGACAAGTATCTCAGTATCCCATATGTCACTTCTACCTGGAATCAAATCTATAACATTTATTCTGGCAGACTGCAAACTTTAAGGGGTCATGAACTGGCTTTTTTATTTTTAGGGTCAACTTATGACGTTCTCATGGTTTTTACATTCAAAAACATCATACTGAATAAGTAATAGGCTATTTTCTACCCTGGTTTTGAGCCTCTCTCCTGGAATGCTCGTTTTTTATGGGCGTTCCGCATTGAAAACTTGGAAGTAAACGCCCACTGCTATGATTGGATAACAGTTTTGCATATTACAATGAGCTTCGGCTCCCCCGTGAGTACACGTGAGGAATTGTTTTGAAAGCGTGTGGGAAAAATGGCAACCGAAACACAATGATTTATCTCTCATCCACCCGCAATTAATTAGAATGTTATTTTTTATTACTTGGCCCGCCCGATCGGTGGATATAACCGCGAACCGCGCATCACTAACACACAAACACGCACGCACGCACAAGCCTCACAGCAGAGTCAGTCAAATCAGCATGATCAAAACTTTCGTGATTGTATTTTTCCTTCAAATATCAAGTCAAGAGAGTGAACAACGCAATCAAGAAAGGAATGTTATTTCACTATTTAAGATAGTCAGTCGGCAGGCCGGTTATACGTTTTGGTAGCCTGTCTGGAAAACACATAGCCCTGGGACGTTGGGCTTTGCGAGCCCTGGCCTATACATGTCCGAGTCTGATCACGAATCGCAGGACAATGAACCAGCAACACCTCAAATAAAGGATTCTCCAGCCTGTGACAGCGTGGTAAGTTATGTTCAGTAAGACACGTACACATAATCAATAGATATCAAACGATCTGAAACAATGCAATACTATCACATATAAAAAAAATTTTTTACTCACATTAGTGTGTTGCTTCATTCATTCATGTAATCTCATCCTGTCTCGTTTTTCGGTTAAGGCGGTGTTTCACCACACTCTGATGTCACAGCTTGGCACATTCTGAGATTGAGCGTTTGCTGGGCCTGGTGTCAATAAAAAGCTTTTCTTTGACTAACAAGAAACTTGTTAGTCAAACTTTTATATATCAACTTTTATATATCAAACTTTTATTTATCAAAGGCTGAATGAAAAGTTGATTTCTCAATTCATCACCCCTTTAAGCCTTCCCAATTTAGAGTTATTTCATACATAGGTTTGAATTTTTTTTTTATTATCCACCACTTTATTCGCTAATGTTCTCACACACCATATTTTAATCAGTGCCCAGTAAAAACTCCCCAGCTGCATTGCACTATGGGATACCTGACGTGTTCATGTTCCCTAATCCGTGTCTGCAGGTTTGAGCAGGAAGATTAACGCAGCGGCCCCATTGTGCAGCACACACCCCGTGCCGTTGTCTTGGCAGCTGCGTTATCTTGGATGCTGTTTACCCTGAGGGAGCGATGAAGAGGATTATTTTGCTTTTTTCTCACTCCCAAATCCTCTCAACAAAGGGATTTCTTCTGTAATACATCCACCAAGCAGCAGAGGGAGAAGGCCCCTACTGAGTTCTTTTAGCAACACTACTATGCGTGCCTCGTCGTGATATGCCACATAATAATATAACTCAGATAAACTAGTCCATGTGGGGATATTTGTCAAGCGACAAGCTGCATTAGCACGAGAAACTGGAATGATTTAATCCTTATTAGATTTAGAAGAATGACCATAAACATTTTGGCTACAAATGTTTCATTTGTATCTCTCACCATTAAAGTTCAGACTCTCATTCTATCCTTTTGACAATCGTAGAATATCTTGTCTGGGGTATGTTCCACTAAAGAGGCCTTGGCATTCATGATGAAAAGTATTTTTAATGAAGAGATTTTAAAAAGCAATTACATGTGGCAGCCTACTGAGCTTCTAGCCTGTTAATTGGAGGAGCTTGAGCCTGATCTGTAATTTTATAACCTATAAACAGTCAAAGCAATAGATAACTGAAAATGTCAAGATAAAAATGCTTGAAAGCATAACGTTTGTACCCTATAATCACGATAATTGCGAACTCCCCTCTTTAGTCTTTTCGTACCCTGTTGAGATATGGAGAGATAGAGAGATGAGCGAAAGAGGGTGCAGTGTTTCTGATTCTAAAGCTAAGTAGGCACCCAGTTCTCTGAGGAACTTACTAAATATCCTGCAAAGATCACAAAAGACTGTCAGTGATTTTGTGGCACTTGAAATGCATTGAAATTACTTTAATACACAATATGATATTTGAGGCACATACAAATAGATGATATGTGTGTGTGTGTGTGTGTGTGCGCGTGCGCGTACCGGTCAAAAGTTTGGAAACAACAATTAAATTGTTTTTATGTTTTTCAAAGAAGTCTCTTAAGCTCACCAAAGCTGTATTTATTACTGTAAAAATACAGTACAAACAGTAATATTGTATTACACTTTACAATAGCTGTTTTCTGTTTTAATATAATTTAAAAGGTAATGTATTTCTGTGATGGCAAAGATGAGGTTTCAGCATCATTACTCCAGTCTCCATGTCACATGATCTTTCAGAAATCATAGTAAAATGCTGAATGGTAGTGTAACATGGTTTCCACACACACACACACACACACACACACACAAATTAAACAGCACAACTGTTTTCAATTTTGATAATTATAATAATAATGAATGTTTCTTGAGCAGCAAATCATCATATTAGAATGATTTCTGAAGGATCATGTGACACTGAAGACTGGAGTGATGATGCTGAAAATTCAGCTTTACCATCATAGAAATATATTACATTTTAAAAGAGAAAACAGTTATATTAAATTGTAATAATATTTCACAATATTAGCCTACTGTTTTTACTGTATTTTTAATCAAATAAATACAGCATTGGTGAGCAGAAGAGACTTCTTTCAATTTAAAAAAAAATCTTAATGTTTCCAAACTTTTGACTGGAACCACAGTGCGGTGATGAAGTTTAAGGCACTTTTGAACAAATGCTGTAAAATTATATATATTTTTAAATGGCAAAAAGTTTTTTTCACTACATTAAATCAATATTTGGTGTGACTAGCTTTATTCTAGCTACACTTGCACATTACATAATATCCAAAATAACAGAATATATAGAAAACAAACACATATTTAAAATATTATAAATTAAAAATAATTTGCATATATTAATTATACTTTAACCAAACAGGACAACAAACAAAATTGTCATGCAGCTTGGCATCAGTATATACCTCATCTTTGCATAGCTGTTGACTGCTTGTCTTAATCTTCAGTATATTATGTTCTTTTAAATATATTTTTAGTCTATTCAGATGTCTATATGATAAATGAAGCAAATAAAAAAAAAGGTTTGGATCTATCATAGCATCTTTTGTTCTCTTTGTTCTTTTCTTTTCATCTAATCATAAGACTCCGAATAAAATTCACAGGAGCATCATGAGCATCAAAATCTCTGGAGCAGGTATCAACAACATGAGCAGATTTCAGGGGAAAAGGCTCAATGGAATAAGCCGTGTTGAGGGGAGAGATGATGTAAACGTTTATGTAATCTACATCTGCGAGATGCACATCACAGCGCCCTCTCGAGGCCACCGCTGCCTCTCAGAGGACGCTATGAACAGGATGGATAGAGTGTGGCCATAACCAGAGAACAATAAAGCAGCCACTATTCCGCTTGTGAGATGTCTCCCTGAGTTTTCTCTTGCATTTTGCTTTTTTTGTACAATATTGTATTTTTAAGCGAATATTAATGTTTTTTTTCCTTCAGTTTCTTAGACTAGTCATCTAACAATGAAAGACTAAACTACACCTCTAAATTTAAATTAACTGCAGCACGTTCACCGATGTCAAATTCGAGGCCAGCATAATGTTATGGACGTTTGTGATCCTCTGTGTTTTACATTTTTTAAATATTTAAATTTCAGTTCAACTTAATGCACTTTATTGGTATGAAAAATGAGGTACATTTGGATTTCCAAAAGCTTTTGTAGCTTAGTTTGGTGCATTAAAAGTAATATTAAGTTTAATAAAAAATTGTGCAAGTAATTAAATCACTATTTCATTGTTTGTGGTTTCTGAAGCACATGGTCCAATCGCTGCTGCTTAAAGGCGGGGATTACAGTAGGGCTGTGGCACATGGTCCAATTAGAACAGAGAGGGGTGTGGCTTTCTTTCGCTCAATCATTCAGCACCTTGGACAGCAGCTCGCACTCGACTGCGGGAGATATTCTGGGTTCGGGTCGAGGGTACTCGTCTCCTCTCCTCCCAAATAACTCAGAAGAAAGAAATAGAGAAGGGGATTTCACAGAAAACCTGTCAGGCCGTGCATTTTTTTATCTTTTCCTGTCAGTTTGTGATCCATTTTCGACGTTGGCTCGTCGCTATCCGCTGCTTCTCTGCAGCGCGTCTCCTCTGCGTCTGGGTTCCCAAACAAGCGTTCAGCGTGAGTTTTGGTGTGTACCGCTACTGAGTCTCGAAGAAATAAAAATTCACCAAAGTGAATTGTACTTTGATATGTTTCTGACATGGCTTCTGAGAATGTTGGTTAGTTGGATGCGATACCGTCCTGCGTAAGTGCCATGAAGTTTCTTGGTTCTTCTCCAGCCTGGTTCAGGCTTTAATGCGCACTGAACCTTTCTTCGCCTTCCCCCCCAATTCATCTACTTTTTTTCAGCCTTGTTTTGGAAAATGAGGTTCTTCTGCGACTTTTTGTGCACATAAAGTCCTAAAAGGAAGAATAAACGAGGAGTCTGAATTCGTGCTGTGAAGCCGCATCATCTCCTATGCCGTTTTAAGCGTCTCGACGGCACGTTTTGTTATTTTTTCCAAGAGAAACGTTGAAGTGTTAACGCAAGGATAAAGATGAAGAAGTTCCGGAAGGTTTTGGACGGGTTGACCACTTCTTCGCCGGTGAATCCAGGTGGATCTCCCGCGTGCGGCAGTGCGGCTGGGACCCCCAGTGCGGCACCAACACCGCGCGAGCTGGAGATTCAGGAAACGCTGATGTCTGAGCACTTCCAGATCTGTAAGGTGGGTGCCCCTCTCTAGCTTGTCGCAAAGGGCTCATCTGTCATTGCAGTAGAGATGTGCAGCTAGTTTTGGCAAAGAGGCCTGTTCTAATCAATGCAGATGTTGGGAGAACTGTTGTTGATAGAGCCACAATAGAAAATGCAGTGCACCAGCAACAGACACAATATACACAGAGGCATAGTGCACAGGCATAGTAATTGTATACTAATGAGACAAACGTTAAAAGGATAGTTCACCCAACAATGGAAATTATGTTGCCATTTACTCAACCTCATGTTATTCCAACCCTGTATGACTATCTTAATTGGAACATAAAAATATATTTTGATAAATGCCTCAGTGTTTTTGTTTATACAATGTAAGTCAATGGCAAGCAAAATGGTTTGGTTACCAACATTCTTCAAATCTTCTTTTTATCTTCGTTTGTGTTCCTCAGACAGTATAAAGTTATAAATGTTTGGAACAACATGCTGATAAATAAATGATGACAACATTTCCATTTTTGGACGAAGTGTCCATTTAAGTTCCCAACAGTTGTCTCAGTTGTAAGCAGCAGTTAACAGCTCTAAACAAACACTCTGGTGGTGAGATAGGCTACTGAAGGCTCTCATTCCCCCCACAATTAAACCAGAACCTTTGGACTCTTGGTGTTCACATTTACACATACGGTTCCCTCAAACTTTGAAAGGACTCAGTCCCCAACCTTTCACATCAGCATGGCCATATTGATGCGTTGAAGGGATAATTCATAAACAATTGAAAATTCTGTCATTATTTACTCACCCTCATGTTGATTCAGACCAGTATGACTTTCCCTGTGGAAGGCAAAACGGATTTTTTAGGGACTGAACTTTGCGTAGATTCTATCTATCTATCTATCTATCTATCTATCTATCTATCTATCTATCTATCTACCTACCTATCTATCTATCTATCTATCTATCTACCTATCTATCTATCTATCTATCTATCTATCTATCTATCTATCTATCTATCTATCTATCAGATTTATCATCTCCGCAGTGAAGAAGTCAAGTAATAGGGAATCAATGACATAACCGAGGTGTCTTCGCTTACATAAAAAAGTGAGAGAGCCTGCCGTAGTCCCCGGGTTTGTGTGTTTTTGTCCTGAAGCTATTTTTAGATTTTTTTAGGGCCTAACGCAGCCGGTCGGGATCGCGGAAGCTGACTGCAGCGATTCTGCCTCCATATGAATCGGTTCGTTTTGAGATTTAAATTTGGAGTGAATAATTCTTTGTAGAGCGATCGAGTACGGGCGTATCTCCAACATAGCAGCGGAAAAGGGGTAAGAAATAACGACCGATAGTAGTAATGTTTGAATGAAAGTACAGGAATGTATCACGTGGAGAAATCACACGTTATAAAGCTGCTTGTGAAATATTCCCACCACCACAACACATGTATTCGCTGCCAACGGGCACACGCCTCGTTCTCACCATGTATAGTGATGGGACCTCGGTGTTGCTGCGCTCTCCCCGGGGAGTAGGCTATACGGTGAGGGACTCGGGCTGATACAGACCCAACACCCCCGAGTGGTTTTTCGTTTTCATTGATTCCTCTAGTTGGCGCCTATATCCGATTCGCAAAATGTGTTGAAGCTTAACAGATTGGATATATAATCACCAGCTAAATAAATGAGGTAAACATGTCAGGTAAAAGATATTGTCAGAATGTACTTCCACACAGAGGTAGAACATGGGTCATTATTATTATGCAATGCCGTTTTTGTTTAATTTAAGATTAAGTATAGGCCTATTTCAGTAACATTACTAATAGCTAAATGTATATTAGAGTTTCAGAAACATGCCCTGGTGAAGCATATGCACAATCTGTAGGCCTATCATAAATAAATTGATTTGAAAGAAAATGAACAAGATGGAAATAAAGTTATCCATAGCTCAGAGAGGGATTGACAGAGTTAACTAACATGAAGGTGTAACAATATTTTTAAGCATCTTTTAAAATTTCTGCATAGGTCTTTTAGAAACAGCAGGTAATGTTCACATGCTGCTGTATGAATGTTGAGAGGTTTTCAGAGTTTTCAGAGTCTAACAGTTTGTACCATCCTAGAGTACACTTCATAAGGCAGTGTGTCCACTAAAGCGTTTTTAGCCAGCTGAAAACTTTTTCTGTGAGTGCTTTGGCGGCGCTTCCTTTCCAGTTACACCATACGAAATATCCATGGAAGTGTTATTAGTATCTGATTTCACAGATAGTTTGTTTCTGGATATAAAAAAGTCAATACAACGTAAAGTATTTGCTCTGGCTCTTGTTTTCAATGATTTTGTTCAATTGCTAGAAAAGACTGGGTATTCGGGTATGGCTCTTGAATGGTTTAAATATTTTCTCTTAATAGGACCTTCTCAGTTAATATCATTGTTCAACTTTACTCCAAATCTGCTGCAATGATTTGTGGTGTTACACAAGGTTCTATTCTTGGTCCAATTCTGTTTTTACTTTATATGTTACCTTTAGGTTCTATTTTTAAAAGGCACGGAGTAGGCTGTCTTTTCACTGTTACGCTAACGACACTCAGGTGTACCTACCTTTACGAAAACAGGACAGGAGGTCAATTGACCTATCCGTAAGCCCCTCCCCTCGAATGCAGATGAGCCAATGGCAGTTGAGTATCAGTTGCATGGGGACCAGAACTCTGACATCTTTAGGTTTCAGCGACATAGAGAAATATTGGAAGATCCGAAGCTCTTATCAGTTTGATGGTGTTTATGCTACAAAAATGGTAAAACAGTGTGCCTGGGGTACTTGTAACACTGATTCCAGGTATCCTAAAAGAATGGGCAATGGAATTTATTTTATTCACGTTGTTTATTAATCCAATGATATGGGCGCAGTAACCTGATTCCCTAAGGATTCAACCCCACTCCCAATGAAGATGAAAACGTTCATTTTCTGGTTGTTATACTCTCATTAAGCTACAATTAAAGTTAGTGAGTCCATGCTAACGTACAAACCTAATTAGCTAACTGTTCTCACGCCATGTACAGTGTAGGTTAAAACACATAAACGAAGGTCTACATTTCAGTGCCTCTCCATATTAAACTGGTTAAATGTAAATTAATTTAATTTGACCCTGTGGTACATGAACAGAATAGATGTTGTCATCTGCGATTGTGACGACCGTAACATGAGGCTTCTCCTGCTTGCATTGTGATCGGTAAACCCTTGCTTCCAAATTAATCTTGTTACCTACCATATTTATTTTAAAATCTTTTATATATCCCTCCATGGCATATTTAAGTCTCACTTGAATGCTCCTTGACGAGACTGATCTTTCTGTGTCCAAAATGCATCAAAAACACGGTTTTCACACTGACAGCTGTCATTGTAAAACAGTTAGCAACTCTGTTTGTTTGTCAGAGTTAGCAACAGTAACTAAGGGGGGCGGGGCTTACCGATAGGTCAATTGAGTTATTACTAAACTGTTTACATCAAGTTAAATTATGGATGTTACTGAATTTTTAAAATTTAGATTAAACTAAAACTGAAATAATCTGGTTTGGGACCTCTGATTCCCAAAATCTTTCTGATATGGGAAATTTAGATTCCATTCTGCAAATCGATAGTTAAGAATCTTGGGGTACAGTTTGATGACTCTGAAATTTGATAAACAGATCAACTCTGAGATCAGTATTAAAGGTAAAGCGCTGCTGCTGCTAGATTGTTAACGGGGTGTTCGTAAACACCAGCATATAACACCTATTTTAGCTACATTATATTGGCTTCCAATTCAATACAGGGTCGTTTTTATCACTGATCTTAGCACCCTCACATTTAACTGATATTTTACACATGCATTTGCAGTGGTGGCTTCATAAGCGTTGGAATAGCTTACCTTTACATCTTAGATTATCTCCTTCATTGGGCTTTTTTAAAAGAAAATTGAAATTACACGTACTATCATTAGCATTTGGCTTGACAGATTGACATAACAAAGATTTTTTATTAAGAAATTTTTATTTTAGTTTTTTTGTGAGATGTTGGTTGCATGCATTGTTGGCTGCTGTTAGTGTGTCATTTTATTACATGCATGATTGTACAGCACATTGGTCAACATTCCGTTGTTTAAAACGAACAAACAAACAAAACTTGTTGTTATCGCCTGTTGCCATTATCCCAGCAGGGTGTGGCGGTTGGTCGCTGTGGTATTTGTCCCACCCCCCTCCACTGTGATTGGACGGCTGGGTAAAAAGTGACAGTGATGAGCACTGCATTTTACCCAAAGTTGAACATTCTACTCTAGGTGACCAGAAGAAAAAAAAACAGCAAGAGCTCAGCACTCAGCGAGAAATAGACGCTTAGCACCTAGTCACACTGCTGCTGTTTTAAAAAATGTGACGTTGAAAAGAATCGAACACTGTCTGAAATGTCTGTTTTTATTTAGTAAACGCACAATGAACATAAGTAAAATTTTAATTTTCATGAAACAACCCCTTTAATGAAAATGAAATCTGGCCTATACAAGCAGACATAAGCAATTGTACAACTTATTATTCTATAGACAAGTGTTAAAGATCTGCCTCGGTCTGTTGAGGGATGTGTTCTTTGTGATGTTGACAGAGAGAGTGCTCTGGAGACTCAGATCTGAAATAGACTGCCGAACACCCTCACATGTGCACAGGAACACACTGTGACACCCATTTCTGGTTATGATCACTCAACTGAATCATGAGCTTTGACAACAACTCCTGTCATGGGCTGTCATGTTTCATGTGTGGTAGAATGTAGATCTCTCTCTCTTACTCTCTTCCTTGATCTGTATACTCCAGGATGGATCTGGCATGCACACAGTAATAATAGGGTCAAAGGCATAGAGCAAAAATAGAAAAAAGTGTGAATGTGTAACATCATAATGGTGTTAAAACAGGAGGGAACTTGTCTTTTAAGCCAATCAGCAATCAGTTTTTGCTCTTTCAAAGAACAATAAACAAGATAGATACTGTGGTATGAATCTGTTAGTGCTCTGTCAACAATGTTGGCCTCCTCTTCAGTGCTCTGAGACTCAGTGGCAGCGCTGCCTGTGCACTAGAGCAGCCCGCTCTGTCTGTATGTATCCTCATCTCTCAACAGGAAAGCTGTGCTCACTCGACCAAAGAGAAACAAGTATGAAGTCTCTATTGTAGATAGATTTTTTCATCATCAACACTATGTTTATAGATTCAGTGTGAATTCTTCTATTCTAGGAATTCACAAAAATTCTCGAAGAGTATAACTCTTTAAAACATTGCTGTGTCAGAACAATGGCAAACAAATGGTGTAAGTGGAAGCTTGTTTTTAGTTACTGAAATACAGTACTGTTAAAAAGAAATCAATACTTTTTTCAGCAAGGCATTACATTGTATGAATTCTACAATTAGTTAAAGAATCCTGTAAAAAGTATCTGTTTCCACAAAAAATATTAAAGGGGTCATGAACTGGCTTTTTAAATTTTTTTATACTCTTGCCTGAGGTCAACTTATGACGTTTGCATAGTTTTTACATTCAAAAACATCATAATGAATAATTAATAGGCTATTTTCTACCCTGGTTTTGAGCCTCTCTCCTGGAACGCTCGGTTTTTATGGGCATGCTGCATTGAAGACTTGGAAGTAAACGCCCACTGCTATGATTGGATAACAGTTTTGCATATTACAATGAGCTTTGGCTCCCATGTGAGTACACGTGAGGAATTGTTTTGAAAGCGTGTGTGAAAACGGCAACCGGGATGATTCGCCCACAGGGCTCGCAAAATGTCTTTATCAAACAAACACAATGATTTATCTCTCATCCACCCGCAATTAATTGGAATGTTATTTTGTATTACTTGGCCCGCCCAATCGTCGATATAACCAAGAACCGTGCATCACTAACACACACACACGTACGCACAAGTCTCACAGCAGAGTCAGTCAAATCAGCATGATCAAAATTTCGTGATTGTATTTTTCCTTCAAATATCAAGTCAAGAGAGTGAACAACGCAATCAAGAAAGGAATGTTATTTCACTATTTAAGATAGCCCGTCGGCAGGCCCGTGATACGTTTTGGTAGCCCGTCTTGAAAACACATAACCCCGGGACGTTGGGCTTTGCGAGCCCTGGCCTATACATGTCCAAGTCTGATCACGAATCGCAGGACAATGAACTCATCCTGTCTGCAAATACAGTGTCTTGTTTACAAACGAATCCGTGGTGAAATGAAGGAACAAACGCGCTGGATATTCATTAAAAATAGTTCATCCATGCATTCATAATATTGGAATTCGAACGAAGCTTATGCAGCATGTTTATTGCTCGAAAGTTCGATCCGGTTTAGCTTCATGTAGGCCTATGTTATTTATCTATAACATGCCATGCACAAATCGGTGGGCGGGGCTACAGAATCAGGCGTTCTTCTTCTTCGGTTAAGGCGGTGTTTCACCACACTCTGACGTCACAGCTTGGCACATTCTGAGATCTGGTGTCAATATAAGCTTTTCTTTGACTAACAAGGAAGTTTTCAGCTCTGAAACTTAAAGGATATTCTTATATCACGATGAACTTTTATATATCAAAGGCTGAATAAAAAGTTGATTTCTTAATTCATGACCCCTTTAAGCAGCACAGCTTTTTTCAACATTGCTAATAAGAAATGTTTCGTTAGCACCAAAATCAGCATATGAGAATGATTTCTGAAGGATCATGTGACACTGAACACTAGAGTAATGATGCTGAAAATTAAGCTTTGCCATCACAGAATATATTACATTTTAAAATATATTAATATAGAAAACAGTTTTTAATTGTAATAATGTTTCACAGTGTTACTGATTTTACTGTATTTTTAATCAATTAAATACAGCCTTGGTGAGGATAAGAGACTTGCAAAAAACATAAAAATAAAATAAACAATCCTATTAACCCCTAAACTTTTGAATGTGCTTTTTTAATAATCATCAATTGTATCTCCAAGATCCTCACAGTATATTTTCTCAATTCAGAGTTTCTGGGCACCCAGAAAGGACCTTTCTCTCTGTCTTTGAGAGGAATGTGTGTTGAAGTGATGTGTAACTAGTGAGTCTTATAGAGTTTTCTGTCAGTGCTGTTTTTTTCACTCTCTCTCTCATGCATTCCCTTTGTAACAAGACTTTTCTCTTTTGGTTTAGTTTCATTGTGTTTTGATTCTGTTTTCCCTGTTCTGGTTTTCCTGTGTTCCCTAGTTAGTTTCCTTGATTGTTAATTACTTCTACGCACTGCACCTGTTTCTGTTCAGTTGATTACTCTTCGTTGTATTTAAGCCCTCAGTTTCGTTTGTTTTTATTGTACAGTATTGTTTATATTTTGTGTGGTGTTTCCTGAGCTTCTTCCCTGTGATTCTCATATGTGTTCCTAGTGGGATTTACTATTAAAGACTTCTTTGTTATCCTTTATGATCGTGCGCTTACTACAGCCTACACAGCGCCTGACACCCTTACTTCTTTCTGTTTATCTCTCTTTATTTTTATATCTGCTTAACTTGATTGATTTCTTATGGTGTCACTTGTTTGAACCTTATTGTTATTTCTTTCCATCATTCAAACTCTGTGTCGTCTCTCCAGTGATTGAGCATGGCTAAGGTAGTTAATACTCCAAACAGCTCTGTGCTTGTAATCACCCATTAATGAATAGCCCTATTCAGTCAATCTATATCCTCTAAACCTTTTTCCACTCCACTTCTCTGATGCCCCTTCATTTTCTCTTGTTGTAATTGAGTGACTCGCACAAAAGAGAAAGTGGAAGGATCCTTTTTTTTCAGTCGATTTTGTGTTTCTGTGAATTTATATGTACTTGTGCATCTTTTTCGATTTTAACAACTTAAAGGTGCAGTGTGTAGTATTTATGAGGATCTATTGACAGAAATGCAATATAATATACATAACTATGTTTTCAGTGGTGTATAAAGACATTACATAATGAACCGTTATGTTTTTATTATCTTAGAATGAGCCATTTCTATCTACATACACTGCGGGTCCCCTTACAGTGAAATCGCCATTTTGCACCGCCATGTTTCTACAGTAGCCCTAAACAGACAAACTGCTTTACAGAGAGCTAGCTACTCTCTGCTGTCTCAGACAACGACATCTTTGTCCTGTGTCGGCCACCGTAGCTTCTCTATGTGCTTCGAAATGGAGGGATGAGCAGTGGGCAGTTGCAATTCGCAACCTCACCGTTGAAGGCCACTAAAACACAGTGCATCTTTAAAAAAATGCTGTGTTGCTGCCGATAGCCTTGTGGGTACTAGGTAGGGTGCCGACATATTGCGCTGTTGCGCTTCGGGTGACCCGAGTTTGAGTCCCAGCTCATGAACATTTACCGATCCCATCCCCCTCTCTTTCTCCCACTTCGCTTCCTGTCTGCTTACTGTCCTATCATAATAAAGGCAAAAACGGCAAAAAAAAAAAATACTGCTAGTCGCTATTACATAAAATGATAGGCCTACATGATGTATTTAATTAAAATTCTTAGGGCCAGATTTACTAACAGTTTGCACCAGCGCAAACCCTCTTTTGGCATTAAAAAAACTAAAAAAACAGGATTTACTAAAGACACGCAGTGATAAATTAGCGCTGAAAAGGCGTGGACAGGGTTATTTTTGCGGCTGACCTTATTGCATATGCATTTGTAAGAGTTTCCCTTTCAGGCACAAAATTCATGGGAGGAGAGTATTTAAATGAATCATGTGAGGTGATTTACAAAGGTCTGCGCTCGCCAGTTTTCTGGTGATTGCGCCATTATTTACCGCCCCAAAAAAGGGGTGGGGTAGATTGCGCTGGTCATTATGGAAATTATCCGGCTGCGTCGTGTTCGTTAATTTGCGCGTTGTCTGTAGATCACACGCAGAACTGTCCACTACCATCAGCGCTTTTATGGAATTGCGCTCTCACGCTAATTTGCCCTGTTTAGTAAATCTGGCCCTTAAAGTTAAATTGTCAGAATTTCTATGGAAGCCTGTTGCTACCTCTGAGTAAAACTTAAAAAAAAAAAAAGTATGATGAAGATTAATAATAATAATAATAATAAAAATAATAGTCACATTAAAAATTATGTAATTTTAAAAATAAATAAAAGTAAAGTCATATTGTGAGATATAAAGCCAAAATTACAAGAAATTATCATGCTGTGATATATAAGACACAACTGGAAGATAAAAATAAGTCACATTGTGAGATATAAAGACACATTCTAAAAGTTGTAGTTTGCAAGAAATTATGTTGCAATTATGAGAAATAAAATTGCAAGTGTGAGTTATTTGTCACTCTCCTCAGGCTTGATAACTGTAACATGTATACTGACAGTGAAAGTGAAAGAGACAAATGTAATGTCTGGATAAAATTGTGCGATTGCTTCAAACAGCATCCAATGCTCAATTAAGAAGTTGTTGCCTCACCTCCATGTTAACCTCACTGCCAACATTCATCAATAATATTTGTTTCAAGTCAATGATGATATCACTCCCAACAGATGCGTTCATTTGTGATTGGCATCCTTCCATAGCTTCCCTTTCCAATGACTTCAGCATTGCACAGTCTCCCTCTCTGGATAGGCGAGTGATAGCTGATATGTCTGTAGACGGAAATCCAGTTAGGCACATGCACATGCACGCTCAAGTACACAATGGCTTGTAAGCTCAGTAATTGCATTCTAAGTCTCGCTCTTAGTGCAGCTTGAAGCCTGCAGCATAAACAGCAGCATGGTTCAAACAAGCAGCGCCCACACATTCCGTTCAAGTGACGTTTAGATACATATTATGCACATACACCAGCTCAAACAAAGACAAGATGGGCAGACAGTTGAATTAACAGTCTTGTTGTCATTCAAAGGACAAGTACTCTCAATTAACCTGCAGGTTGTACTGTGTTTGTTTCCAATCTCTGGGTACTTTGGACTGGATTACGACTGATCGTTTTGTTTCTGTCATATTCTGTTATGTGTGTGCAGGATGATGGTCTGGTTTGTAATTGATTGGTGACAGAACTGCTTTTAAAGTGGGCTGTTTGCCCTCATGTGGCTTCACCGGGGCGATGACACACTTATTGACCCAATAAAAGAGCCTCATTTCTCTTATCTGGTATCAATCCCCCTCCCTCCCACCACTCACTTCTATCTGTCTTCCTCCCTTTCATTCAATTGTTTTAAGGTTATTTTTTGGATTGGAGGCTTAATACCATTTCAGGCTGATTGAACCAGATTTCTGATAGAGAATGGTTAGAATATTGCTCTGTTTGTTTTATTCTTTCCTTATTTGCAGTTGTATCTTCCTCATTTCAAAGGAAATGTATTCTTTAAATGATCGGGTTATGGCTTATTGATGTGGGTCAGGTTTTGCCTACATTATGGGGATCAGATGAATAATTAATGAATGAGCCAATATAAAAAACAGCCTTAAAAATACATTATTCTTGACAAACCTTAAGCTGAGGAGACCACAACAGGCTTTTAGATACTCTGCATACTGTGTGTGTTTCTTGCTTTCTACAGTCAGAAAAAAAGATGTTTTGTTAGTTTTTGAAGATGCTTTTTTTAACCAAAAGAACTTACAGTCGGCTTATTATAGACATGGTCCTGCTTGAACAACCTGAGGTTAAGTGATTTGCTGAAGGAGGTAATCCCCAGTACTGTACCTCTCCAGTCACCAAATAACACATCTTTGAAAGAGCAACTTCTGAGCAATAAATCTATCCTCTGGGATCCCAGGGATTGAACCTTAGACCCCAGAATGAAACAACAGTGTCCTACACCTACCCTAGTCTCAGCCTCAGGCGAACTACCCACAAAACATTCATGAACAAGCTGATGTCACAAAAAGAGCTTTCTGAATTTGGCAGTTTGAATTAGAAAAAAAAGGCTGGATTTGCTAAAGTTTGGGAGTTATGTCACTAAGTATTTGAAAGATAAGGATTTTATTTGAGGCAGTTAGTAGTGAGTGAATTAGATTAGTTTGCAGAGTTATTTACATTTAGATTTATTCATTTAACAGATGCTTGTAATCAAAGCGACTTGCAAATGAGGAGTGCGACTTAAGCAATTATTCCTAAGGAGACAGTAAAATGAGATGTGCTACAAAGCAAAGTACCAAAGATGCTCAGAATTGTTTTATTTTTTATTATTTATTTTAATGTAAGTATTTTTTTAATTTTATGTAGCCTACATTATTAGAGTAAGAGCACTAATAGTTCTCACTAATAAAATCTAATAGTGCTCTGTAACAATTTTCCTGTAACAAGTTGCTTTAAGTAAACATGCCTAAATGATTATTTACAAAGTGCAGCAGTACTTTAGTGTAACTTCACACTTTCATTTTTTGGGGATTGACAATCGCTTTTACCTAAAGGTGTGAGCCTCGAAATGAACTGTTCAAACAGCAACTTACAGTAACATCTTGAATACTGTCTGTATATGAGCATGCAATTGGAGTCAAGCCCATATTTTGTTGCCAGTTACCTTAGCGACAGTGACCAAAGTAATATCAAAGATGGCAATGTCACTAAAACTGAAAAGTCTAATCACTTTGACACAAAAGTGTCCAATCGATCCATAAGTTCATCTGTCAAATCTTCATTAAAGGGTTAGTTCACCCTTTAATTACTCATTAATTACTTACCCTCATGTCGTTCCAGACTTTTATTCATCGTCACAGCACAAATTAAGATCTTTTTGATGAAATCTGAGAGCTCCTTTGACAGCTATGCAACTACCACTTTGACGCTTCAAAAAGTTTGTAAAGAGATCATAAATTAAGATCCATATGAATTAAGTGGTTTAGTCCAAATTTTCTGAAGAGATTTGATCGCTTTATATGATGAACCAATTCAATTTAGGCTTAATTTAACAACATCAGGGTGAGGAATTAATGATAGAATTTTCATTTTTGGGTGAACTATCCCTTTAACTGACAATGGCGTTTTTTATTTGAATGGAGAGCAGAACATTTGAGTCGTGCGTGGAGCAAAACTGACAGGAGCAGCTCCGGTGGAAAACAGTGACTGGATCTAAAACCTTTAGATGACACACAGCTCATGTCTCGATCACTGCAAGTTACTGAAACCACACAACACATGGTAGACATGTGTTTGTGCAGCACAGAGCAGCTCTCTCACACTTTATGACGTAACAAGCAACTAGATGTCCAATTCGGTTGCGTTCATGCTTTTCCAAGAATGCGGTTGTGAGTCCTGAAAATGTATGGGTGTGAGTTTGGTTATAGAATGCGGTTTTCACATCACCAAATACAGAAAGTATGTTGTTTGTTGGTGAACATAGTTTTGACATTGGGATTTGAAGTATGAATACAACCATCAATTTCGGCAAAAATCTTTTCTATGTCTCAGGCTTTAAAGGTTCAAAAGTTACTCAAAAGTTCAGTGTCTAGATGTTTCTTTTCTGGCTGAAGGACTAAAAGGATGTAGCTCTAGCTTCATGCGTATGAGTCATACATCACAAAGTGTCAATCTGGAAGCTTCTCTTCCTGAAGCATGTATCATCTGCGGGATATTAAAGGCATAGAGCTTATCAGGGAGCAGCAGTCTGAGTGTCTCCACCATATGTATCAGGCAGCTCTGAGAGATTTGATACATATGATCACAGAAGTTTATTGTAATGTGCAGAAGGGCATTTTTTTCTTGTTTTAAATATTGGAATTTCAGAAATGAAAACGCAGCAGTTGAGAAAGTATTGTGTATAATATTATAATATAATATATTATATTATATAATATTTTTGGTCTTTTCAAGACGTTCATTATCAGTGATTGTCGAACCCATTTTGTCTGAATGAGCACCAAGGCTTAATGTACAGTACAGTAACCACTACATCACAGCTCTGACTAATTTCTTCCTTAATATTTAATATGTGTGTGATCTGCTATAACACACTATCAGTTTGTGTGTACAAAAGACATCTACTATGTGTGCAGCATTAATAGTTTCCTCAATACATTTTTAATACATGCTGCATTAGTAATGATTTCAACAGACATTTATATAGACCATATTTTGCTTACACTGTGTTATATTGTACTGCAGTAACAGATCAATGCCGTGTCGTATATATAAATAAATAAGTGTGTGTGAGGAGAGGGTATTATATGAGTGGAACTGATGTTGACAATCCATCCAAGAATATTTGGGAGAGCATATGACAAGACCTGTTGTTTTGCTAAAACGATAACGTGCAATGTGTGTGCGTGCTTGTGAGAGACACAGTGTGAGTGTGAGAGTGAGATCTGCAGTCTTAGGCACAGAGCGGAGCATGGGAGCGCTGGATGTGTGGTCTATTTTTAGATTGGGGTCTAGACTCGCCCGCCCCTCTGAAAGAAGAGGCTGAGTGAATAAACGAGAAAGAGAGTTCATTGTGTGTGTGTGTGTTGGAATATTTGTAGCAATGGAGAAAGAGTGGTTTGAAATGTAATTAGATAGAGATAGATAGAGCTAGAGGAAGAGAGAGGGAGCGAGAGACCCTTGCTCAGTGTTCTGGAGAGTTCTATAACATCAGTGCCGCCCAGGTCTTTTTACTGTATGTTGCTCTCATCCTTCCTGTGCCTTTCCAATGCAGAATTAAACATGTTGTCGACTACAAACCAAAAGCCAAAACTGAAGGCGAAGGCCAGAGATATAGAATTAGAAAGAAAGAGAGAGAAAAAGAGGGAAAAATGGATCTTCTGGCCATGAAATATGGATGAGGCTTTAAGGATTGGGGCCAGTAGATGTATTTTTCATCCTCTCTCTGTACTATGTATATTTAATGGCAAATGACTCTCTTTGCAGCCCGTATGGGTCCTGTATGCCCCCCCTCTACCCTTTATGCATGGATATAGGGAGGTCCCAGGGGCTCCTCGTCTCCTTCCTGCCACAGGTCGCATCGCCCTGCTGGGACAGACAGGAGGTCAGCGCCCCCTTGTGTGTCAACCTCTTCTCCAGCCCATGATTAAAGGCTGCAGAGCTGCCAAACCCAGACCACCCGCCCCTACTCCAGCTGCGGGAGACGGGTTTATGTGCGACTGTGTGAGTGTGTGTGTGTGTGTGTGTGTGGCTCATTAAAGGAATAGCTGTTTTCAGTCTAATGTCTGTGTACCACATCTGTGTCATGCTGTCAGTTACCACTCACATCGACTCAGCCTTCAGAGTGTATAAATGGATGGGAAATGTTTGAAAATCAGGAATGTGACGTTTTGTAACAATTTACTGATGTTTTGTATAGTAAATTGTTACCATATATACAGTATGTATGTGTGTGTGGGGGCATGTATAATAATTTGTGCGATTAATTTGAGGGTGAGTAAATAATGGCAGAATTTTAAATTTTGGGTGAAATATAAATGTCATTCATTCATGCATTCATTCAATTTATTTCAACAGCTAATTGATTCAGGAATGAAGTAAATGGCTCTCTTTATGAATGGGCCATTGAATCATGGGTTCATGATTCACAATGCACAACAGTTCTGCACAACAGTTCTGCACAACAGTTCTGCTCTGGCTTTATATATTTATAGAGGTAATATTTTCATTGGCAAAATTAAGCAAGATCAGATAATATTGTGTCTAAAATATAACAAAATATTAACTTCTTATTTGTATAAAATCAATATCACATTTGCGCTCATGCTATCCGGGACAAAAACAGCGCTTGTGTGATATTGCAGGTGTTACTCGTGTGATATTGCTTAACTTTATCATGATATAAATGTGAGACAAAAACTCATACAGGGGCATTTTTGCCCTGATATCTATAATTTTAGGGGCATTATAACCGCATTCTACAGGCTCCATCACGCAGTTATACACACAATTTGAGCCTGATAAATCTTGATATTGTCATCCTGGAATATGGCCATGATGTGTCTAAATAGTTGTTAAAAAAATTAAAAGCTACACACCATCAATTAGGGTAAGAAGAACTGTTGCCAAACATATAACATGTTAGAAACATAATCACTGCAGTAATGATCCAATGATTGACTATTAAGCATTTGCATATTTAAATCCAAACAGCAACTTTTTTTGCTGGGCAGTGTATCACATGACTTGTTTAGACTACTTTTATGGCACTTTATGGTACATTTTGGAGCTTGACAGAACCGGTTCTTTATAATCTTTCATTGTATTTAAATGAGATGACTGAAAAAATCTTAAATGACAGCATTTATACTTTTGGGTGAACCATCCCTTTAAATGTTAAAATGTGTTATATTGTCACGGTTGGTGACCCAGGAACAGGCTGAAGACTCAGAAGATCACAATTAAACAAACTTTAATCTTAACAGGCAAACGCAGACAGGCAACGGAAACACAACCTTACATAAGTGACTAGACAAAGACTGAGTGAACAAGAGTAACTTAAATACCAGACAGAAACGAGATAATTAGCTAAACACAGCTGAACAGAACTAAACTAACAAGGGTAAACTAGGAAACAGACAAGTGGCAGGAAATTAAGACAAAGGAACATGTGACAGAATCAAAACACAACAGGAAGACCAAACAAGCAGACAGACATGTGACATATATGGTCAATACAGTGTGTTTCTATTATAAGTGTATTTACTTACTATAAACACATTTCCCATTTGTTTATATACAGTGAGGGATAGAATTGAAATTATTCTGTGTGGTAATCGATAGTGTGCCACAGATGCAGTATTTTATGGTTCTTATGAACTGAATCTTCTTTAAAGGAACACACCGACTTTTTGGGACTTTAGCTTATTCACCGTATTCCCCAGAGTTAGATAAGTCCATACATACCATTTTTATCTCCGTGCGTGCCATAACTCTGTCTGAGGCACCCACCGCTAGCCTAGCTTAGCACAAAGACTGGAGGTAAACGGCTCCATCTAGCCTACTGCTCAAAAAGTGACAAAATAACACCAACATTTTCCTATATATATGTTGTGATGTGTATAGTTACATTGTGTACTAAGATCGACGGAAAATGAAAAGTTGCAATTTTCTAGACCGATATGGCTAGGGACTATACTCTCATTCCTGCGTAATAATCAGGGAGCTTTGCTGCCGTACCATGGGTGCAGCGGCGCAATGATATTACGCAGCGTCTGAAAATAGTCCCCAGCACGCTCTCTGTGCAAGCAGCTTGTCACGTTGGTTATGTTGATGGAAGTTAGCCTATTTTCAGGCTCTGCATAATATCATTGCGCCGCTGCACCCATGGTACGGCAGCAAAGTTCCTGGATTATTACGCAGGAATGAGAGTATAGTCCCTAGCCATATCGATCTAGAAAATTGCATTCTTAGTACATGGTGTAACTATACACATCACAACATGTAAATAGGAAAATGTTGGTGTTATCTTGTCATTTATTGAGCAGTAGGCTAGATGGAGCCGTTTACCTCCAGTCTTTGTGCTAAGCTAGGCTAGCGGTGCGTGCGTCAGACAGAGTTATGGCACGCATGGAGATAAAAATGGTATGTATGGACTTATCTAACTCTGGGAGATACAGTGAATAAGCTAAAGTCCCAAAAAGTCGGCATGTTCCTTTAATAATAATATGAGCTGATAGAGAAAACCCATAAACACAATCTGTCACTTACAGTAATTCCTATTAAACATTTACACAGAACAAGAAGTCACAAAGCCATAGTTTAAAAACCATTGGGGCAGTATAAAAGTAGAGATTTCCATATTAATCACAGCATCACATCAGTTACAAAAAGAAGTATGGTTTAAAAGAAGACCAGCAGCATTACTGGAAGTATTGAATTCATTTCTGTATTATCTAGCAAACTGTAAGACAGAGAGATGGGCAGATACACACAGCTTGTAGAAGCTGATATAGCCCGTATGAATGACTTGGAGAAATGGAAAGCGGGGGTGGGGAGGTTCATTTCGGGTTTGCTCCTTGGTTGGCACAAAAGCATGCTACGGCACGCTCAAACACACAGCATATGTGGTCCTGGACAAATTCTCAGCATTAACACACAACTTTTTTCAGGGTTGTGACAGCTAGACGTGTGGTGTGACCATGTTTGATTCTGCAAGTGTGAATGAACAAGATTGTTTTATTCTTATGTTTGTGGCTGAAGGAAATTGAATCATGGGCAAGAGCTACTAAGGAAGTGAATGAGATATACAGTACCATTTGGGGTTGTCAAGAAAGAAGTCAAGATTTTGCTCAATAAGGGTGCATTTCATTTGATAAAATACAGTTAAAAGTGAAATATTACAATTTAAAATAACAGTTCTCTTTTATATATATATATATATATATATATATATATAATTCCTGTGATGGCAAAGCTGAATTTTCAGCATCATTACTCCAGTCTTCAGTGTCACATGCTTCAGAAATCATTCTAATATGCTGATTTGGTGCTCAAGAAACATTTATTATTATTATCAATGTCGAAAACAGTTGTGCTACTTTGTTTTTTTCTGATGATCACATTCAGAGTTATTAAAAAATATCCTGATATTTCCAAGTTTTATGATGGGGTCCATTGAGTTTGAAGCTCAAAAAAGCCGTACTCCACACGGCTCTGGGGGGTTAATAAAGGTCTTCTGAAGCGAAGCAATGCTTTTTAACGAGTTATAAAGTCAAATATCTAGCTTCCGCTAGACCGCCTTCTGTATTCAACTTACAAAAAAGGTGTAATGCCTCTCACAGTTCAAAACGCTTACACTACGTCCGAGCTATACTTTTTTTTTTTTTTGATAATTCCCACTTATGAAGTCGTGATTAGGAGTTTGAAATGGGAGGGCGTTCATGTGCAATTTTTACCTAGGAAACTTGTATTTACGATAATTCCGAGAGCATGTGTAGGCAGTATTAAAGGCACAATTCAACCAAAAATGGATTTCATACTCATATTGGTTCAAACCTGTTTTCTTCATCTGTGGAAAATAGATATTTTGATAGATAAATGGAAGATATTTAGAAAAATGTCTCTGCTTTTTGTCTATACATGTAAGTCTATACATGTATTTAAATATCTTCTTTTGTGCTCCACATAAGAAAGAAATTCATACAGGGTTGAGTAAATCATGATAGAATTTTTGGGTGAACTGTCCCTTTAAGAGTGATGGAACAGTATGGAGTAGTAGAAATAGGGTGGAGAAATTGAATAGCTGAACGGCAGAGACAACATCCCATATCAGTATGAGAGAGAGAGAGAGAGCAAGAGACAGAGCGAGAGGAGAGAAGCCCAGAGATGAAGAAGGGAATGGGAGGGGGATGCTTAAATAGTCTGCAATAAAGCAGAACACTGAATGAAAATCTATACGCAGAGGCATTCATTACCACTCATTTGATTAATAGAGAAGATAAAGCAACACTCACACGCACATACGCACTGAAACATTGAACGAAGCCACGCCCATGCAGACGCAGACCAATGATTCCAAATGTCTGCATTAGTAGACAATAAACCTGCAGCTGTAGTCGCATGTCAAGAGAATTTGGGCATGACAATGGTTTTCATCACAGCTCTATTCCAGCTGGAACATCACACTCACTCCATCCCGCCTTTCTCTCTCTGTCTTTCGCTCGCTTTTTGATCACTCCATCTTGCTCATTCATCCAGTACTTGCTTGCATCAGTCCAGAGCTATGCAGATGAATTATTGATGAACATACCTTTATAAGGGAACTAAACTAATGGGGGAAGTGAGTGCGCAAAAGGTGATTTTTACAGTAAAAAACTATTGAGAGAGATAGTTACCTCATGATCTTGAATTTCACTTTCTCTTCGTTTCCCAATCAGGAACTATTCTACACTAATCCACAGAATTGTTTCTAAAATATTTTTTTGGGACAGTCACAATTTGCGTCACAGCTCTGGAGACGCATGTGTGATGGATTTAAGCACCATCTGTGGTGGACAGCGCCAGCACCAGCACCAGAGCACTAGCACAGACCTGCAGGCTGTGTATCGCTCTCGTTGCATGCTTCCAGCACCGATGGCTGGGGACAGCACCTGCTCTTACATTTTAGAGCACACACATTCTGGACAACTTCTGTAATCTGTACAGTTCAGTGCACCAAAAAAACACACCCAGAGCTGCCTGATTTGAAGTTGGCCCCTTACCAGCTCAATTGATTACACTGATTGCAGGCAGTTTGCTGCAAGTATAACAAGGCAAATGTTCATTTCGTAAAATGGCACATAAGTACTCGCTAGTGAGAGGCTTGGGAACTTTGAAGCATTCTAATTGTTTTGTTGGTTATTTAGAGATCGACGTGATACCAGCTGCAACAAGTGGACAGGTGTGTGGACCAGAAACTTAAGCAGCTAATATAAGGAAAAGTTTCATGATAACCGACGTGTGTGTGTGTGTGTGTGTGTGTGTGCATGTATATATATATATACAGTATATAACCAAATACTCAAACATAAATAAATCAAATTGAAACATAACATTTTACAGAAAAATGTGGTTATAAAAACCTGATTACACTACTGTATTTTTAATAATGTATATGTGAATAATTATGTAATTATTCATTATTTGTGTTTTAGTGCATTGTTATGGAAACAATGTATTCACAACATGACTTACACAACTTAAACAAATTAGTTCAAGTTAATTTTCTATCATAATAACTATCGGAAGATTTTTAGCATGATAATGGTTACGAGAATGTTAATGTATTTGGTCTTGGTGGAATAGATCTGCTATGCTGCGGCTGAATTGCTGCTGCTGTTGATTATGGGTGCTGCTGCAGAGCAAGTACAGGAACTTGCTGCTGCCAAAACATACGCCAGTACGCTGCTGTGAGTATGTAAGACATACTGATGCTGCACAAACAGCATATATCAATATCAATACCCATAGCAGATCTATACAGGTGGAGCTGGGGAAGGTGGAGGGTTTTAGACAAACTCAAAAGCGTGCTGCAAACTGCTATAGTGAATGGTAACAAGTTGAGCAACAAGCTCATTGACTACAGATGTGACCAATCAGCCTGCGCCATCTAGAGTTTCATGACAGAACAAGGCATTTTCTGCAGATGCACATTGCAATATTCTGTTTATGTATCGCATATATCTGATTACTCTCATTTGTATTGAATTTGTTTGGATGAGTTTGGTGACTAGCGCATCAGTTTACCAGTGGTGTTACTTTCAAACAGGTCAGTCTCTGACATTATGGTCTATGATTGCATTATTTGAATCAATCATATTCTTTCTAAAATGTTCTTGTTAAAAACATTATTAGTGCATTGTTAATGATGCATTTTCTGTGATTGTTCTAGTCATATTTATTCACATTTTTGTCTTTGTTCTTTTTAACTAAACTCTCTAATAATAGCAAGCATTTTTGCCAGTAATTTTTTTTGGACAAGATTAATACTGGTTGCACTGGTTGTGAATTATCAGGAATAGATTAAGTGATATGAACCCATGAACTGTAGATTTACTGTGTTTTCATGTCACTGTTGTGTCCTTGAGCAAAGCACTTAACCCAATGATGCTCCACAAGGGGCCATCCTTACAGTTAGATGTCTGCTAATGGCAGAGAACAGTATATCTTATGTTTGATTTGTAATGATGTAATGTGTGAGAAATTCTAGAGGTTAAATGCACACTTACAGAATAAAGCTCACTGCTCTTAACCTGAAGGTTGCTGGTTCAAGACCCACATTTAGCAAGCCATTACATTGGCCCCCATGAGTAAGGCACTGAACCTACCTTACCCTCATTATTATTAAGCAATATTTGCAATAAAGTACTTTGAAACGGAATTGAGTTGAAATTGAGATGAGAAGCAATGTTTTGAATATGTTTAAGGGATTATGTAGCAGAGGCAGGAAGGCCAATGAGAAGCGAATAATTTTGCTATTAAATAAGCAGAGCCTAAACAAATATGTGGGTGTTGTAGGAGTGAAGGAAAAGCTTGATGTTGAAAGGGCTGGTTTAGGTGTGTGTTGCAATTTTGTCCTTGAATGTGATAGTTGGCCATTTGCACAGCAAGCGTTGACAGTTGTGGGACCTTCAGCTGAGATGAAGAGAGACTGAGTGGGGGAGCGCTGGCTGGGGGTAGAGGAGCTCGGTTTTGATGAAGTTGAGTTTGAGTGGTCAGCGAGGTGCCAGAAAGTCATGCTGAGATCTTTGCTGAGATTGTAGAAATGGATGAGGAAATGAGATAGAAAGTGGAGTGTTGTCAGCCTGACAGCAACATGAAGTGCCATATGATTTACTGGCTCAATCAAGTGATCTGGTGTCATCATCATTTATGATATATGATTATGTGGCAGAAAGGTTGCTGGGTTCAAATCCCAAGTGATTTTGCTCTTCAGAAAACTTAGTAACGGGACATATTTGATTGGATTTGTTTTGTTATTTTATTGACGAGTAATTTGACCTGTACTTCATGACATTTAAGAGAAAAATGGGATGGATAAGGTCCCTGTTACGGTGTGTTTTGGTTTTGTTTCCTGTTCATGTTTCATGTCTTTTTATTTAAGTTGATCACAATCATTGGCTGAATCCGAAATCGCCCCCTAAACCCTCATTCACTATTCCCTACGTTAGTCCACTAATATAGTTCACTTGAAGGAGTGAATGAAAACGAGTGAGTGAATTCGGACAGCCGTTGAGCGTACGTGGGCTGTACACTCGTTATTGCGGTGCAATGTGGGTTTCAATGAGTGCACTCAATAACGTCCACTATGATTTCGGACACATAACTACAAATGGCTGTTCCCTCAAATAGTGCCCTATTTGAGGGTATAGGGGGCGATTTCGGATTCAGCCCTTGTTCCTGTTAGTCATGTGATTCCCTTGCCCTCATGTGATCTTGTCATGTGCTTCCCTAGTCTCTCGTGTCATGTGGTCATTGGTTCATTATCTTGATTGTTCACAGGTGTGTCTTGTTTAGTCATTATTCAAGCCCTCATGTTTGCCATGTTCCCCTGTCTAGCTTTGTTATATGTAACCTGCTGTTGATGAGTGTTTGTTCATGTTTCAAGTCATCGTTTGTTTAGTGATGGGCAGACCGAGGCTTCGCGAAACACTGAAACAGTTGAAGCAAATGTGCCGTATTGTGTTGAAGCTTCGAATCAATCTCCATGGCGACCCCTGCTGGTTAGAACAGTGTAAATGCAACAAAAACCAAACATGGCCAAACATGCATAAAAACACCTTTTACAATCTATTGCAAATGTTTTATTGAAGGTAAAATGCAATTAACTAATCATCTAATAACATTAAATATTAAGTGTCTATATGTTCTTTTATCAATTGTCAGGGCTTGTTTTGTTTGTTCCATGGATGGCTCAGCTAAACAAGCCAATACGAGACTATTAACTACTATTATTCCTTTTAATTATAGTAATGTCTCATTAAAACATCTAAAATTGTATAAAACTGATCAGAGATCAGGTTGTTCAATGGTTCTCAGTGACTGCCCATGATTCATGGGTTCACAGAGATCATCGCCCCCTAGCAGTGAACCATTGACATTTCGAAGTGTTTCGAAACGTTTCGAAACAGTGATGACGTAACGAAGCCTCGTTTACTGAAATCACGTGACTTTGGCAGTTCGATACGCGCTCCGAACCAATTGATTCGAAACAGAAGATTCGTAAAGCTTTGAGCTTCATGAAGCAGTGTTTTGATATTGCCATCCCTATGTTTGTTCTGTATATGTTCATATTTAGAATTAAATTGCACTTTGGTTCTCACTTCAACTTGCCTCCAGTGGATCCTTTGTTACAGACGTTAAAAATATAATAATAATTTAACGTTAATAATTTACAGCAAAATAGAGAGAGTTGGTAATAACTAAGCAACCATCTAATTAATATAATAGCAATTTGTTAATAGAAATGACATTGGTCAACAATGTACATTTACAAACAAAATGACCACCAAACACAACTTTCAGACGCCATCTTTAATTTTTAGCTCAACTGTCACAGAATGGAAAGCACATGCTGCCTTCAAAAATATACAGTATCAGATGAAGGTATCTCAGGAGACATGAAGTGAAGGTAACATTGGACTTGGATGTGCCTGGATGCCTTCCTATAGCATTTTTAAGTTTTCGGAGCCGGACGCAGCCGTGATCTGCGAATGCATTTACTTACTGCTGACAGTCACGCGACTACTATGCATCGTTGTGAAATCTGGTGAGAAGCGTTCCATTTCGGTGCAGAGTTCCCCGATACAAACCACAAATCAAATGCCAAGATTAACCTAGTTTTGCAGACAAAACAGTGTAGACATTCAACAACACTACCACAGAAAACAGGAGTGCGATACACTTTTCAATCCACAAGTTGCCAGTATTACTATGATTTACTCTAACATTAACGGAAACCATGGGATTGTGTCATGAATGTGGGATATATTGAATTCTTTTATATTATTAATGTAGACATTAATTGTATTAAAGGAGTGATTATTATGCATTTACATTAATGCATATAGCAGATGCTTTTATCCAAAATCGACTTACAGAAGAACAAAGCATTCATCAAAGAACCAACAATTGTTGTAGTACACAATGCCAGGTTTATTAGACAACTAGATTATGAAACCACATAGAGAAGAGAGTATGTGTTCTAGTATGTGTGTTTGTGTTCATGTTTTTCTGTCCCGGTGGGGACTTAAACCTGAATGCACACTGACTCATGGGGACTCGTGTCACTGTGGGGACCTAAATTGAGGTCCCCATGAGATAACAAGCTTATGAATCATACAGAATTTGTTTTTTTGAAAATTTAAAAACGCAGACATTTTTCTGTGATGGGTAGGTTTAGGGGTAGGATTAGTGTAAGGAGATAGACTAGTTTGTACAGTATAAAAACCATTACGTCTATGGAGAGTCCCCACAAAGTTAGTGAACCAGACGTGTGTGTGTGTGTGCGTGCATTGGTTTAAGAGTGTGAAGTCATTCAGTGCTTGCGGAATATAATTACAGTATTTTTGTTAAGCTATAGCAGTTTTTGTGCATTTGTTTTTTAGGCTACTAATGTCTTTAGAGTACTGTTTTTCATAACAAATACTATAGAAAAAATATAGTTATTATTTACCATGGTAAGTACAATCTGTACGGATGTCACTGTTTTTGTTAAGAAAAATACATTTACATCTGCACCAAAAATCAGGCTACTTTGGTCAAATCAAGCTACTTTCAAATGTGCATTTCTAAGAGACAAAACATGTAATATTAATTTGTGAAATGCTACTCAGGAGCAAAAATTTCTGAAGGCTCATGTGACACTGAAGACTGGAGTAATGATGTTGAAAATTCAGCTTTGCCATCACAGGAATAAAATACATTTATAATATATTACAATAGAAAACAGTTATTTTAAATTGCAATAATTAATTTCACAATATTTCTGTTTCCCTTGTATTTTTAATACAATACATGCAGCCTTGGTGAGCATTAGAGACTTCTTTTAAAAACATTAAACAATCTTACCAACCCCAAAATGTTGAACAGTAGTGTACTGCCAAACCAATAAAAATATGGCAGAAGATATATTGAAGGAGAGGGGAAGGAGCGGGTGGCTGCACATTGAGCAGCGAGAATTGTCTCGTGAGAGATTCTCTGAAGAGTCTCAGGGGGTGCAGGCAGGCCGGAGGCTGTGTCACTATTGTGTGGGAATGAGTGACTGAAGTTTCCTACAGTACTTTGTTCTTGATGCAGCACACCATTTTTTCACTTTTTTCATGTTTTCTCTGTTTTAATTTCTCTGTAGACGGTGCGTCATGGATTTACCTATCAGCCCACAGCTCTGGCATTTGACCCGGTGCAGAAGATCCTTGCCATTGGTACTCGTTCCGGAGGAGTACGGATGTATCCTTTTTTTCCCTCTGTGATCCAATGCTTTTTTCTCCACAGTGTAATTTCAAGACTTTGGGAGGACTTTTGGGCTTTGGGATAGCTGCTTTCTGAGGTAAGGTATAATGCTGTCATGTTTCCTTGCTTTAAAAACCTCCCTATGGCATAGAGGGGTGTAAGACCTTTTGACTGACTCCCAGAGGAATCGCAGCACAATGTTACGAATGCATTAATACTGAGAATGACTGACAGAAAAATAGAGAGAGACAGACAGAGAGAGTGAGACACCCAGTTCTAACATAGTTGGATAAATAATGGATAAACATGGAGTATTGGCCACTAACAGAAACCCATATTAGCATTAGCTTAGCATTTATATTCTGTAATTCTTTGGCAGCATTATTGAACAGGCCCACGTGGAATCTGTGCCTGCAAAACTCCACAGAATATGAATTATTGAGTCAAATCAGTGTTCTTGCCTTACCAGTAAGCCCACAATAATGTTTTATTTTCAGAGATGTCAAATTCGAATTGCTGGGAAATTGCTTCGGTAATTGTTTGCATTTGTTTCATGTCTGTAAACAATAAAAAAGGGCCAGCTACTTTGCAAAAAGTAGTGCACTTTCAGAAGCACATTTGACATAAAAAAAAAAAAAAGGTAAATTGCTCCAAAAACATGCAACTTTATGTTTTAACCACAGATGTTGACAGAGAGCCCAGACAATGTTCCTTTAAATATTTTACCAAGTTTGGTGATGATTTAAGCAACCAATAAGATTTTAAGGGCTTGTTCACACTTGGTAGGTAAAACAAACTGATGCGATTGCTCTGTTAGTGCGGTTCATCTGAATAAGTGTGAACGCTGCCATCCAAACCCTGGTGCGCACCAAACAAGCGGACCGAGACCGCTGAAAAGATGTGTCTCGGTCTGCTTCCAAACAAACTCTGGTGTGGTTTGAATGAAATATGAATGCAACATGGTCCAAAGAAATATAAACAAAAGAAACAGGATGTGATTTCACAAGATGCGACTCTAAAAAGAACAGAATGCTCAAGCATACCTGTTTTGTTTTTTTTTTCGTCAAAAGAGCTACATTGCCCATCACAGGTGTTGGAAACGTCGTCTCCTGTTTTGAATCTCTTACACATTGTGTATGCTCTTCATGAGTTGTTAGCTGATAAAAATACTATCGTGTATGCACATACAATGACCGCATTTAGTCTAGCACACAGCATTGTTTTTGGATGTTCAGGAGGCAAAATATATATCATAAAAGTGTTAGTTTTTTTTTTTTGGTCTTAAAAGTGACAGCTTGAATGATAAGTAAAGCCAGGACAAAATGTATCATTTTCTTCTTTGGTCTGGACCAAAAGAACCAAGAGAACTGAACTACAAGAGTGAACTCATCCTTAGATTTAAATCCATATATAAACCCATTCCACAAAATTCTGCAGATTTTCCAAAAATCAGCTTAGAAAATGCAAATTCAGCAGATTCCATGTGAGCCATAATATGAGTTAATTAATTCAAATACAGATATAATGAACATAAATTCATCAAAGAGAAAGAGCTCACAATTTAAAAGAGAATTTAGAAGTGAAAATATGTGATCTGATTTGTGGTATGTGTAACTTATTTTCTCAGCCCCATGAATAAATTAACCACATTCCTTTAACCCGATGCCAGCACTTGTACAGCTCAAGTGTCTGGAGCTGGACTAGTTTATGATTTGGAAACATTCCCCGCAAAAAAATCTACATAAAATTTTTGGGTTTGTCCTCAATGATGATGCTATTTATTTGGTTAATCACAAGAGGCTTCCTTGCGATATTGAGAAAACAAAGTCTGTGTGCAGAGAGTCAGACTAAGTAGGAAGTCGAGAGAAGAAATGTCAAGAAATCATGTGGCAGAGGGAGGGAGGGAAAGAAAGATAGTGAGCCATTTTTGCATCACAGTGAATTAGCTTTGTGCTAATTATGGACCTGTCATTACCGTAGATAACTATGGACTGTGTTACTTAACTGTGAAAAGCATGACTCTCCCTGTCTCGCTCCCAATCTGTCTCTCACTTTCAGATACTTTTTCCTCGATTGTTTCTGTCTTTCTGTCTGCCCTTGCATCCACATGTATTGCGTGCTAATGAGACATGAAAGGAACGGGCTTTGACTCTGTTGGGAGTCATTTCTGTGTCAGCTGAAAGTTTTTGGCATGGACTATTGTGAAGAAGTCACTGTGTGCACAGATTTTACAATTAGATCATCATTGTATTTTGTTGCATGACAGTCACTGCAAGGCCCTTTAATATCTAGGCCTAATAATGGCCATGGTTTTAAAATGAAATATATTTTTGTGGAAACAGTGATTTTTTCCCCCTGGATTCTATGATAAATATAAATATAATTTTATATATATTATATAAATTTTTTAATAACATTATAAATGTCTTTGTTGTAATTTTTGATCAATTTAATCCGTCCTTGCTGAATTATACATTTGAAGTATACATTTATTTTAAAAAAAGTCTTACTGACCACAAACTTTTAAACAGTAGTATATATATTTTTTAATCTTTAATATTTTATTCTTTAATGACACTTTCATCTTTAATCTTTAATGATAAACACTATAAACACTAACAATTATTATAACTACAGCACTGTTAAAGGGGGGGGGGTCTAATGCTATTTCATTTATTCTGACATATTTACACTGTTAAAGATGCTAAACATGGCCAAAAAAAAAACAAAAACAAAAAAAAAAACGAGTTGGACGTATGACAGAGTATTTCTGTGCCAAATACACTTTAGATAGACTTTAGAATACACAAGATAACCTTGTTCAGCTTCCCAAATAACCCAGCGTTAAGGAAACAGTGGATGCAGTTTGTTTTTCCAGAGCAGCAACGGAGTTCTGCAAGTGTGTTTGTTTGTTCCCGGTTATGAGTCGAAACCACAGGCGGTGAGTGAAACTGCATCAAATGTCTGTGTTTTGTTGGCAATCGGCACGCAAGGTCATATAATGTAAACAACATGAACGTATAGTGAAAGTTATACAGAGATAATGCAATGATGTATTTTGTGCGTGTGTGCGCTCGTGTCTCTGCACGAGTTCGGCTGTTTTCGGAAAGAATCGGTACAGCGTATCTGTCTTTTATAAATATAATAAAACTAAAGACTCTTCGGAGATATGAAGGATGCAATACTACTCTATAGGTATTCAAGATTAACATGAGATTGGCAGAAACTGTGTGTGTTATGTACCCTTTAAATATATTCAGCAAATCTCAAAATGAATATACATTTTTTTATCCTGTACATTATAATGAAATGAAATGAGGCATTATTATAGCGCTTTACTATATTCTATACACTCAAAGAGCTTTACATTCATATCAGTGGGTCTCCCCTCACCCATCACCAGTGTTCAGCATCCACCTGGATGATGCAACGGCTGCCACAGAACAACGGTGCCAGTGCGCTCACCACACACCGGCTAGAGAGGAGAGCTTGATAGAGCTAATTGAAGTGTGGTGATTATTATTAGGAGGCCACGATTGATAAAGGCAAATGGAGGGAATTTTGCCCATTTTGTCCCTGTCACAATACTGGGGTATTAGGACCCACACAGACCACAGGATGAGCACCGCCTGCTGGCCTCACTAACACCTCTTCCAGCAGCAATCTAGTTTTCACAGGTGGTCTCGCATCTAAATGCTAACCAGGCTCCACCCTGCTTAGTTTCAGTAGGCAACTATTCTTGGGCTACTGGGCGATATGTCTGCATAATGTACTACAGCTTACTGATTGTGTTTTTTTCAAATTAAGTTTGCATTTTGTTCACCTCCCTTTCTCATTCCTGACTCTTCTATCTTTCTCTGGGCAGAATGGTATATTTAGTTCTTGTTCAGAGCTCTGTATTGATTGAAAGCGCCCAAAGTTAAACATTCACACTGCACTATTGATTATCAACCTCTCTGTGCACTCACTGCATACACTGTCTGCAAATCATTTTTATAGGGGAATACTCAACGTGTGCGTGTATGAGTTTGCATTTGTGGTTGTTTTAGAAAGACTTGTAAACATATTAAAATAGCGTCTCTCTTTTTAGCATAGGACAGAAAGACAGGTGTAAAACATATGCTGGCATATGTACTGTGTATAAAAATAGGCATCATGCTGATGCAAGCAAGGAGCACATCATACTGTCCTGTTTTATTGATGTCATCTATGTGTTTGTGTGTGTGTGTGTGTGTGTGTGTGTGTGTGTGTGTGTGTGTGTGTGTTTTAATGCAGATCTTGGCAGGGTGGCAGTCTGCAGGGCTAAGATTGGTGTGGCATTCACTTTACTGCAGTCAGCTAACTGCATAAGCCCCATGAATGAAGACAAAGAATTCATCTTATACCAATCCAGTAAAGTCATTCTGAACTTGTGGAAAAGAAGCAATTTTATAGAACCAAACACAGATGAAAAACCCATATTAAGATTCTGTTTTGACAAAATACATAACAATTGATGAATTTGACCCCTGGCCCTACAGTAAGTAATCCTGACAGAATGTAATCGTCACGCTAATGTAACAGTTTTAACAGATTATGCATGCTGCTTGTGTGTCTGTTAGTGTATGCAGTGGTGTAGGTTTTGTTTGCATAGTGCTGAGACCCATAGGTAAATAAACATATGTTTCGGACAAACACAAAAAATTCCTTTCCAAATTCTTAAAAAATGGCACAATTATGGAATGGTACACAATATTGATTTCTGGATGATTAATTTCTGGTTTGTAAATAGAAGCACCATGCTCACTTTCAGTGCCTTTTAGAAAAGTTGAGCACTGGTTTTCTCAAATCCAAACCAAGACATTTTATTGAGAAATAAATACCATTACAGTTAAACTTAATTGGAATTGCTCCATTTATAAATACATGTCTTTCTATTTCCTTATTTTTTAAAAGGTAAATTACCTTTCATTTACATGCAACACCAAATACAGTAGTGTTAATAATCACCTTAGATTCGGGGTGTTTCATGCTAGCACAGACAGGCATCATTGTTTGTTACCAAGGCAACGACATACGCTTCTGCATTCCGCACTACTTCTTGTGTATATGGAAAGTGTGCTAAGATCTCCAGAAAAGCTTGCTGCCTAGCACATCGTTTATATAATATAGCTGTTTGTGAATGTAAAAGGTCTGCAAAGTTTAAAAGATCAAAGTGCACAACAAATAAAGTTATTGTCTCCTAAAAGAAAGAATCGATTCTGAACTGCTGAAACGAGTTGTCAGTAGTCTTGATCCTGCTGAAGCCTAAGTAGGTTTGTAACAAATTTACATATTGCCATCTTATGGTCTTCATTGGCTGCCTGCAAACAATGTCTACTACTTAAAAACGTCCTGCTTAAGTTGTGTTTGCGATGGTGGTTCAGATTGATCAAATATTTCTTCCAATGTTTCATTATCAGATTCAGACTCGAATTGATACAGTAAAACCAATGCTGTTGCTACTTTGTATACAAGTGCTGAGGAAGCCTCCGGAACTGAAATTCAGATATGGTAATAGGTTTTGTTTCTGACATGCACGTAAGCGGTAGACCAAACACAACAGACTGGGTCGTCTGACCAATCAGAGCAGAGTAGGCGCTCAGAAAGGAAGGGTTTAGAAACAGTGGTACTTTATGCCTTGTTTATCAATCTAACGTAGAAACGAGCGCAGAAATCATCCTACAACAGGGTTTCAATCCCATTGTACGAATAATCGTATGTTGATAAATGTGGCGGCTCAAAACAATCGTCATTTAAATATCACGCCTCTAAAAATTCACGACATGAGGCCCTAGAGTTTACGACATGAAGAAACATAACCCGGCCAAGAAGAATGAAAGAGAAATTAATCTTACTCCCAAAACAACCGTTAACCTCGTAATTTCAAACAATTACATTCATTTACATGTATATTAAATACCGGTAAATGAAACGAAACGTTTGCAAATATTATAGAACACTATAGCACAATTTAATTTCCCCTCACTCCACAGCAAATACTCTAAAGAGGGGGTTCTAATGCTATTTCATGCATTCTGACTTATTTACACTGTTAAAGAGTTGGATTCTCATGCTAAACATGGCCAAAATGTAAAAAAATTAGTTGGATGTATGACACAGTATTTCTGTGCCAAATACACTCTTTCAGGATTCGAACAAGTTTCGGAAAAGTTTTTTTTTCGAGTATGGCCCTTTATGAAGTCATAAAGGGCGGAATTCCTTGTATGTGCACTTCTCCCGGATATGTGCGTGCGCGCATCAACCAGAACTAGAGCAAGAGCGCGTTTAGGTTTCAGAAGCCGTCAGCAGCGCCGCTGTCATTTTGTTTTTAGACCACAAAATCACAAGTTCTGATATATTTTGGAAAGAATCGGTACAGCGTATCTGTCTTTTATAAATATGATAAAACTAAAGACTCTTCGGACATATGAAGGATGCAATACTACTCTATAGGTACTCAAGATTAACATGAGACTGGCAGAAACTGTGTGTGTTATGCCCCCTTTAAATTTAATGGTTTTCAGAACAGTACAAGAATGAAAAATAAGTAGCTATTAAAATATATATTATATAATTTAAATATAAATACAAATTAGATAATAAGTCATAGTGGCATTCATTATAAACAACACGTCAAGCCAAAATTAATTTATTTAAAGCGAATCCAAATATGCTTCCATATTTGCCATGAAACGTTAGGTTGCTAAACTATTATTCATTAAACAAGGCTTTGTACTTTACTCATGTTCCAATATCCACAGAAAACAGCATCCTTCACATGCGCAAAAATGTGTTTGATTGGGTGCTTGGCACGCTGATTTTTACAGCGGACCATTTGATTTGAGCAGTTTAACTTTTATGTTTGGTTGACTGCATTTTAGTTTGATGATGAATAGCTGAAATGTCAAGTTAACAATGCTAGAACTGATATGTTGTCTGTGCTTGTGAGGCGCCTGCATGCGCGATCAGTTTTGGATTTAATAAAATAAAGATATAAAGAAAACAAATACAATACGTTAGAGTGTCACAAAAACGAGCATCACATTTTTCTTTTCTTAATATGTTAATTATTTCAGTGAATTATATTTTGTGTATTCCTATTTATTTTATTCCTTTTATATAATCTTATTCTGGTTCACAGAAGCGCTGAAGGTGCGTGATGTGACGATGTGTGAATCCTCATGTTCTGTTTATGCTGCTATTTGCGCATGTAAAGATAAACCCCTGGGAAAAAAAACTACCAATTGTGCTATTTTTAATGGGTCACAAACACCCATCTATTCTAATTTAATTACATTTTAATTTGACATTCTAATCTTAACGGTTTATGATCAACTAATGAGCTTCGGTTGTTTGTCAGGAAAATAATCTAAATTAACAAAATGCTCTCATTACAATTCTCCACCAAATTTGCTATGCTGCACACAAATTCACAATAACTCAAAAACTTGCATACATGAGCTGAGACCTGCCAAGAGATTTGATCTTAGCCACCGCTCACGACCATATTGATAAATGCCAAGTTTTGCATGAAAACGGCCGTACGCACAGTTTTATGTCATACATTCGTTTCATAAATGAGGCCCACTGAATCCTTGATTGAACAATTCAGACACAGTGAGAAAAGAGGCGATCGTGCCTTGTATATTATGAGAAAGTTAGTGTTATTTTTGTTTTGTTTTTTATACCTTGGATGCATGTAAACCTATTGATTAAAACAATATTAGAAACCTTTAAAATAGCATAATAGGGGCACTTTTAACATATCTTGTACAGCGTCATCTGCATGACTTGTGAGTAATCTAACAGCAACCCTGTAACGGTCAGCATACTAAATATTTTTAAATTGTTATAAAATCAGACAGGCACATGATTGAGGGCGAAAGTTGTTTCCCTTCCAAACACCGGCCTTTGACGCACAACTTATGTATCATTAATCTTTTGTGTTTTTGTTAGGATCTGCTCTGTGACACCAGTGCACTGTGAGCTGCTTTTTGTGTGATGTAGTCCTTATCGTAGCAGGAAGTGAAGAGAGGATTACGGTCCAATAGGAGGCTGGTAATAGAATTCTCTACCCGTGTGTATGCGAATACGCATGTGTTCAAAGACATAATTCAATTCGATGTGCATTTCTCTGAGAATTTGTATGTGTGTGAGTGTGTGGAAGCTTGTACATGTGAACAGGTAATAGAATTCTCCTCTGTGATAAGCTGTCGATTCTCATCAAAGCAGACTAGTGGAAATAGAAAGAGAGGAATTGGTTGTGGAGTGATGATGAATTTTGGTGAGATGGCAAAACAGAGGTGGGTGGAGTCATGTAACCTTCTGCACCATTTTTTTTTTCCATTTTCTGTTTCATTTTTATTGAAGAAGGGAGAGAGAGAGTGTGAAAGAGCAGGAACTGTTTTCATTATGAGGCAGGGCACGTTTAGAGTTCACCGCAGCCTCTGTCCAGTTAATGTCGGAATGATGGGCGAAACACACACGCTCATCCAAACACATCTGACGCAGCCTCATAGAAACATGCACAAACACCAAGGCAATGACAGATGTCTTGTGCGTGTGGTCAGAGTCACAGTGAATAATGCTGAGATCTTAGCGCTGACGCTGATAGTTAACACACTGCTGCCATCTTTCCTGCTGACAATATGTCACCCTTCTTTACAGGCTCCCTTCATATTTATAACATCTCTCATGGTGATTTTTTATTTTTTTGTCTAATACATTTGATTTTAACATTGGATTTTTTGGTTTCCTATTAATCGAATGTTTTTAGCTAGCATATAGCATACAAAATTAGCTTTCTCAAAAAAAGACGTTCAAATCTAATTGGTTAGCTTTACGTGGTTTATGGAAGTAAGAGTACACAGGTTTAAATCAGTTCATTTTTGTAATTTTTGTAATTTCCTATGCTGCTAAAATGGGCTCTTCTTAGGTTTTCCTTTTTTGAAACTTAAAAAAACACCTCACTGTTACAAAGCTTGGGGTGGGGGGGGGCATTATTATTATTATTTTAAAGATTATTATTATTATTATTTATATTATTATTTTAATACTACTTCAGCAGGGACACATTAAATTGATTAAAAGTGACAGTAAACCCATTAATAATATTACAAAAGATTTATATAAAAAAAAACTGCTTTTCAACATTGATAATAAGAAATGTTTCTTCCGCATCAGCATATTGCTAAATGATTTCTGAAGGATCATGTGACACTGAAGACTGGAGGAATGATTCTGAAAATTCAGCTTTGCCATCACAGGAATAAATTACATTTTAAAATATATTAAAATAAATGAGCATAAGAGACCCACCACAAACATTTGAACGGTATGTAACTGATTTTTGTCCTGATAAAAGTACAATGTCCTCAGTGGTTTCTGATGTAGTGAAACGTCTTACTGATAACCTCCGAAAAGCAACAAGAGTCTTTTATCTGCTTCTATTCTTCACAGCCTTGTTTTCATTCCTGTCAAACATTAAATATGATGCTACCCTGACTAAGGCCTATAGGTGGTTAAAAATATGCAAGGAAGAGAACACCAATTACAATTTAGTTTGCAAATATTACAATGATGTCACTGACATCATTAATATATTTATCCTGTTAGCAAATTTCTGTGTTGTGGACTCAGAAAACGTTGCCAAGCCATATGCCCACGATTACACACACTCAGACTGTAGCGAGGGACCCATGCAGAAAACCTAATTACATTTGATTTAAACTGATTTACAGTGAACGCTGCTAATTAAATTAATGAACATTTTATGGCTGCAATGAGATACAGGACATACACACACCTACACACAGACATTTGTTTTTCTGTCATGGCATATGGACTTTCCATTGACTTCTGTTGTTTTTGATATTTTCTATACCCTGACCTTGATATAATCCTTTTTGCATTTTTACATTTTCATTAAAACATCCTTTAGTATGTTTATTAAGTCGTTTCCTCAAGGGACTGTTGGCTGTTCCACACAGTGAAGGCGATTTCAGTTTTTACTGTCCATCTGGGAACATGTAAGCAAAACCTGACCCACACACATTTTTTTTGTATATAGTTGTGGGTATTTTTCTTCTAGCTATGAGTATAGTGAAAGGTTATAGAGATATTCAAAGCAGCGGACTAGAAAGGTCAATCATGTGTGATTAACGTGTGTGTTTGAAGGCTTTCATTCTTTACTTAATTAAAATAATATTTAGATTATGTTTGTGTGTCCTTGAGGCTTCTGTCCTTTCAGGCTTCAGTTAACCAGCATACAAATTGCTTTGGTGTATTATGTGTTGTGTGCTTATGTTTATGCACATTTCTGGGTGTGTATGCTGTGTGGGCTATGTTGATTTTTCTCTTGATGTGCGTGTCATGCATATGAAGTGCCTCCTTGACCTGGTCTCAGTTTGATGGAGTGGTCAAGTTTTGGCAGATGTTCATTGGCTGATTTTTAGATGGATGGATGGAGGGAGCCTGGGGGTGGGGTTGCGACGGGGCAAGGGTAGAGAAGAGAGATAAATGACGTTATTCCGTCATTGTGCAGAAATGATTGCAATTAGAGCAACTGAAAGAAAGGCCTATGGGCTTGATGAGTGTGGAGGTGGAGAGGTTGAAGAGCAGATCAAAAGAATGATGGAGGAAAAAATCTGATTGACTGACTAACTGGCACATGAGCATATGCGCACACACACTCAGCTCTCAAGTGTATTCACGCTGAGGCGAACATTCCTGCACTCTTACAAATAGAATAAAAGCTTCTTCAGTGGTTTATTGTAGCACCTTAGTTTCAGCTGAGAACTTCTACACTCACCTAAAGGATTATTAGGAACACCATACTAATACTGTGTTTGACCCCCTTTTGCCTTCAGAACTGCCTTAATTCTACGTGGCATTGATTCAACAAGGTGCTGAAAGCATTCTTTAGAAATGTTGGCCCATATTGATAGGATAGCATCTTGCATTTGATGGAGATTTGTGGGATGCACATCCAGGGCACGAAGCTCCCGTTCCACCACATCCCAAAGATGCTCAATTGGGTTGAGATCTGGTGACTGTGGGGGCCATTTTAGTACAGTGAACTCATTGTCATGTTCAAGAAACCAATTTGAAATGATTGGAGCTTTGTGACATGGTGCATTATCCTGCTGGAAGTAGCCATCAGAGGATGGGTACATGGTGGTCATAAAGGGATGGACATGGTCAGAAACAATGCTCAGGTAGGCCGTGGCATTTAAACGATGCCCAATTGGCACTAAGGGGCCTAAAGTGTGCCAAGAAAACATCCCCCACACCATTACACCACCACCAGCCTGCACAGTGGTAACAAGGCATGATGGATCCATGTTCTCATTCTGTTTACGCCAAATTCTGACTCTACCATCTGAATGTCTCAACAGAAATCGAGACTCATCAGAACAGGCAACATTTTTCCAGTCTTCAACTGTCCAATTTTGGTGAGCTTGTGCAAATTGTAGCCTCTTTTTCCTATTTGTAGTGGAGATGAGTGGTACCCGGTGGGGTCTTCTGCTGTTGTAGCCCATCCGCCTCAAGGTTGTGCGTGTTGTGGCTTCACAAATGCTTTGCTGCATACCTCGGTTGTAACGAGTGGTTATTTCAGTCAAAGTTGCTCTTCTATCAGCTTGAATCAGTCGGCCCATTCTCCTCTGACCTCTAGCATCAACAAGGCATTTTCGCCCACAGGACTGCCGCATACTGGATGTTTTTCCCTTTTCACACCATTCTTTGTAAACTCTAGAAATGGTTGTGCGTGAAAATCCCAGTAACTGAGCAGATTGTGAAATACTCAGACCGGCCCGTCTGGCACCAACAACAATAATGCCACGCTCAAAATTGCTTAAATCACCTTTCTTTCCCATTCTGACATTCAGTTTGGAGTTCAGGAGATTGTCTTGACCAGGACCACACCCCTAAATGCATTGAAGCAATTGCCATGTGATTGGTTGATTAGATAATTGCATTAATGAGAAATTGAACAGGTGTTCCTAATAATCCTTTAGGTGAGTGTATATCTGATCAAGAAATATTTTATACTGTATTGGTCCTGAACCAGGGTACCTCAGAAAACTTCAAAGGGGGCCTTAAGTAGGGTTGGGCCGATAGACGATGCCATCGTCCATCGTCGTGATTTCCCTTTCCCTTTGTTCCTGATCACAATACAAATTACATTCAAAACAGTTCAATGAACACAATTTAAACACTAAAGATTTTATTGTGCAAAAAACGGCAAACAAATTATAGGCTACTAGATGTTTTACACAAACTAAACCAATGATATTTAAATGGCGGTCCGCATCAGGACCCCAGCATGTTTCCATCTGGACCATGAGACAGAGCCGTAGCACCATTTTACTGTTTCTAGTTTAGGTGAGCAGAGCGTCAAAACAGCGGTGCAGATCACACCACAAGCACTCATTTGTGGTAATGATATTTCAGCGCTATATCTTGTAGTTTTATCTAAAGCCAAATGCACTTCATTCAAGCCCTTTCAGCTCCGTGCCCATTCTCTCTCTCTCCAGACGCGCACCACATTAATGGAGCTTAGCGCTCAAACGCAACCCACTGATGTCATCGTCCATTGCAATGTTTCACTGTAGTCATCATCGACTGATGCCAATTTGGTAGACATCGCCCAACCCTAGCCTTAAGATAACTTAATCAATTCATATATAATAAATATATTAATATTAAAACAATCTAACTTAATTTAAATGCAATTTAAAAAAACATACAATCAAGATTTAAATGGCTGAACACTGATAATAGTGGCCGACCAGTAGTCTATATATTTGCATATTTGGCTTTTTTATTTATTGCATCAGCTGATAAGTGTTGGAAGATGGACTGCTATTTTGACACCAAAATAAGTCTCATTTTATTATTTTTGACTTCAAGCTCAAATGTTTTTTTAACAAATTGATTAAAAATAACGATTACAAAATAATTTTGTATGTATTGCACCAATGTTTAAGTGCAGGTCTTTAAATTAAATTTGTGATAATATATTGACTTTATATCAACCATTGGCCACCCTGCTCTCTAAGATATCGACATCATCAATAAAAAAAAACCTCATATTGATCATCCACTAGTTCTTGAGGTGACTATATGGTTCTTTGGAGATAATTTTTTTTTTGTATGTACATTATTGGTTTAATGGTCCAGTGTAAAGTCAATTGTATCTGGGTACTTTCAAGCACCAGCACATGGATGGTTTACTGAAGAACTAGAGAATAAAAAGCTCAATAAAGCTTCAGAAGGTTCATAAAGTGCGGTTAAACTGTAAAACCCTACAGTATGTACAGTACAGTACCTTTGTATAGTATAGTGAAAGAGTCGCATGAACCACTATTATGGAACTTTTATGGTGTAAGTCAGAAAAAGTAAATGACGGGGTGAACATTCTAAACATTCTGTCCACACAGACACAAATATGGCCCCATGTGATTCAGGGACACAGATCAAATCTCACACAGACACATTTCGGCCCATGCTCAATCGATATCCTCAGGAGTCAAGGCCTCCCTGATTATCTTTCAGGGGTTCCAGATGAATACAGGAATAGATAGAGCAGGAAAAAAAGAAGACATATGTGTGTACAGCAAGTTATTGAGAAGACCAAGAAGAATGTTTTGTGTTCTTCAGCATATTGGAATATTTGAGAGATAAAAATAGAGAGGAGGGAGATGGAATAAAGAGAAAGAGATGGATGGATGAATGAGCAGAACTGTTTTAGAGGGCCACAGGACTTATGTTGTGTGTGTATGAGTGTGAACATTCTCCCTGTATATCAGGAATGCTGCATTAAAGGTATAGTTAAACCAAAAATAAGTGTGACAGTGATATTTTTTTTCCAGCATGTAAACACATTCATTTCACTACAATTGGCCTTGACGTTGTAAATATTTCATTGTAACCTCATATTTACATGTACTGACTATCTGCTTTTGTTGTATGGAAATTAACAGTTTTGTGTTTCCTGAAGAAAGTAAGTCATGCAGATACAAGAGGTTTAGGACATGACAAAAGGTTAATATTCATGCTAGTTCTATATACTTGAATTCATATTCGAGAACCATTTAGCGCACACGTACACAAACAAATATGCTTTTACCTGAAAGAAAATGCTCATTTTCTTCCATGCATTTTCCATTCCCATAGCAGCAGAGCAGCAGGTGGTTATTTTATCTAAAATGTGGGTTGCAGCGACTGAAAAAAAAATCTCTAGCACTGGGCTATTATCCATTGTCCTTTTTTTCCCTGTTTCATTTTTTTTTTGCAATCAGTCATCTGTTCTTCTATTATCATCATCATCATTATAATTAGTGATTGCCCTTGAACGAGGGACATGCCTGTCATTTAAATACGCTTGGCCTTTTAGATAATGTTAGATTTTGATTCCTGAACTGATTAGAGTGGAAAGAGTGCTTGTGAAAGATTGATAGATGTGTTCTTTTGGGAACTATGACATGACTTTCATTCCACAAAGTCTTACTAGCAGCCAGCAGAGAGAGAGAGAGAGAGAGAGAGAGAGAGAGAGAGAGAGAGAGAGAAAAAGAGTGAAAAACTAAACCACTAAACTCTGTCTATTTTTACCATTATTGCCACATTTTGTCTTACAGTTACATTATTTTGAGTTAATAAAATTAAAGTTACTTTTCTAATGTGTTACTTTTGTAGATTATTTTAGTTTAGTTTACTTGTTTGCAATAAGCTTCTTCTGGCCCTATCATAATCCCAGAGAAATTCCACCATCTAAATAGCGAATCCACGATGGTGCAAGCGCAACTGGCTTTTAAAGGGAATGGGAGATGAGACTCTGATTGGTTTATTGCACGTTATGCCCAAAACACATCCATTGCTTATTAAGAGAATAGGGACAACCCTTTTAGACCATGGGCCTGCGCGCAGATTGTTTTTATCCGTCGTTAAACTAGCAAAAGTGGAATCGGATAGGCCCTAAGTGCACCTGCGCCGTGCACTTTAGACCATGCGCTTAGATCATTAAAATAGGGCCCACAACTTTAATGATACAGATGTTTAAATGTACAGCATTGGATTTCAGCAGCATTAGTGACATTTGGAAAAAATAATGAACAGGTTTCACCAGTTATAAAAAAATCCCCAAAAAACTGTCTGACTGTCTTGCCCCAAACTCACCCTATTGGTTAAGCCAGATATTGACATGTCAGAGCCCTCAAACAATCTAAGAAATTCTTTTGAAATGCCACAGAGCCACAGTGTTTACACTCTTCTGGAAGTCAGCTTTGATAGATCCTGGTTTTCTCTGCATAATATTGCTGAGGTAAGAGAAATATTGTAATGTCAAAGAAAATTACACACTTAACCTTTAAGTAACAGTAGTGCACGCCATCATCATATTCAGTATTAACACTATTGTTGAATGTTGCGGTGTGTTTTTCTGACCATATTGACTGTTTCACCTCCTTCTGTTTGAACCGAAGTGAATGAAGTACATTCCTGTAGCTGTAGCTTCAAAATCTCCTGATAGCTTTACATAAGACACATCTCTCACATTTAGAACACAGGTCAGCGTGTGTATGCGTGTGTGTGGGAGTGTGGGTGTATGAGTGTGTTTAAATCAAGATTATTCACCAGCCCACATTGTGACTCACCACTTGTCATCCGACCAGCTCATGTTCCACAAAGAGAGAGCGAGAGAGTAGATCCCAGATCCTCTCTCAGTATGTGTGTGTGTTATGGTTTACTACAGTGGTTCTCAACTGGTTAACATATCTTTCTCTCTGTTGTATGCCCAATACACCCTCACACGCGTCATTCAGTTGTGGGAAATGAGTTAAATCGCCATCTTTGAGTTGTGCAATGTACAGTCCTAGCCTCATTTTAAAACTATCAACAGAGCCCAACAGGTCATCAACATGTTTTCCGTCACCTTGAAGTTGCAGGTTCAGCTTGTTTAGGTGAGCTGTGATGTCTGCAAGAAAAGCAAGATTTGTTTTCTACTTCTTGTCTCTCAAGACTGAAAATCTCTCTCCCTCACCAATGTCATCAAGAAAGTGAACTATCTCAGGGAGTACAGCCAGAAAGCGATGCAAGACTTTTCCCCGACTGCAGAACGAGGTGCATTAGGGGGCGTGCTCGAATGAAGTTGACCACCTTGGCCACAGTGTCCATAACCTTCGTGAGGTATCCATCAGCTAACTTACTGCATAGTGCTTGCTGGTGCACAATACAGTGAAATGCCAACAAGTCCGGAGAGCTTTTTCGCATTTCAGCAACAAGACCCTTGTGCTTTCCCGTCATTGAGGGTGCACCATCAGTAGTGATGGAGACAACTGAGGATGCCGGTACATTCATGTCTTTGCATGCTTCACTAAGTGCTCTATGAATGTCCTCGCCCCTTGTTTGTTCATGTAGCGATTTCAATGCCAATAAATCTTCCGTAATCTCAAAAGTTCCTGAATTCACACATCTCACCCAAATGCAAAGCTGAGCAACATCTCCGATGTCTGTCGATTCATCTGCAGCCAAACTGAGTGCTGAGGCAGTGGCTAGCTTAGTTTTGAGTTGTTCTGTCAAGTTCTCAGACATTTCTGAAATCCGACGTGTAACTGTGTCATTACTGAACTGTAAACTTTTTATCCTGCGGATTATCTCGTTCTTGTTGCACAGATCATCAAAAAGACATTGTGATTCCAGAAAACAGTTTTTAACTAGTTCCCCGTCACTGAATGGTTTGCCGTATTTGGCAAGGAGCCACGAAATTTTGAACGTTGCTAATGTCACGGCCTGGGACACTTTTAAGCTAGCTCGCATTGTATTCAGTTCAGAAATTGCATTTTTTTCGAGACTAGTTATCTTGAGAGCTCTGTCCTCAGATCCAGGTGGATATTTCTTGTCAAATGTTGCATGGGTGGTATCGAAATGTTTTTTAACGTTGTATGTTTTGCATATGCCCAGTACTTTACTACAGAGCAAACAGAATGGCTGCCCATCTCGTTCATTGACCGCAAACTGATTCCTCCAGTCTTCCAGCACTCCTACTTTCGCTGCTGATGCTACGACTCTTCTTGTTTGCATGTGTTCCTTCATTGGTATGTTCCTCATTTCGTTTTTCTCCTCTTATAACAAATTTGTCCATTTTGATCCCTAAATTTAGAAAAAATATCTACTACTACTGATACTGTTGGAATTCTGCCAAAGCACACGCAAGTGCTCGTTACCTGCGTAAATGAGTCAGTGCTGCGCATGTCTGCAAATAATATATGATCAACAAAATTATTTTATACGACAAAAAAAACAAAACATTATAGCTCAAACTTATATTTGTTTCATGCATTTTAATTTAAAAACCAAAAAAAATTGTAAAACTGGAATTTTTTTTAAAAATGTGGTTGGCATAACGTGGTCTAAACAACTAAACAACCGAGAGAAATATATGTCTACCTCAGATGTAATGTTTGATCTGTCCGTCAGCATCAGGGAATAACATTATAATCTTGTTCACGGTAGAGAAAGCTGCTTACATGTACAAAAGTAACCATGAGGACTTATATGTAAACACTTTTGAAGAGCTTTTGTGTCTTTATCAGCTTTTCCATATATATACTGGCCCTGATAACCATCACAAATACGTATCACTTGCTCCATTTCTGTAAATCCATTTAATGAATGAATGACTCTCTCTAAACGTTGCTCTGGTCTTCGTCAACAGCCGCTTGCACCACCTGCTGGTGAGGTCGACTAACAGATGGAGATTATGCACGGTAATCTACTGCTATTCCTGCAGTTCCCAGATGTGAACTGTTGAATTTTCTGTCGAATTTGAACCACTGAAATTGTGGAAGTGAATTTGTAAAGTGACATAAAATGGACTGAAAATTGCCTGTCAAATATTATAGGTTGTATTTTTTAAGAGAAAGAATATTTTGGAAGTGAAATCTGGTGAATATGAATTATTTAATTTTTAATAATGAAAATGTGTGTGAAATGTTTTTAATTGAAATATTCACATCTATACAACAATATTCAATATACAACCATGTTGAATTTCAGCCCGTAAATGCAAGCCCTAAAAATACAATGCATTAAAATTCAAGCCTGGCTAATGCAATGCGTATTTTTTCAAGCAGTGCAATTCAACAAGCTTTTTTGTTTCAAAAATATTTGGCATTATTTTACTTCCATAAGAAATCCTCATGTTTGTCCTTGTTGAGTTGTGATCCTTAATTTAATGTTGTCTGTAGTTTCTTTTACCTTGGATATTGAGAATGAGGGCATGCCATGCAAAATTATTAAATTATGCCCAGTTTAGCTAGCTTCAGTGAAGTGACGGATTGTTTTGTTCCAAAACACAAGAGTTTAAGGATGCATGGCCTTTAGCGTTGGGGATTGACTCATTGAAATCAGTAACGTAAGGTTGCAATAAGCAGTGTTGGGGTAACGCATTACAAGTAACTTCAGTTACTTAATCAGATTACTTTTTCAAGTAACTAGTAAAGTAACGCTTTACTTTTAAAATGTACAACAAAATATCTGAGTTACTTTTTCACATTTATTTGATTGACAGGTCTCTTGTCCCCATGACTAAATGTGAGCATTTACTAATCTCACTTGCACAAAAAAGATTCAGCATTCCTCAAAATGAATAAAATCAGTCAAATGCTAAATCAGAGTACTATACAAACCTCCGATAATTAAATGTTAAATAAAACAAATATATTTATGCATTTAATCTCACTTTATTGACCAATGTCTTGCTGCTGACCTTCGATGATTCAGTTAAACCATGAGCTAAAATGGTTTTCTCCCACCCTAAAAAAAACAAGCCCAGCCCAGTTGAGAAAAAGTAATGCAAAAGTAACGTAACAGATTACTTTTCTTAAAAAGTAACTAAGTACCGCAATTAGTTACTTTTTAAGGGAGTAACACAATTTTGTAATGCATTACTTTTCAAAGTAACTTTCCTCAACACTAGCAATAAGTGAGTCTTTTTTTGTTATAAATGATGTTCTGAATTATTCACTTTACCCATTAGTTTATAAAGATATTAAAAACCAAAGCAAAGTCTTATTATTCTTTCTTTAAAATGAGTCTAGATGGAACAAGTTTGACTCACTCGACAAACGTAACAGTCGACAAGTTCAGTTAATTTGTGACGAACTGAATGAACTGTTCATGATTATCTTGTTCACAAACAGTTCCTTTAATTCATTTACAAACTAGATGCGTTTTCCGTTCACTTTGTTCACAAACTAGATGCCTTGTTTGTTCAGTTCATTCACAAATGAGTCTGTTTAGTCTGTTCACGAATAAGATGTCTTGTTTCTTGAACGAAATGCCTCATTTGTTCATTTCGAAAAAATGTACGAGTGCATGAAAGTGTATGAGTACGATATGTTCAAAAGCACTGAAACACTGAAGCTTTAAATTATTTTGAATTTCCAATAATGAACCCAAACTGCTTCAACTTTTGACATGTTGACGTATATATCATGATTCAAATCATTCCTGCAGTGATGTCAACTGCAGACAAAACCACAGATGATGGTAATTGGGGTTGTTTTCAGTGGCAACAACATGATGATTGCTGCACTCTCTCTTTTTGCTGTCAAAATCTGTGTGCATTTACGGACACATTTGTGTGTGTGTGGGCGTGTAGGCGTGTGTATGTTTGTGTGAATGCCACAGAGAACTGCCCATTTGTATGGGCTGATTTTTTTTTGGTGTTTATGTATTGACTACATTATGAAAATGTGTTTGCCAATCCTGTAAATGGATGGAAGTGAAAACAGTGGGATTGAAAAGCAGAAATGGCCACAGATGAGTAAAAGCTTAGATATACTGCATGTGCCCTCTGAGAGCTGTTCAGAGGAAACAACCATATAGAGCTATTGGCCCAACCTCTCTGTTTACAGTTTGCTTGACAGACTTTTGATTGTGTGCTTTTAATATGTAATGTATATGTCTAAATGTCCAGACAGTGGCTTATACTGACAGATAGATCTGGGAAAATTTGTATCAATATTTTTCACAATCTTCAATATACACTACATTGCCAAAAATATTGGGACACCCCTCCAAATCATTGAATTCAGGTGTTCCAATCACTTTCATGGCCAAAGGTGTATAAAATCAAGCACCTAGGCATGCAGACTGCTTCTACAAACATGTGTGAAAGAATGGGTCGCTCTCAGGAGCTCAGTGAATTCAAGCGTGGTACCATGATAAGCTGCCATCTGTGCAATAAATCCATCCGTGAATTTTTCTCACTACTAAATATTCCACGGTCAACTGTTAGTGGTATTATAACAAAGTGGAAGCAATTGGGAACAGCAACTCAGCCACGAAGTGGTAGGCCACGTAAAATCACAAAGCGGGGTCAGTGCATGCTGAGGTGCACAGTCCGCAGAGTCAATAGCTACAGACCTCCAAACTTCATGTGGCCTTCAGATTAGCCCAAGAACATTGCGTAGAGAGCTTCATGGAATGGATTTCCATGGCCAAGCAGGTGCATCCAAGCCTTACATCACCAAGTGAAATGCAAAGCGTCGGATGCAGTGGTGTAAAGCACTTGCCTGACTGCATTGTGCCAAGTGTAAGATTTGGTGGAGGGGGGATTATGGTGTGGGGTTGTTTTTCAGGGGTTGGGCTTGGCCGCTTAGTTCCAGTGAAAGGAACTCTTAATGCTTCAGCATACCAAGACACTTTGGACAATTTCATGCTCCCAACTTTGTGGGAACAGTTTGGGGATGGCCCCTTCCTGTTCCAACATGACTGTGCACCAGTGCACAAAGCAAGGTCCATAAAGGCACGGATGAGCGAGTTTGGTGTGGAGAAACTTGACTGGCCTGCACAGAGTCCTGACCTCAACCTGATAGAGTAGCTTTGGAATGAATTAGAGCGGAGACTGCGAGCCAGGCCTTCTCATCCGTCAGTGCCTGACCTCAAAATGCGCTTCTAGAAGAATGGTCAAAAATTCCCATAAACACACTCCTAAACCTTGTAGAAAGCCTTCCCAGAGGAGTTGAAGCTGTTATAGCTGCAAAGGGTGGGCCAGCTTCATATTAAACCCTACGGATTAAGAATGGGATGTCGTTAAAGTTCATGTACATGTAAAGGCAGGCGTCCCAAAACTTTTGGCAATATAGTGTATGTCTTAATATCTATATATTTACTCAGACATGGCTTGAAAGAGTGGTTTCAACATTATAAGAAATGTTTTTTCAGCACCAAATCAACAGATTAGCTTTGCCGCATGGAATAAATTATATATATATATATATATATATATATATATATATATATATATATATATATATATACAGTATATATATATATATATATATACAGTATATATATATATATATATATATATATATATATATATATATACAGGGAGTGCAGAATTATTAGGCAAATGAGTATTTTGACCACATCATCCTCGTTATGCATGTTGTCTTACTCCAAGCTGTATAGGCTGGAAAGCCTACTACCAATTAAGCATATTAGGTGATGTGCATCTCTGTAATGAGAAGGGGTGTGGTCTAATGACATCAACACCCTATATCAGGTGTGCATAATTATTAGGCAACTTCCTTTCCTTTGGCAAAATGGGTCAAAAGAAGGACTTGACAGGCTCAGAAAAGTCAAAAATAGTGAGATATATTGCAGAGGGATGCAGCAGTCTTAAAATAGCCAAGCTTCTGAAGCGTGATCATCGAACAATCAAGCGTTTCATTCAAAATAGTCAACAGGGTCGCAAGAAGCGTGTGGAAAAACCAAGGCGCAAAATAACTGCCCGTGAACTGAGAAAAGTCAAGCGTGCAGCTGCCAAGATGCCACTTGCCACCAGTTTGGCCATATTTCAGAGCTGCAACATCACTGGAGTGCCCAAAAGCACAAGGTGTGCAATACTCAGAGACATGGCCAAGGTAAGAAAGGCAGAAAGTCGACCACCACTGAACAAGACACACAAGCTGAAACGTCAAGACTGGGCCAAGAAATATCTCAAGACTGATTTTTCTAAGGTTTTATGGACTGATGAAATGAGAGTGAGTCTTGATGGGCCAGATGGATGGGCCCGTGGCTGGATTGGTAAAGGGCAGAGAGCTCCAGTCCGACTCAGACGCCAGCAAGGTGGAGGTGGAGTACTGGTTTGGGCTGGTATCATCAAAGATGAGCTTGTGGGGCCTTTTCGGGTTGAGGATGGAGTCAAGCTCAACTCCCAGTCCTACTGCCAGTTTCTGGAAGACACCTTCTTCAGGCAGTGGTACAGGAAGAAGTCTGCATCCTTCAAGAAAAACATGATTTTCATGCAGGACAATGCTCCATCACACGCGTCCAAGTACTCCACAGCGTGGCTGGCAAGAAAGGGTATAAAAGAAGAAAATCTAATGATATGGCCTCCTTGTTCACCTGATCTGAACCCCATTGAGAACCTGTGGTCCATCATCAAATGTGCGATTTACAAGGAGGGAAAACAGTACACCTCTCTGAACAGTGTCTGGGAGGCTGTGGTTGCTGCTGCACGCAATGTTGATGGTGAACAGATCAAAACACTGACAGAATCCATGGATGGTAGGCTTTTGAGTGTCCTTGCAAAGAAAGGTGGCTATATTGGTCACTGATTTGTTTTTGTTTGGTTTTTGAATGTCAGAAATGTATATTTGTGAATGTTGAGATGTTATATTGGTTTCACTGGTAAAAATAAATAATTGAAATGGGTATAAATTTGTTTTTTGTTAAGTTGCCTAATAATTATGCACAGTAATGGTCACCTGCACACACAGATATCCCCCTAAAATAGCTAAAACTAAAAACTACTTAAAATATTGATACAAAAATATTCAGCTTTGATATTAATGAGTTTTTTGTGTTCATTGAGAACATGGTTGTTGTTCAATAATAAAATTAATCCTCAAAAATACAACTTGCCTAATAATTCTGCACTCCCTGTATATATATATATATTATAATAAATCTTTATTTTTTCTTTATTTTTGATCAAATAAATGCTAGTCTTGTAAATGTAAGAGACTTTCAAAAACATAAAAACTTTTGAACGGTAGTGTATATAAGACATTTTAATATTTTATATAGAGAGACTAGGAGTGTGCTTTTTGTACTAAAAGTTTATTGATATTCAACATTCATCTCAACTCATTCTCAACTGATTTTTTTTTCATTGAGCTTGTTGCGGTGTGTTTTAAGATTACCTGTTGGAACATCCTTCTTTTCATTAGCATATTAGCACATCTTACTAGTTTTTGGATATACTGTTATATCTTGTTCAGAGCTTACAGGCTATTACAAGCACAGGTTCTGTATATTGGACCACCTCACCACACACACACACACACACACACACTTACACCCTTGTGTAATTTGTGTAACTGCAGATTTTTGTAAAGCATTCATGGGTGTGTGATTGCTTGTGCATTGATGATAGAAAACTCTTACTATGCCCCTGATGCTATAAAAGCCTTTGGGCTACAAAATCAATATATCCTGATAGTGATGTGTGTGTGTGTGTGTGTGTGTGTGTGTGTGTGTGTGAGAGAGAGAGAGAGAGAGAGAGAAGCAGAGGGCAGTGAAAGGGTAATAGGGAGGGACCTGCCAACTGGCTGCAGCAATGTGAGTATGTGTGAAAAAGAGAGAATCAGAGAGAGAGAGAGAGGATTGGTAGGATGCTGTATTAGCTGCACTTTATTATTTGGAGCAGAAAATGTAGGCAGGGGCCTGTTTGCCTTCTGCAAGGAATCATCCACATAAAACACAAGACCTTAAGCACTGTGTGCGAATGATAGACAGTTATGGGCAAAAGGACAGCAGACCTCTGCATAACCTTACTCACAGCTCTGTGCAAGAAATATTCAGAAGCATTTCATTGAGAAGCGTGCTGTACTAGACTAATCCCAGCATTAGAGAAATATAGTGGGGCCATCCACGGATCCAGAGAGATTACAGGAGTACGGTAAACTAGGTGTGGGATTTAAGGCTATTGGAACGTACTTGGCATTTGAGCTCATAGCGGCAGCATTCAGGTTGGATTTATTCGATCGTCTTGCGGTCTGTAACATCTCTGGTAGTGCCACAGAGCTGCTGACCATGATGCTGAATCTCTGTCAGTGTGAGAGGACACTGTATCTGTCAGCTGAGTTCAATGGTCTTGCTTTACCTCCTGCAGTTGGCATGTGAGGGGATCATAATTAGCACTTTTGGACACAATTTAAAGCAATGGAGCACCCAAAATAGTGCATGAATTGTAAAAACTACTTGTATGACTATCATGCAGGGGTGTACAGTACTGAGTACAGTGCTTTTTATGGTAACACTTTAGATTATGCTTGTAATATGCATGCTAATAAGATACTAGTTAATAGTGAATATGTGTACCCTAATCTAAACACTTTTTATTATCCTTACAATTTCATTAAGTGCTCTAAAGTATAAGGTACATATTTCACCATAATCATCATAACTGAACATTTTATTTATTTAACATAATAAATAATAATATATGTGTTAATAACAATTATTATTTATGTTAAAATGATTTATTATAACATAATAAATAATACATTTGTTATTAATAATAATATGTATTCGTTTAAATAATTGCATTTATTAATTAATAAATAATTAAATAATTGCAAGTTAGCATAATATATTACGTATGCATTTATTTATTTAACCAGTTAACAAAATAATAAATAATTTCATTATTATGAAATATCAATTTCAATAATTGCAAATTTGGACATTTTTACCTGAAGTGGTGCATTCTGGGTGTATCTTAATTACCGGTAAGTCAGAACAAAAATTAAAATTATGATTATACAGTTGCAATACAGTTTGTGTATTAACTTTAATTAGAACATTTAAGGATAAAAAAAAGATTTTACTTGAAATACTTAAGGATAATTAAATATGGAAACTTTTTACTTTTAAATGTTGACATGGTACTTTGAACAGTATGTACTTAGCATGGAAGAAAGACTGTTGTATGGGTTTAAAAAGACATGAGGGTAAATGTAAATGATGACACATGATGAATGCACATTTCTCAATTATGAACCTTCCTTTAACAATGACGAGTGACTTGCCGACATCTATTATTGTGTATTTGTCAAAATGTGACAATGTGTCTCATCCTGTGTCTGTCATTCAGTGTTGTTAAAGTCTGTAGTTGAACACAAATACACATTCCATGTCCCACACATCTAACAAAACAGCAAAGACAATAAGGAGTCGCTGGAGAAAGGTCTTACAGGAAGAAGTAATTAATTAGTGATTTAACATAACAGAAACAATGCAGTGACACAGATGATTGTCTGATATCGCCTCTGTGGGGTTAAAGCAATAAGATCTCATTTCATGTGAGATTAAGTTTTTCATTTTGCAGATGAATGCTCTGTTGTGTTATTATGTGTTGTCAAATGCCATTCATCATTACAAAGGAAATGAAGTGATTTATGAAAAGAGGTTTGTTATATATTGAATATTCATGTATTGTTTGGAATTGTTATTAGTATGCACATGAACAGGCCTCACATTAATATTTGCAGTGCCGTAATGTTCAGCTCAGCTGAGTATGCACGAAAACCTCAGGTTAATGTCAGGTGTGTGTGTGTGTGTGTGTGTGTGTGAGAGAGAGAGAGAGAGAGAGAGAGAGAGAGAGAAAAGGAAAAGAAAAAAAGGGTGATGGAAAGATGCATATTCATGTTTTTTGGCAGGGGTTGGAAAATAATGAAGTGCCCACTTTACTTTCAGAAGAGTGCACACTTCTCTCTTCATTTATATTTCATTTTCTCTTCATCATTTGTTGTTTTTCTTTGTCTTATTCTGTTCATCTGTGTGTATCTCACAGTCTATTTTTAAGATTTTTTATAATATATTTTTTAAATATTTAATATATTAATTTGGTATTTTAGTTTTATGAATTATATTAAATTATATTGTATTAAATTTGTATACAGACATTTTTCATATTTTTGGGGTTTTCAGAAGGGGAAGTCATCATAGTTTGGGTAAACATCGATAGCGGTGAACGGGAAATGACAGCAAATATTAATTTTGTATTTCCATTTGCTCCAAAAGCTAAAGAAAAACTCTGTTATAGAGTTTTCACAACTTTCCAAAAGAGGGATGAAATATAGAGAGGTTGATTACGTTGGTCAGAAGACAGAAAAATGCCAAATTTGCCGTCACTCCCTCAGCCGTTGTATTAGAAACACCCTCACAGCAGCGTACATTTTTTGTCATTTAGTGACAAAACTTTACTAGATTTGCAATGTGGATAACTGTGGAAACACGTCATCACAGTCTGTGTAAAGGGTCCATTATATTATTACTATTACTTAGGGTTGCCCCCTAATAGTCGACTAAACGTTTAGTCACAGGAAAAAAAACTCAACTTGTGGTAATTACAGTATGTTGGTCAGGAAATGCAAACGTTCGTCTATCATCCGTTGACCTCAAATATGGCGTATCATTTGAAACATTTACATATGCTGTAAATGGTCAACTTGTATTTGTGTAAACTCACAATAACAAGAAAGTATTGTGCCTTTGTAAAATAAAGAAAACTGGATGCGCTTTCTGCCGTCTCGGTCTCCGTTAACTGAATCGCTCCGTTAACTGTTCTCTTAAGACCTTTTCATGTTATAATAATAGAGTTGCTAGATTAGATAATAGATTTTATTTTATATGATATACATTAATAAAATTCACTGTTGTTTATACTGATTTTTGCAACAACAATATTTGATACATACATATTATTTTGTTTACATTTTTTAAAAAGGGTCTAATAATATTTTTTTAAAACTTTAAAAAAATAATAAAATATATGAATAATATAATACTATTGTCACAGTTATGTATTAGTTTTCCTGGACATTCAGTTTGTTTTCATTAGTCACATGTAGGGCTGTAACAATTCCTCGATTAAATTCGAGTAATCAATTTGAAATAATCGTCGATTGTTATTTTCCCATGTCGAGTAACCGGCAAAATACCGGAAGTGGTGCATTCCACGGATGAGAATCCATGAACCACATTATTAGACTGCACGATGCATGATATATTAAAACCGTTTAAAACCATACTATAGCATGGTGCTGTTGTGAATTCACAAAGGCTGCAATTCAATTAAATAAATATATGCCCGGCAGCTGCGGGTTTAATATTTATTTACATGCGTGTCGGTTATGTACGTCTCCGTTCTGCTCCACGTGAACTATTGTCATTTACATGCGTTACATCTCCATCTCTGAATATGCTGTGAGTTTGGGTTGCTTATAACGTTCATCTGGGAATGCAATTCATGCCATTTCATCATATTTGTAAGGTAAATCATTTATAAACCTACGCCAACACAGGAGAATACATCAATATGTTTCTAAATATAGCCTAGATACTGTTCATTACGATTTCAAAATAAAACGCTCGCTCTGAGTTTGCATGTTTTGTTGACCACATATATTCTTGTTCAAGAAATTACAACGGCTATAGTATTTCTATTGTAAAGAAGTTGCCATATATGAAATATTAAATGAACATTTGAATTAAATGACATTTGGCCAGTATTGAACAAGGATTTGATCTGCTGTAAAGTGGGACAGCAACAATCACCAGGCCGTTGGTGCCCTTTGCAGGCATTTGTTGTAATTGGCCTACATAATGTACATAAGATGATTGTTTATAATGCATGTTATATTATGTATTTTAACTGTGTTGAATAAAACCATAAGATTATTTGCTTTTAAAACTTTATTTGAACCAAATATTATTGCCTCATTGTTGTTATAATATGTATTTTGAAGTCATTTTAATGGCTATTGTTTGCTTAGGTCTATTTTTATTACCACAAAAATATCAGATTACTCGATTAATCGTCAGAATAATCGATAGATTACCCGATTACCAAAATAATCGTTAGTGACAGCCCTAGTCACATGTCTTCCTTTGTTTGATTTTCGCGCCACTCCTTTGTTACCATGGTCACATCATTATGACTTTGTTCTGTTCAGCTGTGTTTGATTAACTACTTTGTTTGAGTTCCTATTTAAGTTGTACCTCCTCAGTCACTCATTGTCTGGTCACGCTAAGTGTGCTTTGCATCTGTCTGTTCACCTGCATTGTGGAATTCGATGATTAAACTTTGAGTTTTTGGAATTGTAATCTTCGTCTTCATCTGCCTTCCTGCAAACACATGTGACAACTATTGTATTTTTTAATATTATTAATTATACTGTATTAAATTATTATTGTTGTTGTTGTAATTCTTCTACTTTTCAACATCCAATAATCATGAGATGAATCATTAATAATTTTAATCTATTGGCAGCCATTATTCTTTTACTTGTGTTGCTGTGTCTGTTTTCTGTAGATGCTTCCTTTCCTTGGTCCTTTGGCTTGTCATAGTGATTGAGTTTGCGGCATGTCTGTCTGTCTGCTCGCATTACATCTCTCTATCTCCAGATGTGCACTGACCTCTTTGTGTGTGTGTGTATGTGTGTGTTTATTAGCGTAAGTGTTTCTTTGTACAAATAGACAACAGTAGGAATAGTATCTGCACTTTATGTGCTGTTGTTTATGAGTGACTGAACTGGTGAATTCTGATCCAATTAGTGGGAGATTTGTTGAGTCAACCGTATTTCAAAGCAAGCATTCTGATCTGTCATGTCACTGAAAAATAGCAACAACAACTAAACAATGCAGTATAATGTAAATTATGTATTTCTTCAACAGTTCTTTGAACAAGAAGTTAATGACGTTAAAATAAGTCATGTGTTTGGAGCGAGTAAAAAGGATTTTCATTTTTGGCTGAACTCTTCCTTAATGAAATGCTTTTTAATCTCTTCCCTTCTTTTTCTTTTTATACCTCCCTAAACTCATCAATTCTCTCTTTAGAATTTACACATGTTTCTCTCTGCCCTTTAGGCATTTCTTGCATATCCCAGAAACCATTTTCTGCTGGCTTGCAGGGGAAGTAATTGATTTTAGAGCAGATGGAACAAATTGTTCATTTTGAGCAGGATTCTCGCACTAGCCCCAAAGAGAGAGCGAGTGAGAGATAAGGAGTGAATTGAGAAGGAGGAGTGTGAAAAACTCAATTATGTTCACAGCTTCATCTCCGTTCTGCTGACCCTCATCTACACGCATCATATGAGCACAGCGTCCCATCCTGTGGTCATGCCAATAGGATCATTATCAAATCACACATGTCTCTGTAGAACTCATCAGATCACTGGCAAATTGGCAAAAATTCCCTTTTGTTTCTCCCACTCATCCTGTCATCCTTTCTGGTTTTCCTTTGTCCTTTTTATAGGGTGGAGTGATGGCACCCCACTCTAGGCTAATTGCAGCCTTTTTCTCTCCGTCCCAAACTGAGTGACACAGTAAGCATGCCCTGAAACCATCACCTTCTGGGATGATCAGCTCTGTGAGACAGCGAGACAGAGAGATAGAGAAAATAGTTTTGACATTATACGCTAATGGAGTGACAGTGATCCGGAAGGCCTGTGTCTGGGACACGCAGGTGTGCTCGCGCCAAGATAAGTGCTAAAATAGGAGGAGAAAAGAAAAAAGAGTCAAATAAGGACAGATAAAAAGGAACTTCTGGGAAACATTATTATTTTTATTCATTTTTATTAGTTCTCAATTTCCAACAGCCACTGTATGATACTACTGTATGTCCTTTGATAAGTGAGATGATGTTTTTAGTTTCTAATTGTCTGTGTTTTGCCGGGCAGCTCCAACCATCATGAAATGAGCACAACAATTAGTCTTGATTACTCACAACTTGTGTGTTTTTTCTGGGTTAGACGGAGTGAACTGCGGCGCTAATAGAGTCTCACAAATGTGCATGTCGAGTAGCCATGCACAGAAGACCAATGGCCATGGTCAAGATTTTCTTTAAATAATATATTACATTTCGTGCTGTTTTTCACCAAACCCTATACCTAGAACACTTGGAACACGTGTAACATCGGACCATTCTGTGATACTTTTGCATCTTTTTTTAAAGCTTGATCCTGACACTGTGTTCCAAATTATTATGCAAGTGACATAGAATTTAAGTACAATAAACATTCAGATTTGTTTTATTTCTCATATCTTTTTAGATACCTGGTGTCAATCTCAGACAGGTTTGTTAAAGGCCCCTGAAGTCAATAATTTTATCCCATAAAACTAATCTTTGATCACCAAAATGACATATTTAAATGTTTTTTTTTCCTGTGAAAAAAATTCTTCATGCTTTAAAATAGCTTGAATGTAACTCTACACTAGGCATGTGACGGTATCAAATTTTCATGTTGCGATTAATTGCTGAAGCTTTTATCACGGTATACAGTATTATCACGATATAAACATTTATAAAGTAAACAAATATTTCAAACAGATTAAAGTGAAAAGAATTAAAGTATGTAACTTTTTCCGTCCGCTAGAGGTCGCCTATTCAAAACAAAGGTGTTGTTTGATGACGCCTAGTTTGAGCGCAGAATCTTGGGACATGTGGTCTTCACCTCACAGCCAGTGGAAAAGAATCGGGATAGGACTCGGACAGAAATCATGTTCATGGATGCGATTATTAACGTTACTGTAGTATGAAGAAGAGCAGGACCGAGTGTTGTGGGAGCTGAGCAAGGCTGCTGGAGCAATGTGTTGAAAATGATGTTATGACGTTACTCTGTGCGTTCGCTCGGCGGCTGCTATGACACTTGTTGCACACTGCAGTAAGAGTAAAGTGTTTCAGCTAAATAAAACCGGAAACCGAGGGTAACGCAGATATGACGCAATTGACAGGGGACTCCCTCATACGTCCCGGTTCCTTGGTTAAAATTAGGGATGCTCATTTTGGTTAATTTTCCCGACCGATAACCGCCGCTCATTATCTGAATATTAACCGTTAACTGATAAGATTATAATATTGAATTGCCATTAAATCAAAATACAATTGACGAGTGTCTGTGACCCGTTAAAAAGGGTTATTTTACCGTGCAAACAGCAGCATACAGAACAGCTCAACAACAACAGAACCTGGATTCACATTATCAAATTTTTACGCACCTACAGCATTTCTGATAGCAGAGAAAAACTGAACAAAATAATATAAATAAAAAGCATAAAATAAATAGGCCTACACTAAATATTTTTCACTTAAATAATTACCAAATTAAGATGACAAAACGAAAATACACTGAATCCGTTTGAAGCTTTGAAGAACCGGAATAGTTTTTTTAGCAGGCCTACCTCAATCCACACCTTTTTTTCCATAATTTTTTTAAAAGTAACATGTCTAAGTGATGTTGCCTGCGCAGCCTGTTGACAGAAAACACACTCTCAAGCCTTGTTTATACTTTCGTCTGGCTTAAAACTTAAAAAAAAAAAACCTTTTAAACCGTTTAACTGATAGTATTAATTGGTCAAAATTCTTACTTTCGGTTAGTGGTTAAACGGTCAATATGAGCATCCCTAGTTAAAATAGCAATTTTCTTTTTTTATAAATAGTTTGAAACATTTGGGATATTGTAAGTACTCAACTGAAACAAAAATTTTACATAGTGCACCTTTAACTAATTAATTAACTAATGTTAAATAATAGAGCCTTATTGTAAAGTGTGTGACTGAACAATAAAGAATCAGAACATATTCAATCTAGGCATGTAGTCCAGATTAAAATATAAAAAAATTTAAGTTTGAAAATAAATAGCCTTAAGTCTTTAAGTATTAAGTATTTAGTGATGTGATGAGCACTGTAGCGAATACAGAAATCTGAGTATTCTTAAAATGCATTCTAAAAATCTGAAAAATTCGTAATAAATAATTATTCACGGTATTTTGAAGTGCGCACGATAACAACATAGTGCATGTTCATTATTGTGATATATCATATTACCATATACCGGCACATGTCTACTCTACACCCTTGCTTTGTTTAGTATGCAGATCTATGAATATGCTAATTATCCCCACCTCCACTCACTCACACCAGCTCAGAGACCCACTTGGTCAATCTGTAGTAAACACTGCACAATGGCAAGTGGAAATACTGGTTTAATTCAGCAATATATGTTTGAACCAGAAACTGATTCAGAAGAAGAAGCGGAAGAGTGAATTATACAGGCTTGTCGATGTATCAGAATGGTAATGCGTTTTATGTATCGGACACATAACGTTAACAGTGATTAATGTGATTAGCCTTTGGCTTGACTACGTTATCAAACAGCTAATAATGTGTTGTTAATGTTACATAAACCATGTTCTTATTTACCATCTCAGAGTCAGACAGCTGCCTTCTGAAAATCAGCATCCTTAGAAACGCTTAGTTTGAGCGCAGAATCTTGGGACATGTGGTCTTCACCTCACAGCCAGTGGAAAAGAATCGGGATAGGACTCGGACAGAAATCATGTTCATGGATGCGATTATTAACGTTACTGTAGTATGAAGAAGAGCAGGACCGAGTGTTGTGGGAGCTGAGCAAGGCTGCTGGAGCAATGTGTTGAAAATGATGTTATGACGTTACTCTGTGCGTTCGCTCGGCGGCTGCTATGACACTTGTTGCACACTGCAGTAAGAGTAAAGTGTTTCAGCTAAATAAAACCGGAAACCGAGGGTAACGCAGATATGACGCAATTGACAGGCGACTCCCTCATACGTCCCGGTTCCTTGGTTAAAATTAGGGATGCTCATTTTGGTTAATTTTCCCGACCGATAACCGCCGCTCATTATCTGAATATTAACCGTTAACTGATAAGATTATAATATTGAATTGCCATTAAATCAAAATACAATTGACGAGTGTCTGTGACCCGTTAAAAAGGGTTATTTTACCGTGCAAACAGCAGCATACAGAACAGCTCAACAACAACAGAACCTGGATTCACATTATCAAATTTTTACGCACCCACAGCATTTCTGATAGCAGAGAAAAACTGAACAAAATAATATAAATAAAAAGCATAAAATAAATAGGCCTACACTAAATATTTTTCACTTAAATAATTACCAAATTAAGATGACAAAACGAAAATACACTGAATCCGTTTGAAGCTTTGAAGAACCGGAATAGTTTTTTTAGCAGGCCTACTTCAATCCACACCTTTTTTTCCATAATTTTTTTAAAAGTAACATGTCTAAGTGATGTTGCCTGCGCAGCCTGTTGACAGAAAACACACTCTCAAGCCTTGTTTATACTTTCGTCTGGCTTAAAACTTAAAAAAAAAAAACCTTTTAAACCGTTTAACTGATAGTATTAATTGGTCAAAATTCTTACTCTCGGTTAGTGGTTAAACGGTCAATATGAGCATCCCTAGTTAAAATAGCAATTTTCTTTTTTTATAAATAGTTTGAAACATTTGGGATATTGTAAGTACTCAACTGAAACAAAAATTTTACATAGTGCACCTTTAACTAATTAATTAACTAATGTTAAATAATAGAGCCTTATTGTAAAGTGTGTGACTGAACAATAAAGAATCAGAACATATTCAATCTAGGCATGTAGTCCAGATTAAAATATAAAAAAATTTAAGTTTGAAAATAAATAGCCATAAGTCTTTAAGTATTAAGTATTTAGTGATGTGATGAGCACTGTAGCGAATACAGAAATCTGAGTATTCTTAAAATGCATTCTAAAAATCTGAAAAATTCGTAATAAATAATTATTCACGGTATTTTGAAGTGCGCACGATAACAACATAGTGCATGTTCATTATTGTGATATATCATATTACCATATACCGGCACATGTCTACTCTACACCCTTGCTTTGTTTAGTATGCAGATCTATGAATATGCTAATTATCCCCACCTCCACTCACTCACACCAGCTCAGAGACCCACTTGGTCAATCTGTAGTAAACACTGCACAATGGCAAGTGGAAATACTGGTTTAATTCAGCAATATATGTTTGAACCAGAAACTGATTCAGAAGAAGAAGCGGAAGAGTGAATTATACAGGCTTGTCGATGTATCAGAATGGTAATGCGTTTTATGTATCGGACACATAACGTTAACAGTGATTAATGTGATTAGCCTTTGGCTTGACTACGTTATCAAACAGCTAATAATGTGTTGTTAATGTTACATAAACCATGTTCTTATTTACCATCTCAGAGTCAGACAGCTGCCTTCTGAAAATCAGCATCCTTAGAAACACTTTGAACAACTCAGAACGTCAGTGAAGAAAGGTTACAGTTCATCACAACATTGTAATATATATCATATACATAAGTTACCCGCTATATTGCTAAATCTACCCGATTTTTCATATCAGCAGAAAAATATACTGGGATAACCAGAGACTCGGTCCACTGCTTCAGAGCGGGCATAGCTAATGATATGCTAAAGCCCGCCGGCACGTTGATGTGATTGGTTACAAGGTAGTTTGTGACGTAAGAAACACCAGCGATTTTAAACCGCGTTTTTGAGACCGTCTTTTTTTCACTGCAGTTTTAAGGAGAAAATACTCTGCAATAGTGTTGACTTATGAATTTGCACATGGTTTGTATTAAAGCATATTAAAAACACCACATAGACATATAAACAACATTAAAAACTTGATTTTCACTTAAAATAGTTTGCCAGGTCTTCTTAGATAAATGGAAACTAATTAAAAAATGGTGCAATGTCTTGCAAAAGGTCTGTCAAAACATTTGTGAGTGATTTAGAGCTCAGACGAACTCTGTCAGATAAAGGCTTATTAAGGAAAGTTATAAAGGGATTTTCATGGAGGACAATGCACAAAAAACAGTACTGCAATAAAACGGTTTGAAAATGTATTTCACTGTAAACATTTCCTTTTGCGAGCTTTGGTTAGGGGTGGCAGAAATGCAACTTTATGCACAACTGCCAGCCTGCATGGAGAGGTTCTTGAGACTCCAGTGACACCAGCATCTTCAAATACCTGTTTGCTGCTCAACAGTGGCTTTTTTATAGCTGCCCTTTTAATACAATTAATTTGTTTGACTGAAACTTCCCTTAATAAGCCTTTTTCTGACTAAGTTCTCTTGTGCTGTAAATTACTCACAAATCCTTTGACAGTTCGATAATCTCTCTTCAGTTTTCACACAATATTAGTTGTTTTCATGCCTTTTGCATAACATTGCACCATTTCATGTTTTTCATCTTCGGAAAGATCTTTCCTCCTCCCCATATTGCATGAGAACTGTGACCTGTTTAATAATGTAGAACACAGTGTATATTCCTAAATTCTCAAACAATTTCGATATGTTTTTATATATTTGAATAAATATAAACATTATTAAAATGTATATTATTTATAGTATTGCAGTTAATTCAAATAGACTTTTTACATTTTCTGAAGAAATTGTCAATGGTGCAAAACTGGAGTCAATTAAGCTAAAGTGTTCTAGAGTGGTTGCTAGGGTGTTGCTAAGTGATTGGGGTTTGTAATTAGGGTTATCAGCTTTATTTAGTAATAAGTAATATTTAGTCGTATTCAGAAATATTGTTAATATTTACTGCACTGACAATATCTGATGCACAAAACTAAATTGAGCTGAATAATGACACTATTGTCATAATGTCAGATTTAAAAAATAGATTTCCATCTTGAAGCAAGGTGTTATCAATCATGTTGTCAATGCTGTCAAGTCACTGCTAACATAGAAACAGGAATCACAGCCAAAGAGCTCAACAGTGACTTCCCAATCCCATAAAGCATTGAGAATAACATAGATGAACTCTCCTAAACAACTATTTGAGTAAATATAATAATTATTATTATTACCTGTGTTATATTAATTCAAATGTGTTCTACTTGTCCTTATTGACAATAGTTTTATATTGTATATTTATTTATACACAGTACACTTGTATTGTCATTTTCATACACTTGTTTATCTTCAAATCAAATGTTGCGATTTAAAGGGATAGTTCACCCAAAAATTAAAATTGTCATAATTTACTCGCCAAACCTGTATGAATTTATTTCTTCTGCTGAACACAAATAAAGTTATTTTGAAGAATATGGGTAACCAACCAGTTGATGGACCCCATTGATTTACATAGTATGGGGAAAAAAATACTATGGAAGACAATGGGGTTCATCAACTGTTTGGTTACTGACATTTTTCAAAATATCTTCTTTTAGGTTCGGTAGAAGAAAGAAATTCATACAGGTTTGGAACAACTTGAGGGTGAGTAAATGAAGAGTAAATAAATTTTTGGGTGAACTATCCTTTTAAGTCAGAACTAGTTATTTTGGTTTAGGGCTTTAAACTTTTTATCGAAAAATTCTTTAAATGCCTATGGAGAAAATGAATGGGGAAAAAGTGAGAGAGGTCACTGCAGTCTATTAAATATAAATTGCAGTCAATCAGAAACTATTGGATGTCACATTGTGCAGCTTTTTTTCAGTCAATGAGCACAGAAAATTGACGTGACACTGCAAATGACAGGTATTCTCCAGTGTAGAGGTTTTCATTGACTTTTGTACATGTTTGGAAAGTGAGCAACAGAATCGTTTTTTTTTACGTGCTTTAGCGTACTGAGACCGACAAGCCAATAATAATTTGCTCAAGGGTTATTGATCACTCTTGGACACCCCTGACCCCTCCCCCTCATTACTCCATCTCTCTTCATCGTGTGACTTTCATTGGCTCGTCCCCTTAAGCGCAATCATCCTGCCTTCATTTAATCTCGTCCTCATTAAATGAAGCGTGGTGAACAAACACTGCTATTTACTACCCCGTCAAGCACCGGTTCCCTAAAAAAATGTGGTGGCCTGGGGCAGACAAGAGACAGATACAAAGCAAGGAAGTAGAACTGAGGGAAGGCGTGAGAGACAGAGGTTTTTTTTTTTTATCTCTACTGTTATTATGGTGATCGATTTGGTCTTTAATTTGTCACCCCAATGCAGCTGCCTGACTGTCCGTTGTCACGGGAACAAGCCATTCTGCCCCTGAGGGTAATTAAGACAGCACAGGACGAAACATGCTGGAAAACAAAAGATGGTCAAAACAAGAGTATTCTGGGAAAATAGAACAAGATAAGCTAGAGCACAGAACTGACATACACAGATACAAATGTAAAAAATAAATAAACAAATCGCACATGCTGTGAAATATATATAAAAAAAATCTGTTTTCCAAAATTGTAATGATAAACAGATTTTTCAAACTGTCTGAATAAAATATGAATGATGCTTATCGGTGCAAAAATCGATTCTTTATGCTAACATGTCCTGATTTTGCCGAGTTGGACACATTCCTGGGCCAGCATATTTTGTTGTCTTGGAACAACATTCCTTTCTGAAAATTTAGTTCTAACCCTATCCCTACCCCTAAATCTAACCCTACCCATAAGTTATCCCTAAAATCAGAGGGAAATGATAAATAACACTAAGCACCAAACCCTGACTGTAAGCTTAAACTTGACATAAACTGTAAACTTGTCCCTAAAATCTGATTGGTTAAATGGAATGTTGTTCCAGGATCCAGGAACATGTTGTACTTGGCAAAATCAGGTTCTGCATAAAGCTAGGGTGTTCTGGGTTGATTTCTAAGGTGTTGCTATGTGCTTGTTAGGATGTTCTACGGTGGTTGCTAGGGATTTGTTAGGTTCTTGTTAGGGTGTTCTAGGGTGTTTGCCAAGTGTTTACTATAAAAATAGTTTTTGGGACAGTTCACGCAAAAATAAATATTCTGAAATAAATTTTTTCAACACATCTTCTTTTGTATTCCACAGAGGAAAGAGTCAAGTACAAGATTTTGTATTGCATTGTGAAAAACCAGTACATTATTTCATTTAACATTCCCTATTTATTCAATTTTATTGTTTTCCAGGCAAACAGTACTAGCACACCACTTCTGAGCAAACTGCATGTTTTGAGGTATCATTCATGCTAAAAGTAACAACAACAGTGATACGTGCTGCAGCAGTCACCACTGGTAACATCTTTTAAGTCATCTTTTACTCACCCTGGTGTTATTACAATGCCTGTCCTTTTTTCTTTTTCAGACCACAAAAGGAGAAATTTTGAAAAATGTCCTGCACGCACTCCTCCATACAATGACAGTGAATAGCGACCAGGTGCAAACTTTACTAAAAGGATGCAAAAGTATCACATAATGATACAATGAGACGCACGGCATATATAGAAAGTGTTCATGAGGCATACTGTATGTAAGGTTTTGCGAGGACGAAACCATCTTATTCAGTCAAAATACTGAGCTAGGCCGGTACTCTGTGCGCATTCCCGAGAGTGCGTGTGAGCCGTCAGCAGCCGTTCATGCACACGATAACTGCCACTGTTGTCATGACAACCGGGAAATATTCATCTCACAGAACACTACATAGTTATGCACAATGTATGCGCTGTATGACTGTAACTTCTGTCTGTGCCGCTGCCTCAGCCTCCATCTCCCTAAGCTTGATTTCCGAGTACTCTGGTTCATACAGATGAGACAGGCCCGGTTCCAGAATCAAATCACTGAGGGTACTTCTAAAGTTACTGATGGTGTTCTAGTAAAGTGCAGATGTAGGCTAAGCAACGGCTCCACCATAGCAGTGTACAGTGAGACATTTAAGATTATTTAAAAGTCATCACATTTACCAATAACTGGAATAGAATTTCAAAAATATTTAGCTATTAGTCTGCCTTTACATTGCTTTAATGCATTAAAATAGGCCTACTATTTGAACATGTCATATTTTTGTCCTGTGCAGAGTGAATCCAGCATTTATATGTAGATGTCACTTCCGAAACTTTGCAGCATGCAATTGACCATCAGTCCTCTTAGAAGCATGAAAAACAATAGTTTTATTCAATGGTTGATATAGGCTGTAGCCTCAAAAGCGAGCTAAAACTGCTCCCTTTACAATCACTAAGACGTTGTCGCTTTGTCAGTTCATTGCAATCTCACAAAATAGCGTTATAATCAATGAAGCTGCCAACAATGCACAGTAAATATCTTACTTACATTGTGTCTACACTTTGTTTGACAACAAGAGGTTTCGTGAGCCTGCATAACTAAGCACTGAATTTGAGCGGCGAGTGGATTCTGGCTAACTTAAACACCTCTGATTGGCCATTGCGTTCAAGATATCAACTATGTCTGTGATTGGCTACATTTCTTACTGCTGCAAAAACCAATGTAAATAGATACATTTGACGTTCGCTTATAGCACCCTCTATATCACTCCTGTAGAACTGGGCAGAGCATAGAAATATTTGTAAAAAAAATTGTAAATTGTGTCCTCAGGTTTTTGTATGACTATGTAGTGTTCTGTGAGCTGAATATTCCGGTTGTTATGACAAGTGAGTGCGAGTGAGCGGCTGCTGACGGCTCATACACTCTCAGGAACGCGCACAGAGTAATGGCCGAGCTCAGATATTTCTTAGTCAATTACAGGCCAATCTCAAATCTACCCTTTCTGTCAAAAATACTAGAAAAGGCAGTGTCCTCACAACTATGCTCCTTTTTAGAAATAAATGGTATCTGTGAGGATTTCCAGTCAGGATATCATAGTACTGAGACTACTCTCATCAGAGTAACAAATGATTTACTCTTATCATCTGATCGTGGTTGTATATCTCTATTAGTGCTACTCGATCTTAGCGCTGCATTCGATACTATCGATCACAACATTCTTTTGAATAGACTCGAAAATTATGTTGGCATTAGTGGAATTGCATTGGCATGGTTTAAATCATACTTACCTGACCGTTATCAGTTTGTAGCAGTAAATAAAGAGATGTCACACCGATCACAAGTTTAATATGGAGTACCGCAAGGCTCAGTGCTAGGACCGTTGCTTTTCACCCTCTACATGCTACCACTGGGAGACATCATTAGGAAGCATGGCGTTAGTTTTCATTGTTATGCTGACGATACTCGGCTCTGTCAACACTGCACTGGCTCCCTATTAAACATTGTATACATTTTAAAATCTTGCCAATTACTTACAAAGCACTAAAAGGTTTAGCTCCTCAGTACTTGAGCGAGCTCTTAACGCATTATACTCCATCACGTCTATTGCGGTCACAAAATTCTGGCCAGTTGATGATACCTAGCATATCAAAATCAACTGCAGGCGGTCAATCCTTTTCCTATTTAGCACCTAAACTCTGGAACAGTCTTCCTAGCATTGTTCAGGAAGCAGACACACTCTGTCAGTTTAAATCTAGACTAAAAACACATCTCTTTACTATGGCATACACATAGAACATTATCAATTTCTATTATTCAAATCAGTTAAATGATTGTTTTAGACTGCATTAACTAGGTCAGCCAGAACCGGGAACACTTCCCATAACATCTTACATCATAAGAAGAATAGCATCTACGCTAATGTTAGTCTCTCTGTTTATCCCGAGGTTTACTGCAGTGAGCTGGATCCGGGCCATATCCAGATCAGATGGTGGACCTGCGCTTAGACCGTGTGAATTAAACTCCCCCTGTAAATGCCGCATCGACACAACATCCTCATTAAACCTGTCTCCGGCGTTACAACGCCGATCTTTCAAATAATCTTTCGAATATCTTTCGATCTAATATGACTTCTGACCTGTAATGTTGCCAGAATCATAATCATACACTGATTGTCGGCCAGAGGAGAACTGGCACCCCGACTGAGCCTGGTTTCTCCCAACGTTTTTTTCTCCATTCTGGCCCCTAAAGGAGTTTTGGTTTCTTGCCACTGTCACCTTTGTCTTTTGGCTTGCTCAGTTGGGGACACTACATTTTCTATATTACTATATAACTATATTACTGAAATGAGCTAGATGACATCACTGTTTTCTCAAGAACGGCTGTACAGCCTAATCAAATTCGGTTGCATTATTTTCCTGTTAACACTGTGAAGCTGCTTTGAAACAATCGGCATTGTAAAAAGCGCTATATATATATAAAGGTGACTTGACTTGACTGTATTTTGACTGAATAATACGTTTTGTTTCTCGCAAAAACTTATCGTATGCCTTCTGAACATTTTCTATATATTCTATATATGGTAAAAATTTCTCCTTTTGTGGTTCGACAAAGAAATAAGGATATAGAGCATTGGAATAACACCAGGGTGAGTAAAAGATGACTTATTTTTCATTTTAGGGTGAACTATCCCTCTAAAATAAAGCACAAAATAATAGAACAGGCATAAAACGTACTGCATAATCAGCATAGACCTGTTATGTCTGTCAATCATGAGCATTAGAGAAGGCTAAAAAAAAAACTGAACAATAGAGAAGAGCATGCCTATCTCAGATAACTGGCAGTCATCATGGGCCACCATATGCAAATTGCCTCTCGCCCTTTATTCTAATTGTCAGGCATTCGGTGTGAAAGGAACCATAAAATGTCACCCTGCAAAAATGCAATAGCAGACCAATCGAATGTGTCGCCCTGGGTCAGCAGTCCTGTCTGTGTGAGACATAGCTTTTTTCCTACTGATACTGGAACAGCTGGAGGATCTTCTATCAATAACTGGCTACCAGCTTCCTCTGTTCTGTAACGAACACCTGTGTCCTCCTATTGTCTATATTATTAAACACCTACATAAGCTGTGCTCCGTCAGGGTCACGTCTCCATTCGCACTCTCTTTGCAGCGTCTTCGCATTCTTGTCCGCATCATCTGGCAGATGTGTGCGGCGCAGCCAGAGGGGTTTCAGCGGTGGATGAGGTCATTTGTCAGAGCAGGTTTGGGTGCGGGCATTAACACCTGGATCCTTTGGCTCGGCAGAATGTGCGCAGCGTAATGAGGGATCATAATTAAAAGCGATAGCCCGGATGCCGCTGGCCTTGGCTCGATGCTGCCGACTCGAATCGGCAGAAATGCACAGTAAACGACACGGTCGAGAAAAATCATGTTACCTGCTGTCATTTCGTGAGCCGAATGCCTCAGCTCACTGAGATCATCATAACCACTCTTGCCCTGTTCGTTGAAAGTTCTTTAAAAAGAGCTTTAGCATGGGATCTGGCATGAGGAACATGCCCAGGGTGCCAACATCCTCATCTGCGTGCACAATTATTCTTACCCGGCAAATCACAATGAAAGGCTCACATTTAAAAGGGAAAAACATTCAAAGAATCAAGCTGACAGCTTCCCACACACCCTCATTTCCACTCTGCCCTTGAGCCTGTGAGTCTGGATACCAAACCTAATGTCCTTGAGTTAAAAACGTCACCCCTCGCTGAATAATTCACAGTATAGTGGGGGAAAGATATGAGAAGATTGCTTATTCACAATCAATTAATCAGAGTGGAAGAGGTCGGTTAGTCACATCCGCACGAGTATTAATGTTTTACATACAAGGTCGATAGACTCTGATATGCTGAGTAATATTCTGATATGCTCTGATATTTTGTAAATACAAATTTACAAAACTTTAAAATTTATGGTTGTAGCTTTTTAAATGCGTGCTGCTACAATAACCTTTTTACAGTTTTCGACTGTCTCTGACTTGTAACTTTCATAGTATGCACTGAATATGATAAAATCTGTTTATGAAATACATTTTATAGGTTTTCAATACTGTTCAAAAGTGTGGGATCGGTAAGATTTTTTAAATTGTTTTTGAAAGAAGTCTCTTATTATTTAATTAAAAAAAAAACAGTATCATTTAAAATGAACCGTTTTCTATTTTAATATATTTGAAAACGTATTCCTGTGCTAGCAAAGCTTAATTATCAGCAGCCAGACTTCAGTGTCATAGGATCCTTCAGAAATCATTCCAGTATGCTGATTTGGTGCTCAAGAAAATTTCTTATCAATGCTGAAAATATTTTTGGAAACAGTGATACATTTAAGGATTCTTTGAAGAATATAAAGTTTAAGAGAACAGCATTTATTTGAAAGTCTTTACTGTTGATTAATTAAACGCATCTGTTACGTACTGCTCTGAGACACGAAGGTTGAGGATCCAAATGCAGTATTTATTAGGGTAATCCACAATCGTAGTCAACAGTACAGGCAAGGTCAAAACACAGGTAGGCAGTCAAGGCAGAGATATAGGCAAAAGGGTAATCCAGGACACAGGCAAGAAATCCAACAAACCAAGAGACATGAAACCAGGGAAAATGCTCAGAATTACAGTGTAACACTTAACAAGACTTAGCCAAGAATGACAGGGTGAACAGGCTAGATATAGGCAGAGGTAATGAGCTAAATGAGACACCGGTGTACAGTGAGTGCTGATGAGTCCAGGCAAAGGATTATGGGTGATGTAGTTATGATGAAATGACTCTGTTACGTACTGCTCCGAGAGACACAGGTAGAGGATCCAAACGCAGCTTTAATGAAAGGGTAATCCACAATCGTAGTCAGAGAAAAGGCAAAAGGTCAAACACAGGTAGGCAGTCAAAACAGGCAAACAAGGCAGGAGACAGAGGCAAAAGGGTAATCCGGGACACAGGCAAGAAATCCAACAAACCAAGAGACATGAAACCAGGAAAAACGCTCAGAATTGCAGTGTAACACTAAACAAGACTTAGCCAAGAACGACAGGGTGAACAGGCTAGATATAGGCAGAGGTAATGAGGTAAATGAGACACAGGTGTAAACAGTGAGTGCTGATGAGTCCGGGCAAAGGATTATGGGTGATGTAGTCTATGATGGAATGACAGTCCGGGTTGGAGTGCCCTCGGGTGGTGATCAGGGGCACTCACACTGGTGAATTGTTACAGCATCCTTGCTGAATATAAAAAATATATATATATCTTCCTGACCCGGAACTTTCAAAAGTTAGTGCACTACTTCTACCAACTTGGCACTGTCTTTTGACCTAGTGTTAAGTTTAATACAAAACCATGAGGAACAACACTTACGCCTGTTTTACACTAGACGCGTAAGCAGCACAGTATTGTTCATTCTTAGTTCATGTTTAAGTCCTCCTGTTGTCAATAATTTTATCCCTTAAAACTCAGCTCTTTACAACATCTAGACACATAACGGTAATTAATGATTAGCTTTTGGCTTGACCACGTTATTTACATTTACATTTAATCATTTAGCAGACGCTTTTATCCAAAGCGACTTACAAACAGCTTATAATGTCTCGCTAATATTACACAAACCATGTTGCCGTTCGCCATCTCAGTCTGCCTTCTAAAAATCAGCATCCTTAGAAACGCTTTAAACATCATAGAACGTCAGTAGAGAAAGGCATATAGTTCATCATAACATCATAATATACATCATATACATAATTCACCCGCTATATTGCTATAAGTACACGATTTTTCATATCAACAGAAAAATATACCAGTATGGCTTCTCTTGAGACTCGCCTGCTTCGCAGCATAGTAATAATGATATGCTAAAGCCCGCCGGCACATTGACGTGATTGGATACAAGGTAGTTTGTGACGTAAGAAACACCAGCGATTTCAAAACGCGTTTTCGAGACTTTGGTTCACTGGGCTTTTAAGGAGAAAATACTCAGCAATGGTGTTGACTTATACATTTGCACATGGTTTGTCTGAAAGCATATTAAAAATACCACATAGACATATAAACAACATTAAAAACTTGGACTAAAGTAATTAACTAATGTTAACTAATGAAACTTTATTGTAAAGTGTTACCAATAAAAGTAATCTTAAAGTTAAGATATACCTCTAGTTTTAATCATTTAGACAACTTCCTTTGAAGTTTGGGCAAAGACTCCTGGCAATGGTGTGTTTTCATGTATTTTATTTATATTTTTCACAGCGCTGAATGTCACATGGTGACTGTGAAACACGTAACACCTCACTTATATGATTTTATCGTGAAATTTGATTGTGTTAACTCGGGTGTATTTTCACCAAAAACAATGTACTGTGGCTTTAATTCAGTGTGAGCAGCGCAGCAAAAATAGACTCTGCGCCAAAATGATCACGACACTGCCTCTTCTGCTCTGCTCCTGCTACACACTGCCACACCGCCTCGCCGCGTTGTGAAAATGCTCTAATATGTTAACATGAGCGCCAAAAAAAATATGCGCAGCTTACCCTCTGCTCACGCTCAGTGTGAAACAGGCCTTAAACTTGAAAAGAGATGTCCAGCTCACAATTCTGTTCTATTTGATAGCTCCTCAGCTCATGTGGCCTTATGGGACAAAAGTTTCCATGCACATATCAGAATCTCAGCAAATGCAGGTATTGTTCAACTGCTATATTATGGATAGCGGATATGATAGTGGGGAGGTTTGCAGCACATTCAGATACTGGGCCAGTCTTAATTTACCTGATTTTTTTTTTTTTTTTTTTTTTTTACATTTCCTGCCCCCAATAATCAATACAAAACATAAAAACTGCAGTACATCGCTTGAATTGATTTATCTTTGAGTGATGTTGTCAGACTGGACAAGCAAACACTGTTGAGTGAGCCATATTCCAGTAGGCCAGTTTTATTTGTGTGATGTAAGAGATTTATTTTTTAAACCAGATCACCTGGGGATAAAGATGGTAATTATTTTTTATATTTTCCATTGTTGCAATTTTATAGCCAGGAACAGTGAGACAAGAAAGTATATGGAAGGAGATTGGGAAATGATGTGTGCCAGACTCCGATAGAAGGTTACTAATTCTGATGTACTTGTGCATTCAAATACAGGCACTTATGGGAACACAAACACTCCTGTAGCTCATGCCAAAAGCCATGGGTTCCATTCCCAAGGAAAGGATGAACTGATCAAATTAATTTCTTGAATGCAATGTAGATCGCTTTAGATAAAAGTATTTGCCAAACGCATAAATATAAATGTTACCATATTCATGTACCTTGATATTTACATGGTACACTAATGCCATTCTAAAGAATACTACGGTATTGCCATGGTAACACAAAAAAACATGTGTTTGTTTTAATTGAACACACAAGACGTGAGATGCAGGTGCATATGCATGCACAGCCGAATGCGAGAAGTCAGTGAAGTAAAATTTTCATATCACCATCATGGTGTGTTAATTTTACAATAATCGTCTTTCCCATGATGACTATATTAGTGCTGAGCTGAGATATCACACGTCCACACACACACATGTTTGTTTTTGTTAATTGTGGGGACATTCCATAGGCGTAATGGTTTTTATACTGTACAAACCGTATTTTCTATCCCCCTACATTACCCCTACCCCTAAACCTACCCATCACAGGAAATTGCAAATTTTTACTTTCTCAAAAAAAAAAAAACTCATTCTGTATGATTTATAAGCCTTTTGAAAAATGGGGACATGGGGTAATGTCCTCATAAGTCACCCTCTCCTTGTAATACCTGTGTCATACCCATGTCATCATACAAATTTGTGTCCTGATATGTCACAAAAACACGCACGCACGCACACACACACACACACACACACACACACACACACACACACACACACACACACCATAGCCTTTTCTCTTCTGCATGTCTAATTGATTTTAAAAGGTAATAGGGCTCATATCTGTTTATATAACAAAAAATAAAATAAAAGCTAAGTATACTTACTATTTTTAGAATTTAAGCTTTTTTACATAAATTATTTATGACAGCCTAATCCTAACCCTTCACATAATCATACATCAACCCCACCTATATTACGGCTAATAAAAAAATCAAGAGAAAAGTTTTGTGGCTCACAGTTTGCTCTTTATTGCTCAGGAGACCTAACTGAGTTCTCAATTAATGTTCATTTAAATAAAAATCACATTTGTCTCCGATAATTCTCCTAAAATTCATTAGAATAGATAAAAATAGACAAAAATGAGACAATTGTTGGCATGAAAGAATAGAGTTTTGGGCTATAAAATGAATGTGAATAGCAGCTCAGATAATTTAGTCTTATATAATTTTAATGAGAAATGTTTCATGTTGAGACATCTGAAGATGGCTTGAGATATTTTTGAAATCTGTTCTAAAACTATGAGACACATGTGAGATAACTGGAGCCACTTTATCAGTAGACTGATATCTAAAAAGCTGGATTGCTCACTGTTTTATCAAATTGATCATTTTCTTTTTTATAGGTGGCACATGGTATGTTTCATATTTCCCAAAGCAATGATGAAGTAAGGAGCATGATTATGAGTTCTCAGATTTAGCAGTGCTTTTGTTTGTGTTTTGATTGATTTATTTGAGCACTGACTGACAGTATCCTTCACAAAAACACCAGTGAAATGTTACCAGATGCAATCAGACTCACAGACAGTGACTGTCATAAAATCTCTCTCACACACACTCACAGATATTCACACATTTGACTGGGGGATACCCGCTGAAAACAGCTTGGACTGTAATTTAGTATGGCTACAGTAATGCCAGTGCTTTTAATTATCAGCATTGGAAAGAGTTGTTTGTAGGATAGAGAAAAAAAACTGATGAAATGTGCTTTGCTTCTCTCTAGCAATAGGTTTTTTGTTTAGTTTCATAATGAGAGAATAGTTTAGACAGATTCTCTCCCTCTCTGCAAAACCATCTTGCACGCAATTATTCTGTCAATAATTCTACCCCTTTTGACTGATTCATTTCTCTTGCTGTGAACGCTCAGTAAATTGTCATGTTGTTCATCAACATAATTTTCTCTTTATATCAATTGAGGAAGTCTTTAGCTCTGTAGGAAATCCAACAACTTGTTTTTATCGCTGTGAATGGGTCCTCAGCACATTGTGTGATAATTGTGATGAAAATCTTCTTTGTCAGTCTATATACAGGCTGCATTGACACAAATTTCACGATTCGATTCACAAGCTTGCAATTCGATTCGAATTCGATTCAATATCGATTCAATAACTGACTAACGAGTTTATGGACACTGGATATGGGTTTTCTGAGGTAAATGTGACGTTATGTGACAAGCTGTTTTACTGACGTCTTTCCATGGTTAAAACACTGATTGAGCGATTCCATGTGACATGATACAGATTTCGGTAAGTTTTACTGTATCTTTTAACACACTTTCAGATGCTCAGTCATGTTTATTTCACGATGTAACTGAAGGCGGAAGAGAAGATCAGTTCATGTGCACTGTGCGCTGCCACTTCTCTTGAGCTGAGCTGTGCCAGAGAGCGATCTCATGCCACAGCGCCAAAACGTTATTTATTTTTTGGAATTTCGTAATAAAATGGACGTAATTTGAAATCTGAGACTTTGTTTCATATCAATAGTAACAAAACACAAAGATTATTGCGATTAATTGGATGGGAGGCACGCTACAATGTTTCGTTCATTCATCAACTGAAAACAGGATGACTAATCAAATCTTGGGATTTAAGAATCGATATCGGTCGGTTGAAAATGAGAATCGATTAAAATCGAGAAATCAAATTTTTTTACCCAGCCCCAATATACAGTATGTGCGTTTGTGAGAGAGTATGCTAACATTAATTGTATAAAAACAAAAATGAAATTTTATATAGAGGGAAATATAATTGTATTAAAAAATAACCATAGAAAAAAATAATTTAAAAAAAATAATTTTTAGCTCAATAAGGCTGCATTTAGCTGTATCAAAAATAGAAACAGAAATATTGTAATGTTATTAAAGTTTTAAATAACGGTTTTGTATTTTAATATATTTTAAAATGTAATTTATGGTAATGGTGGTAAAGTTGAGCTTTTCAGCATTATTACTCCAGTCTTCAGTGTCACATAATCCTTCAGAAATCAATATCATATGCTGATTTGCTGCTCAATAAGCATTAATCTTATTATTAAGATTCTTTGATGAGTAGAAAGTTCAAAAGGACAGCATTTATTTTAAATAGATGTTTTTGTGAAATTATAGATGTCTTTACCGTCACTTTAAAAGTATTAATTTCTTTCACAAAAAAAAAAAATGGTATTGTAAGTGCAGTTTTTATGTTCATTAGCTACTGAGTTGCAGACACTGGATTGTCAAATATCATAGGCAGAATGAGATACATATTTACAAAAAATGACCATTAGGTATTAGGTATTTTAGACAATGTTTCACAAACTTTCAAATGTGACATGCCTTGATATCTCCATTTCTCCAGATGATGCTTAATTATAAAGCATTTCTAGAGATTTGGTTGAATTCACACGCTGTCATTAGTTACTCATTGCTCTTTCAAACTTGTTTAACTTACGGTGGCTCAAGGGTTAGCGCTGTTGCTTTATGTGTGTCCTTTCTGTGTGGAGTTTACATGTTCTCACTGTGTCAGCATGGGTTTGCCCCACAGTTCAAAGACATGCAGGTTAGGTGAATTGGAGAATTTTTTGATTGTGTGTGTGTGATAGAGAGAGCCCTGTGATGGACTGGCCATCTGGACTGGACTGGCCATCCACTTTACTTTCCCCTTCATCTGGCCTTAAGAAACTGGGATAGGCTCCAGCCCTATAACCCTAGAAGGTTGTATAAGGAAATATATATATAAATTGCACAAAGCCAAATACACCAGCATGAGTCATGAAACATCACCTTACCTGTGTGTGTGTTTGTGGCACATGGACACCATTAGATTTCAACTCTTCCATTCAATCTCTCTCTCCTACTCAATCTGAGTCACCACTTCAAACCTGTTAAAGTCTCTCTCTGTCTTTTTCTGACTCATCTCTCTCTTTTACGTCCCGCCTCACTGACACTCTGGGTTTCACCTCTGCTCCTCCATCCCATCTTTTCAGGGTCTGAGTCACTAGTCTTTCTATTCTACATCTCCTAACTCACGCCATCTTTTTCTTCTTCCACCATCGATCGTATATCTTTTTGTTTAGCCTTGCTTCACAATGGAGAGCTTCACCACTAAAACATCTCTCAGTGGTCATTTCGATCCTTGTAAAGCCTTTGATGTAGCTGTAAGGCCCGCCCAAGCGTCCCAAAGACGGCTTCCGATTAGCGGGTGAAGGTTTCTGCACGTTCTGTCTTTTCAGTGGGGCAAAGTAATTTAATTTCAATGTACTTTTATCTGACTCCATTTGATCATGACCTCGAATTTAGGTTAGAATGCTGATTGGTTATTTGGTCATTCGTATAATAGTTTAAATACACATTTGATTATTCTGTTTAACCGTTTGTTGAAATTATACCTGTTCATCCGGATCCCAATAACACTTTGAGTCTCGCATCGGCCGGATTACGATCTCTTTATAACAAAATCGTCAATCTTGGTCATTAGACAGAGGCGAATGACTAATACTCTAGAGACCATACTCCACTTTGCTCATTCTAGAATATATTATTTAGTCCCCATAGATCTGAACATACAGTCTAAGTATACGTAACTAATTCCAATGTGTTAGTCGGAGCTCTAGAACATCAGTCTGGTGCGCCACTCTGCTTCACCTAAACTGTATTCTAGTCCATTACTAACCTGAACGTAGATTTGTGGTGTTATTGACTTAACGTAATTTACTAGAGTTAATAATTCCAGAGTACGTCAGAATAAAATAAAATGTAACAATTTATTATTAGTCAGGTAAATGTCAATTACACAATCAAATCAAAGATAATCAATACATCAGATGCTCTGAAGTAAAGAGTAAAAGATGGATACCTGACAATTACATAACACTGAGTGTCTAGAAGACACTCAGCATTACAGCTGACCTGAGTAAAGGACCTGAGAAGGGCCCTGACCCTTCTGCAACATCCCTTAAATACTCAGACCAAGACAGAAACTCCTTAAAAAAAACTCCTTTCAAATGTAAACATGAGTTCACAATGGGAATTTGCATTAATCAAGTCCTGTAGACCTGTAATTTAGGACAGGAGGTAATATTCAGGAAAGACCAATTGGCAGAGGACACACCCACCACAATAAGCGAAATATCTCTAAACTCTTAAAACCTTTGTTACCTTTTAGTTTATTTTTGTGGGAATGAGACCTTTGTACCAGTCACACAGAGACGTTTCAAATGATTCCAAACATGTATAATACTGTGTAGTACTTGTTCACAATAACCAATATAGATTTTCGGTGAATTTCAGCATGTGTAGAAGAGAGATGAGGGTGAGGGGGATGAAATGTAAATTAAGGTGATTGACTTTGTGTGGCTGAGCCTCGGTTGGGGATGCCACTTTCACAAGAGAGAGCTGAAATGTTAATTTCCCGAAACATCCTTTGTTGTCTCAGGAGTAATCGTTCCTTAGCTCAGACGTCCTGGCTTCTTACAGTCTTACATAGCTATAAATGTAGTTAATCAAAAAAGAAAGTTCGGCCTTAACTACTATGTACTTACATCAAAAAAATAAGTACAATTTACTTATTGTGTTCATATTATATTGCAAAACACTTTTGCTGATATTGAGGTGGGATACGGGTAAAGTTAAAGACAGGTGTGGTGGTATGGGTAAGTTTATAGGTAGGGTCAGGTGTAAGGGAAGTGTCAACAGTGTAATTATAAATGTAACTACAGAAATGAATTACAGATGTAATTACATGCAGGTCATTTTTAAAAATGTAAGTACAATGTAAAAACATGTATGTACACAATAAGTGCATTGTATCAAATTATTAATTAAAATGTTAGTACATAGTAGGTAAGGCCACCTAATATAAAGTGGGTCCGAAAGTTCTGTCATAATTTACTTACTCTCATGTCGTTTCAAACCTGTATGCGTTTCTTTCCTCTTTAGTACATATCTTTAAGTTTATCAGGGTGCTTTTGGTATTTTCTATACAATAAAATTGAATGTTGACCAGGGGCTGCCAATTTTGAAAATGACAAAATGCATTCATTGATAATACTTAATTTCATTTAAGTCAAATCCCATTCTTTTTCATGTGTATACTCAAATACGTGTTAATGTGTCATGACAAGTTTGACATCAATGTTGCTAAATATCATTGGTTCTTGTGTGTCTACTAACTAATTTAGACACTCCACATTTCTCCACATGCACAAATGAGATTTGAGAATTATGACATAGTGGAACTTAAATTTGTATTTATTTTATTTATTTACATTTTTTAATAATACTTTTATTGTTGTTTCATTCACATCTATTGTATGGAAAAAGCAGTGTAGACATTTTGCCTAACATCTCTCTCTCTTTTTTACTGTAGATATGGAAGAATGACAATCATACCAGTTTGAAATGACAGTGAATTTCGGAGGCAAAGTCAACACCTCAAACTCGTTGTTGTGCTCCTCAAACCATACCTGAACCATTTTTGCTTTGTGGCAGGGCGCATTATCCTGCTGAAAGAGGCCACAGCCACCAGAGAATACAGTTTCCATGAAAGGGTGTACATGGTCTGCAACAATGCTTAGGTAGGTGGTACGTGTCAAAGTAACATCCACATGGATGGCAGGACCCAAGGTTTCCCAGCAGAACTTTGTCCAAAGCATCACACGGCCTCTGTCGGCTTGCTTTCCCATAGTGCATCCTGGTGCCATGTGTTCCCCAGGTAAGCGACGCACACGCACCCGGCCATCCACGTGATGTAAAAGAAATGCGAATCATCAGACCAGGCCACCTTCTTTCATTGCGCCATGGTCCAGTTCTGATTCTCATGTGCCCACTGTTGCTGCTTTCGGTGGTGGACAGGGGTCAGCATGGGCACTCTGACTGGTCGGCGGCTATGCAGCCCCATACGCAACAAACTGCAATGCACTGTGTATTCTGACACCTTTCTATCAGAACCAGCATTAACTTCTTGAGCAATTTGAGCTACAGTAGTCTGTTTGATCGGATCACACAGGCCAGCCTTTGCTCCCCACGTGCATTAATAAGCCTTGGCCGCCCTGTTGCCGGTTCACCACTGTTCTTTCCTTGGACCACTTTTGATAGATACTGACCACTGCAGACCAGGAACAGCCCACAAGAGCTGCAGTTTTGGAGATGCTCTGACCCAGTCGTCTAGCCATCACAATTTGGCCCTCGTCAAACTCGCTCAAATCCTTACGCTTGCCCATTTTTACTGCTTCTAGCACATCAACTTTGAAGACAAAATGTTTACTTGCTGCCTAATACTGTATATCCCACCCACTAACAGGTGCTGTGATGAAGAGATAATCAGTGTTATTCACTTCACCTGTCATAATGTTATGCCTGATCGGTGTATGTCTTTATTTGATTGATGTTGCTTGGTACACTGGTTAAAGATAACCAAGGCTTCTGAAACAAGGCTAAAAAAACTTTATGGTGCACAGGAAAAAATCGCTAAGTAGCGTTTTACAGTAGCCCTGTAGCTATGTTGAGCCTGTGGTTTATCTGCTAGTGGATGTTCATCTTATTAGCAAGCCATTTGTGCAGTCGATATATAAAGCACATGGTTTAATCTGGGCAGGTTTGTGCGTTGGTCTCTGTGTGTCTTCAATGGTGATTTCCATCTCAGGCACTATTGAACATCGTAACTCCTGTACATGTGGGTTAAACGCCCATGTTGGTAAACACAATTTAACTAAGCACAATTAAGGGTCAATCAAGCATGCAGAACAATTACACCTATGACCGATCCCCCTTATATACACATACATACACTGACATACCTGCTTTAACAGCGGTCTTTTCTTGAGTGTCCACCATCAATAACCTCTGTCTGTGTAAAATCCCTAGATGTTTTATTAGTGATTGTAGGGGTTTCTTCTAGAAAATTCTGTGTTTTTCCTTCCATTGAACTGCAGGTTTGACCGTTTGATTGCTCTGTTGTGTTCCTGTTGTTTAAAGCTGTGGTATAGCATGCATAAAATGTCTCTGATTAGATTAGATTAGATGTCCTGAGAAATCACACCTGTCTCTGTGACAGCTCTAAAAAAATCTGAGCATGGCCCATGCATGTTACCCAAAAAAACCCTGGAGGCACCTCTCTGCCTGTCAGTCATTTTGCATGTTTGGGTATATTGACATGTCTCTGGACAATGATGTTTTGGAGAGAGACTGTATAGTATTTGTATAATCTGCCAGTTTTTGAGCCCAGGAGCGCTTGCATTGAAAACAAAGATCACAACACATTCACATTTATTCATTTGGCAAGTATTTACTTTTTTGCATATGTAATTTAATGTAAAGGCTTGTTAACTGTAGACTGCAAGCTTGTTTGTAAACTACAGCTGTGCATTTATATTTGTGCTTTAGGTTTAGGCTATTTAAGATATTTTTTTTTTCCAAATGTTTTTTTTTAAAGAAGTCTCTTATGCTAATGTGGCAAGAGGCAAACGTAGGTAGGGTGCTAAGGGCCCAACTACTTAGGATAGTATAAATTCAGCTTTAAGAAAACCGACTACGCCACTCTGACATCACACAGAGAATGATTGACAATACATTTTAATTTAAGACACACAAGTTTGTTGCACTAGTAAGGAACAGAGACATGAATATTGTACAAAAAAGGGTTCTTTATTAATACGAAATCACACTAAAACAGTGAGCGTACCCGGCAAGCCATGCCACACCGTCTGACCATAAAAAATTTGGCAGAAAAGGAATACGGTCAATCAACAATAAGTCACCAGAAAATTAACATACAATGAAACAAACACTACATTCAAAAGATTTGGCTGAGGTCTAAAAGGCAAGAAATACAACACTTTGGAGTAAAACTCTTAATCACTCACACACAAAATCCGTGCATCTCACTGCACACAGCACCCAGTGCTCAAACCACCACCAGCATGCGGAGGAAACAAGGGAGGATTCCTGGCTGAAGCCCTCAGCACCTAACAAAAAAAGTTCACAATTGCTCACACACACACACACGATCAGGAATCACAATTAACAAAGAATAATTACTCTAAAGAGTACTCAAGTCTACACAAGCAAAAAAAAAACCATCTAATACAAACACAGCAGAAAAATAATAATAATAAAATTTAAAAAAAACAATCTTATAACTGAAAACTACATTTTCCACTCACAGATAAATATCAAAACAAGAAGAAAACAAAACGAATTAATAGCACACAGTCATTCAAGCTATACATATGATGAACCATAATTGCAAATCAGACTAAAAACAAAAGCCACAAGAAAACATAGGTTGTAGGACAACGGCGATTCCTCACATTCAATACTGACAAAAAGGCAGAGGGGAGGGATCTTGAACACCTGACAATAGAATCAGTCAAGCACTCTGAACAAACCCTTTTAGATCGTTTGGTTTCGTTTTGATCCTGCAGCGTCACATTAACTGGTTTGCATATGCCTGAAACAAGCCGACGATAGAATTACTCAAGCACTCTGAACAGTAACACTTTAAGATCGCTTGGTTACGTTTTGATCATGCAGTGTCAGATTTACTGGTTTACATATGCCTGAAACAAGCGAAGGAAATCGCATTTCAGGAACATGCAAAACTGTCGTAGAGCTGCAGTCAAATCACCCGTACTTTGGTAACAAAAGGGAACCCTGGGTTAATCGGAAATTACGTGTCTCGACAGGAATGAAAAGAGGCTATTTATAGGCGATCGGAAATGACTTGTCTCAACAAAAATTAAGAGGCCATTTATAGGCGGTAAGCTCTTCTAATTAATTTAATTTCTATTAATACAAAACATGGGAGGAGAGCATCCGGTCACACTAACCAATGCTGCATTTATTAAAATCAGTGAAAACAGGAATATTGTGGAATATTATTACAGTTTAAAAGACTGTTTTCTAGAAATGCACCGATGATTGGTGACCGGCCGGTCAGTCTCACATTTTTCAGATTCTGAGCCGGTCCGTTTTGTTGCCAGCGGCACATGCAGTAACGTCAGCTGCGCGTTCTCGCTGACTTCTCTCTGATGGTGAGGTGACACACACCCGCCTCCTCTCACTCACTCTTCTTATTCACTCCAGGTAAATAGTGCTTGTATTGTGCATAATTTTACTAATTCCCGCAGGTTTCGCACTCACACCAAAAGCTTGCACACCACTGATCTATATAAGTGGTGTGCACATAAAGCCGCCTCTCAAACAGCTTGTGATCCGCAACTACCAAAATGAGTGGCTTACTTCGCTTAAAATACACACAAAATGTCCATCTTGGTCATTATTCAGTTAAACAGTCAGTTTTGGAACGTAAATAGTTGAGAAAGACGATGATGTGTAACAGTATATTGGATCCGTGCATAAGCTCTTAAAGTGACAGTAGTTTAATATTCCTGCTGCTGTCTGTCATGTTAATTAAAGAACAAAAGACAAAAAAAAATGTATTTAAAAAAACTTTCACACTTACCAAAAAAAAAAGAAAAAGAAAATTGCAATATGTGCATGTCTACTGTTTTCTATTTTAGTATCTATTTCTATTTTCATTTTAAAATGTTATTTATTTCTGTGATGGCAAAGCTGAATTTTTAGCAGTCATTACTCTTCACTCTTCAGTGTCACATGATCCTTCAGAAATCCTTCTAATGTGCTGATTTGCTGCTCAAGAAACAGTCCTTATTATTATTGTGATCACTCAGTTTTCAGGAGTCTTTGATGAATAGAAAGTTAAAACGGTCAGAATTAATTTGAAAATAAATCTTTTCTAACTTTTGTATGAATTTCTTTTCTCTCACTTTTCATCAGCTTAATGCATTCTTGCTATATAAACCTCTTCTGTGTGTGGTCTGAACTATACTGAATGAGTTTGACCTTGTTTCTGTCATGAAAGCATTTCCCTCCTTTGTTATTACCTGTATTTTACCGTCTTTTGAAGTGATCGGACACAGCTGTGCGTACACACGTTTTTAGATAAGAGGAGAGACAAATGGCATCATGCACTTTCTCTTCCCACCAGCTTGTGTTCAATTGCTGTGTGTGTGTGTGTGAGAGAGAGAGAGAGAGAGAGAGAGAGAGAGAGAGAGAGAGAGAGAGAGAGAGCATGTGTGGACTGCCGAGATAAATCATTAAGCACATCCTACAAGAAGATCTGTTTAAAACAGGGTGAGGAGCTGCTTATGTAGTCAAATCTGTTAATGTCACTTTACAAGTCCATTTACTCGTGCCACAGATTCGCTGTCTCTGTCTCTTTTTCAGTAGACACACAACAAAGTAGGTTAAAAAGTTGGTACAGACCTGTTTTTACTTGAGCTGCTATATACTCTGTACTGTATATGCTGTCTATCTGTCCAGCTTTTAATGCTGTATGGAAAGTGTTGAAAGTGACCATTTACAGCCTTCAAACATAAAGCTTTTTTGAGCTTTCAAGCATCAGCATTTCACTGTAAATGACCTTTTTTCCTTAACTCTGTGATGTCATCAGTCTGGGACGGCCGGGAGTGGACTGTCATTGCCAGCATGAGAGTGGGGCGGCAGTTCTCCAACTGCAGTTTCTCATCAACGAGGTACCGAACACCCACACATGCAGGCACACATATATTACAGCACATTTTCATGTGCGCAGCATATGCAGAAAGCACGTAGGAGACCAGAGTGCATGTGTGTGTGTGTTTTAATCTGTATTTTAGGATAGACAGCGTCTGTGAGAGTACTGCAAGTGTAAATGCATGCTCAGCTCTGCAGAGGAATACGTTTAGGTCAAGAGCCGCTCTCCCTCTCTGCCCTGTGGTGTTAATGCAGTCAGTCATTATTTCCCATCAGACGTGTCAAGTGCTGAATGTTTCTCAGCCTCTCTGTCTCGCTCTTATGCACACGCACCACATCAACTCATGAATAACAAGAAGTTAGAGCGTTAACAAAAGAAGAAAAGTGCTGGAGTTGTCACAGTGTCCATTTTGGAATTCAACAATTTAGGAACGCACTGCACTTTTTCATCCTCATCTATTATTGTCTCCTTTCAATTTCCTGTCAGCCCATATAAACATAAACATCTGTGAAGAAAAGAAAGTGAAATAGAAAGTGGCATTCACAAGCCATTTTATTCTTGTAATGAGATGTTTTTCAGAGTGAAGAAGAACATTCAATAGGAAAACATTTAGAGTTTATCCATTGGGAATTCATTGTTTGGTGAAAAGTGGAGCCAGACCAGAATGTGAGTTGGCAGTCAGTTGTGGAGATGATGAAATCCTTGCCCCAAAATCAGACCATTTATATTTGAGCTTCTTACCTACTTAGAACTGAGATGGTACTGAGAATGGTGAACGTGATTTCACCAAGTGCAACATGGTTCAACATCTTTGTGATTGTTGATAACATTCCAATCAACCAACCACAATTGAACGACAAGTTTACGTTTTATGTCAAGGTTAGGCTTACAACCAGGGTTAAGTGCTTTTACATTTCCCTCTGACTTTAGGGATAAGTTATGGGTAGGGATAACATAAAGGCTGTATTACTGTACCTAAAGCAGTAGTATAAATTTTGCCATTGGTTAACATTACTTTGCCTAGGTGATGTCAGCTAAAAAGGAAAGATGTTACTTAGATGAAGAGAACAATATTGCAGTTTGATTAAAGATGACAAAGACAAACATGTTTTTTTTGTTCTTCGGAATGACATGCTCTGATGAATTGTTCACAATATGACGCAGACGTTATAACACACACTTAAAATCATCTTATTTAGTGAGACATGAGACTGTAGGAATTGATTGGACAAATATTGTGCACGCACACACATGACATTTTATCCTGAGGTGCATTACTCAGATCTTACACTTCAGAGATTTCATTCATATTGATTTCATTAACAACACTTATCAATGTAGTAAATAACATTCATCACAAGGGGCCTCACTAACCAGATGGTTACATTCATACAATATATCCCACGCCAGTCTTCTCACTTATAGTAGATTACAACACATTTCTCTTTCTAATTGAATTTTCTTATAGTAAACATGCAATCAAAATAACCCTGTTATCTTTTAATATATGTTCCAGGTCAATATTATCCATCATTGCATGTTAATTAAAAGAAAATATGTTTGTCTCATCTTTCCTTTCCAGCTGACATCTCTTAGGCATTTCGGGATGTTGCATCATATTAAAGAGTTAGTTCACCCAAAAATGAAAATTCTGTCATTAATTGCTCACACTCATGTCATTCCAAACCAAACCCGTAAGACCTTCATTCATCTTCGGAACACAAATTAAGATATTTTTGATGAAAACCGAGAGCTCTCTGACCCCTCCATAGACAGCAGTTTAATTTCCACTTTCAAGGCCCAGAAAGGTAGTGAAAACATTGTTAATATAGTCCATGTGACTACAGTGGTTCAACCTTAATTTTATGAAGCAACGAGAATACTTTTTGTGTGAAAAAAACAAACAAACAAAAAAATTATTCAATAATTTCTTCTAGTCTCTGTCAGACTCTTATGCTGTTGATGTAGTGTAAACAATGCAGCGCTTCCGAGTTCTATGGCAGAACGCCGGCTTACCATTGGCTCCTGCGTCAGCATCACACGCATGTGTCGTGGTACTCACGTAAACAGCGTTGGCCAATGGTAAGCTGGCATTCTGCCGTAGAACTCGGAAGTGTTGCATTGTTTACACTACACTACTATTTTGTTTGTTTTTTTTCACACAAAAAGTATTCTCGTCACTTCATAAAATATGGTAATTAAACTGTTGTCTATGGAGGGGTCAGAGAGCTCTCCGATTTCATCAAAAATATCTTAATTTGTGTTCCAAAGATAAACGAAAGTCTTACCAGTTTGGAACGACATGAGGGTGAGGAATTAATGACAGAATTTTCATTTTTGGGTGAACTAACCCTTTAACCAACTGCCAAAATAGCTGTTTATGTTTTGTTTTAGCGAACTCTCATCAGTGTTATTTTTAGTATTTTTTTTTTACTATTATAGTAATTGTTAATATCCGAATGATTTTAATATTTTCTGTTTTCATTTTAATTTTAGTTTAAGTTTTAGCCCTTTTGGTTTTTTTTTTTTTTTTATTTTTTTAAATATTCATATGTAGCTTTAATTAATTTTTATTTCAGTTATAGTTTTAATAATTTTAGTACTTCAACTTCAGTTAGTTTCTAAGGCAACATCTCTAATTTTCATTTTTTCATTGAATCTTTATATTTGATTTTATTTCAATTAGCGAAAACCAATTATAATAATTTTAGTTTTAGTTAACAATAACAGCACTGGCCCTCATTTTGTCTGGTTTCATTGGTATGCAAACACTCACTTTTGGAAACACTCACTTACCATCTAATCAAATCCCGAAGAATTCAGTGTAGTCACACCCTACTTTGTTTTTCTTGTTGAATACTTGAAAAATCATCACGTTATGGAAGCAAAAAGGGAATTCACACTGACTTCATCACAGCACAACTAAAGTTTCCTCTTGATGTCTGTTTTTCTCTGGTTTTGTCCTTTGGTGCTCTGGTGCAATCTGTGTTTACCTAAACACCATCTCCATGGAAACACAGTTGTCAGTCACCTGACTGATGGATCTGGATTCAGTGCACTGAGAGAAACAGACATGAGAACAAAGATGGAACTAAAACTACGCAATCGTGAGGAAGATAAAGTTATAGACTTAGAGGCTTATGATCACCCTCAGATTAGGCAGTGATTTGATAAAGCATGTTCAGATTAATACCGCCATGTTCTCATCCAGAACTTGAAATGTCACTCATTGTTCCAGGTTACAAGCTGAATTATTTGCTTCCTGAACATTGCGCCTGGCTTTGAAAAGAAAATTAGATACAGACAAAATGATATAGGAAAAAAATTATATAGGTCTGCCAGATAACCCGGGTCAGAAAGACTTTTGTCATTCTGACAGTGTCAGGCACACTGGAAAGGAGATTTTTCTCACTCACACTTTGACACTTTCATCACTTTTTTTGCTCTCTCCCCTCGTTCTGTACTCCATTAACACCACCCCGAGCTCTGTAATACATAGAACACAGCGTTACTTGTGGCAATTCTGTCTTTTCAGACTATTGCGGTCTCTATCCAAGGAGGACTTTAATATCATGAAATATGCATGAAATGCATGGGAAAACAGCAGAGTTGTACAGACTGAAACATATCAATTTGACAAAATAAATGAAGGTTTATCATTTCCCAGCAACTATATGAGTAAATTCCTGTTTCATTTGTGACCTGGAAAAAGCATTTTATGCCGCATAATTTTATATGTCATAGAAAGTGAATTAAAGCAATTCAATTACAGGTGTGAGAAGTTTGTTATTCGGTACATAGTATATAAAGAAAACTGACTTATGTGTTTAATTTAAATGATCTCCAAGGATGTTTTCTGGCAGACGAAGAAGCAAAATGGTTGGTATCATGAGGTGAAATAAAACACCAGTCACAAAGTGTCACAAACTTGTACATTGGATTATACCTTACAAAGAAGAAATGTATCTAGCATTATTAGAGAATATTCTTAATGGTGTAAATTTGCCACCTCATTGTAGAAAATTAGTATCGTTGTTACACTTATGTATCCATAGGGGGCGCTGGTCACAGCCTGTGCGGACGACACTCTGCATCTCTGGAATTTACGACAGCGACGTCCGGCTATCCTACACTCTCTCAAATTCAACAGAGAGCGGTAAGTATAGCCTATATACAATACACAATTCTTTATATATTTTTTCAGGAATTAACAGGCATATGCACCGTGCACACATATTTCAAGTTCCAAAATAAACGTGCCAAAGATTTCATAAAAAAAAATATGATTATTATCCATTCAATTTTACATAAAAAGTGAGAATCCATCTGAATAGTTCAACTGAATAGTTAAGGAGAAGTTAATGACTGCTCAAGGCCACAGAGCAGTAGTAAGAATGAATATGTGATGGAGTAAACAGAGATAGCTCAAGGCTGCAGAGTCAAGCCAAGCCTCAATATTTTAAACTGTCTTCTCTCTTCAGGTCTGTTTCTGGGCGTGTAGTGAGGACTTTCTTCTCTAAAAATGCAATGGACACAGTGCAGTATTTATTAAATAAAAATATAAAATCCATCATAAAATATAGCTTTAACCTTATACTGTGATACCCTATATTAAGCACTAGCATACTTTTTGCCATCTTTTTACTTATACTTATATATACTTTATAATACATAATACTGTATATTATTTTAATTTGTAATATTTAAATATTTATATTTTAGATTTTTATATATAATTATATATAATATATAATTATTTTATAAATGGAATATTTTGAAATAAATTTTTATTTTTATTTAATTTTTCTCTATTTATACATATATATACACCAATCAGGCATAACATTATGACCGGTGAAGTGAATAACACTGATTATCTCTTCATCACGGTACCTTATGAAGGTTAGTGGGTGGGATATGCAGTGGTCAGTATCTATCAAAAGTGGTCCAAGGAAGGAACAGTGGTGAACCGGCGACAGGGTCATGGACATCAAGTGGATGGCCGGGTGCGCGTGCGTCGCTTACATGGGGAACACATGGCACCAGGATGCACTATGGGAAGAAGGTAAGCCAGCTGAGGCAGTGTGATGCTTTGGGCAATGTTCTGCTGGGAAAACTTGGGTTCTGCCATCCATGTGGATGTTACTTTGACAAGTACCACCTACCTAAGAATTGTTGCAGACCATGTACACCCTTTCATGGAAACAGTATTCCTGATGGCTGTGGCCTCTTTCAGCAGGATAATGCACCCTGCTACAAAGCAAAAATGGTTCAGGAATGGTTTGAGGAGCACAACAACAAACTTGAGGTGTTGACTTGGCCTCCAAATTCCGCAGATCTCAGTCCAATCGAGCATTTGTGGGATGTGCTGAACAAACAAGTCCGATCCATGGAGGTCCCACCTTGCAACTTATAGGACTTAAAGGATCTGCTACTAACATCTTGGTGCCAGATACCATAGCACACCTTCAGTCCATGCCTCGACTGGTCAGGGCTGTTTTGTCAGCAAAAGGGGGACAAACACAATATTAAGTGTAACTATAGGTCTATGTACTGTACAATATACACAGTACTATATACACAGATCAGGCATAACTTTATGACCACCTTCCTAATATTATGTTGGTCCCCCTTTTGCTGCCAGAACTGCCCTGACCCGTTAAGGTATGGACTCCACTAGACCCCTGAAAGTGTGTTGTGGTATTTGACAACAAGATGTTAGTAGCAGATCCTTTAAGTCCTGTAAGTTGCGAGGTGGTGCCTCCATGGATCGGACTTGTTTGTTCAGCACATCCCACAGATGCTCAATTGGATTGAGATCTGGGGAATGTGGAGGCCAAGTCAACACCTCAAACTTACTGTTGTGCTCCTGGGCGCATTATCCTGCTGAAAGAGGCCACAGCCATCAGGGAATACCATTTCCATGAAAGGGTGTACATGGTCTGCAACATTGCTTAGGTAGGTGGTACGTGTCAGAGTAATATCCACATGGATGGCAGGACCCAAGATTTCCCAGCAGAACATTGCCCAAAGCATCACACTGCCTTCGCTCCCCACGTGCATCAATGAGCCTTGGCCGCCCATGACCCTGTCACCGGTTCACCAGTGTTCCTTCCTTGGAACACTTTTGATAGAGCTGCAGTTTTGGAGATGCTCTGACTCAGTCGTCTAGCCATCACAATTTGGCCCTTGTCAAACTCGCTCAAATCCTTATGCTTGCCCATTTTTACTGCTTCTAACACATCAACTTTGAGGACAAAATGTTCACTTGCTGCCTAATATATCCCACCCATTAACAGGTGCCATGATGAAGAGATAATCAGTGTTATTCACTTCACCTGTCAGTGGTCATAATGTTATGCCTGATTGGTGTATATATACTGTATATTGAGTACTTTATTATACATATTAATAAGTTCTATAATGTTAGTTCCCTTTCAGTCAGTCACGTTCGACGAACTGTAAATTAGGGATCGTTTTCAGAGACCAATCTACTTTAAGTGTTTTAAAACGAGCCAATGAACATTGGCATGCGGTTCACGCATTCCAAGCTCCTCCCCGCAGCACGGGTATAAATAAGGAAGTGGAAGCACCGCATCTTTGCTTTCTGCTTCGGAGCCGAACAATTGCTGTGGTTTCCAGTGTTGTTTCCTACGAAGAATGTTACTACGAGTCTGCCTTTGGAGTTGACGTCTCTGGATCTGGTGCGGGTGATATAGCACGGTCAGCAGTGGTCGCGTCACGTTTGACGAACAAACAGCTGTTTTCACAGCTCAGAGCTGGGTGTCTTCAATGAGATTGAGTGCTCACAGCAGGCTTGCACTTTCGAACTGCTGTGAGCCACGGTCATTCCCCTGTGTGCTTCAGGACTGTCAGAGCGCTTCCTCTAAAAGAGCTTACACGGTTTGACCTTGTGTCTTTTTCAAGATGTCATTCAAACCGTGTGTTTCTGGATGTGTTTTTTTCCTGTCCTCATTTGACGGCCACGATCTCTCCCACATATAAACGTGTGATTGCGTTCGTGGGTGATCCATGTTCTCTCAGGAGAACATGATCACGTTGGCGTGTTATTCATCTTACCTTTCTCGTAAGGGCTTGAGCATTCAGCGCGCCGTGTGCCGTCATGACCACGTCAGCGCGTTATTCGTCTTGCCTTTTTCATAAGGGCTTGAGCGTTCAGCGCGCCGTGTGCCGTCGAGTCTGACAGCCACGCTCACTGTCTCATATGCCTGCTGGTTGCTTACAGAAGGAATTGCTGGTCCTTATAAAAAAGGGACATAGCGTTTCATTTGGGGCTCTGGCAGAAGAGAGATTGTCAATTGCTGTATCGGAGAGAGGGCTGTTATGCACTGGAAATGAAGATGATGCTGAGATTCCCACTCTAATAGTGCGTGCTCATGCTGAGTCAGATTCCGAGATGACAGCCATGCTTTCCTGGGTGGCTGAGGCATAGTGCAACGTGTAAATCGCCTTGCCTGCCCCCGTGCCTTTTTCCCCGGATGTGCATTGGAAAACTTAGCAGTATGGAACTATTTGGTGCCAAAATATGGAACACCAAGTGGGCCATAATCTGTATAAGTTTTCCCCTCTCTCACTACCCTCGATGGTGGGGTGGCAGTGCCACTGGCAGGCCACCTCTGTCCTGCACTCTTAATGCACGAGGGTAGTTCTGACCCAGGGGTTATGCAGGAACTGTGTGTGGTGACGGACCTCGCTCTCCGGGCGACGAAAATCACTGCACGCTCCCTGGGTCGGGCGATGTCCACACTAGTAGTCCAGGAACGCCACCTGTGGCTAAACCTGGCAGATATGCATGAGCCCGACAAAGTTTGGTTCCTCAACGCCCCTATCTGTCAGACTGGCCTCTTCGGCCACGCCATTGAGAACTTCACCCAGCAGTTCTTGGTGGCCCAGAGGCAGACGGCGGCGGTTTAAAAAACATCCTGCCCCGACGACCAGCTGCTGCCTCCACCCAGTCGTCGGCCGCAGCGCCTCCGCCTGCTTGTCGCCAAGGGCGTCCCCCTGTGTCTGCCTCTGCCCCTGCGAAGCCCAAGCAGCAGCCTCCACCCGGGCAGCAGGTGGCCGGGCATAAGGGAGGTGCCCAACCTGTCCAGGGTCCCATGAAGTCCACTGGCAAGCGCAAGGGCAAGCGGCCCTGAGACGGGCAGCCCAGGGAGAAGACAAGCTGCTCTCGGGGAGATGGTGTCCGCGTCCGGGGGGAGAATATTTTTGGTTCGGTTTCAGTTCTGCCGATGGCTCTCCAGAGTCCAGCGGTACCCACATTCTCAAGAGCAGTTTCCTCTCTCCCTGAGCTCCAAGAGGGCGAGGTCGGCAGTGTGCGACGCTTCAATGCCTTGCCACTCCCTTCCTCCTCTCCCTTCGCCAGGGGGCAGCAGTGTGCAGCCCAAGGACACCACCAGGCCTTCTCACCCACACTCTGCCCCACCCTGGAACACTTGGACAACAGTCCATGTGTTCCACCTCGCTGCCCCACCCCGTGTACGTCTGTGGTCCCGTTGGTCCCGCTTGTTCGGTCTCTCGGGGCCTGGCTAGTGCTCCCTAGGCCGTCTCGCTGGCTCATCCGTACCATCAGACTCGGCTATGCGATTCAGTTCGCCCGGCGCTCTCCCAAATATAGGGGCATCCACTTCACCTCAGTGTGAAGCAGCATTTCTCATGTCTTGCGGGCAGAGATCGTTGTCCTACTGGCGAAGGACATGATCGAGCCAGTTCCTCCAGCCGATATGAGGTCGGTGTTCTACAGCCCCTACTTCATTGTACTCAAGAAAAGCAGTGGGTTACGGCCAATCTTGGACCTGCGTGTCCTGAATCGGGCCCTGCACAAGCTCCCGTTCAAGATGTTAACACAGAAACGCATTTTCGAATGCATCCGTCCCCGAGATTGGTTTGCAGCGATTGACCTGAAGGACGAAAGTCCTCCCATTCGGGCTGTCTCTGTCGCCTCACGTCTTCACGAAAGTTGCGGAGGCAGCCATTGTTCCGCTCAGAGAACGCGGCGTTCGCATCCTCAACTATCGCAATGACTGGCTCATATTGGCTCAGTCTCGGGATCAGTTGTGCGGACACAGGGACCTGGTGCTCAGTCACCTCCGCCTGTTGGGGCTTTGGGTCAACCGAGAGAAGAGCAAACTCTGCCCCATGCAAAGGATCTCTTATCTCGGTATGGAGCTGTATTCGGTCAACCAGACTGCGCGCCTCACAGAGGAGCCAGTCCGGTCAGTGTTGAACTGCTTGAATACGTTCAATGGCAGGACAGCGGTCCCACTGAAACTTTTTCAGAGGCTCCTGGGGCATATGGCATCTGCATCTGCGGTAACGCTGCTCGGATTGCTTTATATGAGACCGCTTCAGCACTGGCGTCACGGCCGAGTCCCGAGATGGGCGTGGCAGAGCAGCAAGTACCGGGTCCAAGTTACTCCGTACTGTCGCCAACCTTCAGCCCGTGGTCAGACCCTTCGTTTCTACGGGCAGGAGTGCCCTTAGAACAAGTGTCCAGGCATGCTGTGGTCTTCACGGATGCCTCATCCACCGGCTGCGGGGCCAAGTACAACGGGCATGCAGTTTCGGGTCTGTGGACGGGGCCTCAACTGTATTGGCATATCAATTGCCTAGAGTTGCTAGCAGTACGTCTTGTGCTGGGCCGCCTCAAAAAGCCGCTACATGGCAAGCATGTACTGGTCCGTACAGACAGCACTGCGACCGTTGCGTACATCAACTGACAGGGTGGTCTATGCTCCCATCGCATGCTGTAACTCGCCCCCCCATCTCCTCCTTTGGAGTCAGAAGCATCTGCAGTCGCTTTGGGTCATTCACATCCCTGGTGCACTCAATCGGACAGCCGACGAGCTCACACGACAGTCGACACCTCCGGGAGAGTGGCAACTCCATCTCCAGGTGGTCCAGCTGATATGGGACTTCTTCGGAGCCGCCCAGGTAGACCTGTTTGCCTCTCCGGACTTGACCATTGCCGGTTGTACTATTCCCTGACCGGGGGAACCCTCGGGACGGATGCAGTGGCACACAGCTGGCCCCGGGATCTGCGCAAATATGCGTTTCCCCCAGTGAGCCTTCTTGCACAGACACTGTGCAAAGTCAGGTAGGACGAGGACCAGGTCTTGTTAGTTGCGCTCTACTGGCCCAACCGGATCTGGTTCCCCGAACACACACTCCTCACGAGAGCCTCTCCCTGGCCCATTCCTCTGAGGAAGGACCTGCTTTCTCAGAGACGAGGCACTCTATGGCACCCACATCCAGACCTCTGGAAACTCCATGTCTGGTCCCTGGACCGGACGTGGAGGTTCTAGGTGGCCTGCCACAGGCTGTGGTAGACACCATCACTTTTGCTAGAGCTCCCTCTACGAGGTGCCTCTATGCGTTGAAGTGGAACCTTTTCGTTGAATGGTGCTCTTCTCACCGGGAAGACCCCCGAAGGTGTTCGGTTAGAGTTGTGCATTCTTTCCTGCAAGATATAGCCACCGGTATCGTCCCGTATACTCGCCCCCAGTGGCCAGTAGCGCGAAGGACTCGTTTAGTGATGCGGTGCTGAAGGAGAGAACGGAGACGTACGTCGGAACTGACCGACAAATTGGGAATTGGGGATCGGTTACATATGTAACCGAGACGGTCTTTGTTGAAGCCTTAAAGGCTATTAGGTTTTTTTTTTATATGTCCCTCCTGGAACAGTTGGAAGTATGTCAACACTGAAAAGGAAGCTGAATTTGTTAAACTTTTTTTGTGATCTTTAACCATTGACCATAACTCATTCTTCTTATATTTTATATAGTTACATTATTCTATAAGTCTTCCTCTGCTTCTCAAACTGTGCACTATTCACAAAATGGAAACTGACCTACTAGGTATGACTAATATGGCTTTTGTTAATCAATTTTTCTGTTGAATGAGTCAGGGTCAGCTCTAATAAATGTCACTTTCATTCAAAGCTATGAAATGTTACGGTTGCATTATGAGCAATTGCCTCTTGTAGTTGTATAGAAATATAGAAACCTTTTAGGGAGTTACAACAAAAATGATGATGTATTCTGTACAGAGAGACCTTGAGTTAGTTGAAGAGAAAGTCATGTACAGCTTTTCTTTATTTTTTATATTTGTTCCCTCCCTACCTAATCACTTGACGTGTAAGAGGACCTTGTCCAAATGTGGCTTCTTATCATTGCGTTGACTGATGTGGAACAGAAGAGAAAGAATAAATATTTTTTTGTAATATTTGAACCAGAGAGAAAGTTAACTGACCTACCCTCAACTAAAATGCATTTGATAGCAGATAGACGATGAATAACCATATGATGATTATTTAGCATGATAGCAGCATGATCATTTCAGTCGGATTTTAACAGTTTGCGTGGCACATTTTAGCACAGCATAGTTGTTTTGTGAACATGTCACAATGTAATGAGGCTATATTTGATCCGACAGTAAACCTCAGCTTGTATGAGAGTGCAGGATAGAGCTGGTTGAATTTCACATACAAATAGGGTGTTTATATTAAAATCTCAAAGGCACAGCAGCAAGAAAGATCAGTTTAATTGTCAGGTTCAGAGAGAGGGTGGAAAATGGTCATGAGAAAAGAAAATGATGACTCTTTTTTTTTGGCTCAAGAATCCTTGAGGCAAAACAGCTAAATGATAAAAGGCACTGTGACATTTTGCAGCTCATATAAGTCCAGAAGATGCCAAACAAAAATTCAATGTGTTGTCTGTGCACATTTGTGCATTCCCATATGCAATTTGTGCATTCCCATATGCATTAGCGTCTTCATAACATCAAGTGAATGATGATTTTTTTAAGACTACTGTATATTGCTATCTAGCCAACATGTAACTGATTTTAAATGTGAGAGTAAGATTTATGTATTTTATTTAGTTTTTTCATTAAGCTTATTGAATATTGAGTTATCCTCATGAAGAAATTAAATGTTTACATGAAGGCATTTGGTTATTTAGTGGATCGCAAGAAAGGGATGAAAGACAGTAGCTGTATCTCATTTCTAAAGCTGCGTCCTCCGGAGGTTGCATTTGTCAGCCGCATACATCATTGAGGCGGCTTTATTTCATTAAACTGACCACTACAATCCAGATTCATTAAGAAATTACAACAGTTTATACTTCACTAGGAATAACGATCAATTTTGTAATGGCTACTGTTCTGAAATAAGACTTCCTTTATGACGTATATAGATGCCACCTCCGGAGGACACAGCCTTCGAAATAAGACACACGGATTGTCTATGTTTACATGCAACTAAATAATGTTAGTAATCAGATTGATGACTCAATTGGACTGAAAACCTTCATGTCAACACCTCAGTCATTCTGATTGAGTTTGATCCAAATGAAATTTCGATCGGATTGGAAGGGGTGATGTAGACCTGAATAAATCAAGCATGTAATCGCTTGAATTTGACTATTCATGTCATATAAACTGGCCAATGGAAGAGACTGAATATTTACTAAATGTCTGCTAAAAAAGCTCTTCTGACATATATGTCAGCTTTCTTTTCAGATACTGTATGTCGTCTAGGCAAAAATGACATTTATACTCGCGGTTGCTCTGGTGACATTATCACATGGCTTTCTCCAGTTCTGAATGCGGCGACTGATCACTGCAGATATTCAGAAGTTTTGTTCGGAATACGTGTTAATGTGTGAATTGGATTGCAGCATTTGGGGTACATATAAACAGAATTTTCACAAGTCAGACTCAAATTGGATTAAGTCAGATTTACGTAAATTAGTGCATGTAAACATACCTAGTGAGCATTTAAGCTATCAAAAATCAGTCCATTATAAAAACAGGGTTCCCACTCGTCCTGGAAAACCTAGAAAATTGATGACAAATTTTCCAGTCCTGGAAAACATATGGAAAATTAGAGAACATGTAAAATATCCTGGAAAATCTTCTTGTTGTCCTGGAAAATAATTTTTTAAAAAGTTATTTTTTAGCTGAGTACAGAGTTTATCACTGGCCAAACAATTACCGCTAGTTGCAGAAAGCGTATTCTGACCTTTTCTCCAAATTGCAAGGTCATATCTCGCAATTCTGACTTTTTTCGCGCAATTGCGACTTTATATCTTGCAATTCTGACTAATTTTCTCAGAATTGTGAGATATAATCTCATAATTGCAAGTTATAAAGTCCAATTCTGAGGAAAAAAGACTCACTTTATTTAGTGAGTTTATATTGAGTTGCAAGAAAAAGTCAGAATAGCGAGATAAAGTCGCAATTACCTTTTTCTTTTCTTTTTCTGGAAAATGATCGCTGAAAAAGAGTGGGAACCCTGAAAAAAACCTTATCTTTGAAGTGTTTCCATTGTTGTTGCTGTCACGGCAGGTCAGGCAAAAATGAGGAGAGAAAGGATCTAAATTTAGCACTTTATTATAATCAAATACAAAAAAGATAATCCACAAGAGAAATTACAAGAAGATCGCAGGAACCGGCAGTCCATCAAAACGAAACGGAAACCAAAACTGAACCGGACAGTTCGGAATCAATAAATTAATAATGTACATTACATTTCTATCCAAACTTACAAAAATGTATGTATACTGAAACCACACTTCATGTACGAATATCAATAAATACTACTAATGAGATTACTACCGAATTTGCTGTCAGCACATTTTTTATTTCTTTAAAGAAATTAATACTTTTATTCATCAAGGATGCATTAAATAGATCAGTGGTGACAGTAAAGACTTTAATGTTACAAAATATTTATATTTCAAATAATTGGTTTGCTTGTCAAACTTTTATTAATCAAAGAATCCTGAATATAAATGTATCATGGTTTCCACAGAAATATTAAGCAGCACCAAATCAGCATATTAGAATTTTTTCTGAAGGATCATATGACACTGAAGACTGGAGTAATGATACTGAAAATTCAGCTTTGCAATCACAGAAATAAATAACATTGTAAAATATATAGAGATAGAAAGCAATTATTTTAGATTGTAGTAATATTTCACAGTATTACTGTTTTGACTGTATTTTGGATTTTAAAAAAAATGCAGCCTTGGTGAACATAAGCAACTACTTTCAAAACCATTAAAATTAGAGATTAAATCTTACGTACCCCAAAACCTTGGTAGTGTACATTTGACCATTATCATCTTTGACATTGATCTTTTACCATGTGGAGTTTTTATGATCGATTACAATACTCAGAAACCACATCAGCCACATGGGAAAAAAGCATTAGATCGGCATCAAACTGAGAAGCCTGATTAATGAGTGTCATAAAGCATATTGTGCAAAAGAACTGAAATATTGCATTAAAATTATTGTTAAAGATTTAGATACACTAGTTCATACTCATCTAAAACATGAAAGCTTAGGAATAGCACTACGAGGTGGTATCTGATACATGTTTTTGTACGTGCTGTGTTTTCTGGGTATGGCTAATGAGCTTTGTTCCCCTCCGTAATAACTGATGATTGTGTTCATCACCCCATCAGACAGTCTGGAACAAACAAATAAAGTCATTTCTTCCATCTTATGTGTGTGTGCTTTGACCCTGAAGTGTTTTATATTTGGCTTTATTAAAATTATGCAAATTCACATGCAATGAGAAATGTTTTCTCAGATCAGTAGGTGCCTGTCTGAGTGTGCACGGAGTGCACGGCTGGGTGCATACTTTCGTGCTCTGCTGTTTGAGATGACAGAGATTTTCAGCTCAGCAGGGTCAGGAGACAGACTCAGGGGTTCTATAAGACTGATTCAAGACACTCAGCATGCTAGTCTGTCACAAAAATACAAGGCACTTTCATCACAGTACAGAATTGTGTAGTCCTACGATATTCTGTTTTAGCTGATCCATTCATTTGATATTTGAATCTCAGGCATGTTTGGCCCAAAACATACAATATGCAATTATGGTTCTCACTTTAGATTAGCGTCCAATTCTTACTATTAGCTAACTATTAACTACGACTTTTGCCTCAATAAACTCCTAATTCTTGCTTATTAATACTTAGTAAGGTTGTTGTTAATTTTAGGTATTGTGTAATAGTATTATGGGATGTAGAATATGGCCATGCAGAATAAGGCATTAATATGTGCTTAAAGGCCCCCTGAAATCAAAATGTAAGTTTTTTAGCTTTTAGTATGAATAGGTTAGCATTAAGGTTATGTATAAGCTGGTGTGTTCCAAAACAATTACAAAATTTGCATTTAGGAGATATAAGCATTTAAAACGTACAGTTTCTCACTTCCGCTAAAACGGATAATGGATTTTTATGACATCACAGACTTCAGCTTCTCATCACATTCTGTCCAATCAAATGCTCTCTAGAATCTGATTCGTCCCGCCCCCTAAATAGACGCTGAAGCTGCGGCTGAAATCGGTCACTTGTGCACACACGGCCCAGAGACACGAGAGCACAGAGCGATCACATGCATGAGTCAGCGCAGACCACAAAATATATTGGACCCATTTGAATTCCGCACAGAATGGTGTATTTCAAAGTGATATGGAGGAGATTATGATGAGAAACAGTTAGAGATTAGGAGGAAACTGCGGCTTTACCGAGCTGAAAGGCTGTAGTCAAACTGTGGTATAAACAAAACGCTATTGGCTACCTTAAAAAAGGGGAGGGGCTACATGATATAACGTCAACACTGAATAATGCTACTCATTTCAAGGCATTTCAGTGGGCCTTTAATAAGTACTAATAAACAGCCAATATCCTAGTAATGTACATGCAAATAAGCAACTAGTTAATAGTAAGAATTGGACCCTAAACTAAAGTGTTACCCAAGTATGCAAATGCTAAATCTTGGATTCATGCAGATACACTACCATTCACACATTTGGGGTAAGTGTTTTTGTTTGTTTATGAAAGTAGTCTAATCGCTGTATTTCAGCATCATTACTCCAGTCTTCAGTGTCACATGATCCTTCAGAGATCATTCTAATATGCTGATTGATGCTTAAGAAACATTTATTATCATTATCAATATTTTTTGTGGAAACATTTTTTTCAGGATTCTTTGATTTTTAGGAAGTTCAAAAGAAGGGCATTTATTTTAAATAATTATAACAATAATTTGTTACAATTATATAGCACTTTTCTCGGCACTCAGAGCGTTTTACATGGAAGAGGGGTATCTCCTCAACCACCACCAATGTGCGGCATTTACCTGGGTGATGCGACGGCAGCCATATTGTGACAGAACGCCCAACACACACCAGCTTATTGGTGGAGAGGAGACAGAGTGATGAAGCCAATCAGTGTATATGAGGATGATTTGGAGGCCATGATGATGGACAGAGGCCAATGGGCAAATTTGGCCAGGATGCTTGGGTTAAACCCCTAGCCTTTAAACTACCTTTAAAAATATTTTATAACATTATTAATTTAATGCATCCTTGCTTATAAAAGTATTAATTTCATACTGACCCCAAACCTTTGAACGACAGTTTACAATTTTTAAAATTCACACTTTCCCTTTTTCTAGGAAACAGAGCAAAAATATGAATGACTGCACTGATTTTTGTCCAATTAGACGTGTTCACCTTACCCACAGAACCAACCAAAGAGTCATTTTCTAATCTGGGCTTTCCATGTGTTGCAATCAGAAACCGGTAACTGCATATTAGCATGGCCAGGTGCTCCATTAGCATTCTAACCCTGACAAGTTTAGCTGTCTGTCCAGCTTCTCGCAACCTTCATTTCCAATCACCCCGACTGTCTGAGGACCCCAGGGGCGTGAGGCGAGGAAAACAGAGAGAGATGTAATGAGTGTGGACAGCAGTGAATTACCGTGTGCTGGTCTTTATTTTCTAGTTAACCTGCTTATAAGGATGATGGATGATGCCACTGGATAGATTTCAGCATGACGTCTCAAATAGACCTTGGATATGTGATAGTTTTATTGATCATTTTCATAATCACTCACCAGACACTTCATATTATCAAGAAGTTTTATGCCACATGCATCACGATCAACTGTGGATGATAGTGGATGATACACATTTGAATCCGGCTTGCAACAGTTCCCATTCGCAGTTCCCATTTTGTTTGGACAAACTGGTAGTCTCGCCCCAAACTCACAACAATGGTTAAGCCAGAATTTGACATGTAAGAGAGCCAGAGTTAACCACATGTTTTCTTTATATTACATGAACAGTCCCACATAAACTGAATCATAAAATGTAATGTTTAGCATTAATAATAAGTGCACACCTCAGTTTTAATGCTAAAACCTGTTTACATGTGTATAAATATGTGGCATGTTATTAGACGCATTCCCTGGAGAGTTTCTGTTGTGACAGTAGCAGAGATAAATCAGAGTCCTAATAGGCTGCCTAATTTCATAATTATTTCGCAATTAATGTAGTGAGCATCAGCCAAATATTATCTTACTCTATTCTTTTAACCTTTTTGATGATACTGGAGACAGTGGCACATTATGGAAACAAACATACATAAACACACCAGCATGGGGGAGTCATTTTATGTCATATACTTGGTTTTGCTGGAATAGAGAAAACAGAGTTAGTGTCTCCTCTCATCTCATTCATGTCTCATTAGCTCCAGTTTGTCTTGAGGTAATCGTGTTCCAGTTAATTGCTGAATCCCAAAATACACACAAGTGTACCCAAGAGGGGCTGACGTTTGACTGGCATGAGCCTTAGAGCAGATCCAAACTAGGCAACACCATGAACAAGTGTGACAAGTGTTACTTCCAACTGCTAAAGAAACAGAGTACCACAGAGAGCTATGAATCACTGCCTCTGAACATGATCGACTCAGAATAGGACTGCAGGGTTTTGGCTCTGATTGAAAAAAAGAATGAATCAAATGTATTACTTGATTAACCCTCTTGTGGTCTTTGCGTGGTGGTCAAAAATAACCTTTTTTTTCCAATGAAATGAATGTACTATATTTTAGTTCAGTAATGTTTTTTATTACATTTTTTGTATTTTTTTAGGGGATTTTATGGTATTAAATTATATTTATGCTGTACTTATAATCCATTTATTCACTTTTTGAGCATATAGACCTGAAAATGAAATGTCCAACTTTAACTGTCGTAAATCTTGAAAGCTTTAGAGCACAGACTTAAGTTTGATCTCTTTTTAAAGACGACACTTTTTTAAAAAGTTTTTAAAAAGTGAACTTAAAAAAGTTACAGAATTTTACGTTTTATCTAAAAAAAAATAAAAAAATAAAAAAGTAAAACACCAAAGGGAAGACCAAAAAGACAGAAGAACACCAGAGGGTAAAATAATCAAATTATACACAACTAATTATATGTTGTATATCGATATGTGCTGACATGTATCCCCAAATGAAGATAACTGAAATTAGATTATAGCATTGATTAGATTTTACAAAAAGTGTCTTTTTTTTAGATGTCAATAAATAGTTTATTTCCATATTTTTTAATGTAAGACTATTTTATCACTGACCTACAGGACACAGTAATCCATTTGAAGTAAACTGCACAAGGTAGATTTAGGGTTTGATTTGATCAGGATGAGTTCTTGTATTTCCTCTGTGGTGTTTTTTAATTGTTAGTCTATGCAAATATGTGCCAATAAACCAACAACTGTTGGATTTTAGTGCTTGTTTGTGCTCTGGACGGAAAAGGATGAACTGGCCTTAAATGCGGTTTAGCAAGGCATATTTCTTGTGGTATTGCCATTAGTAATTATTTTTAACACATCATTTAAAGAAATAACTGTAGTAAATGAACACAGTAAATATTTGGTAGTTTTGACGTTATGATTGCAATTTAAACAGTCATGTGATAAAACATCTCATAGTGCTGCTCCTAATAAAAAATAAAATAATTGGCATACATTTTTCTATTCTGCCAAAAGTTTTCTTTAAAGAATTCAAACTCAGATTTCATTCAGTTTAAGCTGTGTTTGAGGCCTGTGTATTTGACAATTTTTGTTGTTGTTGTTCAGTTGTCAACCCCTCCTCCGTTCACATAACTCGTCTCTGTCAGTAACTTACAAAAACTGTTTAGAATTTCATGAATGTTTTCCTGGGCTACTTTGCACATTCATTTTATAGGCAAGCTTCACCACAGGAAAGCAAACTCAAACCAACTCCAGTGATGGAGTTCACAGCATTCATGTATTGCAAAGGCTCTATGAGACCATTGAAATGAACCGAGTGTGAAAACACCCTATCATGAGGCCCAAGCGTGCTTGTGTTATAGTCGAGAGACAAAACAGAGCATCCCGCCCCTTCACTTTGAAGCCCACAGTGCATGTAGACCATACATTTGTTTCATTCAGTTCAAGCCTTTTTCCAGTTTAATAATCACACAAGGCCATATTGTGATTCATATTTTAATCGACAGTTCAGCCTTAGCTCAAAAAATGAGCAAGGACATGCTGAAAAATATTTGATATTGAGCAGAACTTTAAACTTGCGCATATAATTTGGTTTGTTTCGTTTTTGCACGGTTCACTGTCTCCCCACATTCTGATAATGAATATGTACAATAATGCACATTACACTCTTATGGGGTTTTGTAATTACATCTGCAGCTTTCTGAAGAAAATTGTGACTGCGATGTAATTAGCTAAAATGTGATTGTTGTGCATAAAAGTAAAAACAGTGATACAAATTAGTTAGAATGGTAATTATTGGCTTGCTGGTTCTTCATAGTGAGATATTAATTACATACTTTAATATGATGCTGACATACCCTGTGTAATCTCTCATTCTCTCTTGCACAAATATAATTCTTCTTTTTTCCATCTCTCTTTTAGGATTACGTTTTGTCATCTTCCGTTTCAAAGTAAATGGCTTTATGTGGGGACAGAGCGTGGAAATACGCACATAGTGAACATCGAATCCTTTGTTTTGTCTGGATATGTCATCATGTGGAACAAGGCCATAGAACTGTGAGTACAAGTACAAATATAAAAGTTATTTTATTTTAATATAAAAGTCAATGCAGTTAACATGACTAATAAAGAGCTAATCGATAGAATGCCAGAGCGCCCACACTATCAAATAATACATGTATCTAATAAAGATGATGATGTGATAAGTCATCTGGAATATGAAACAATTATAAATGCAATTATAAATGTAAGTCTGCGATTTCATGGAGGAATATTAGAGGGTTAGCACCATTATACCCCTAAAGGAATAATTTCTGTCATCATTTACTAACCCTCATGTCGTTCCAAACCTGTGAGAATGTCTTCTGTGGAACACCAAAGATATAATGCAGGATTTATTTTGTGCTCTTTTGCATAATTGCAAATGGGGCTGTCATACTCTAAAAATGACAAGAAAGAATTAAAGAATGAAAAAAAAATTATAAATGCAATTGGAAAAAATACATTAACCATCTCTTCATCTCTTCTGTTTTTATTTTTGACCTTGTTAATTGAATTATGCCTTCTAGGGGTCCATATATTTAATTTAATATATTTATCAACTTCATATTCCAAGTCTGTTGAATCATTACAAATTTAAGTGTGGACAAATACTGAATCTTGAGTCATCATTCACTGTAAATCGGTTCAATGAAAGAAGGTGAGTAAATGAGGGTAAATAATGACAGATTTTTTTATATTTTGTGGACTATTCCTTTAAAATGTTTTCCATGGAACCATAGAAGTGCCTCAAGTAAAGTGACACATTTCTTCTTTTCATTTATTATTTTAAGTGTCACAATGAAATGAGGACCAAACTTATATAGCTTAAACAGATCTGTCAAAACAAATGTAAACCACATCCCTGCTGAAGTATAAATAAGTTATCACTTTTAAACATTTTAAACCCCAGAGGATCTGTTGTATCTGTCTGTCTACAGTTACACATTTAGACACACTGAAACACAAACAACGGTTGGTTCGCACACATCTACGGCTCTTTTCATGAATAAATGTGTAAGTCAACAACAACACCTCACTCCCAGGAGTGATAATCTGACAAGCAAATAGCTTGTGAGTGTCAATCAAGTCTCCTTCTACACGAGGCTCTTAGCGGCATTCCTGCTGACAGATATTAACATTAGTAGTAACCGTGGATGCATTTCTGAAGGACATGCAGATCTCCTATTGCCTACTTGCGACCCACTACAAATCCTTTACCCACAATCCCCTTACCTCCTCAAGTAGCTCAGTGGCACATCGAGTGTGCGCTAGTACATCTGTATTTTTCAAATGAGAGAACTTGATCCTTGTGTTTGATTATGCTGAAGGGCTATTTAAAGGTGCTTGATGTTAAACGCATCATTTTCGGTCTTTTACTGAAGTTTGTATATACTTTTGAACAGAAGTGGCTTAATCATATTAATTTGGTATACAAATAGCTGCAGTGGCAGTTGGAAAATTGATTATTCTGGGTTAAGCAATGAGATATTGTAAATATGGTGAATATGATTAAAGGGCTTTGTTAGTATGGTAAAATTATTACCAAAATAATATACTATATTCATATGATTTTTACTGTACAGGATTCTCTAGTGCAGAGTTTGTGAGGAGGCCAGAGTAGAAGGGAAGTGGGGGGCAGTGTTGCAAAAAATTGTTATTTGTTTGTTTGTTTCTTTTCTTCTTACTATCAGCAGTCAGAATGAAAGAATGGTGAAATGAGTAACATTTTATTTAAAAAAAAAAAAAAATAAATTAACATTTTTAAATCTTAAATTTATTCTTTTAATTCTTAATAAATTATTTTCATATAATTCTATTAATGTTTCCCTCTGCACTCGTGTAGTCTATGTTAAATGTCTAACTGCTTATGAAATATTATGAATACACTAATCCACTGCAACCTTGAGGAGTAGTATTGAGAGAATTACCCTTTAAAGAGGCAAAGTGCAGCTCATTTCAATAAATAAATATGAATAAATATATACATGGACCCTGTGCACAGACAGCAGGCGTCCTCTGAAGGAAATCAAGTACAAGGATGGAAGAGAAGCCAGAGATTTGTTTTTCTTCCTCTTGTCTCAAACATGAATAAGTGAGGGAGATGAAAACTGGATATGCATTCAACAGGGTGTGAGATCCTGTAACCTCACAGCCTCCAACAATTCCACGCTGTGCTACACTGAAATCAGTTGCCTTTAGCCTGCAGTGCTCGCTCCATCAGATCTGTTTTTCATGTTTTTTTTGTGTGACACCCTTCAAATGTGCAGCTCCTCAAACCATAAGGAACATCGCTGCATGTCTCGATTCTGCACAGTTTATCTTAAACCTCTGTGCCTGTTCTGAAGATATCTGAAGGGCTTGCTGAGTGTGCTGGGAACCCTGATCCTAAACATAATCAGTACTCCATGGATCTGCCTTGCAGCAGTAAGCTAACGTCACGCCTACATTTCCAAGTAATCTGTTTTAGACTTTCAACATCTTTGAAAATGCCATGGAAGAATTTCATGTTCTAGGTCATGCTGCACGTTCTGAAATGTGGATTGTCTGTTATGATATTCAAATCTTTTTATACAAGACTGATGTTTTTACGTAACTACACTTCTAATGGTTCTAAGGATATTTTAGACACGCGTCAGTGCCTCTCAAGCCTATTAAAGATTTTAATGGTTTTAATTTCCCAGAATTTCCCTACATTCTGATGCTAACTAGGTTTGTCAACCCTCATGAAGCTATAATAACAGAAAAGTGTTGATTCTCAAAGTATGATTTTACTGATGTATTTAATCTTCCTATAGACAGATAGGTGGATGGATGGATGATAGATAGATGGATGGATGGATTCTCTAAGTATGATTTTACTGATGTATTTAATGGATTCTCGAAGTATGATTTTATTGATGTATTTAATCTTCCTATAAATATATACTGTAGATAGATGGATAGATGGATGGATGGATGGATTCTCGAAGTAGGATTTTACTGATGTATTTAATCTTCCTATAGATAGATGGAAGGATGGACAAACAAAGCTGTACAAACACACTTCTATCCAGCAGAAAATACCCTTTGGTACACTCAAGCTTTTCAAAATATTGCTTACCAAATTGCAACCAACCAATTTCCGGTTCTTCACCATCATATTCAAAGCTATTATTCTGAATGAGATTGCTGCCACCATTGCCACGGCAACCATTGCAAGCACTGAAAGCACTTCACTGACTCTTATCATAGCCTTTGAAGTTGGACTCAAACAGCGAGTGCGCGCTCACAACTAGTGAGCTAACGTTAGCATGCTCTTCACGTTTGCTTTCAAACGATATATTAACAGTAAATGAGGATTTGGATTTTTGGATTTGATGACCAAATAGGATGCGAAAGACCGCGGTTCTGATCTGCCCCATGAGCTGCTGCATATGCATCTCTGTGTTTTTGCCTGAGGCTTATGCGATCAAACAGGTAGCAAGTGAAGATAACGGTGAGGGAGAAGAGGCTTGGGTTTTTTTCCAGCTGATAAGCAGGGACCTCCTGTTCTCAATTTACTTGTCTGTCCTTTGTAAACATACACACACTCACTCACTCACACATATCCTGTGCTGTTTTACTGTCAGGCTATGGCCCACTTTACACACACACACACAGCCAGACAGTGTCTTACATGGCGACTGTCTGTCTGCTTGCTTGGAGACTTAGACAGGTAGAGAGAAGCTTGGCTATCCCTTTGTGGAGGAGACAGTTCGGAGATGTGGATGTGCTGATTGTAACGAAATGGAAAATGCTCCTGAATATAAGCTTATGAATAATAATTAGGATATGCAGTTTTCAAGTTAAAACCATCCCAAAATCAGTTAAACAAACATTTCAATAGCATTTTGAGAAGTAGGTGGAAGAAATTGTCCTCTTTAGACATTCTACTAACTATAAATAACTTTTTAACTATATTTCAACTTACTCTCATTAGAGTATTAGACTGTTAGATAGGGTTAGGTCTAGTACAATAAGTTGATGTACCATCAAACCATCAAAATAAATTGTTAACAGATATTAAGCAGTCTGCTAATGGTAGTTGGTTGGAAAAGGTTACTTATAGTTGAGTATAGTGCAAAATTAGAATAGAATAGAATATAGAATGCAGAATGTCTAAGTGGACTATCAAAATAAAGTTACCATGTTACCATTTTTAGTTGACAGATGTAAATAAAACAAAACATATTTTACAAAGATATAATTTATTAGAAAGGGAAGTTAAATGGCCTTCTGTGTGTTCTTTTAGACAGAGATGAACAGAGGAAGAAGAGAGGCACTCTCATGATGAATAACAGTGTTGTTAGATCACAATAACAGGCCTCATGGAGAGAGCAGTGACAAAGTACAGCTGAAAAGAGACTCAACACTGTGCTGGACATTCCATCAGATCGAAATTAGATTTGAAGCCCGGCAAGACAGAGACTCATTTAGGGATGACATATCTGTCCTTTATCCTTTCTGCCTTTGTCTTTCTGTAATGCAATCATTCTATTTCATCATTTCTTGATGCTGCAAGCGGTCAAAACACTCTCCAAAGGTCACCCTCCCTTCTCGCTGGGCGATTTCTCACTGGCTGGCTCAAAACTACTTGATTTTGGTCACATCTTCCTAATGGGTCAGGGTTTAACCCGTTAGCAACCCAGTTAGGCCCTACTGGTAAATGCAATAGCTACACCACAGAAGTCAGATTCACTTAAGTTAATCAGTTCGCTCGGACAGTTAAAGGAACACGCAGACTTTTTGGGACTTTAGCTTATTCACTGTATCCCCCAGAGTCAGATAAGTCCATACATACCATTTTTATCTCCGTGCGTGCCATAACTCTGTCTGACGCACCCACCGCTAGCCTAGCTTAGCACAAAGACTGGAGGTAAATGGCTCCATCTAGCCTACTGCTCAATAAGTGTCACCATATCGGTCTAGAAAATCGCAACTTTTCATTTTCCGTCGGTCTTAGTACACGATGTAACTATACACATCACAACATGTAAATAGGAAAATGTTGGTGTTATTTTGTCATTTATTCACTTTTGTCACTTTTGTTCACTGTACTAAAATGGCCCCCACAGTCACCAGATCTCAACCCAATAGAGCATCTTTGGGATGTGGTGGAACGGGAGCTTCGTGCCCTGGATGTGCATCCCACAAATCTCCATCAATTGCAAGATGCTATCCTATCAATATGGGCCAACATTTCTAAAGAATGCTTTCAGCACCTTGTTGAATCAATGCCACGTAGAATTAAGGCAGTTCTGAAGGCGAAAGGGGGTCAAACACAGTATTAGTATGGTGTTCCTAATAATCCTTTAGGTGAGTGTATACATATGTAATAATTTTATTTCATTTATAGTTATATATTTTAATAGATATTTCCCTTTTAAAAAGCTTTATTGTATTTACCTTACTGGTATAAAATGAAGAGTTAGGAAGAAGAGGCTTCACAAGAAAAATAAATAATAGCACGGCTTAATCCCAGAGTCAAGAAAAGAGTCGTTACAGAAATGGACTTAGTATGATGGAAAGGTCATGGTCTGGTGGAGTTGAAGGTCAGTCGATTATGAGAAGTGGTGCAGATCGAAGCAGCCTGTGTAAGAAACAAGCAGTAGACAAAGGGACTTCAGGCTGAAGATAAAGGACTACTGGAGTGGATGTGTTTCTGTGCTGTGGCAATGAGGCGCTGTGATATAACATCACAGAAATTGTAGATTAGATGTGCTGTGTATACACTTTACAGAATCACCTGCACTAAGACCATGAAATAATTTTCTGAATGTTTCCTCTTTACTGCGTAACTTTAATATTAGGAATCAAGGTCTTTAAATGACAAAATCTTGAGGATGTTTTTCTGAGAAGAGCTGCAAAGTCAGATAATTAATGAAGAATCACAGCAGCATTTTTGCTTTTGACATGAAAGTAGCACTTCAAAAGATCTTACCAGACTTTGTTTTGCTTTGAGCCAATAAAAAAGTTGACAAGCACGGTAGTTCTTTTAGTGCATTTAACCTAGGGATTTCATGGTGCACCAAGGGGTGTATGAGCCACGGGGTCATAGTTTGGCTTTTTAGTACTGTATGGTCCATTAGCACCTGCTAGTTAATGCCGCATCCCACATCAAGGGGTCAAAAAGGCTTTGAAGTCTATTTTGAAAAGTGTATTTTTTTTGGAAGCCGGGTTTATGTTGGTTTTGTATATCTTCCTTTCTCCTGCCTTTGGCGTAACATCTAAGAATAATTGCTAGTGAGGAGCATGGAACTGCCACTGAGATGATTGGGAATGCTATCCGATAGCAAAACCTTCTTGGTCTGAGTGTACATTGCAAGAGTGGAATGGGCATAAAATTTAGGTCACATTATAGCTTGTGCACTTGTCCTCTTGTTACCTTATTTTGCTCATGGCAACTGCATCTCTTGCAGCATCAGCAGCATTGATACAAGAATGATGAGTTGACAAAAGTATCCTCAGCATTCTGCAGGGGACGTGTGATGACTGTTTCTCATGGGGAAGCCAACTAACATGACAAAGTGCTACAAGCTGAGAAAGAGAAGGTAGAGTAGTTGTATTGGTCTTCAGCTTATTGTTCATTTATCTGCTTAATATTCATGTTTAATCTAACACAGTCAGATGAATTTTAAGCAGATAAATGTTTAAAACATTCAGACGAATACAATCATTATAAACGTTATAAAGTAAAATATCTAGCTTCCGGCTGACCACCTTCTGTATTTAACTTACGCAGAAGCTAGATATTTTACTTTATAACGTTAAATATGGATATTTTTCTTACACAAACACATCACTTCGCTTCAGAAGTACTTTATTAACCCCCTGGAGCCGTGTGAAGTACTTTTATAATGGATGGATGCACTTAAAATGTTGGGCTGCCATTCACTCCATTATAATGCTTGGATTAGCCAGGACATTTTTAATATAACTCTGATTGTATTTGCCTGAAAGAAGAATGTCACATACACCTAGGATGGCTTGAGGGTGAGTAAATCATGGGAAATGTTCATTTTTCGGTGAACTATCCCTTTAAACCATTTGACAGTGACAAATATATAATTGAATTACGGACTGGTTAGTGTACACAAATACACAGGGTTTTTATATCCTCTTCTTTATATTTATTTTCTTTTGCACAGTGATCGATTAGTTGACTAAATGAGTTTCTTTGCTGCTATGGCAACAAACTTATGGCTGGAAGCTTTATGGGATACTGTGGCTTTTGTCGGCCAAGCATCTCTGTAATGACTAGTCCAATAAAATTTACAGCAGCAGAGACAGACAGAGATGTGTAACTATTGTCATGTGTGTGCCCTTGGTGCCCTAGGCAAGAAAAGACTTATGTCTCAAATTCAATATGTGAGGCATGTTAGTCTCATGGTACACTTTTCATTTAGCATTCCAAAGTTCAAATCCCAACCTAATATCTAACTTTTTTAATAATTCAAGCACAATTGCAACTTGCACTTGACAACCACTGATCACATATTTTTGTTCTATGAAAAAGAGCAGCTCTGACATTTTTGTAATAACTCCATGTGAACTGTGGAGTTTTGGAGTGACATGAGAGTGATAGACGATGACAGAATGTGTAAATAGTTGAGCAACTTACTTTATCTGCAATAATTGTGGTTAAATAATTTTTTAAAGGTATAGTTCAATGAAAATGCTGTCATTAATAACTCAATCACAAATGAAGATGTTTTTAATGAAATCTGAGAACTTTCTGTCTCTATAGACAACTTACACATTGAAGGCCCAGAACGGTAGGAAAGACATCATTAAACTAATCCATGTGATTTCAGTAGTTTAACCTCAATTTTATAAAGCTATGCGAGTGCTATGTTTGCGCAAAAAAACATAATTTACCACTTTATTTATAAAATAATATTATCCAAAGCGCTCATGCAACAATGTCATTTCTCGTGTGAACACAAAACGCATGCGTCTTAATGCTCTCATGAACGTGCGTTGCATATAAATATTTTCATAAACAAACACATTTTTCTTCTATTTTATTTTTTTCGCAAACAAAGCACTCGTGTCACTTCATAAAATTGAGGCTAAACCACTGAAGTCATATGGATAGTTTAATTGTCTTTCCTACCGTTCTGGGCCTTGGATGTGTGAGTTGCGTTGGATCTCTATGGAGAGACAGAAAGCTCTCGGATTTCATTAAACATATCTTCATTTGTGTTCTGAAGATGAACGAAGGTCTTACAGATGTGGAAAGACACGAGGGTAAGGAATTAATGACACAATTTTCATTTTTGGGTGAACTAACCCTTTAAGTTTAAGATAAGTAGTAGTAAGGAAAGTGTAACATCTTAATATAAGAAATGTTAGGCTTATTAGCAAATAATTAATACGCCTTTTTATAATAAATAAAATGTTCTTGAACTATTTACAACTTTAATTCTCTTTTCTTGGGCAAGACAACCCCAAGTGTCTTCTTGCAGAGAACACTGGGGTTCATGAACTGCAAGCATTTTATTTTGGGTATGTCATTGTCAGGTTTAAAAGAAGCATTATTATTACAATCACCTGTTATTTCAATTAAATCATTTTAAATAGCACTTGTTTCTGTATAATGTTATATTTTTATGTTTGTAAGTGGTGTTAAATCGTGTGTTGTTGAGTGTTGCAGACCATGTGTGGTGGCAGAAAGACCAGGGACACTTTTTAGTCGCATTCTGCATCTGGGGACCGGTCTGAATGGACAAGACGTCTGTGTGTGTGTCTGTGTGTATAACTCTCTTTTGTGCCCATCTCACCCGTCACTTTACTGTTTTTCTATCTTTTTTTTCTATCTCTCTTGTACTTGGCACATCCTCACACAATACTAGGGAAGTCATTTCACTGGAGGTTGTCAGAGCACATTTTCCGACCTGTCGCTCTTTGCCTGTGAAATACTGCTGAAAAGAAGACCTTGATGTGTCCAATTTAGCTGAAAACACTTTCAGAACTTTCTGACGTTTGCCAGTAACCTTTAGTTTGACAAAAGTCGTCATCTTCTTCTTTGCTCTGGCTAAAAGCAAGATATTACTGCAAAACCAGACACATGATCAATAGTTATTTGACTTTGGTGTTGTTATTCCTAAAAGACCCCATAAAAATGATATGACGGATGTGTGTTTCGGTCTTAATGTATTTCCTAATGAAACAGGATATTCTTGCTAACAACTTAACAATTTGCTGTGTGCTTACTGTGCTATTGCTAGTCTGTGCATTTTTTTAAAATGCAACACTCCTAAACAAGAGGTGATTTCATCAATAGTTCTTGTCCATTTTCCTAGGAAGAGAAAGACTTTTATGTGTGTTTATTTGCTAAAAGTTTATTTTGTAACTTTTTTGAGTATATAGATGACCTCATAGCTAACAGACATTTACAAGTCACAAGCACAGAGAATGTGTCATTTCCATCGTCCTATTATCTTTTGAAGGAGTTTTTCTTTTTCTCTCTTCCTCTCAGATCAACAAAGACACATCCAGGTCCCGTTGTTCATCTGAGTGACAGTCCAAAAGATGAGGGAAAGGTGAGGAATGCATTTCTTTTTTTTCTCATTTTTCTCTTGAATCAAGAGCTCAACTTTTTTTTAAACAACTAAGAACTAGTGAGCACAAAGCCTTCCCATTATGAAAAAATGCATTAGTGTTCCTTAGCATGACTGCTGGAGTTCTTTATAAAAGATACTTTGCATGCGTTGGCACAGTTCTGATTCATTAACACTCATCAGGATACACACACTCACACATGCGCTTGTTATGTGACCTGATGTTCACCCCAACTACTGGTGTTAACATCTTGTATTGAGGATGCATGGTAAACATCTCTCTCACATGCACACAAATTCATAATCATGTATAGGATCGTTCATCCAAAAATTTTATCATTATATACTCACTCTCATTTTTTCTGAATCTGTATGACTTTGTTTCTTCTGTGGAACAAAAAAGGAGATGTTAGACAGAAAGTCTGAGCAATACAATGAAAGTGGCTAGTGATTTATATTTCCGACCTCCAAAAAGGACAAAAATCAAAGGACAAGAGACTAATGCACTATATTTTAAGTCAGTATAATTCACCATCCACTTTTCAAGGTATGGAAAAGAACAGCTTGGACATTCTGCCTAACATTTTTGTGTTTCCTAGAAAAACATAACACAAGAAGAACATAATACAGGGTTGGAATAACATAGGTGAGTGATTAAATGTTTATTTCAGGGTGAAATATTCCTTTAAGGCATCTGCTATCACTGGAGGGGGTATGGCATTTTGGAGTAGGTACCGCAAGGTCATCATCCAAGAAAAGGATCTGAGAAGATCGCTGTGGTTACATGCTGCTGTAGTCACAGAATATCAGATGCATTGTGGGAATTGATACAGACGAGCTTAGGGGGCCGATGAGGTTTTGGAAAAGGATACAAAAAGTAAATATGCTGTAGCAGAGACAATATAAGAGGTGGAGATAGTCCAATGTCTAATTAATAGGATGCAGAATTTGAAGAACCGTTAAAATGCGATGAAATTTCTATTCCCTTCACACCAATTTAACCTGTAAGGTGTGGCTAATTCAGTTTAAATTCACACTCATGAACTGGTTAGTTAAATTCAGAATTATTCTCCAACACACATTCTGCCAATGTTTGTGACAGAGAGAGGATTCCCAGTATGAATAAAGGGTCTGTTTTGATCAGTGCTTGCTCCATCATGTCCAGTTAAATAATAAATGTGCCTAGTCACCAGTGCGTCAGTTCTGTTCTAAACCAAAACAGACAAAAGGCTCTTGACATTTGTAACACACTCTTAGCTCTGTTTCCGCTATTTATTGCCATTCATTTGGGATTTATAGACTCCTGCTTTTCTCTCTCTTTCTCTCTCTCTCTGTTCCTTAGTTGCTGATAGGTTTTGAGAGCGGTACAATAGTAATGTGGGACCTGAGGGCCAAAAGAGCCGACTTCAGAATATACTATGATGAGGTGAGTGTCAAATGTTTGCACTTACACTTCTTTACAGAGGTGATTTTTTTTGTTGCTTAAAACTTCCATAATAATAGATTATAATACGTATACTACTTTTCAAAAGTTTGGGGTTGGTGAGATTTTTTTAAAATATTGTTGAAAGAAGTTTCTACTAATATTGTGAAATATTATTACAATTTAAAATGTAATTTTGTTCCTGTGATGGCTATATATATATAAATAAATATAAATTCATATAAATGCTGTTCTTTTAAACTTTGTTCATCAAAGAATCCTGCAAAAGATGTATCACAGTCTCTAAAAAGAAATATGTCCACATATTAATAATAATTTTATATACATTTTTACAGTACATACAGTGTTTATGTATGAACATACAACACACACATGTTAGATTTTTACATTTATATTATTCTTTGAGTCTCAGTCTCCGTGTGTGTTCACGTCTGTGACCCACAAACTCCAGTTTATCATCTTGTTATAATCCAGCCCTCAGCCAAAAACAAGACAAACCAAAATAAATTGGAGAAGAACAAAAACAACTAGGCTATATAAATAAAAAATGACGTCTCTCTCGCTCTCCATTGTCCAAGTAAATTTACTTTTGATACGAAGCACTTGGCTCATCTGCTCATTTTTTTCCCCCACACTGTTGCTGATTAACAACAACACTGAGCACAAGTCACTTTTCTGATTTAATTTCCCTCCTTTTGCCATGTGGATGTGTTTAGCATAATCACGGCTTGGCACACAACTTTATCTTCCTTCTGAAACGGGAACTGCCTCCTGCAGCCAGCTGCTCGCATTCATCCTTCCAAAACATGTTTCAATCACAGCTCCCCTTGGCTCACAGCGGCACGCACAAAACCTTCCAAAAACTCACCCTTTTCTCCTTCCAACCCTTTACTGCGGGTTTCAGTTCGGTGGCAGCGCCCTCTGATCATCTGTCAGCGCTGCCTGTGTGGAGGGAGTCTTAGGCACCGTCGCTCTGCAAGTGTTTGTCAGAGTGGGTAAATGGAAATGTCTAGGGGTCTGCTAATTACTGCTTTAGATGCCCCCCTGGTATGCACACGTGTGTGCAAAAAAAAGTACTTTAATAGAAAGCATTTTGAACGAGGGAGTGAGGAAAGAAGCGAGAAACTGGGAATGAGACCAAAGACTCAAACGGACACGTTTGTTAATGTAGAAAGGAATTTGAATAGATTTGTAAAGGTGCAAAAATCTCTTTCCATCTCATTAATTTAAAGTATACTAAACATCACCCTCAAACACTTTAAACCCTTTTCATACACACTCTCAACTAACATCAAATAAATCTGACGCCAATATCATTCCAATTATTATTTACTGTGTGACATTAGGAAGTCGATGAGTGGAGATCAGGCTGCTTTGATGGTGAAGTAATTACTGATATCGGATTATTGACTCTTGGATGAGAGAGAGAGAGAGAGACTTTTACAAGCAGGAACTATTAGTCATCTCTTCAGTTATCTGATTTCTCTAATTTCCAGAGCCAAATTGAGGATGCAAACATGTGAAGGAATCTCAGCATTTGGTTCTCCCTTTTTTCAATTCTCTGACTGTTTTCTAGTGTTACTTCTCTGTCTTCTTCCCTCAGTAAGATTTTTTATTGTTTTTGACAGAAGTCTTTAAAAAAAACCCCGTAAAAATAGTAATATTGTGAAATTTTATTACAACTTAAAATAACTGTATTCTATTTTAATATACTTTAAAATGTAATTTATTCCTGTGATGGCAAAGCTGAATTTTCAGCATCATTACTCCAATATTCAGTGTCATATGATCCTTCAGAAATCATTCTAATATGTGGATTTGGTGCTCAAAAAGAATTGTTCACATTATAAACTTGTTCCACTTTCTCTCTCTCTCTCTCTCTCTCTCTCTATATATATATATATATATACACACACACACACACACACACACACGCATACATACACACACACACACATTATGCAGTACTTAGTGTTTGTGATCTGGGCATCATTTTAAATGTTTATTAATGCAGTCCTGCTCGCTTTCTCTCTGTCAGGCCATTCACTCAGTAAGCTGGCATCATGAGGGGCGGCAGTTCATGTGCAGTCATTCGGACGGCAGTCTGAGCATGTGGAATATGAGAAACACAGCCAAACCTTTTCAAGTCACCTTCCCTCATGGTGGGTACATACATAAAGCATGGTCTTTTTCACTTATTAATAATAATCTGGTGCAATGATGGTTCACTGTTATTTAAAATAAATACTTAAACCTTTTAATTAGCTTTTTTCTTCTTCATTAAATTAAGGACAGTTACACATCCTTGAATTTTTACTCAAACAAATGTCAAAATTACTTTTAAACAATTCTTTAAACACAATTATTATAAATTAAGTGTATTACAGTCATGCTCTGTATAAATTGCCTGGACACATAAAAAAGCATTAACCCCTAATTACTATATTTTTTATGGTGTTTAAAATGGTTAAATAATAACAATTCACAATTAAGGTTTCAGTTCCTTGTGTATCATCCTTTATATTCTATATATTTAAATAAGAACATACCATAGACTTTGAATTACTGTGACACTTCTCTGAAACAATCTATATTGTATAAAGCACTATATAAATAAAGGTGACTTGACTATTTTTATATAAAGCTATTTATATTTACAACACACTAACCCTAACCCACACCCCAAAAAACCTTTAACTCTTTCCCCACCAGCGTTTTTTTTTTTTTTTTGCCAGCCACTGCCAGCATTTTTGATCATTTTTACAAAAATGTCATGGCCCCCAGAATATTTTGTTGTATGAATATCTGAACATGCAATATATCAAAAGAAAGAATATAACCTCTGATTTTTAAACAAACAAACATTTCAATCTAGCTTCATGAATTCTTTTTGATCAACACTTGAATGTAGGTGGGTTTCATAAAAAAAGCTACATTTTGAACAAAAAGCTGAGAAAATCATGTTTTTTTTTCAAAGACTAGAATGTGCATAAACAATGCTTTTATCGCTTGTTTCTGTTTCTTTTTTCCTGTGTTTTGATCCAGAGATTTTGTAGTGCCCCCTACCGCATAGCAGTGAAAACGGTCTGGGTTACTTGACTGTAACCCTGTTCCTTGATAAAGCAGACCGAGATGCTGCACTGCTTAGTGCATTGGCAAATGTCTTTAGCATGACCAGCTGTAAATAGTGTCTATGACACGTCAATGAAATTGACCTGGAGGTATTATAGCCTCGGTTGGTAATGTCACCCGCGCACCTGCTGCACAAGGCTATAAACAGATGAGCCTCAGCTGCATCGCTTCAGGTCTTTTTGTTTGAAGAGCAGTCCTGGGACATCATCAGCACGGCAATGCAGTGCAGCATCTCATTCCGCTTTATCAGGGAACAGGGTTACAGTCAAGTAACCCGAACCGTTCCCTTTCAAAAGCTACACTCAATGCTGCAGTGCTTAGCGCATTGGGAACGAGAATACCCACGCCGTCGTGCTTGATGGTGTCTGGACCCTTTACGGTTGTGTAGGTGTGCACAAGAACGCAAGAAAGCCTCAGACATTAGCTTGTGATGTCAACTCAAGGACGTGAGAGCCCGGAGTGGCATGAGCATCCAGACTATAAAATCTTATTAATGTGTGTGGAAAGGACCAACCTGCCGCATCACAAACACTTTGTAAGGGGGCATCCCTTGCTAAAGCAATAGAGAAGGCGACCCCCCTGGTGGAGTGAGCCCTTAAGCTGGTTGGCGAAGCTTGGCCACGCACCTCATAGGTGAGAGCAATAGCATTCCTGACCCAATGTGACATGGTCTTTTTGGTGGCGGCCGCACCTCTGTTACAGCCCCCATACCAAACAAACAGTTGCTCTGACTTAGGCCACTGGCTAGTGCGGTGGACGTAGGCCTGAAGAGCACGAACTGGACACAGTCTATGAAGTATCTCCTGATCCGTTCTTTTCCCACAGAAAATCCAGAACTGAAGCAATCCGGCAATTAACTGGATCTGCATTGTGTGTCGTATACCACCTTCAAAGACACCCCATTTATGGGCATAACTTTTTCCAGTTGAGGAAGCTCTAGCACTTAGACTGGTCTCAATAACAACAGGCGAAAGCCCAGTGTCTCTCAGTTGGTACCCATCAGGGACCAAACATGAAGGTTCCACAGGTCAGGCCTGGGATGGCCCACTTGAGAAGAAGGTCCCTCCTATCTGGAATCGCCCACAGCGAGCCATTGAGGAGAGATATTATCTTCGAGAACCACACTCTATTCGGCCAATGTGGTGCTATCAGTAAGATGCAAGACCCTTGCTGGTGAACTCTGGCTAGTACTCCCGGGAGCAGAGAGACTGGAGGAACGCACACAGGCACTTTCCGGGCCATGTGTGTGCCATCCCGTCCAGCCCCAGGAGGGCTGGGAGACTCAGAAAGAAGTAGAGGAGACATTGCGCTGTCTAATAAGAGGCGAAGAGGTCCATTTCTACTTCATAAAATCTGGTCTAGATCTGAGACATTACTTCTGAGTGGAATTTCTATTCCCTCATCTGTAAACTGTCTGGCAGAAAATCCGCTCCCACATTCAATTGCCCTGGAATATACACTGCCCTGAGTGACAGGAAATTTTCCTGGGCCCAGGGAAAATCCGTCTCGCTATACTTCAGATTGCATGAGAGCAGACCTCCCTGGTAATTTATGTAAGAGACTGTTACTGTGCTGTCCACCCGCACTGGGACATGACAGTCCCTTAACTGGAGGAGAAAGTATTTCAGGGCCAGAAATACAGCCATCAACTCGAGGCAGTTGATGTGCCCATCGGGCTGATGACCCTCCCATTCCCCTTGGGCTGGACGGCCACTTAAGGCCGCATCCCAGCCCATCAGGGAGGGGTCTGCCGTTAACAAACTGCGATGACAAGGTGCCCCTAGAGTCGGACCCAAGGCAAGAAACCGGGGGCCAGTCAAGGGCCAGTCAAGCTGTAACCTGGCCACCACGCAAGTAACCAACTCGATTAATTCCTCAATGGATTTACTATTATGGAAGGAATGCTTGGAGGCTGGCTGCTCAAAGTCCGCACACCCAAGAGATTCATCAAGATTCATCATCATCGTCCCCCGTGCGAGGCGAAGAAGCGCCGGAGCGCACTTCGGGATCACGTGAGGAAACGTGTAGATTAGATTTTGAGAGAGCGAAAGGGATGGACCCGTCTCTTGCTCGTCAGCCAAACCCATTCGGGAGCCCCGCAATGCGGGTGTGGACTGAAAGTAGCCAAGACGAGCACAAACCATTTTAACTGTAAAGAGCTCGCAATGCTCGCACTCGCCTGACTCAATGCATCGACCGCATGCTCTTCCCCCAAACACACAGCAGTAATTGTGTGTATCCAGTTCTGGCATTGGAAGAGAACATGGAGAGAAACAGCGTTTACTCTGCTGACTCATTTTCAACTGATTAGATTTCTTTCAACTTGAACTCTTTTCACTGATGTTTGTAACAGAGATGAGAAAGAGAGAAATCTGCGCACTGCCAGTTGAAAACTAACTCCTAACAAAGATCTGAAGTGGAGTTTTGAAAGGTAGAGAGAGTTTTTGATGCACACCAACACAGAGTGGCCTGAAAACAAAAAGACCTGAAGCGATGCAGGTGCATCTATTTATAGCCTCGTGCAGCAGGTGCACGGGTGACGTCACCAACCGAGGCTATAATGCCTCCGGGTCAATTTCATTGACGTGTTATACACACTATTTACAGCTGGCCATGCATTGAGTGTAGCTTTTGAAAGGGAACATGGATTGCCGGAAAATTTAATCAATCAATGTCAAGGAAAATTACGTCAGTGATGTGGAAAGAGTTAAAAGAAGACTTTTTGGATTTGTAGATTAAAAAAAATATATATATATTTCTTTGATCGATTAATTGTTTTCCCGAAGGTTAGGTTTTTTTTAGGCTTGGCATACTTCTGGGGCCACATTTTGATCCCAAAGTATAGCTAAGTAAACCCACACAGACAGTTAAAGACCCCTTAAGCCATGACTCACCATCTATTAGTGAAATCTGACTCTGACGTAGTCAGCAAACACACCCCCTCACCAGGTGTGTTCATTATAGAGGATGATTCAGTGTGTGGGTTTGCAGTGTGTGTGTGTACAAGTTTGATTTGACAGGAATAAATGATTCACTCTCAATCTTTGCTGCTATGTTTGGGGTTCTGGCCTTGAGCTCAGTGGTTATATAAAGATGAACACACTCGCACTGGGAAAAGTGGTTTCTTAATCAAAGTTCTAGACATAAACGTAAGAAAGGTTTAGGTAAAAAAGTGAGGCATTTAAAACTTACCTTTTTTTCTTTTTCTTTTTTTCAGGCAAGACTCAGAGAGATGGTAGAAAAGAGTCATGTAAACCCATTCTCAAGGTTGAATACAAGACCTCCAGAAACAGGTAAGAGAACACACAAAAATGACACATAGACTTATGGTGCATTTCATTTACCTCGAAAGAGGGATGTCAGAGCTGGGAATGATGTCACACCTGACGTGACTGCATTCCAGTACACAGGTCGGAAAACTAAGATTGACGCATCCTGGCAAAACTTTATTGTGCTTGCTCTTTAGGAATATAAGTGGTATTTTGAACAGATAATGCTGAAGTATCATGTCCACAGATAGAGGTTGGATAGTACCGTGTGCACTGCTGTGTTTATTAAGACAGACACACAGAAATGCTAATAAACAATATATTACTACTGAGCAGTCATATTGGATTCTGAAGTCGGGGTTGTTGCCGTTCCCCACAGTTTTCCAGTCACAACTCTGACTTAAGGGGGGCGTTCCTGTTAAAAGTTCCTACTGGGGATTAGGAATTTCTCTTCTCCGAGGATAAATGGAATGCACCATAATATACAGCTAATGAATTATGGGAAATGCAGTCTTGAGTGTTATGGATTCATTTAATCCTGTTATTTGCTTGCGACAGATGTGCCCAAGTCCCACTCGAGAACCATTACTGCTGTTTTATCTTGTCACAAAACAATTCAAGTTTACTGCCTGTTTTTTTTTATAAAGCCCGTTTCCCTCGGGAGATGAGCAGCAAAACATAATTTGAAGAAATCGTTGATTTTCCCTCCCTATGCTGTGTTCAAAGAAGTGGTCGTAAGTGGCCGCTTCAGTTTTAATGATATTTTAGATTAGTTTGGCTGTAATGTTGTTTTTCCCCTTTTGTTTCTTCCAATTTTCATAGAGACTGAATATTTCAGGGTTGTGAAAAAGATTTAAATTGTGAAAAAGATTTAAATTTAAATTGAAACAATGCATTCATATCAGCCTTTTGAGAGGACGTTCGAAGTCAAAGCAAGGTTGTTTTGTGTGGCATGAAAATCTCCTTCCAATAAAATAGAAGCTATGGGTCTTGACATGATAAAGAAATCATTTCAGACAGACAAAATTATGTCTTCCATTTACACTCTCCTTTTATTTTTCTGTCTTTCAGTAGTGAAGCCTTTGTAGTCTTTTCCGGGGGCCTTTCGTATGATAAGGCAGGACGGAGACCCACCCTAACCATCATGCATGGCAAAGCCATCACAGTGTTAGAGATGGACTATCCAATAGTGGACTTCATGGTGCTCTGTGACACGCCCTATCTCAACGGTGAGTATGCTGAGCGGTTCAGTCTGCTGTCTTTTGTTCTTTGTCTCATTGTAGACCCAATCATTGTTGTTAACAGAGAATGGAGAGGAGATTCATTTAAGTGAATCAATTGATTCATTCTGACAGTTTCTAACAAATCAGTTCAAACATCTGATTCACACATTAATTTGTCATCACATAGTAGAGATCCTATAGTCCCTATATTTTAAATCTTTCTTATTTTGAAATGTGTATATATTCAAATTAAATATAATATTTATATTATATCTTTTTTAGCTATTATTTAGTTCTACAAATTTAGTTGTATTTCATTTAATTGTATGCATTTGTTCCAGTTTGATATCACCACCTTGGGTGTTTTCACACCTGGCTTGCTTGGAGCGCATGTTTCGGAACCTAGTGCATTTTCTCCCTTACTTCAGTTCGTTTATGCATATATGAACACAGGATCCATACCAAATAATGTTTATTGAGCACCAAATCATCATATTAGAATGATTTCTAAAGGATTGTGTGACACTGAACACTTTTGCTTTGCGATTACAGGAGTACTTTTTAAAAATGCATTTTAAAATATGTTAAAACAGACAACAGGCTATTTAAATTGTAACACAATTTCTTAGTATTTCTGTTTTTACTGTATTTTTATTCAAATAAATGCAGCCTTGGTGAATATAATTTTGAACGGTAGATTCCATAAAATCTTTAGAAACAACCAACTCAAAGGGATGACTCATTTGCAAATCTGACATCAGTAAGGTGAGATGCTACATAAGAATTGATTCTGAATGGTTTGAGGAGTGACAGCTTTGGCTCTGTTCAGTCAAGGGGAAAGACAGAGTCGCTATATCAGTCTCTTTCTCTTGCCAGACAAAGCCCTGTCAAGCACATGTACACACATGCACATTTGTTACCCAGAATACAACAGAAAAGAAACAGCAAGCATCCAGCAAATGTGAAGGGATTTTAGTTGTTACTCATTTTTATCTTCCTTTCTCCCTGCTTGTCTCCCGGCTACTCTCTGCTTGTTCTTTCACTCTAACCAACACACATTGCAAAACAGCACAATACGTAGCCCTAGATATTCATGACCTGTACAGTTTTCATAAAAAAAAGAACATGAGAATAATGTATCATTAGGATTCCACTGTCTCCAGAGCTTAATTGTCATGCACAAACACACAACACAATTAATGTCTTTGTCCCCTTGGTTTCAAGATGTCACCGTTGTCATCAGTTTTCCCTGTCAAAGCTTAAAGCTGAAGTGTGTATTGTATACACCACCAGAATAAAGAGAGTTGCAAAAATAATGAGTTTTAAAAGTTTCTTGAACACTCAGCCCATCTACCATTGCTCGTAAAAAAAAAACAGATCTCATGCCATTGGTCAGGCTGGTCAGGATGCTCAAATAAACACGTTAAATTGTCAAATAAAAACAAATGTTTATAAAAGCACCACAATGGTTACCCTTATGAGGGCAATCAACCTATAAATGGTTTATCTAAAGTTTTATAACCATAATACAAAGTCATAATTTACTCACCATCATGTTGTTCTAAACCTGTACGACTTTCTTCTGTGGAACATAAATATTCATAATATATTCATTTAAAAATGGTCCAAACAATGAAAGTCAATGGGGTCCAATGTTGTACCACATTACTTCTCATATAAATGAAGTGTCCATAAATCTAGAGTATTGTATCTATTTTTGTGCTGTCATTGTCTTGAGTTCATAGATGATGATTTGTTGGGATGTTGTGTTTGTGTTGACAGAGGTCCAGGAGCCGTATGCGGTTGTGGTTCTGCTGGAAAAAGATTTTGTTGTGGTCGATTTAACCCAGAGCAAGTGAGCAATCTCTTTTTTCTCTTTCCACTATCATACTCACACACTTGATGCCATGTGTGTGTGTCAGAATGATGTAACTCGATGTGATGTACTCCAACAACACCTCACACTAGTACTTCCACCAGAGGCAACATTGCTCAACACCCAATAAATATTGTGTGTGTGTGTGTGTGTGCGCACGCATTCCTTTTGAAGATGCTTTGTGAAAAAGGGTTTAAATCTGAGTTTGTGTGGGGGTATGTTTATCTGTTATGGGTAAATAGTATAGAGTTGTCACTCATAAACATCCATCAAATGAATCATTATTAAGAACAAGAGCCAAGGTCAGCCTGACACTCAGACACACACCAACTGGACATTTGTCACTTTTTTAAGTGCCACTCCACTCCATTACAGTTTGACATAAAATATTTTCTTTGCTTCAAGGCCATTTCTTCCAAAAGACTCATTGCAGGAACAAACAAACTGCTGCATTCAAACCCTCTCAGAATCATCCATATATTTTTACGGAATATAATTACAGTATTTATTATAAATAATTTATATAAAAAAAGCCCTTGTAATCTTTAATCAAAATAACTTCCCCTTCCTCTTACAGCAACATCTCTTCTCTTCTCTGATGGTGTGTTTACTGGCATGAGGGCAGGACAACCTGTCACTCACATGAGATCATAGCATTAGTAAACCACAACCATCCAAATGATCCAATCAATTCCTGATGTATACAATCAAGTCCTGCCCTACATTTTGTCGTGTTCAAGAAGCCATCTTGGATATACATTACAATAGGGAAGAAAAGACTATTGCAACTTCCATTTCATGCCGACTTAAACTTAAACTTTAAAGTGTATTTTACTTAAAATGTATTCTATTTATTATATAGTTAAATAGTGTTATATTACATAGTAAAAGAAATAAGCCACTCAACAATCACAGACAACCTTGATCTTATTACTTTTATATCAGCAGTAGCAATGTGATAAAATACATTAACACTTACATTTATTAATAATAATGACAATATTATATTATTAATAATAATATATTCTTAGTTATTAATCCTTTTTTTGAGTGATATAGTTCAGTTGCATAAATGTATGTCAGTGGCATCAATACAGTACCCGTGGGAGTCAGTACCTGGTAGCCCACATAGAGTCGCCACAGGGCACATTCTATAAATAGCCTCAATTTCTTTTATCAAGATAACACTCATTCTTAAGTATTTCAGATTTGTCGCCCTGCAGATCATTTTGTCCCTTCAGGTGGCTGTCACTTAAGTAAGGTTGGAGACCATGATGTATTCTGTTTATGTATGCCTGTAGCAATGTAATGCACATTAATACAGAAGTCAGTTGATTTGCGGTCACAGATGTGTGTATGTATAATGGATGTAGGCACGCAACGGTTCGAGTAGGACCGGTGACGTATGGATATAGGCTATTTTATAACATTTTAGCCCTATTTTAACGATCTAAGCGAATGGTCTAAAGCGCATGGCGCAAGTGGCGTGTGGCACTTAGGGCGTGTCCGAATCCACTTTAGGTAGTTTAACGATGGGTAAAATGGTAGGTGTGCCCGGTGCATGGTCTAAAAGGGTTGTCCCTAGTGTCTTAATGAGTAATGGGTGTGTTTTGGGTCGTAACGTGCAATAAACCAATCAGAGTCTCATCTCCCATTCCCTTTAAAAGTCAGTTGCACTCGCGCCATGGCGGATTCGCTATTTAGATGGCAGAATTTGCAATCAGAAAGACTGAATGCTTCTCCACAGAGGGATCCTTTAATTTTGCGTATTTAAAAATGTTTGTGTGCTGCTGCATTTCCAGGTGTGTAATAAGTAGAGTGTACGCGCATTGTGCACCCACCTATAGGCGCATATTACTAACACGGCCTTTAAATAACAAAAAAATATTGCGTCTAGTTCAGTTGCCTCAAAATAGCAACACGCCAACAATGTGCCTGAACACACCTCGTTTTCAGACCGGCATGCCCATGGGCGCACAAATTGGCGCAAATGCATTTGCTATTTAAACAACGTGGTGCTGGATGTGAAAATGATAACTGCGTCGGGTGTGTGATAGGGCCCTAAATTTGACGCTTCCAGTCACACTTGAGAGAAATCTTCTGCTTTATAAATACATGTTATACATTTAAAATACTCTCTCTCCTTTAGTTTTCCTATCTTTGAGAACCCCTACCCCATGGACATCCATGAGTCCCCAGTCACGTGCACAGCTTACTTTGCCGACTGTCCCCCCGACATCATACCCGTGCTTTACTCCATAGGAGCCAAACACAAAAAGACCGGCTACAGCCACAAGGTTTGTCAGCTAATTTACGTACTTTTTTTCAGAGTTTCTCGAATTTCAATCTTTTTTTTATTATTTAATTTTTTTTATTATTATTGTTTGTGTGTTCAGGAGTGGCCAGTCAGTGGTGGCACATGGACAGTCGGTTCGCAGACGTATCCAGAGATTATCGTTACAGGGTAAGTGAATTTGTGTGTGCTTTGTTTTCAATCTGCAACTGTGATTGAATGCTCATAAACAAGGCTAAATATCAGCATTAAGTATTATTTTAATTATTATTTTTGGTATTGCCTATTTACATCTTAGAATACACTACACATATTACAAATACGTCATCTCTCAAACTGATTATGTGGGTGACACAAATGTCCCAGAGCAGCAACACTTCATGTTCTCACTTTTTTGTATGTGTGTGTGTGCTTATCACATTGTCGCTCACAGCAGTATTGACAGGTAGAAGGAAACATATTGGGAATAAAAAACTGAATGTCACACTTGCTTCCAAGTCTCCACTAAATTATTTTAGATACAATGCATTAATGGGTGTTTCTTCAAATATTGGCACCTTTGACTCTGTGTACTTTTAGAAAATAAACTCGCGTTTCACTCTCTCACTAGTTGTCACAAGAGGATTTTTGTCATGAATATCACAGTATCATTTCCACCACATGTCAATTAATGTTGTTGTGACTTAATGTTTATGTAATCTAAAGGCTTTTTATTAACAAAAGCAGTAAAATCCATGTGCTCCCTTTTCCCTGCAGCTGAATTTTGACATTTTTATGTTTTTGAAAGCATTTGGACTTTAGTAGCTTCAGGAGATTTGTTGTGCAGGTATAACAAATGAACAAATCGGCCCACACAAGGTGACGCTTCTTACTTAAAATAGTTTGACACCCCTGTCTCAAAAAAGTGAAACTTTCCACCCACACATGGAGGTCATTTATAGTATTTTTATTTTCTTAAAAACGCTGGATTGATTTTTTTTTTTGTTCTGAAGCGTGCATTGATTGCGTTTGTTTTCACTTGAAGTCAATGATGTCTAAAATGTGCCCTCCTGCTTGGCTCTCATTGGTAAATGTATCGCACTTCTCCACTTTAACTCAATAGTGCTATTGACCCTGCCTGTTGTTCTCTCTGCCTCTTTTTCCCTCCTGTTTCCATAGCTGTCATTGCCTGCTTCCTCTTAAGCGGTTTAACACATACACTCATTCGCTCATACGATCGCTCTTTGTCCTTCCTCTTTGTTGTCCCCCACAGACATGCAGACGGATCGATAAAATTTTGGGATGCAACAGCGAGTAAGTGTCTTCGCTTTGAAGAGCTTGTCCCTCCCCTTTAGCCTCATGCTGTTCCATATTCTCACTCTTTCTTACCTCTGCCATATGATTGCTTATTTTTCATTTTATTCTTTACAACTCGAACCAAGTATATATGACCAAAATGGACATCCAAATACCACACCCATATGTGCTGGTTTCACAACCATGGTCATTACTTAAAAGAATATTCTGGGTTCAATACAAGTTAAGCTCATTTGATAGCATTTGTGGCATAATGTTGATTACCACAAAAATGTTTTGACTTGTTTTGTCATCCCTTGTTTTCTATTAAAAAAGCAAAAATTTAGGTTACAGTGAGGCACTTAGAATTGAAGTAAATGAGGACAACTTTGAAGGATTTAAAGAAATAATATGTTTATAATTTTATAAAAGCACTTACATTAATGTTTGTGTTAAAACGTGTCTGTTATTTAAGCCATGAAGCTGTTTAAATCGTCATTTTACAGTCAATATAAGGTTTTACGGTGGTGTTCTGTTGCAACAAAGTTGAATATAATTTTACACAGACAAGGTTAATGGGTATTACAGATATTGTTTACGTCTTGTGGCTATAATGTTGAAAAATGTGTCTTATTTTACAGATTAACCCCCTTCACTTCCATTGTAAAGGCCTGTTTACACCAAGAATGAAAACTATAAAGAGAACTATAACACTATATTAGTATCCACACCAATGAACAATAATGTTCTGTTTATTGTAAGTGCTTGCTGCGGTTATGTTGTCTTCTGCTTTAAATGCTCGAGCTCTGATTGGCTGTCAATTTTTTTTTCCGTTCATCAGCTGAAAAAAAAAAATTGTTCTGAATGTGACTGCAAATATATTGTTCCTCTGAGTTGTTAGTTATAGCTGTGGTGTGGATTTCTCTATTCTCAAAGAATTATAACAATTATTAAAACTTTATAATTATAGTTATCGTTACACTTATCATCCTTTGTGGTAATCAACATTATGCTACCTTTAGGTGCTGTCGATTAAGCTTAACTTGGACTAAGCGCAAAATATTTCTTTTAAAGCATTGTTTCCATTTTAACACCCTGTGCATCACATTCACTATGTAATAAAATGTGATGAGGTGATAACCTCCATCTCTGTCAGTCACACTGCAGATGTTGTATAAGCTCAAGACATCAAAGGTATTTGAGAAGCCTAAGAGTGGAGACGTTGGACGTAGCGGCGAGCTTGTGGAGGAAGACCCCTACGCCGTTCAGATGATCAGCTGGTGCCCGCAGAGCCGTATCTTTTGTGTAGTCGGCATCGGTGCCCACGTCATCCTGTACCGCTTCAGCAAACATGACACCAACACCACCATCACGGTGAGTTGAGAAAACTTCTGTTCTTGATTGATAGTTCACTTAAAAAATGTTATTCTGTCAACATTTACTCACCCTCATGTTGTTTCAAACCTTTCTATATGGTCTATCTGTGGATCTGTGGAACGCAAAAGAAGATATTTTGAATAATATTTCAACTGATTTTGACCATACAGTATAAGCCAATGAGGTCCAAAACAACTTTGGATCCAATTGATTTTTATTGAATAGACAAAATAATTCTTAAATATATCTTCTTTTTTGAGTACATACTATGGATTTGATGAATTAACTTTACCCTGTGTGTGAATACTCCATTGAAGTCCTTAGAGGTGCGGCTGCAGTGTGAGATGGAGGACGTCATCTCTCCGTCGGATACCGAGAACACTCCATGTTTTTCAGACCCCAGCGGTCTCTCACCCCAACCACAGCCCCCCAGTCCCCGCAGCAACACGCCGGACAGTGTGCGGGACAGCATCCCTTGCCTCAAGTTAGACTTACTTGCTAGATAATACAATAAAGGTTAAATCAAAAAGTTTAACATTCAAATTAGATTCCACATTAAACTGAATTTGAATACTTACCTCTCAGGGTTAAAGATCGTATGATCCGAATGCCTCCTGGATACCAAGCGGAGCTGGTGGTTCAGTTATTATGGATCGATGGAGAGCCGCCACAACAAATCACCAGCCTGGATTTAAACTCCGCCTATGGACTGTAAGTAACCCCTCCTCTTTTATGTCATCCATTTTATTCAGCCAATAGAATCTTAATTTTTTTCTCTAATTTAATAATCTGCCTTCTGCTGTCTCTTGCAAATAAACAATATAGTATTACCAATAAAATATACTGTGGTAATACCATGTTTTTTTTTTTTTTTTGGTAGGATTTGTTTTGACTTGCTTACCATGGTATCAAACAGTATTTTGTGGTATATGAGATTTAATATCTCTTCTTCTCTGACTCATAATATTAGTCCTCCCATGTTTAATGTAATTGATTTTGTCATCATCAAAACTCCAGACTCATGTGTCCAGCTGTTAATATCCCAGCTCACAGGGTGTTTGACGTTTTCGATTAAAGTGGTGAAGCTCTTAATTATAATTTGGTTTCCTTTCAAATCTTTCACTTGTTGTCATACTGTTTTGATTCAGTCACAACCATGTCATCAAAGCATTATTAGGAGCAAGGGTTGCCATGGTGATGTCTGGATACAGTGGACAGAAAGACTTTGAATTCAGTCAAGCAGATTAAATGTCACGGCACACCCATTCGGACTAAGTTTTTTTTTTTTGTGTCTTGTTTGTTCATGACTGGGCCCAGGGGTATGGGTTTTACCAGTGATTGATGGAACTTGCAACTGATCTCATAAAGTTACATACCCCTTATAGATCATGTTAGATGTTTAGCATTCTAGACAAAATAAAGTTTTATTTATTTATTTACTAATTTGGGAAAAACTATCAAAAATGTATATATCTAAACTGTTAAGTGTTAAATAACTTTATTAAAATTGTAATATATTTTAAAGTTTTATTTTTTGATGAATAGAAAATGTAAAACAACATTTATTTTCAATAGATTTTATTTAACTGTCACTGATTAATTTAATTATTTCTTGCAAAAAATGTTTTTAATTTCTTTAGAAAAAAAGAAATTGCACTGACCCCAAACTTTTGAACGGTTGTATTTTTCTTTTTAGTCAGTATATTTAGATTTTTAATATCTTCAGAATTTATACTGAATTGACTTTTAATATATAATACAATTTTGAACAGAACTTGTGTATATTCTGGGGATCGGTATCGGTATCGGCTCTCCTATAAGCCCAATCTTTTATTTGTGCCATCAGCCCATTTAACAGCAAACACAGAGGATGCGTTAAAGCGGACATAAAACTGTGAAATTGGAGGTATACTGGACCTTTGAACTTGGCTTCATGGACCCTTGAACTTTGAGCTGTTTTGCGCCATCAGTCCATTTCACACGCAGTTTCTTGGCCATCTCAAAGAATGCGTTAAATGCGTTATATTCATGCGCATCCATACTCTCGTTTTCTTCCTAGTAAAATGACAGTGACGCACAAAGGAAATAGGTTAAAATACATAAATTGGATATTGTAACTGATTCTGGTGGAATATGTAAACTGAGCAGAGCTGTATGTTATATTCAGTAAGTGTATTATATTTAGTCATATATGTTAGTCAAGACTGAACTAGACTTTATAATGAGCTTTTGTATATAACTGACACTTTTAATATGAAACATAGTTGTGTGTATGATCAGTGAGTGTGTGTGTGTGTTTGTACAGGTTGGCTCTAGGTAACTGCAATGGTTTGGCAGTTGTGGACTACCTGCAAAAAACCATTCTGCTATGTATGAACACACTGGACCTGTATGGATCCGCAGACCCTTTCCAGCGACTAACACGCTCTCCTCGCAAAAACCGGCAGTCCACATCAGGTAAACGCACAGTGTCTCAGAAGCCCGCAAATGTTTAAATACAGTGTGTTTCTCTGTAATACCAGCTGTGAACACACGTCGCTGGCATGCATCTGCAAACATGCTCAGCGTTTCAGCCATCAAAAGCAAACTTTGCAAACCTCAGGCTGTCTGTCTTCTGTCTTTGCCTGTAAATATTCTGTCTCTCTTCCATTAAACACACACACAGTCCCTCTCTTTTACTGCATGGGACAGACTGTATTTATGGTTGCCTTCTCTGCATGTCGTCTGTTGTATCTCTGTTGCTGTTGGTCTTTGCCTGAGCACGACACCTAACAGAGAACACAGCGTATCCTGCCATACGGACTTGCTGTTACTAATCCAGCACAGATCTCGCTCCACCTGCCCTCCTCTTTCCTCCTACCCCGACTGCTCACACACATACACACTCACACGGACCATCCAGAGAAAGATGTCATAAGTGAAAGCTGAAGATGAAGATCTGTTTTCATAGAGCTTCATCAAAAGGAAGCTGTGGGAAGGCGGTCATGCTGGCTCCTCACTTCAAAGCGGTCTCTCTCCCTCCTCTTGTTCAGGCAGCCGTATCTTTAGAAACCGAGAGGCTTTGAGCCGACATGGAGATGCAGAGGTGGGCAGAAAGGTCGTTCGGTGCGGTCAAAGAGTGATTTCGATCAGTACCTTATGTAAGCTCTGAGAGAGAGAACGTCTTAACGCTCTCCCACACACTATGGCCAGTGTGTATTCCCATCTGATGAACTGAAGGCCACAAGCCCCCCTCAGTTTTCATCCTATCATTGATTAAGTTCTTTCTATTCATATATAGTGGAATCCAAAAGTCTGAGACTGTTTCTATTTTACCATAGCAAATGATGTTGACAGTGTAACCAATTGACTCCACTCAGTAATTTTCTCTCATTAAAACTTAATATTACTTTAGTGTATTAATAGTACTTTTACTTTTACTACTTACCAAGGATGTATTTATTTGATCAAAACTACAGTAAAAACAGTAATATTGTGAAATAATATTACAATTTGAAATAACTGTTTTCTATTTTAATATATTTTAAATTGCAATTTGATGGCAAACTGAATTTCAAAGTCATTAATCCAGTCTTCAGTGTCACATGATTCTTCAGAAATCATTCTACACATTAATCATGGCTGATGAATTGGTCACAAATATGCTTATTTGGTTAGTGACAAAAATAGTGCAGTGTTTAATATTTCTTAATAATGGTTTATCATAACATTTATTTGTTTAATTTCTCTTTATCTCCAGGTTTAAAGTAAATTTTGAATCCCAGAATTTCAGTCAGGTCTCAGACTTTTGGACTCCACTTTATCAGTGATGCCAAAGTTTGACCTTAAAATTAAAATGGTTGGTTACCTTATATTCAACAAATGCAATGTTGTGATGGAGCGACTACCAATGCGAGTGACGACGGTTTAGCTCAGTTGATCCGCCTGCTGTCAGATACTCACACTCGGTTTAGATGATATCTGTCTACAAAATTAATTCAACCTGCACATATACACTTTTAGATAGATAAGAGAGGAGCCATTTTTATTTGTTCATATTTTGTACTTCCTGTATGTTATTTTTGTTGGTTTGTTTGTTTGTACAATTTCATTGCCACATTTGAGGTGGCTATTAATCCCAAAAAGCTGTTTCCTTCTGTTTAGCTCTGTTTTTTTGCCTTTTTTTTGGAAGAAATAAGAAAATACAAATGGTTAGGCTTCACTTTCCAAGCTTCATTCCTTCATTCTCTCCCTCAATACACTGGGTCTTGCTCAGATTGTGGTCACACACGTTTAGTCACTATGAGCCTGTTTTGTTCTTCTCTCCTCCTCTTTTCCTCCCTCGCTCCATCTCTCCTCTCATGTGTGACGGTGCTGGGGCATGGGGGCGCTGTTGCAGACTTTTGCATGCGCGGCCTGTCTAACTTATATTCCGATTCAAAGAAACGGATCCGTACTTCCTACCAGAGTAAGTCACGTCTCCAGTGAAACGCCGACGGGGGCAACACAGCAAGGAGACAAAGCACAGACAATGGGATGCCATTTATCATTTTTTTTTTGTTTTGATGAAGTTTACCGAAGGTAGAATTACTATACCGCATTATATTCAGTGCAAGATATTATTATTTATAGCAATTCAATGAATTGTTACAGAATATCATAACATATCCTGAATTTGCATACATAGAAACATCCAATCACAATCTTTGATTGTCTCCTTGCTAAGTGTTTTATTGATTTGTGCCAAAGGTTTGTTCAATGAACCATTTAACCATTTCCATTTAATAAATAATAGGACATTTTTTGTGTGAAAAAAATTATATATTTTTTTCATACTAATACTAATGTCAACTAATTCTAATAATTTAAAAAATAGAGAAGCTTTTGAAAAAACATTGTAAGTGACCTGTGAATTTAAAGTATAGTATAACTTTTTTTTTAATCTGACAAATTTCTGGTGATCAGAATGGGCCAAAAATTCGGTATACAAAAATATTCTCTCTCGATGGAATTATCACGTTTGTGAAAATGAGGCTTTCACTGCATTCCTCTATATGACCATAATCTCATAATTTCTTTATGAAGTTCATGTTGTTCATTTTATTAAGTCATCAAGATCTGCTAAGCGTCTGCTTTCCAGAAAAACTTTAGTTCACACACACTCTCATGAACTGACTGATATTGCTGCAGTGCAGGCCTTGTCATTTACTGTCGTTCCTTGAGTAACGTCAATACGATTTTGTTTCTTCTTTCTCTCTCCTGCATACACACATATGCATGGAATTGTTGGTGGTGTTGGTGCACATTTGATTCTGGAGTTAATATACCTGAACAGCTCATGTTCACAGCAGATAAGAGTAGAACAACCATGCAATGGCTAAAAAAGTATATACGCCTAGTTACGCCTAGACTTTAAAAACTGTATGTTATGAAGATGTATATACATCTTCCTTGTATTTCTCCAGGATCATGATAGTGTCTCAGACCACATTGTTTGTCCTGGTGGTTTGATGCATGCAGATGTGATTGGTGGTAATTGAACCTATAGTGATATTATCATCTGCTTCCTCTTACTGTGCCTTCCATATTCCTCCATGGCAGGCCTTACGGAGCTTTCTGATAATCAGGTGTCTTTGGACCTAGAGAGGAGCAAGTCACCCACCTCAGGTAACCACACCCACTCATGACCACACCCACCTCCGATATTCTAACTCCTTCTGATAATCACACATATTGCTACCTTTGATAGGCACACCCATGTTTGGTCACACCCGCTTAATTTAACCACACCCGCTCATGACCACACCTACCTCAAATAAATTCAAAGGATTTCTCAAAATAAATGCAAAGAAATATAAATAAAAGTTAGTAATAAAATGAACAAGAAAGTAACACATTACATAGAAAAATTGGCAGGTATATTTGCATTTACACTCGCACAGATCATTTGACATACAGTATCAGATTGTTTTGTTCTGTGCACTGCTATGGTTATTACTGTCAATTGGATTCAATCGCACATTCCAGAAACTTCGCAATGTGTCGTTAGCAGCATGAAAAATATAGAAAGCGAGCAAAGATCGCTGCCATTATAGGCCCACCTTAATAGCACTTTTTATATTTAAGGTGGGTCCCAATTTGCGTACTTATGCACTATTCTATGCCATTTTGTAGTGTAAATAGTAGTGTGTTTACACTGAAAAGGGTGGAATGTTAGACACTTAACTGTTTCAGCTTTCCTTATGTAGCGAAAGGGGAGGGGCTACCAGACGCCGATGCTGTATGACCAAATAATCTTATAAAATTCATACACTAGATGATAGAGTACATAGTGCACAGTATAAATGCATAATGTATAGTATGTCAGTACGTTCGATAAAATGCAGGCGAACACCCTGTCACCCCTACTGCTAGTTCTGATGGCCACACCCACCCCATATAAACACAGCCACACATGACTACGCCTATCTCTAATATTCACCACAGGAAACAATGACAGAGAGAGTGTTTGAGAAAGCTGTTTCAAAGCAGTTATTATTTTTGAAAATATCACACATTTCAGCTTTAATGACAAAAACGCTAAAATAACGCTCACAAAAACATTCAAACATCTTTTGTCCTTATTTCAGTTTCCCCACAGCACAGGTCTTCAGTCCCTGGAGGCTCTTTCCTCCACTCTCTTACTTCTAGTGTTTTTGTTTCTCCTTTCATCTTTAAAGCTATTATTACCTGTGTAGAATTTTTATGAGAATATGATAATGTTTACAGAGCTTTACTCAATGTTTACATTGTCTCAGTGGGTTGAACATGATGACAACAACAGTGCTTGTCCTTGAGGATCTAAACAGAGCTCTTAATTTAGAAGTATTTCAGTAAAGCTTTGATTTCTCAGGGGAAGAAATATTGCATTGTGTCTTTTTTTACATTTTTGTTGTTTGAAATAACAGAGGCACATTTTGTGCGTTGTCTCAAGAATACAATATGTGTTTTTTTTCCTCTCTCTCTCTGTTCACTCTCATGTCTCAGTGCAGTTGAAGCCTTTGCTTGTTTTCCCAGTTCTCAGCTCAGCAGGCAGCCTGAAAGATGGAAGTCACTTGGGAAGGCGAGCTGAGGGCTGTAGCTTGACATTAGTAATTTTAGAGATCGAGAGGAGACATGAGGTTTACTTCTGAAATGTGGCTGAATTCACCTAAAAAAGAAAATAAGGTTTTTTAACCTAAGCCTGTATGAATTTCTTTCTTCTGTGAAACCAATATAGAAGACATTTTGAGGAATGTTCACTGTGCTCATTTTCATACAACAATGACAGAAATGTCATTTTTGTATAAACTGTTCTTTTAAGATCTCAAGTCTGTAGTGAAGCATAGGAGTCACATTCTCTAGAATGTTCTGTGGTGTGTGTGATTTGTTGCGTTGGCTTCAGGCTGCTGAGTAATGCAGATGTGTTTTTTTGTGAAAGCAGCTATTATGACAGGAGTCAGGAAATGGCCTTCTACGATTGGCTGGGGAATTCTGCCAAAAAATTGGACTGAGATTCTGGGCATCAGCCACTGAAGCTTAAAAATAAAGTTTGAAGGACTAGGACTAGTAGAGAAAATATAAATAATGATGATGATGAGGGAGAATATGATGAAGAAAACGTTTGTGTTTGTGTGAGCAGACTTTATTGCATTCATGTTGGTAATTGGTGCATGTAAATGTGCCTGGGTATTTGTTTTAAATATGGACACTTTTGGCCTTGTGAAATTTTAGAAAACAAACACTAGTCACTAGTATAACAGTCTCCAAAATACTGCATAATGTTTGTCTTTTTTTTTCTCCACCACATCTCAAATTATGTACAGTATTGTGGTTAATAGCATTCTATGGTGGCATTTTTAACATATTTTTTAGAATAAAATTCTTTGTTTTATGTATCCTAATACATTATATTGTCACACTTTTTGCATAATATGACACAATTACAGCTGATTAAAAATGATGAACAATAAAGCACATTTTAAATATTTTATGATATTTAATAATGTAGAATACATTTTCTGTTTACAGATTTTTTTCGTTTTTCATTTTCATTTTTTCATATTTCATCTCAAGCTCAAGCTCAAGACTTTGTTGTGTCAATTCAAGTACCCTAACTTTTCAAAAAAATTATTTGAAAAGTTATAAAAAATATATTTTATAAAAAGTTATTTGGGTTTTTGTGGTGGTAATTACACCACCAAGAAAGGGAAGTGTCACAATTTACCCAAATCCACACACTAAATATTGAATAAATTACTGGACATAAAAGTTCCCATAGTTGAAGAAACATGAGTCTAAACCTGATATTTTAAAGTGAGAGTCTGGAAAACACAGGGTTCAGAGATCCAATTCCTCTATTAACATTGTGCCTTACCCTAGTTAGAGGTTACAGGCGAAAGGCTGTTATTTTGCATATCAAAACTATTTGTTGTACTACATTAACAGGAAAACTTTGAACCTTAGGATGATGGAAATTGGCTGTGTCAAATAAATGTTTGATGACACTGTTGTTATTTGACCTTTTTATTTGTTATTACTTCTATCTCAGCTTTTAGATGTGTGCTTTTAAAAGTAGCAATAAGCCAGAAGAGATGAATAATGAATAAACTCAAGATTGCACAGATGTTTCTGCTGCTGTTTTTCACGTGTTTGCTCAGGGGCACAAACCGTTTATCATTACAAGCACTTCCTGTGCTAACTTCACCTCAGCTGACATAAAATTACCCTTTGCTTTAGCTGCTAATGTATTTACTTTATCTGTAAAAGGTTGATATCATCATAATATCTTTTGATTTTTTTCATTTTTTCATTTCTCTAACCCATATCACATCTTTCTCTCATTTTATTTATTTGCACTCATTCATATCATCTCTGACCTCCAGCACTCCCCTGCTCTCCATCAGGTCCAGTAATTTTGAAGTTTCTCTCCGTCTAGCCGACTAGTTGTTGTTGTTTGTTGTTTGTGCGGGTGTTGTTTTTGTCAGCAGGGTTGAGGTGGGTACTGAGACCTTGTTGATTGTGGCACTTTGCCAAGTGGTTAATAAGCTTAAATGTCAGCCATTGACTGTGACCAGCAAAGATATTTTTTTAGTAAAAAAAATAAATAATATAGAATGAAAGGGATAAATAAGAGCAGAAGAAAGTGGATGTGAAAGGACAGAAAGCTGTAATTAGGTTTTTCTGTTTTTCTGATTAACTTATTGTTCCTGTCTAACCTGCAAATATGAGTGCACAATAAACCCCTTCCAGAACACAAAAGCTTTACTTAATGTGTCATATCATCATGAAATATTCAAAACATTTCCGCCTAATAAAATATGACTTTTATTGTCATTTTCAGTCTAAACCTTGCTATTGTTGTATTTTGGAACTTGCTTCCAGTTCTTTATTAGCTAGTTTAATTTGACCATTTAGGTGGTTAAGCTGGTTTTATGTACTGGGTAGCAGTTCAACCAGTAATAATCAGCTTAGACCAGCTAGAAGTCAGCTACTCTGTGCCAAACCACAACTACCACACTGTAAAAAATGATATGATCAATTAGGGTTGGGTGATGTCTACCAAATTGGCATCAGACGATACAGTTAAACATCGGAATGGACGATGACATCGGTGGGTTGCGTTTTAGCGTTAAGCTCCGTTAATGTGGTGCGCGTCTGGAGAAAGAGAGAATGCGCACTGAGCTGAAAGGGATTGAATGAAGCGCGTTTGGCTTTAGATAAAACTACTAGAGGATATAGCGCTGAAATATCATTACCATAAATTATCCTGAGTGCTTGTAGTGGGTTTTGACGCTCTGGATGGAAACATGCCGGGGTCCTAATGCGGACTGCCATTTGAATATCATTGGTTTAGTTCTATCTAGTAGCCTATAATTTGGATATACAGTGGTGGTCAGAATTATTGGCACCCCTGGTAAATATGATCAAAGATGGCTGTAAAAATAAATCTGCATTGTTTATCCTTTTGATCTATGTCATTCAAAAAAATGTGCAATAATCTAACCTTTCATTGAAGTAAAAGAATGGAAAGTTGGGGGAAAATCACATTATGAAAAATAAATGCTTTTCTCCAAAATACGTTGGCCACAATTATTGGCACCCCTAGAATTTTTTTTTAGTAAAATATCTCTGAAGTATATTCCCATTAATATTTACATTTTTTAGCACACCAGGGTGACTAGGAACATGAAATTGTCCAGCTATGACGTCTTGTTCCACAGGAGTATAAATATGAGGAAACACAAAGGCCAAATTCCCTTAATCATTCATCACAATGAGTAAAGCCAAAGAATATAGTTCTGATGTGCAGCTAAAGATTGTTGAGCTTCACAAAATAGAAAGTGGCTGTAGGAAAATAGCTAAAACATTGAAAATTCCCATTTCCACCACCAGGGCAATATTTAAGAAGTTCCAATCAACTAAAGATGTTACTAATCTGCCTGAAAGAGGACGTGTGTCTATATTGTCTTAATGCACGGCGAGGAGGAAAGTTTCAGTGGACAAAGACCACAGATTCAAGAATCCAAGGATCACAGATTGAGAATCGCAGAGATTAGTTGAGTCTTGGGGTCAGAAAGCCTAAAAAAAAAAAAAGAATCAAACAACCCCTACATCACCATATGTTGTTTGGGAGGGATTCAAGAAAAATCCTTCTTGCTCATCCAGAAACAAACTCCAGCATATTCAGTTGTCAGACACGACTGGAAATTCAAAAGGGACCTGGTTCTGTGGTCAGATGAAACTATAAAAAGAGCTTTTTGGCAGCAAATCCACCAGATGGGTTTGGTGCAAACAGGGATAAAAAGTACCCCATGCCCACGGTTAAAAATACCACTGGATCTTTAATGTTGTGGGCCTATTTTTTTGCTGGAGGTCCTGGACATCTTGTTCAGATACATGGTATAATGGATTCTAGCAAATACCAACAGATAAAATATCAAAACCTGACGGCCTCTGCTAGAAATCTTATAATGGGCCGTGGTTGGATCTTTCAGCAGAACAATGATCCAAAACAAACATTAAAATCAACACAAAAATGTGTCACTGAACACAAAATGAAGCTTCTGCCATGACCATCCCAGTCCCCTGACCTGAACCCTATAGAAAATGAGTGGGGTGAACTGAAGAGAAGCAGCACCAACATGGATCTGGGAATCTGAAGGATCTGGAGAGATTCTGTATGGAGGAATGGTCTCTGATCTCTGGTTAGGTGTTTCCCAAACTCATCAGGCATTATAGAAGACTCAGAGCTGTTATCTTGAGGTTGCAAAAAGTATTTAATAAAAGGGTGCCAATAATTGTGGCCAACGTGTTTTGGAGAAAAGCATTTATTTCTATTTTCATATATTATTTTTTTTAATAAAAGATCAAAAGGATAAACAATGCAGATTTATTTTTTACAGCCATATTTGATCATATTTACCAGGGGTGCCAATAATTCTGACCACCACTGTAGCTACAGTGAATAAATGGCAAAGGAATTACATTTGGGAAAATAATGTTATAAATACACTGGCATTTGTAACTTTGGGGTTGATAATATTTATGTAATGGTTTTTAAAGAAGTCTCTTATGCTCACCAAAGATGCATTTATTTGATTAAAAATACAGTAAAAAAAAAACAGTAATATTGTGAAATATTTTTGCAATTTAAAATAACTGTTTTCAATTTTAATATATTAATTATATTATAAAATATAATTTATTCCTGTGAACCAGTCATTACTCCAGTCTTCAGTGTCACATGATCCTTCAGAAATCATTCTAATATACTGATTTGCTGCTCAATAAACATTTATCAATGTTGAAAACAGTTTAAAATTTGAAATAAATCTTTTGTAACATGATAAATGTCTTTACTGTCACTTTTGATCAATTTACTGCATCCTTGAATAAAAGTATTGTGTAGGGTAGGCAATATTTTTCTTGAACACTGTTATACTGGACCTCTCTACACAAACTCTCTTCACATCCTGATAGCAAGAAGTGGTCTTAATATTAAATGTACATATATATGTACATATATGTGGAAGTCTCAGGACTAAAAAAATTTCATCTAATCATTGCATTTGGTCCACGCACTTTGCTCGCACAGACATCATGTCATCAGCACATTCCGTAAGGCTATGCAGAGTTGTACACAGACAGTCACAGAGCGCCGTAAACAAACAGCAGCCGCCTTTTACAGTTCCTCCTGAACCAAAACAATGAGCTTATGCTGCATTCACGCCATGTCATAATTAGCATAGTTAAGAGATGGCAACCCGTGACGTTCTGCTCTGAGCTGGAATTATGCGTTTCTATGACAACAATATCAATGCTGAAATAATTCTGCAGCAGTCAGGTGGTACAAGTCAGAGCTCTTAAGTTTGAGACATGAGGTAATTTAATGCCGTCTCTCGTGATGCTTTGCAGACTGTGCTCTGGCTGTACGTGTTCATGTGTTTTGGAGGAGGCGTGGCTTTGGAGACACTCTGAAGGGATGGTGGGATCTTTCGTTTTAAAGCTTGCTTGCCTATTGCTAGCCTCTCCGAAATTGCCTACCCTACCTTTAATTTCGTCCAAAACAGTCTTACTGACTCCAAATGCTATTGAATGATTGAACTGTGAAATTATAAATTAGTATTTGGTTTGTGCTACATACCACACTTTTGAATGTTACATTTGTGATGACATGTTGCCTCCTGTGGCAATTTTTAGACTGGAAAAAAACACTTATAATCAAAATTATGATTATAACCATTCGTTTTTCATGAAAAATGAATGATTTGAGAGTCACTCCACATATTGTTATAGCCCTGTTTTTAGATACCAGTATTTTATGCTCTTCAGCTATGTCGTCACCTTTTACTTTCCTCTGTTTTCACAGAAAGTCAAATCACAAGACACAGTCACTCTTATTGTACCATATGCTTTGTTGTCCCTTACATTTCCCTCCATTTGTCTGTTAATCTCTTCATCCGCTCTGATTAAAATTAGCTTTTTACCTCTCTGCAAAACCAGTCATATTTCTATTTTCTTAAAACAAATAGTTTTAAGTTTTAGAGTTAACAGGTTATTAGTTTTGTCTGCTGGTTGTTCATTCTCCCACATAGCTGACAGGAAACAGAAGTGTGTACTGGTTTAAGGAAGCACTGATGTGGCATATTTTAGTATGCTAGTATGTATGTGTTGCAAAAATAATTTATCTACAATTTATAATTTACCTACAATTGAGAAATGTTACAAGCTGATGCCGCAGCACAGATGGGTGAAACACTGTGGACACTTCTGAGCTTTATATCTCTAAAAGGCAAGAATCAGAAGAGAGCAATATGAAGCTTTTGGACAGCAGATGGTTCAAGAAAGGACTGAGGAAGGCCATTAATGTAAAAGTAGAATTACCAGGAGGCCTGCGATACGCTTGTCAGCCTCTCACAACACTGTTCTCTCATCTTTACCCCCGGCAGTTTGGCCTCAATTCTCACAGCAATCATGATTTATGTCGTCAGGTCGACACCTGCAGTGAGTCTTATGAATTCATTGTGTGTGGTGAGGTTAAATGCAGGGGGAATCTCCACAGTTCTACAACTGATAAAGACACTCGTGTGCGCTGAAACATCTGCAAAGGAAAAAAATACATCAGGTGCTGCTCAGTAAATTCTACCAGATATTTTAAGAAACTCTTCTCCAAGAAGTGCACATTGAACAAAGGTCAATGTAAGGGCATGTCTAAGGGCATGTCAAATTAAAAGCTTTTTTCATCGTATCAGTCTCTTAACAGTCTCTTAACAGATTCAAATCACGTTCACCAAAACAAGTTACTTTTATTAAAACTTGCATGTGTATACATCTTAAGAGGCATGTAAGCATTTAAGCAAAAGTGTTTAATGCACCTTAGCTAGACCAGCCTAAAAATATATATAAAAATATTAATAAATATTTTGTATTTTACTTTTCATATTGTACTTTTTCATTATATATATATATATATATATATATGAAGACTTCAGATGCAAAAGCCTCTAAGTCTGTCTGACGTTTTTCTTTAAAATTAGCATTTTTGTCAGGCTCCTATGTGTAGGTTTCTACCTAAGTACCGGCACTTCTGAATGGGCTGAGGCTGAGATTTTGGGGGTTTAAAGTGAAAGTATTTGATGAACGTATACTATGTGCAGAGAGCATTCACTCAGTGCTGTTATCTCATTTTTGACCCAGGTGGCTCTTAGAGGCTTTTGCATTGGAAGTCTTCATATATATATGGGGGGGAAAACAATTGTTCACCTGATGTGAAGCTCCAGTACTGTAGAGGTATTTAATTTGTTGTGGAATCCTTTCATACAGAAATATAGATATCATAAAGAATCCACAAATCTTTTCTTGCAGCTGTCATTTTGTTGTTATTGCTGTTAGATTTTGGAAAGTGTGTGGAGTTTGTGAAGTACTCTAGATAAAACGTTTGACATTAGAAAAATACTGTCTGCTTTCAGCATTAACTTTTTGTAAAAAGAAAGAGGAATTGTTGAAAGATGGAAAGACACATAAAGATATCGCTAAGACCAGATTTGGCCTTGGTGAGCATCCATAATGTGTTTGAGTTGTGACAATAGCAGATTTTTAAAAAATATTTTTGTGTATGATTTTCTCCTGTTTTAGCATCCCTCTACAACCTCTCATTATAAATCCTGATGACTTATAATAACAAGCTGTTTTGCTATATGTGATTCAGCCTAGCATGTGACAGTGACTGTGTGATCTTTGATTTCCAGCACCCTACTCCCCTTCCCTCCATAATGACCCTCGAGGCACAGGGGAACCTGTGTCCAACCTCCGGTCCTGCCACTACAGTCCTGTCTTTTACCTGTTGGACAATGGTAAGAATGTGTCCAGACCCTTAAAAACACCCACACGCAACAAACCCGTGGCTCATGCGCTTCAACTTCTGAATCTGCGTGTGTGTGGGTGTTTGTTTTGGGGGTTGCATGCTGCAGTAGAAGTAGCCTCACGCTCGTAGTGCCCTGTGCTACGCTCTGTGCTCCTGAGGTGTAGGTGTGTGTGAATGTGTATGCGAGTATGTATAAGTGTGCTTCACATGTAGCTATTGTAGGCATGTGTGTGATTGGGGCATGGTACTAAGTAGTATGTGTTGTGTGTTGACTATAAGGGTGATATTGTGACTAGCCAAGACAGAGCGTTGATAGTTGAGGTCCAGTGGGTTCAAATAGCCCTAAAGCTTTTTTTTGTGGCTTTATTTAGACCTCATCAGGCTCTTAGTGTTTTTTTTTTTCTTTTTTCTTTGAACTTCAGTAGCTCAGCCATTGTTGCTTGTTTGTGTGTGTTATTGAGAACATGCTAGTTTTTTTGCTATCTCACATGCTAATGTGTTTGTAGACATTTACAATACCATCTTGAAATCGAATTCATTCACTGGTTAACTTAACTTATCGATGATTAGCACGCAGCATGTAGGTCATTTTTTTATTTTTTGTCAGTTTTTTAAAAGTCTTGGAAGGCATAGCAAATACCTACAATTTAAACGTATAGTTAGTTTTTTTGGTGCAATGTCCTAGGTGCAATTTTGGAATGACTAGCATTAGCTTTGTGATTTTTGTTGTGTAGTAACTGAACTGATGTAAAATGGATTTTTGTGATGCGAAAACTACACAAATGCGCCAGACTGCAAAGCTTTGAGAGCATGGCAGAGAGAATGGCTACAAGCATGAAGATTACATCTGTGCTAATAATGCTTTTGTTTACTTTTGAAAATGTGCTGCATGTGAATGTGTTGGCACATTTTAAAAATATAAAAAAAAACCCTACTAGGTCACCAAAATGGTGATGCTAATTAGTTCTTTTGCCAGACAGAAGTAAATTAATATATTTTTGATGAAAGACTTACAAGAGAGTAAAATGCTCAAGATTAGCCTTTTTATTTAAGCAAAAACAACGTTGAGGCTCGCACATGCTATTGCATGTTTCTGAAATGAAATTCCTTTGAATACATTGTAGAGTCTGCATCTTTACTCCTGACGCATATCCGCTTCTATGAATTAGTGGAAAATGACCTGAGCTGAAAGCAAAGGAGTCGGTAATTCATGCAAATTGCAGTGCAGGATAGCAGAAGACATTTTTTGTGATGATTCCAAAAACAGTCCCAAATTACCGTTCATCTGAGTCAGGCTTACAGAGGAGTAGACGGGATTGAAGTCATGGTGATCGGAACGTTCTAACGAGCAGCTAAACGACTCCTGGAATTGTGCCCGTGGAAAAAAAAACAACAATAAAACAGGGTGGCCACTTGAGAATGATGTTGAAATCAATGGATTCCAGCTGTTATGTTTGCCATTGTAGCTGTGCTGCTGGATAACAATAACCAAAGATGTCCAACATGGGTTTATTCAGACAGAGATGGGTTTATACACACACACACACACACACACACACACACACACAGATAATATAGCTTGCAAAATGGCTTTAATGTAGTTATCTCATATCAACATGTAGGTAGTTCAACTCATCTCAATCTATTTTTCATGTTTACACACCTGCACATGTGTGTTCAGAAAATCGATTCCAAATCTGAATTCAGAAAAAAGTGATTTTTAATGTGATTTTTAAACCATTCAGTTGCATTTTCTGTGCTTCGCACACATCCTAAACATGCGCACAAAAAGCCATCTCTCATACTGTATCGTGCGTGATACGTTCTCTTCTGCGTCTTTTTGCATTTGAACAGACAAATACACACGAAAATGTCAAAATATCCTTGTAAACACAGTCGGTTATGTCTTAAGTGAACGTAAACAGTTGACAAAGAAAACGCATGTGTAACAGTATATTGGATCCGTGCAGCTCCTTACGTGACCGCATCCTAATATTCCTGCTGCCATCTCTATAATAACGCTAATAAAACAACAAATGACAAAGAGAATATACACTCACTGTTCTTGACTGAATAACTTTTGTACTATATTAGTCATTGATATTTTATTTATAAAGTGCAGTGTTATTCTACATTTGATTTACAATTTCTGTACCTGAATACCTGAAAATCCTAAAACATAAAATCCTCTTTATTTGTTCTTTTTTAGTTACTGAGTGTTTACTTATCTTTAATAATGCTTGACATGTGTATTAGTTAGGCTATTTGTTTTTAAACCATAGGCAAAAGTTCCTTGTGTAAGTGTTCTTTAGCATGTTGATTTGTACTGATGAAATGTTTTGCAAAAAGATTTAGAATAAATGGAAATTATATCAATTTTTTTTTTTTTTTATTAACCTTATTGGAATTAACAACCCTAGTTCAGACCGATCTTACTAGTGTCAAGAGTAATGGGAAGGTGTCCACATCTAAGGCACAGGTTATTGATCCTGGAATTTTAATTACAGCCATTTCCAGGAGCAATTTCCGCATTGTCTAATGCTCAAATCTCATCCATCTCCACATCCCTGGAAGAAGAGAGGGAGAGAGCGAATGATACTGCTCCATCTCTTCAGTATGAAATTATAATTTTTTTAAATGGTTCTCCTTAAGTAGAGCTTGATATATTTTTTTATGTGTGTTCCTGATACCTGAGGTTTATTCCAGTGCTTTACAATTGAATGAAATCGAAATTTTAATTCAATTGCTTTTAGTCCAAATCCTAAAATAAAGAAGTCTTTTAATATGACCCAATTCAGCAACCTGTTTTAGTAGGAAATGTCAGCACCATGGGGTCAAGGTTTGGCTGGTTAAAAATCATCTTACATTCAAAATTACATGTTACAATTTTTGCAAGCAACATATAAAGGACCATTGCCGATTTTTTAAACATATTGATAGCGGCTCCCTAAAGGCCGCAAATTATATACAATATCCCAGGAAATTGAGCAAATTTGGTCAATTCGGTTTTTGATTAACCGATCAAAAGTGGTCAGCCCAGATCCATTACTGTTACACCTGGTATAGTCACGTGTTTCAAGTGCGTCTTCTGTGACCACTTGCGTTCGGATTTTGTGGAGACCCCAAAATCACATATTTTTCATCACATACATCACTTTCACTTTTGCCGCATGAATACTATTGAATGAACGAACCAGTGTTAGGTGGCTAACGCATGGATATAATGGTATAATATAATTTCCTTGGTCTGACACAGTCCCCATGTGCCATAAACAAACAGCAGTTGCCTTTTACAGTTCCTCCTGAACCAAAACAATGAGCTTATGCTGCGTTTGCGCCATGTCATAACGACATTACGACATGGCAACCCGTGACGTACCCGGAGCTGTTCACGTCCTCAGACTCTGATTTTTGCATTTCTATGTCACTATCAACGCCAAAATGAATCTGCTGCAGTCAGCTGGTACAAGTAAGAGCTTTGTAAGTTGTATAATGTTTACATTATAGTAAAGTTATGTGCTTTGAGACATGAAGCAATTTAATGCCGTCTTGTGACGCTTTGCAGACTCTGCTGTGTGCGTTTATGTGCTTTGAAAGAGGCGTGGCTTTGGAGGCGCTCTGAAGGGAGCGTGGGATATTATGCTTTTAAAGCTAGCTTGCTATTGCTAGCCTCTCTGAAATTGCCTACCATACCTTTAAAAATGTGAAACGGGGCCCTTGCTCCAGCCAAGATGAATGGGAGTGCTAATGGATAGCTTTCTCCAGATTATTACAGACCTCCTTGGTCAACATAGGAAAGCAAATTGCATTCATTAAACCATTACATGGAGTCCATAAGTGGGAAAGCATTAGCACCATGCTGAAAATGACATTCTAAAATCACACCCTACTTTAAAAACATTGAATTGAAATGATACTAAAGAGGAGAGTGTCATCTTGGAAATTATTCTGCTCAGTGTGTTTTAGCGTTCTGGACGGAGTGCATCATTTAAATAGATACTTTGTGATAAGTTGTCTGGTTATTAAATTTCTTTGCCTGCATAGTAATGGAAATTGATGTTGAATTAGTACTCTAATACATATATATTTTAAAAATCTTCTGTTAAATCCCATTTCAGCAGTAATCTTGCCATATATTGTTCTTGACATTCAGCTCAGTATACACTCTAACCTTTGCGGTGCAAAATGCTTGCAAAATGTTGACCTTGCTTTATTTATTTCTTTATACCTTATTTTGAACTTTTGTGTATGTTATGTTTTATTGTGTGTGCATGCACATATGTGAATGGTTTCTGTGGTTTCTGTTCAATACAGTACAATAGATTCTACATTAATTCACAAGTTTTTCCCTAGAAAGTGAAAATAAAAAATGGATCATAATTTATTGTTTTATGCGTTTGTGCTTAGATTTGCGTTCTGCATGCATGTGTTTGCTTGTGTAAAGACAAGTACAGATGAATCTGTTTGTCTGGTGGCAGTATGCGATCGGGCATGACTGTCGAATTAAGCGTCACGTCAGTGTGTACACCTGCATGTGTTACACTAAATTATTTTCTTTTTCTTTCTTTTTTCAAATTTAATTTGAGCGGATCTCTTTATTTTCTTGACCTCTGCATCTTTTGCCTTTTGTTTTGGTTTCTTAAATGGATTAATTGCTCCTTCCTGTCCTATTTTGTTTTGTTTCAGTCAAGGGACCAGGCAGAAAGTTAAGTCTACCCACAGATCTTAAGACTGATCTTGGTACGGTAGGCCGAAAGCGAGCAGTTCTTTTTCTTTATTCTTGCCTTCGATTCATCAACTTTCTCTGTTTCCATCCTGTTGGGAATGACATGATGAAGTCCCTCGTCTTTGCATTTTAAAGTTCATTTTTAATGCATTTTATTATCCTTTCACTTTCTTCTCATTTGAATTCATGAAGTGGCGCAAAATTTTCCTCACATTTCTGCGTGTGGCTTTTTTTTTATTTTTTATATGCTTCTCAATGTACATTTTGCAAGTGTTTACAAAGGTGGTTTGTTCAACATAATCATTCTTTTAAGTTGAGAAAGGTATCACTCTGAAATCTCGCTCTTTTGCGACTGATTCATCCTTTACGTCTAAACGGCCTTGCTCCATTGTAATTGGGTCATTCTATACCTCAGAACATGCTCTAACCCTATTGGACCATTCTCTAACTATATGAAAGCCTGCTCATTTGTGATTGGACCATCCTCTCTGAACGACATGCACTAATGTAATGAGCTCATTCTCTGCAAGCGAGCTTGTGTCATCGTGACTTGGACCATTCTTCAGCCTTTTATGGATATACTCCGAATTGTCTCACTCTGTCTCTTTCGCTGAGTATCTATCCTTTTATATCTTTCTCTTTTCCTTTTTCTTCCCTCTTGTCTGGCTTTTTGTTTCATGCTAGGCTGTGACTAACACACTTCTCTCTGAGGGCTGAACAATTTCCTCTCCAATTTCTTGTGCCAAACATGACCTAATGTGTAATAATGAAAGTGTTCCTTCAACAGGTCAAGCTTTGCAGCATTACAATGGAAAATAGACCGTCTGGGCCATGAATAATTGCAGTTGTTTCTAATCCTCGAAGGTTTAGATGTGCTTGAAAAATAGTTAAACTTAGAAAGTGCAGCAGAGTCTTGGGTCATTTTGTAATTTGAAAATATCTTGAAGATTTAGGTCATAAAAACAGAAAAAGGGCATAAAAAATCAATACTTATTAGAAAGCCAATTTATAAGTGTTGTGTGAGTGTAATGTATGTGTGTGAGGCTGAGATAGAGAGTTAGCGTGTGTGTGGATGTCTACAGGTATAGGTTGGAGTTGCCCTCTGTAGTTTTGTGCTGTAGAACTTTCTCCCCTTGAATGCACTGGGGCTTCCTGGATATTTTTTCTCGATTCAGATTTGTTCATTGTCCTGGGCTAGGCTCATTTAGTAACACTGACCCTGGTGCAGGCCAGGGAAAACAGACTTAAAGATGTCTGCGGACTGGGCTCCATGTTTTGGGCTTTCTCATCCTGTTTCTCACATGAGGTCTAAGATGATGTTCTCTGATCTTTAACAGAAAATCAGTCTTGCAGGAAAATCTGTGTGAAGATCAATTGATAGATACTACAATCTTGAGATGGATTTTAGTTAGTTTAATGAGTTGTATTTTTTTTCTGTCTATGGCGTAACAAAAATTGCTACAAAATAGCATAGAAATGTGTTCATAACTTTGGGGTTGGTATGATTTTTTTCTTGTGTCTCTTATGCTTACCAAAGCTGCATTTATTTTCTTATTAAAATTAAATCAAAACAACTGCTTTCTATATTTTAATACATTTTAAAATGTAATTTATTCTTGTGATGGCAAAGCTGAATTTTCAGCATCATTACTCCAGTCTTCAGTGTCACATGATCCTTCAGAAATCATTCTGATATGCTGATTTGCTGCTCAAGAAACATTTACAGTGTTAAAGTTATGCTGCTTAATGTTTTTGTGGAAACTGTGATATTTTTTTTCTTCAGATTTCTTCTTTGTGTAAGGTAAAAACACAGCATTTATTTGAAATTGAAATCTTGTGTAACATTATAAAAAAAAATCATAATTTTATCAAATTAATTTGTCCTTGCTGAATACAATTATTTATTTATTTTAAATCGTACTGACCCCAAAATGTTGAACGTTAGTGTATAACTTTACAAAAGAAAAGAAAAGAGAAAAAAAAAGAAAATAACAAATAACAAATGTAGTCTTTAAAATGATGATTTATGTTTCACAAACTTACTACAGATGGTGTTCTTAATAGTGCTTTGTTTCATCATGAGTCAGTGTCAAAGTTTTGGTTGCCAAGTCTGCAGCGCGATATGACTGAGTAGAAATCCCACTGATATGAAATGACAGCAGACAGTCTGGATTTGGATGGCTGCGTTGGCATGAAATTGATTGATAGCTATAAAATAGAGGGAGGGAGAATGAAAATATACAGCTAGAATGTCAAAATAGTCAGGAGTCTGTCAAAGGTTTGCAGGGTACTGCGGTACACATAAAAAAGGTACCTCCATCGGAGAGGTTCTGGCTACAGGATACAGTATCTCCTCAGGTAGATGCTATCAAGACTTTGATCCAGTGTGTTGGAGGTGCTGCTGAATAATGGGCTGTTTTAGATTCAGGGAGTTTGGATCTGGGTCTGTTTCTGCATTCTCAACCAGACCTCCCTCAACATCCTGCACAAACAGACAGCAGATGGAAGCTTCTGTTTTTCTTCACCTTCATTCTTTCAAGTGTCTGAGCTGAGAAGGGATGAGAAAGCCTCTCTGAATGCTTACCTTTTTGAGCAACCATTACCTGCAACTTTCCTTCTCCTTTTCCCTTTTATTTTTTTTCTTTTGACTTTTTTCTTCCTTTTCCTTTTACTCTTTTCCCTTCCTTTTCCTTTTCCCTTTCTATTTTCTTCTTTTCCTTTTCCCCCTTTCCCTTTCCTTTTCATTTCCCTTTTCCTTCTTTTACTTTTCCCTCTCTCCTTGTCCCATCTTTTTTCCCTTTCAATTTTTCCTTTTCCTTTTCAAATCAAAATGATTTTTGGCTGATTAAAGCTGCTATTGTGTGAACGCTTCCTCTTACTGCTTTCCTTTGCAGCTGCATTGTTTTCATCCCACTGCCCTCTTCACCACTCTCTCTCTCTCTCTCTCTCTCTCTCTCTCTCTCTCTCTCTCTCTCTCTCTCTCTCTCTCTCTCTCTCACAAACACTCTTCTCTCTCTAATCTCAGTTGGGTTTTTTGCTAATGCTATGCCCGTTGTTACAGATCATGTGAATGGACATTGCACTAGCCCCACCTCCCAGCCCTGTCCATCTGGGAGGGCCAAAGTCCCGGGGGGCCCCGAAGGGCCACGCCTTGCCCGCAGGGGGCCCGGCCGACCGCCCTTCCGCAAGGCCCAGTCCGCCGCATGCATGGAGGTCTCTTTGCCTGTGTCCTCCCTCACCGAAGGTGTGTGCTTGTTCTCCAGCTCCTTTATCCCTTTAATCCATTTACCCATTATTCCATATTCCTCCAATGCCCTGTCCCCCTTCTGCATGTTTAACACTCATCAAGGGATACAAGGAGGGTATGGGATTTTATTGCTGTGTTTTCTGACGCTTTGATTTAAATGCCTTTTCTTTTGGTTCATTGTTTTGTTTTCCACTCTGTTGGAGAGATTAGTGATTACTAAAGCCGTATCATGCCACATTGGAGGCATACCCCTTTTACACTGAGTGGGATCTGAAGACCTCTATCAGCACCGCCACGAGTCACATTTGCGAGCCTTAAAGGGATAGTACCCTCAACAATTAAAATTCTGTCATTTACTCACCCTCATGTCGTTCCAAACCCATTTGACTTTCTTCTGTGGAACATAAAAATGGGGTTGTTAGGCAGAATCGTTAAAACTGGCAGTCCATTCAGCCACCATTCACTTTCATTGCATCTTTGTTTAAAGGTGCACTATGTAACATTTTTTCAGTAAAATATCCAAAAACCACTAGGCCAGTGTTATATATTTTGTTCAGTTGAGTACTTACAACATCCCAAATGTTTCCAACTATTTGTAAATCGTGAGAAAATTGCTATTTTAACCAAGGAACCGGGACGTGTGAGGGAGTTGCCTGTCATGACACATTCTACATATCTGCGTTACCCTCGGGTTCTGGTTTTATTTTGCAGAAACGCTTTACTCTTACTGCAGTGTGCAACAAGTGTCATAGCAGCCGCCGAGCGAGCGCACAGAGTAACGTCATAACATAATTTTCAACACATTGCTCCAGCGGCCTTGCTCAGCTCCCACATTACTCGGTCCTGCTCTGCTTCATACTACAGTAACATTAATAATCGCATCCATGAACATGATTTCTGCCCGAGTCCTATCCCGATTCTTTTCCACCGGCTGCGAGGTGAAGACCACATGTCCCAAGATTCTGCGCTCAAACTTTGCGTCATCAAACTACTCCTTTGTTTTGAATAGGCGACCTCTAGCAGACGGAAAAGTTACATAGTGCACCTTTAATACAATGAAAGTGAATCACGACTGTAACTCTATCTAACATCTACTTTTGTGTTTCAGGGAAAGGACGAAGTCATATATGTTTGGAATGACAATTTATTTCAATTTATTTGTATCAAAACGGGACAAGACTGGGATCTGACACTAGCACCTTCTTGGTGGAAAAGGGGTAGCAGAATATGTTATGCTCCAATTACCATTTTGCATTTTTTTGGTGAAAAGTTTTTGTGATCTCATAATAGGTTTGTGTTATAAACTTCAATTAAATTTAAATCCCATTTATCCTGATTAAAGTCAATATTAGGATGAATTGGATGAATGTTGATGAAATAAGTGTATTATTTTATTAATCAGCCTTCAAAAAGTAATTTTAAAAGTAAAACAAAAAACGGAAGAAAGAAACGGCACAAACCTTTCAAAGTGTGACTCACAGAAACGACTCTGCTTTTCAAGCTTTGGGGATCTTTTGTCCCTTTTATGTTTGAGACTGTATTTGTGCTTCAAACATGGAGGCTAAGGCAGACACTGCTGTGAGCCTAATTATACTTTTTGTTTTTAATGCTTTTAATTACCACCTCTACACACAGTCATTTGACAGGTGGGTTGTGATGTGAATTAAAAAAATTAATGTAGGCAGTCTTTGTTCAAAGCTTAGGTTTGAGTTTACAAAACGATAATGGTTGTGGCCTTCTTTTTCTTCGACCATCTTGCTTAGTGTGAAATGAAATGTTGCGACTGTTTCCTCTGGATCACAAGAGGGGAATTTATCTGAATGAAATGCATAGACAATTCAACGAACACTACAATGTTGCTACATGACACATTTCTACAAAATACATAATCAGAGTACATGTCTAAATGTTTGTGCATATCAGTACCATGTTTAAATGTTGGAGTGTGTGAGTGTGTTACAAGAGCCCTGCTTTACCATATCATAAAAAAACAAATGTATATCTTTCTCAACTTCCTCTGTCTGTGTATCACCTGCTGCTATGCATATCCTTCAGGGTGGAACTCAGGATAAAAAAAATATATATATTATTAGGTCCATTTTTCCATATCACCTGCATATCCTTGAACGTGTGTGTGTGTGTGGTTCAGGTATTCCCTACCTTGTTTTTTGAAAATTTTAAAAATGCAGAAAGTTTTCTTCTTCTTCTTTCTTTCTTCTTACTTCTTCTTTTTCTTCCTCTTCTTTCTTCTTCTAGGATTAGGGGATAAATTATACAGTTTGTACTGTGTATAAAAATCATTATGTCTGTGGAAAGCCCCCATAAGACATGAAAACCCGACGTGTGTGTGTGTGTGTGAGAGAGAGAGAAAAAGATAAAGAGATATGACCCCTTTCAAGGAATAGTTCACCCAAAAGTGAAAACTCTGTTATTTATTCGCCCACATGTTGTTCCAACCCAGCAAGCAAGAGTAGTCATTTCACCGCCTTGGTTAACTATAGACCTGATATAGTCTGGCTATGAGTAACCCACTTCTAGCCAAAATAACCTTGAATTTGGTTACATGTTGTTTTTGCCAAAATAACTTGTGAGATGTATGATATCTCATCATGTAAGCAAAGTCAACAGTGATTACAATGTATTTGGTTTCATTTCTTTGACATGTTCATGTTCTAGATGACTAGTCTGTTCTTGGGCTATGGTTAGACGTCTATCAAATTTTCATTTACAGCTCAGATTTTGCTTTGCTTTAGCCTAGATGTCAGGGCTATGTTTGGATGGCTGTTAGACATCTTTTAAACACAAAATTGCTCGCTGGGAAACCTGTATGACTTTTTATTTTTAGGTGGACTATCCCTTTAGCTGTTATCATGGGCTTACACACAGCCAAACTTGACTTCCGTGTGTCTTTATCTCATGTCAGTTCTTTGTCCTTGTCAGTCATATATGTCCCTATAGCAGATGTCTTGTTCATATTAGCGTGATCTGTAGGCCTACAGCGGTAACGCATCACTTAGATCATATCCTCATTGGGCACCGACTTCCTGTCATTCACTAATCCAATTGCAGCGATAGACAGCGTCTCCTCCTGTGCTGTCATCTGTGTCCATAATCCTGTTTACATGAAGGACGCCAACCAGGACAACCAGCCCAAGTCAGAACGGTAGCGTACAAATAGTGTCACAGGGTTCATGAGGTTTTCATAGTGTCTGGATCTTTCCCAGAAAGACGTGCTGTGCACTTTTATTGCCTTTATAACCTAATAATCTGTATTTGATTTCATTTTTGAGAAAAAATTATGTGATTGCTCACAAGCTAGTCAAAACGCCTTCCCATGACCTTTTTTTTCTCTCTCTCTTTCATTTCCACCTGGACATTCTGACAGTTTTGCAAGTGCAATATTCAGCTCTGAAACCTTCAGCACAGACTCTGCTTGAATTTTTTTAATTGAATAATGTTGTGAAATTCAAATTAATCCACATCCGTCCAGTTATAGACACGGTTCATTTTTTTTTCCCCACTTGGAAAAGTGTTATTGTCCGTTAGAGGACTACCTACCGCTTCTTTGGTCTCAATGCGTGGCGTGCGTCCCTATCGCTACGGTAACAGGCATGCGGTGCCGCAGTGGGGTCGCTGGGATAATTAAAGGTCAATTAGCAGCAAGGAGAGCCAGGCCGGCGCTAATGAGACATGCTACAGGAAGAGAGAGCTGCGGGAAGGGATACGTAGTCTCATAAACAGACATTAAGGTTGGAAAGACACACACACACTTGATGTAAGCAAAATGTTAGAATAAAATATGGACAGTTACAGAAATTTATCACAAATTTATCACAATAAATAAGTGGTTGAAAGTTTTGAGTTATCCCAGTGACTCCTTGACTCAGATCCCACACTGGACTTCTATCCCTCACAGAAATTAAATATGGTGCAACATTTATGCATACATAAACAAACAGAGAGGAACAGAAAAAGACAATCACAGAGGTATCAATCTGAAAAAAAAGAAAATCCACAGAAACTTTTGCCTGTCCCACAGAAAGAGGGCATGGTGTTTCTAATAGGTGTGTCATTTGGCTCCCCTGCGGTGATTGACAGTCAGTGACCTCTGAAAAAGAGTCCCAGAGAGAGAGAACAAGCAAGCAGATCTTTTCTCTCACCCGTCTCTATCATGAAATATTCACACTAACAGGCTAACAGGATGGATACAACTAATTATGTTCACAGTCCCCGCAGATACAGGTGCTGTCAGTAGAAAAGGTCAATTTGCATGTCTTCCCACAAAACGTATATGTGATTTGGTTTGTGACCATTTTGCACTGTGTGAGTGTGTGCGATTGGATTTGTGGCTTTGTGTTCCATTTGCGTTCTGTTATATTGTTTGGGAAATGAATGCTGTGTGACATCAGTGTCCAGTCTTGGTCTGTGTTAAGAGGATGGTTCACACTGTCAATAATTACCCTCATGTCGTTCCAAACCATAAAAGAAGATATTCTAAAGAATGTTCACAGTGCTTTTTATGAAAGCGTACAGTGACCAGAAATGTCCAATATGTCAACAAATCTCCCTAAGTATTAATACACCTCATACTATTTGCTATCCGCTTGATAAATCATGATGTAAGGAATACTGTTTTTGGGTTCAAGCCTCTACTCATTTCAAATGAGAATACTATTCAGCAGCCATTTATGAGCACTATTTATTCATATGACACATTTAAGCAGAGGTTTTAAAAAGTCACAGAGAACACTACTGGCTCCGTGCTCACGGCGTCCTGGAAACCAATATTTTAACGATTCATAAAATCACTGTCTGGCCATCTTAAATTTCAGGATGGAGACAAAGGTTAGGAGAAAGTCCCTTTAAGACAAGTCATTTTACTCGGCAGCCTTCTTTGAAACACCTCTTGGATGGCTATTTCAGTCATGCAAGTGCAGCTTCTATCTCTTTGAATGGGGAAATGTCTAATTCTCCAAAGCTGTTCACCAATTTTACGATTAAATTACATATTTAAAATCACCAATGAAATCTGATAACAACTGTCACATAAATTTTGTTTTTAAACACTCAAATCATGACAAAAAAAAAATTTCAGGCTAGATCAGCCAATGTGACGTTGCTATGGCAACCGGAGCATCTAACGGCAACTGCAGTGACACAGTGACTTTACCAATTGGTGATTGGCTCTTTTATTTTGAATGCAGGACTTATTCCACTTTCTCCCATTCATAGTAATATAAGTGCACCGTATTTGTATATCTAAAGTCTATGGTTAGGATCATGATTTTTAAGTAGTATTACAGCAAATTAGCAAATCAGCAAATTAGTAGTATTACAGCAAATTAGCACTGTTTGTTGTTTGCTTTTAGCATCTGATAGACCGTTTGGACCCGAAAACAGTAACGTGACATCAGATTTAACAAGTGGCCAGTAATGGGTCGTTCAATAACTGTTCTTTCAATTATTAACGACTCTTTTATATGACTTGGGAGTATCGAGTTGTCTCAGAAAGTGATTCATTGACACGTTTATGACTTAGGAGATGAAATAATCATTTATGTCTCCTGTATAGGAAATAGAAATGATTAGTTGAGCCGTTCATTCGTGTGTCACATGACAGCCGCATAGGCTACATACAGGAAACAGAAATGATCATAAGGGTGACTATGATATTTTACTGTGTTAGGTCCTGTTTTAAGGCAACAAGCTAAAGTCAAAAAAGCTTCCAGACTATTTGGCTGTCACATGACAAAAGAATAAATGACTCAGACAAGAAGACACTGTTGAGTGGTAAATTATTCATTAATGGTTTCTCATAATTTGTCTTTGGCTGGTATTATCATGATTTCTTAATTCGTAATATAGTCAAAGTTGAAGTACGGTAGACATGTTGGGGAAATTTGGCCATTGTAAATGTAACATTTTGATTCTTTTGAATAACTCTGCTCAAATGAATAAATGACTTGAATAGAGATTAGTTCATTTTGCTAAACAAGATTCAAAGACCATCATCACTAATACACTATGGCCTGGTTTCACAGACGGGGTTTAGATTAAGCCAGGATTAGGCCTTTGTTCAATTAGGGCATTAAAGTAGCTTTTATAAACATGCCCTAGAAAAAACAATTACCGGTGTGCATCTTGAGACAAAACAAAGTTGCTTTCAGTTACAACAGCTCAAACATGCAGTTTGGTTTGGGACTAGCTTAAGCCTCGTCTGTGAAAACGGGGAAATATTAGTATTTTGAGGTTTCTAATGACATGAGGGTAAGTAAATGACAGATTTTTCATTTGAGTAAACTGTTCCTTTAATGATTGTGATCACAAACAGCTATAACCATCCTAACCTTGACACAACCCTCACAGCCAAAGACCAAAGGATTTCTCTGCTGATGCTTTTTCAGGTTGTTTTCTATTGAATCTACTGTAGTGTTGTGGGCAGGTATTCGGGGGAAAAAAAAGATAGACTTTATTTATTTCGTTCGTTCTTTCTTTCTTTCTTGCATATTGGTTTATCGGTTTTCTCTTCCTCTTTCTCTCCTTCTCTGTCACTCTCTGTACACTGTAATGTTCTGGTCGTGTCTTTGTTTTTTTGGTATACGTCTTGACATTTGTATGTCTATACGTGTAATTTTGTATGTCGTGGTCGTGTATCGTTGTATTTATGTGTGTGTGATTGTGGCCGTTGGGGTGTTGTGCGTATGTGCGTTCGATGGATAGGTTATTCGTCCCGACGAGCCATGCTGCAGCAGTTACACGGAGTCAGTATGTACTCTCACGATGAGCATCACATCACCACCTACAACTGGAGCGAGAGAGGTAAGGAGGGGCTTTATGAGTGTCACAAGGACCTCTTACCCTGTAGCGTCCCGTCTTACTCCGTTCTGTCCTGTGGCACATAGTCGCTTGGTCAGAACCCCTCTTTCGTCACATTCAATGATGTTCACCTTGCTCTTCATCTTCAGGTTTGGATTTGCACCGTAGCTGCTAGCAGCTGAACATTTTAATGATGTCTGCTTTGTGTTTTACACTGCAGTGTCGTCGGCTTGTAGTCATCTGTTCATTCCACGCACTGTGACATCTCCAAGACACAGATTAAATCCAGTCCTGGACTACGTGTGACAAACAGTTAACCGTGCAGTTCAGTCCAAGGCAAGGTTTAACCTGTATCAGGGAAATCGTCTGTATGTCAATGTCTAAGGGGCTCTTAAGATTCTGCAGATGTGTCAGTATTATCAATTATTAATGTTGTCATCAATGTAGAGGTGAATGTTGTGAGGTCATTCTTAAATTACTTTCTATGATGGATAATTTAGTGTACGCAGAACATAGTAAGGTGTGTTATCATGACCATGATGCTTCATAGACGTGTCAGACAAAAGGGAGAAAGAGGTCTTTCACTGAAATATAGGAGGGACATTCTTAAGAAACAGTGCTGTTTGTGCCAGAAAATAATTCTATCTATCTATCTATCTATCTATCTATCTATCTATCTATCTATCTATCTATCTATCTATCTATCTAATGTATAAATTTAGTTTTTCTTATAACAAGAGTTGAACTGTTTAGGCTAGTATACTTGTATATGTAACATAACAATAAGGAACATTCTGTATAAAGAAAACATTAATTTATTTATTTCCATTACACGTTTAAGAAATTAATCTTTCTTATATTTGTAAGTCAACACACATGTAGCACATAAAAAACACCATTTCTTAAGAATGTCCCAGGAGCAGAAGTTCGGAAATCGGGTAATATTGTGTTTTTAGAGGCTATTGTGATATATGATAAATGTTATGTTAAATGTTGTAATTTATACCTTATACCACAGTCTTTTGCCATTTATTATATAGCTTACAAACATGTTCATAAATGACTTTCCTTCCATCACTACACACAAAAACCCATCATCTGACATTGACAAATATCTGTCAGCATTTTCTTCCTATGCGTTTATGTTATGCAAACACAATACAGTTTTTTTTTTCCTGCAGGATAAACGAGATTCTCAATTTAAAACACCACACAAATTGTAATATAAGATTTTCTGTTTTATTGTAATGCATGACAATACATCAAATCAAGATAGTGAATGTCACATAAGATGATAACAACAATAATATGTGATATTACCACAACCAATCGTATATTGCCCTAATATACATTGTATTGCAATAAAAATCTTTTCAGTTTAAGATAATGAGAGTTTAAATACTTGAGTGAAGTGTAAATCAGGCAAGTCCAGAAACATTTTGTATGTGTGGCCTGGCAATATGAATATGCAGTGGATAAGAATTTGTAAGTAATTCAAGGTCAAAAGGATGGTAAAGACGCTGAATGGGTTTGAAATTGTGAGTGTGTTCTGTGTGTTATCTGTGTATGTAAATAAAATCTGTGACATGTCCGATCATGTAAACAGGAACATTTTAGAATGTGTTCACTCGATAGATATGTATGTGCCACACTGTCCTGTATGTACATTATTTATTGTTTTACTTTCTCAATAACAAATCTTAAAAACAAGAAAATTATGTGTTTGCAACTGTATATCTGTTTCACTTTATAACTCGATATATGGTTGATGTGGATTAAATGTAATTGTGTACGCACATATGGAGTGACTCCACTTTCACTCATTCCTCTTTTTAACAGCATAAGGATTCTCTCTATCTTTCCCCTTTTTCTTTTATTCTCACTCTCTGTTATTCTTTATCATTTACCACTCATCCATCTGTCTTCTATCTTTCCTGACATTTCTCTTCTCCCCCACCCTCTCTGTCTCTCCCCCCCTTTTCCATTCTTTCTCAGAGAGTCGAGAAAACTCATTCAGCCGTTCCCGAAGCTCTAGCGTTTCCAGCATAGACAGGGAAACTAAAGAGGCCGTAACCACCTTGCAGTTTATGGAGTCGTACGGGCGTAAATCAGATACCCTGCCCACGCCATGCCTGTGGGTGGGCACAAGTCTGGGCCTGGTGCTTATCATCCCAGTGTCCATCCCTACGGACGAGCAGGAACGTCAGGAAGACCCCGTTACTGTGGCCCCCACTGGTATCTTTTCATTTCTTCCTTCTCTGGTTCTTAAATGCCCCTGAATGCAACATTCACATACAGAGTTCAACTGCTGGGATCCGAAAGTAAAGACTCCATTCATTTTCTCCTTAAGGAAATTGATTTTTGACAATAAATTATAAACATTAAAAGACAAACATGTTTTGAGCTCCGAGGTTGTTAATCACTGGTATATGTTTTTGTTAAAGCCATCCCTATGGAAAAAATACTTTCGGAACCAACACCAGTAAAAAGTGGCCAGGCACTAATGCACTATATTGTCATGTTTTTGTTCTCTTCCATCTCAGCCACAGTGTTAATGCTGAAAGGCTCCATTCTGCGGTTTGGTTTCCTGGACTGTGGGGGCGCTCTTATCCACAATCCCTACGAGGTGTGGCGGGACCAACAAGCCCCAGATGACCCAGATCGACCCCGCAAGCGGAAGCTGGTCAACTTCTCGCCCTCATCTTCTCAAGAGGCCAGTGGAGACGGTCACTTAGCCGTGGTGTGTTCGGAGAGGCAGGCAAAGGTCTTCCTCATGCCCTCCCAGGCCTGTTTATATGTACATAACATCACAGAGTCATCCTTCGTGCTGCGGGCCGACGTGGTGTCGGTTTGTAACAGCGTTTGTCTGGCCTGCTTCTGCGCCAACGGACACATCATGACTTTGAGGTTTGCTTTAACTTTTTTTGCCACAATTTTGAAAATTGTGGTGTAGCTGGTAGAGCTCAGGGCTGGTAACCAGAAGGTTGCTGGTTGTAGTCCCTCAAGCAAAATGCTAATATCCAATATAAAATGGTGATTATACAGTAATTTTCTGATTATTCAGACACCAGATATAATTTTTTACTAGTGGGTGCAGGACACTATAGTTCATTTATGAAAGTGAGGATAGCAAAATAAACTGTGACATATTATACCCAAAAATTCTTCATACATATTAGTAAAGTTTATAAAAATGTGGGACCAAAATTATTCAGACACTTTGACCTGACCATGTTTTGCTTAAGGTTTTTTTTCTTTAATCACTAATGCGGCCTTTTACACCACAGACTGAACAAAGTTAAGCATTGCTTGGTCATTGGTTGACCTAAATTGGTATTATCTAATTGTGTACTTAATTTAACAGCTGACAGCTGATTGGTTGATTATAATCCATTATATACCTTTTTATCAAAGTTATCTGACATTATCAAGATGAATTTGTTCTGACACAGTTTAACTGAGTTCTTGTCATATTTTATTACCATTTCATAAACTATAGCGAATAAACTGTGATAATGTGAGAAAATGTTGAAGGTGTCTGAATACATTTTGGTTTGACTGTATATTGACACTAAAACAGAAATGATTAAAAATGTCTGTCCATGGTAATTAGGAAATTATTCAAATTGAATTGATATTAAGCTCTTTTGCTTAGGGGGAAATTAAAAAATATATAATTAATTTTAAAAAATATAGAAAACTAAAATAAAATAATACAGAAAATAAAAAATACATTATTATTATATTTTAAAAGTACAGAAAAAGTATTATTATTATTATAATTTTTTCACCCCTTAAAACCTGTAACAGGGTCTGTTTACATCTAAAAATCTAACCACAGAGATTACAGTGATAGTGAGAAACTGTACAAGAAACTGTTCTTGTATTTCTGTACAGAATAATTAATATAAGTGCATTTGCTAGAAATATGAGTTTTTAAACCCTACAGAACACCTTAGACTTTCTATTGTACGTGCATTACTGTAAACAGAACGTTTTCTTGTTTTTACAAACTGAGAGTTGAGTAGAAAAGTCTGTGCTAATCCACAGAATTTGACAGGTTCTGTCAATAGAGCTTAATTTATATTTAGCCTGCAACATTCCTTTAATGCCAGCTCAAAACCTTTTGGTATTGATTTTCAGTTTAATCCAGTTTACAGAAACCAGCTCAGTCCTTCAATAAACTCTAAACCTCAAGTTGGAACAGCTGCGCTTTGCTTTTGTTGGCTTCATATTAAATCCTGCCTTCAGTGCAGTATGATATTTTAGGCATGAATTTCTTCATTCCTCACTATAAATTAGAGTGTTTTCACGTTCATTTCTGATACAAAGGATATTGGAATGTTGTTTTGCAGCCTTCCCAGTTTACGGCCTCTGCTAGATGTCAACTACCTGCCGCTAACGGACATGCGCATTGCCAGAACATTCTGCTTCACCAACGGAGGGCAGGCGCTGTATCTGTGCTCCCCCACAGAGATACAGAGAATCACTTACAGCCAGGAGATGTGTGACAACCTACAGGTGTGTGTGTGTGTGTGTGTGTGTGCATGCTGATGGTGGTTATTGAAGTGAAATGTCATGCTTGTCATGGATGCTTTGAGCTCTGCTGAGCTGAGCCCTACTGCATCTCGGCTGTAATTTCTGCCACACAGGTTGTCATTCTGTCCTTTCTCTCCCTCTGTCGTTCCCTCTCTATCTGGTTAGGATGGAAATAGCATACGCCATACTATTCATTCTATTTTTGCAGTATGCAGTATGTACCATGTGCACAGTATGCTAATTTTCTGCATAGAATGTCTGACCTGCAATATACACTACTGTTAAAAAGTTTTTTATGTTTTTGAAAGAAGTTGTTTATGCTGGCCATACAGTAAAATCTGTATCATTCAAATTATTATTAACTGTTTACTGTTTTAATATATTTTAAAATGTATTTTATTTTTGTGATGGCAAAGCTGAATTTTCAGCGTCACATGATCCTTCAGAAATCATTCTATATGTTTCTATATGTTGTGCTGCTTAATAGTTTAGTTGAAAAAGAAAACTTACTGACCTACATTTTTTTAACATTAGTGTATTTATCCCACAATGCAATGCAATTGACCATTTATTTCCATTTTGACAATTAAACTGAGAACGATTTAAACCATATTTTTATTTAAAATTAAGAATTTTATGTTTTAATTGTTTATTATTACTTAGAGCATGTTTCACTAACTATTTATTTTTAAGTTTATGTAGTAGTAAGTATATTTCTTGTATACTGCTCAGTATGCTCTAAGCATACTAGTATTCCATTTCAAATGTGGCCTGTTTCTTTATAAGTGTCTCTGTCAAATGTCTTGTCAAAACTTTCCATTTTACATACTGAAATGTGTAACCGTACTGACATCTGCTGGTGATTTTTTAACTGACTGTGCTGCCATCGCTTTTGATGCAGTATTTGATATGACTTTTCTCCATTTAACACTTTGATTCACTATTTTTCATTAATTGCAGGAGATGTTAGGGGAGCTCTTTACACCCATCGAGACCCCTGAGGCTCAGAACCGTGGCTTTCTCAAGGGCTTTTTTGGCGGCAACGCCCAAACCTTCGACCGAGAGGAGCTGTGTGAGTGGAGTTATTTATCACTCCTCTGTCTGTGTGTGTGTGTGTGCGTGTGTGCAAGCATATTCTCACAGATCCAGACCCACGGATCCAAAGATCAAAAATGTGAAGTCTGGTTGTCATTTGAGCTCAGAGCTGCCCACAGACAGGAAGAGACCATGAGATTGACATATAATGTGAATCTAAAAAATCTTTTAATTAGTTTTAATCTGTAAATCTTTATCTCTATTACTCTATTCCCACTACCCCCTGTTTTAGTGTTGTTTTACTATTATTTATATACTAATATAGTATTTATTAATATTTTTAATTTTACATTTACATTTACATTTTTAGTAATTTTGCTTAATTTTTATTAAAATATTTGTATAATTTGTATCAGTTCATTTTTATTTTATTTAATTTTAGTACGTAGTAATGGCAAAATGCGCATAAAAATTCTAAAAATGCGTATAAAAAAATGTATGCGCTCGTTTGAGTCGGATACATTTTTTATCCGATAAGAAAACATGTGGATGAACCAGGATGGAAACACATTTACCGAATAAATTTCTCGATGCGCATAAAAAAAATCATGTGACTTTGCAATGGGACGGCATAACTGGACTAACTAGTGGACGGTTAAATTTTTGAGCAATGTTGCCGAGCGATGTTGCTTGGACACTTTCCCATTAAGAATGGGCAACAAATTTCTATCTGGATACTTTAGATTGGTCGTGGGCACTGTGTCTCACCTGGTTGCCGGTTGATGGCAACATTGCTTGAAAAGTTGCCCCGTCACCTTGAGACACAGTGGCTTCTCCTGCTGCAGCAACTTCCATTTTTCTTAGTGATATTTATCGGCGGTTTATCAGGAAGTGGCGATTTTGTTCTCCTCGACTCACTGGATGGAAATGGTGCTGTATTCGCAAATGTTTTATGCGCTATTCCAATTATGATCATAAGTTAAATGCTAATAAAAACCTTTATTTTAAAGAGTGTAGTTTTAGTAACTGCCTTTTTTCTCTCTTGTACTGTAGTTGGCGAGGCAGCGGCGGGTAAGGGGTCCCGCAGCCTGGCACAGCACATCCCAGGACAGGGTGGAATGGAGGGCATGAAGGCGGCAGCAGGCGGGGTGGTGGGGGAACTGGCCCGAGCGCGCATTGCCCTGGACGAGAGAGGACAGAGGCTCGGGGAACTGGAGGAGAGGACCGCTCTGATGATGACCAGCGCCGAAACCTTCTCTAAACACGCTCACGAGGTATATAGGAAAGCAAGAGAATTAGAAAACAGAAATATAAATATAAATACAAATAAATCTTAAGATGCTTATTCAAACTCTTTGTTTTCACTTTTGCCCTCCACAGCTGATGCTGAAATGCAAAGACAAGAAGTGGTATCAGTTTTAGAGGGTCTTTGAGGAAGGCACACTCTCATGTACTACTCTGGTACTTGGACTTTCACTCTTTAAAAGAGAGAGAGCGAGTGAGAAGGGTGGACCGAGGGAGACTTAAGGGCTGTTCAGCTTCTCTTCTGTCTGTGTACAGGATTGTCTTACTCTGTTAAAAAGGCAAAGGCCAGATTACGAAACGATGGACTTGTACAATTAAGGTTAATGAGTAAGTGGGGTTCCATACCCGCATTGTAAATCAGACGTCATCTTCATTTATGTACAGGGGTTGATCAGGATCTCCTCACTCACAAGAAGCAAATTGCCTCACGCTGTGTAGATACTCGGAAAGTTACGAAATCAACAAGAGTGCATGAAACAAAATGGATGACCTATAAAAATGTAAAACTGCCATAGTAAAAAGCAGCATGTTACTTTAAAACAAAAGGGAAATGAAAGATTAACAAACTTTTATTTAATAACCTAAGCCAATAATATAAACTATGACAAAAAACTTTATATTTTTTGAAATAGCAAACAAATATATATAAACAAAAAATGTATACCTGCATTGCTATAAGGCCAAAATATTTAGTTTTTTTGATGACGCCATACTGTTTCTTTCAGCGATGTATATTTTCAGATTCTTTACCACGCTGTCTCGTCATATACGACACCAATTTAACCACTCTCGTACTACAAATCAGGCCGACGATGACTCTGTTGGCCACACCCATGACGTTCAGTCACAAACACAAACTTTTTCAGTTTTCTTTGCTGCTAGCTCACAAAAAGCACCACAACCAACTTTTTAATCCGTCTCCTAAAGGTACTTCACCCTCTCCTAGAGACGTATGACGTGACATGGTTTTAGAAGTGTGAGTAGTAAAAATGTATTTGGCGCCACGTGACGAGTGCGAGTCTGTGAGGTCCTTTTCGAGCGTGTTTCTCATATGTAATCAACGTGCCATATTCTAGATGGGTGAAGTATCTTTAACTGTAAACTAGCGATGAATTAATTTGTCTGTGGTTGATATTCTGGGCTCTTACATGTAGATAAAGCAAGCCAGCCAAACTCAGACAGAAGCGTTGGCTCTTCATGTGTGTCTGTGAAAGTATAAGTACAGTTTAATTTGTTTTCTAATTCGTCATGATGTTTGGTTTACTTTAAAAGATCAATTTCAGCTGGCCTGTTATTTCGTTTCTAGTCTTTTTGGTTGCCTGGGTGCACATGTAACAAAGATTGTGCGTTGTTTTTTACCTCGCTGAGGAAAACGAGTGAATGACCTCCATTTTATCTGCCAAAGTTTGAATGCATCGTGGAGAGATTTCCTTCACATTCCAGTACAAGGGACAACTTTTGTTCATTTTCTTTTTTTTCCCTTCAATATAACGTCAAAACGATGTTTTCTACCTTACTACTGTAGTGTCAGACGATTGTTTGCTTGTGTCTTCTGGTTGTCACTCGACTATTGAAATGGTGTTTAGACTGATCAGTGGGCGCTACTATGTTTTTTGAATATGTGTCTGGAAAGATCAAACCGAGCGAGTCGTGAATTATAGTGTTACATGTGAGCTAAATCTTCCAGAATCGTATTTGAGACTCATGTTGTGTTTCTATGATTGTCCTTTGATGACCTCTGACCTCCTAGTGCTTTACTGTAACAATCTCAGCATATCTTCCGTAGTCCATGCCTCTGCCCATTTGGCTTTGTATATAAAAGCTGCTACTCAGTAACGTAAATGTTGTGCATTGCAATACAAACTCAAGGCTCATGAGAATACACATCGTCAACCCTAAGTCAAACTTAGGCTCTTACGCAATATTACCTTTTTCTTTATGCCTTTATGTTAAAATAATAGCTCATGATTGAAGAAGGAAGACATTGCATGTGTGGAGATTTGGACTCGAAAAGACACTCAAGACTCTAAGATGCCAAAACCATGTAAAGATGGTCTCTGCTGAAGAAACCTGTTGGTCTTATCTCATGTTCACCATTATATTTGTTTCAACTGATTCTCCAATGATTCCTCTTCAGTGTCAAAATAAGTAAAAACTGACTCTCACAGACAGGGTGTTTTGTTTGTATGTTCTCAGTTTTTATATGAAAATGTATAGTTCAACCTGGAAGAGAGCGACATGGTCATTGAACTAAATTCTGTGATTTGGATATTCCTCTGTGAATGTCGTACCTGTTTAAAGATGGTACCGTGTCTGATATTCTGACTGAAGTTCTGTAGGTCTAACTGTAGTTTCCTCCACCCCAACACCTGGTCCTCTGATACCTTCAGAGAAGGCAGCAACGTCGGTCATGTTTAAATGGATAATGCCACCTTTCGTTCTTATCGATATTCTAGTAGTGTTATAGAGGTTATTGAAAATAAAATGGAAAAATATGTTGATGCAAATCAAAATGAAATAAACAATTATTGATGTACACAACATCACAAGACTGGTTTGTTTCTGTAATAGTGTTATATTGTTATCCATCCATCCATCTTAATAATAAAACCATGGTAGTTCCCATTAAAATATCATTGCAGACGTGACAAGTCATTGTTGATGGAGTCTCTTCAATATATATCTTTTTTTAATGACAGTGATGGCTAATGCTCATTTACCACAGATTTGCAGTAGTAACAATACCGTGGCTATTTTTGTACGTGCTATAAGTTTGGTGACGGATCCGCTCTCCTACAAAACTGAATAGCAGCAGAAGCAGCGCCGACAATCGCAAGCGTCTTTCCTCTTCCTATTACACAGCCAATCAGCTTCCAGTAAGTTGCGTCATCGGCGCACACAAGGTGCGAACGACCAATCACATGAGCGCACTGGGTCTTTTGCAGCGATTTTCTCACGAGGGTATCTTTGGGTTAGTTGGCACATCAAACCGCTGGTATTCCGGTGAATGTGAGTATGTGGTGAAATGTATCAAATGGTGTTTTTAAGCAGTGTTTTATTATGAGCTTAAGAGCGTTGTCATTCTGATGAGGTGATGAGAAACAAAAGTATCCACTTCTGAAAGTGCTCTCACGCGCCATGAACATGTTGAGAAAACTTTTGCTGCTCTTGATGCTTTGCATCGTTTTCATGACGCGGATATCAAAGGCAGCGGCGGCGCCCAGCGCGAGCAAAACTTTGATCTGGGGTCCTGGACTGGAGACAAACATTTTCCTTCCTGCTCGATTCTTCTTCATACAGACAGTGGACACCACCGGAAGAAAGTGAGTGAGTCCTGCTGAAAGACCATAATGGGACGGTATGGCTTAGTGCTTAAACATCTGGCTGTAAAGTTCAAAACCCGTCGACACTTACTTCACGTCAATTTTTTATGCAAGGAAAGACACGACATGTGAATAGGAGGAATAAGTGTCACCATACCTACCAAGCTGATTAATGACAGTACATTAAGACAAATGTATTACAAGTTTTCTGAAATGTTATGTTTAAATGTCCAAATGAGACATTGTCTAATTAAATTTGCATGAATTTTGCATACATTTCCTGAACATCGGATAAAGCCAGGTTCAAGATTTCATTTAGTTGACATTGGATTTTTGATATCACTTTTTATCACACCACAAATCAGAAAACTCTGTCAACAGTAAATAAAATGTTATATAAATCAGAAAATAACGATAAAGAATAAACACCATCAGGGTTGGATGTGTTATTTTCACTAGTCTATAAAAAAAGCTCATAATTGTTCATTTCCAACTAGAACCAAAAATTATATCATATGGGCTAGTAGTAGAACTAGTCCCAGACTTTAGTCCCAGACTAAAATGCATGTTGGAGGTGTTTTAACTGAAAGTAACTTGTTTTGTCTCAAGATGCACACCAGTAATGTTTTTTTCTAAGACATGTTTATAAAAGCTACCTAACTGAATTTAGGTCGAATCCTGGCTTAATCTAAGCCCTGTCTGTGAAACCGGGCCTTAGAGTTGCACCAAGATCATCTTATTCTGTAGTTCTTAAGTAAACCATCTTGGTACTTGAAGAAGCCAGAGACGAATACACAGGTCTGACAAACCTATAATGCAACATCAACAACTTTTTACGTCTTCAAAGTACTATATACACAGCATAAAAATAGGCTTTTCTGCTGATCCTCTCCAAAGAACCATTGTAGAGCCTTTATTTAATCCAGGGCAATCGACCTTATTCACAGCAGCACCATCTTTGATTTTTAACGGGCTGTGAGGAGGAATAGACAGAATAGACACCTCTTCAGTGGGTTGAACTGTATTTAAGTGTTTTTGGATCGTTCTGCTAACAAAACACTGCAAAAATATCTTTCAGAGAAATTTTAGTAGACGAAAAACCCCAGACAATATGAGCTGTGGAAAATGATAAGTGATTTAGGAGCTTTATACAGCTTTTTACAACAGATGCCATTGAAAGCATGGTAAGTCTGTCCCTCACAGTCTCGCTTTCCTGTTATGCCGCTGCTCAGTATAAGATCTATTGTGCATTGTAATTGCTTGAATAAATCTGCTAAAGAACAAATTAGTAGTGATTGATTAGTCTCTGTTAGTCTTTTATGAGTGTATTTTTGTCTCTTGACTGCATTGTAGTGTGTTGCCTGGTGAATTCCCAGGACAGGTCTTTTTTTTTACTTTTGCCCATCTTGTTTAAGAATCACACTTCATGTGTTTATTTTAAGGCAACAGTTTACTTCTATCATGTCTAAAATAATAATGTTTTTAAAATTTAGAATTTTCTTATCTTTAGTTTCACGACTTCTCCTGGAGAGAAAACATTCGAAGTGAAGATTACATCTCCAACTGACCCGTATGCCAGAATCTGGGTCCAGATTTTAGACCGGAATGACGGATCATTTTTGGTTCGGTACCGCATGTACGCCAGTTACACAGATCTGCACATTCAGATTCTGTTGAAAGACAAGCTGGTGGGGAAATCACCATATGTGCTCAGAGGTGAGAAGAATCAAGTCTACTTTCATAATACAGTGATAAACAATGTCTGGAAGTTGACGCTAACTTGTTTCTCACTGCACAGGTGCAGTGTATCACGAATCTTGTGACTGCCCAGAGCCCAGTGGTGCATTATGGGAGAAGAACATGCACTGTCCGGCCTCATTCTCTCAGATAGAGAGTGATTTATCTGTGTTTTCCAGTGTGGATCCAGATCGTAATGCCCACGAGATCCTTCAGCGCTTCGGGAAGAGACATAGCCTGTGCCACTACACCATCAAAAACAACCAGGTACACACACATATACACATTCAATAGGCACATCACAATCGTTTGGCTCCTGTAGCTTAAAGAATCTAGTAGATGCCAAAGATTGTAATATGTCTCATAATGTCATGCCCTTTTGTATTCTTTGTTACTGTAGGTTTATATAAAAACACACGGAGAACATGTCGGATTCAGGATCTTCATGGATGCCTTCCTTCTGTCTCTCACGCGTAAAGTGAGTATTAGCTCAGTATACTGCTACTACAAATGTTTTATGTACATAGATTATGTGAAGTAATAATAATGTTATTTATAAACACATAACGTATGTTCTCAGTCATTTACCTTCAGAACCATTAGATGGCACTGTAACATAGAGCCGTGGGAGGCGTGCACATCAAAAAATGAGAATTTAACTTGAATGTTTACAGTGCTAATTTCAGTCCATACTAAAAGTCTTATTCTTATACAAAGTATTCAGAACGTATATTTCTTACACTACCATTCAAACGTATGTTTTTTTTTTAAGTTAATACTTTTATTCAGCAAGGACTCATTCATCTGATCAAAAGTGATAAGACAGTTATAATGTTCATTTCATAGATTTATATTTAAAATAAATGCTGTTGTTTTCAACTTTTTCAGCAAAATATAAAAACAGTATTTTATTAAAATAGAAAATTTAGTTAACATTTAGTTATTTAAAATGTTATAATTCTATAAAATAATAATTAAATTGTAAAATGTAAAACAAAAAATTCTTATGGAAACAAAACTTTTGAACATGTTGTATGTTAAATGACTGATTAGTGTAAATTCATAAGTGAAAAATAAAAAGTCCATTTAATGTTGTTGTGTGTGACCAGGTCAAGCTTCCAGACATTGAGTTTTTTGTGAATTTGGGGGACTGGCCCCTGGAGAAAAGACAGGCCAATGAGAAGCCTAGCCCAATCTTTTCATGGTGTGGCTCCAATGACACACAAGACATCGTCATGCCAACCTATGACCTCACCGAGTCTGTATTGGAGACTATGGGCAGGTAAAAAAAACTCTCAGAGATGTAGTAAACATGTAAAACTTTTTATGGAACAACATAAAACTTTTTATGGATTTATGGCATTTAAAAATCTGATTTAAAATAATAAATAAACAAAGTTTAGTTGTAAAACTTGATTTCAACAAAATTCCAAACAAAGAGTTTTAGGAAAATTTTGAACAGAAAAAATGAGAAAAATGCAGTAAGGTTAGGGTGACCAAACGTCCTGTTTTCCCAGGACATAGACATTTTGGTTATAGATAGTATTTTGTAATATAACAATTTTCTATCCATACAGAGGGGGCATACTTTAAATGTATTGAAATTAATAAGGCATCTTTGAGTAAACTTCGAGTATCATTTGAGTATCTCATTGCCGGGCCAACTGTCCTGGTTTTCGGTAATCAAAATATGGTCACCCTAAGTAAGGTAGTATTTTGACTATTGGTCTCAGCTGGATTATGAATGAGATTAGATTAGAAATTACAAAATTAGTCTGTCTGTTTGTCTGTTTATAAAAACAAGATGCAATATCTGCTAACCTTTACACACATTTTATGACAAAAATGTGATGGAGACGAGGGGGGTGGTGTTGAGAAGCATAGAAAAGTCTTAACCTTTAAACATTTTGTGCCCGAAAAATCTATGGAGACAGCTATTCATGCTTTTATAACATCCCGCTTGGATTACTGTAATTCACTGTACTGTGGCATTTCAAAGTCTCAGCTCGTTCGTCTTCAATTGGTCTAAAATGCTGCGGCCAAATTTCTTAAGAAAAGACAAAAATGTGATCATGTCACTCCCATGCTGCGAGCTCTCCATTGGCTACCAGTCCAGTTTAGAATTGACTATAACATTCTTCTATTTGTTTACAAATGTCTGCTTTATCTTGCTCCAAGTTACCTGTCTGAACCTCTACATCCCCATAATCTGTCCCGTGACCTAAGATCTAGTAATCTAAATATACTCACTGTTCCTTGTGCTAGGCTCAAACGTAGAGGAGACAGAATCTTTTCCGTGGTGGGGCCTAGATTGTGGAACAGCTTGCTGGCACAGTAGCCCCTTCTTTATCATTTTTTAAATCTCTGCTGAAAACCCATTTGTTTTCCTTAGCTTTGGATATTTGTTAATGTCTCTACTCTGTATGTTTTAACTTTGATTTTATCTATTTGACTTTATTGTTTTCTTTTTAAATCTGTACTGTAGTTTCTTAGCTGTTGCCTTAGCTTATGCTTGTACAGCACTTTGGTCAGCCTGGTGACTGTTTTAAATGTGCTTTATAAATAAATGAACTGAACTGAACAGAAAAGTTCAGTGATTTGTATAGTAAAATCATGAATAATTACATAACAACATGAAATCTAATTGATTAAAATATATTTTCTTTGATCATTTTGTTTTGTGGCAGAGTGAGTCTGGACATGATGTCTGTCCAGGGACACACAGGTCCAGTGTGGGAGCAGAAGATGAGCAAAGCATTCTGGAGAGGGCGAGACAGCAGGAAAGAGCGCCTTGAGCTGGTTAAACTGGCGCGGGCCAACCCTGCCATGATTGACGCCGCCTTAACCAACTTTTTCTTTTTCAAACACGATGAGAGCCTTTATGGGCCCCTTGTCAAACATGTGTCCTTTTTCGACTTCTTTATGGTACGTGAATTGCACAGAATTTCAATACACACAGCATACATTTTTTATGTTCATGTAATGTTTTTTAACTGAGGTGACTTGTATGTTTCTCTTAACAGTATAAGTACCAGATAAATGTGGACGGGACGGTAGCAGCGTACAGATTACCTTATCTGCTTGCAGGAGACAGTGTGGTGTTAAAACACGACTCCATCTATTATGAGCACTTTTACAAGCAACTCCAGCCATGGGTGCACTACATTCCCTTTAAAGCTGACCTCAGTGATCTACTGGAGAAGATCCAGTGGGCTAGAGATCATGATGAGGAGGTACATCATCCCCATTCACACACAAACATCTCAAGTTCTCATTTGAACACAAAAAATTGTGTAAAATGTTTGGGAGCACAGACATTGTTATCTGTTGTTACCATATTTATATTATTAATATTTTTTAGCAGCAAGGGCAGTTATTTTACCTTGCTTTTAGGTATGACACAAAGCTGAACCTAAACCCCTCTTGACCATGGTAAAATCAATACAAGGCATGGCCTTGAGGGGCAAATTGCTTTTATAAAATAGCATAAACAATATGATAAGTTTCCAATAAATAGTTTAATTAATAATCTGTATAATATAATGGATTGATAAGAGTTATAGGCCTGGTTTCATCCTTAGATTAAGGATTAGGCCTTCGTTCAAGTATCTTTTATAAACGTCCCTTAGAAAAAAAACATTACTGGTGTGCATCTTGAGACAAAACAATGCCACTGACATATTTTAAGATATATCAGTGCAAGTTGCTTTCAGTTAAAACAGCTCAAACATGAGAAACATGAGATGAAGTGAAAAAAAGGGCTACTTCAGATTGCAGAATCTGTGAAAAAGTGAATAATTTTAACAAAATGAAAGCGATCATACAAAATGCGTTATTTATTATTTATTTAGTGCCATCCTGAATAAGATATTTTACATAAAAAATGCTTACATATAGTCCACAAGACAAAAAATTGCTGAATTTATAAAAAATTACCTGTTCAAAAGTTTATGAACCATTGATTCTCAATACTGTGTGTCATTTAAAAGATACTTGCATGTTTCCCAGAAGATAAATTAATTACAATTGACCTTGATCTTCAAATTCAATACGTTTTCACCCCCCGGCTCTTAATGCATCGTGTTATTACTATCTAAAGCCTTGTCTGTGAAACCAGGCGATAGTATATTATACATACACACATACATATATATATATATATATATATATTATACATGGACATATACATACAGAACTGTTTACAGATGTTGAAGCTATTCTTCTGTTTTCAAAGCAGAAGATTTACACGCAGCCTTGTGATGGTGCTGTAATTCAGCAGTGTGAGATGTGGGTGAAAGGGTTTGCAGTTGTTGTACAATTGATAACTTAACTAACAATCCTGCCACTTTTTCAGTTTTTTTTCTTCTTTCATAGGTGAAGAAAATTGCCCTGGCAGGTCAGCAGTTTGCACGAACCCATCTAATGGGCGACAGTATATTCTGTTACTACTTCAAACTCTTCCAGGTAATATTTTTTATACCAAAAGTGGAAAGGTCACTGTTTCGCTGACACTACAGAATATTGGTTGTATGCAGTGTTTTGCACAGGGCATTAAAATGTCTTAAATATTTGTATTTTTTGTGCTAGGCATTACATTTTAAGGCGAGGTCTTAAATCTGATTGAAAAATATTCTTTTAGGCTGTGTAGCAGCACCAAGTCTTTTGTAGTAGCCTAGCCACTGTGTTACGTGTGTCTTTTTTTACGGAGTATGTCACATCTTCACCAGAGAGTCGCTTGAGAGAAGAGAGCAGGCAAATTCAAGTAAAATGAGAAAGTGCTAATTTAACTCTAAGTAGCTCGAAGATGAGCCATTGAAGCCAAGCAATTTATGCCGCAAGACGTTTAAATGAGGTACTATGGGAATGAAGGCGAATTACGAATTATTTAGATTTTTAGAAGGCATTTTTAGAATACTTTTCCATCAGCCTGTTAAAATGTACAACATTGCATGTGTATCTGCATTCTGATGTAAGCAAGCCCAACACGGATGAGAAACATGAACAAGCGCTGAATAAAAATGCACATTCACTCTATGACAGACAGTAGATGGCGCTTAAGGAAGAGCAGAAATGCAGCTGTAAACCCATAAACAAAGTAGCTGCAGTACTTTGTTTCTGAACAGTAAGCTATTTAAATGTTTCAAACAGCCATTCAGTCATTTGACATGTCATTTGACATGTTAGATTTGAAATTTTACTAAGCACTATTACATGTTTTAAGACACGTCATGTGTTTACTATTTTTATATTTTTAAGAGTACTGAGTTCTGTTTACATACAATATATTTTGAGAATGGGTAAATTTGTTATTTATGTGCTTATTAATTTTTGCAATAATTTATTTTAAAAATGTGTGTTTTGTTTTGTTTTGTTTTTGCTTGTAACTCCTCTTTTTCTGCTTACATTATTTTGATTTTATGAACTTATCAGTGTGTATATCTTATCTTATCCTATCTTGATCTTCCATCTTCATCCAAGTTTTATGTTGTTCTCAAGGACTCAAAAGACAAAGGTCAGATAGCACACGTCTTGGCATCTACACGGCACACACATTCAGTGGTAATTGTACTCTGTGTTGATAAGACTATGGTAATATGACTAGAAGCACTTTCCTTTATCATATAATAAAGACTCGTGAGCGTGTTTCTGTATATTAAATCTTTTTAGGTCTGCTGTGGGTATTTAGCCTACTTTATACATATTTAGTGTTGCATACATTTTCTCCATTATTACCTAATTGTGACTTGTTCTGAAACTGGATACTTAGTAAATTAGAAACACACACACACACACACACACACATACACACATGAAAGTCTTATTCTAAATCAGTAATCACTAATTGGTTGTTTTGTCTTTCCTCTGTATATAAACAACCAAAACATAAAAAAGAGACAAAATGGGTAATTAAATTATAATAACAGCAGTTATATTTTAATAATTAAGACATTTCAAATTTTTCATTTTCAAAGACTATATCTTAAAAACAATTATTTTGTCTTGTTAGGCAGCTTTTATTAACATTTTAAGCTAAATATGTCACAGCTTAAAATACAGTTTAAAATGTAAAATATGATTTATAAAATATGATATATATTATTATTTTTTAAGAGTAATTTTTTATGCATATTTTTCATTTGACCTTTTTAACACTGAGAACTCAATATCTGTACAGGCATTCATATAATATTATATATAATACCCCCCTCCCCCCCATCAACTTATTTTATTTTATTTTATTATTTTAATAAATTTTTTTTAGCTGGTCCCAAGTTTCCTGGGTGCTCACAGTAGTCATTGAGCACAAGTATCCCTGAGGTCATGAACCCCAGCACTTTATGGTTTTCCAAAAATTAATCTTTAAACACACATTCTGGCCTCAAAGCAATTCTCGGCAATAAACCTTTGTGCGTTTGAGGTGTGGAAGTGTTGGAGGTCAAGACCACAGCAGCTACTTGAATTTTATGTGATTTGTACTGCAGATAAAGATGCTTGTTTAGTGTGATGATGTTGCAGTTAATTAAAGTTTAAAAGTAAAAATAAAAGTGCTTCACCAGTACAAAGAGGGTGTGTGACTGAGTTGAACAATCACAAATTGTGTAGCTGAATTGGCATACTGAGGAAATAAATGTAATATCTTTTCTGCCCTGTTTTGCCAGTAAAATTGTGTGTTGTTTTTAGAAGTACGCTGAACTGCAGGTCACTGAGCCCAAGGTTCGAGAAGGCATGGAGCTGGTGGAGCAGCCAAAGGATGAACTTTTCCCATGTTACTGCGCAAGAAAAAAGGTCTGTGTGTCCTGGGTTATATTAAACGAAATCACCAAAATGTGAACATCAATTGTTATTAATTGAACCTATTTTACACAATAACAGAGATTGATGATGACTAAAAAGTCATCATTTTACAAAATATTATATTTCTAGGTTTCCATAAAAAATTAAAATCTTATAACCAAACTCCATTAAGACACAAATTCAAATTAAGCGCTTTCGCTGTTTTTTTTTTTAAACAAAGATTTCAGTTTATACTGTTTTATACTGTTCATATAGTTAAATATTACTGTTAATCTTTAAATTTTTAGCACAATAAAACAAAATCTTTATTTTTAAGAAGCAACAGTTTACCACCATATGATATAATGCTGTACCAGTAGAGTTATTTAAGTATCTGATGGATTTATTATCATTTCATAAAGCACACAAACTGGATTTATGAGGGCAATACACTTTTATGACTTGGACTGATTAGCAGATTACTCTGATAAAATGTTAATATGAATTCTTTAGGTAAGCACTGCATTAGTCCTGGGGTCTGTTCTTCGTACCTCGCTTAATACATTGAGATGATTTGACAGATCCCAGATCTTTTAATCGTGATAACTGATCTCTGGCTAATTTGGTTCTTCAAACGAATTTGCGGATTTGATTTAAAATATCTGGATTAAGTTATCTAAGATTACTGCGCGTTCTCGTGTTCCCTGCATCAATACTCGAAACCACGATCAGCAATGCAGCAATTGGCTGACGGCAAGACAGCAATGTAATGACATCGTATAATTAAAAAATACACCTGACGAAAAACTTGGACCGTCCTTTATAAGGAAACAGCTAAGCGACCAAAATTACATTAAAGTTGTAATGGATAAATAAAATGTGCACTGTTTTTTTTTAAACATGATTCCCAATTATTTTTATTCACGATATATAGTATTTGTACAGCCTTTAGTTTATGTTGTAATTATCAATTCATTTAATTTTATCTTTGAAGCAGATTTGTTACGTGACAGCATTAATAAAAGTTTCTTAAGGTTCAAGATCAAGTTATCAAGCCACTTCTATTATATCTGTCACCGCTCAGATTCTGTACAGCATGTGTGTAAGACTCCAATAAAATTATAAAGTAATTATTCCATCATGACTAAATCTCTCAATCAGTAAAACTGGCTTTGTGTGTGTAATCATTTTTATATTATTATTATTATTATTATTATTTTAAATTGTTATTGCCCCTGGTTCAGTATAAACTCTTGTAATAAAGTAAGAGTGGCCAGGACAGATTTTAAGTATCAATGCTGCTTAAAGAGATACAATCTAATCCTGTTTACATTAAATAAACCTGCTCACTTGCTATGACAACAAGTCCAGGATGAGCTTCGAAGAACCAAACAATCCAATATCATGCCAAATCGTCAACAATCAAATCCAGCTAATTGAGTTAGCGACATACAAAGAACGGACCCCTGGATCAGATCAAACATTTCTAACTGTTTTTGTATACTATAGGTCAGAGATGAGCTGTGAGAGACCTCCTATTTCATTATGTAACAGCACCCTGGATTTGCACCAGAGCATGTTCCTACGACCACCGACTTGGTGCATCAAGTGTCTTGTGACTGCAATGTCTTAACTGAATGTTTCTCTTTTTGTATTAAATATTTCAATTTCTACACTCTTGCTGGTCTGGTTTAAATAAATTTTATATTAGGACCATTTTTGTTTAGATAGTTTGATAGAAGGGCTTGCTTATAGCGGTAAAATCAGAGGAAACTTTAATATAAAATACCTATACAATACACAATAGAGAAATATTCCACCAAGTTTGGACCAGAATAATTCATAATTCAATTTAACTCAAGTCAAGTCAAGTCACCTTTTTTTATATAACGCTTTTTACAATGCCGATTGTTTCAAAACAGCTTCACAGTGTTAACAGGAAAATAATGCAACAGAATTTGATTCGGCTGTACAGCCGCTCTGGAGAAAACAGTGATGTCATCCAGCTCGTTTCAATTATGATATAGTGTCAATGCGGGCAGATCAGTAATATAGTTGAAAATTTAGTGTCCCCAACTGAGCAAGCCAAAAGACAAAGACAAAATAATAAATTTATTCTGAATTTAAATTGATTCTGAATTTATTCTGAATAATTTATTATAACAGAATAATTAGAATAATTAAGAAATGTTCTTTACTTTTTTAGTAAGATTTTAAGGGTTAAGCCTGTATAGAAACTGACCTAAACCTTCTTGAGTAATATTTACTTGAGTAAAAATGTGACAACAGCAGTGTTGGGTGTAATTAGTAACTAAGTAATTAGTAACTGTAATTTATTTACTTTTCCCTTGAAAAAGTAAATTAAGGGATTACTCTTATTTTTTTCTGTAATTTAATTACAGTTACTTCTGATGTAATTGAGTTAAATACTGTGTATGGACTGTAGAACAATTATATATAATACAATAGTGGAATTCAATTAACGAAAATTAAAGTCAACTTTGAAAATGCATGTTTTTATGTATCCTTCTCACATTTGTAATATTTTGGTCAGTTAATAAGAATAAATTGTCGTTTTATATTATTTATTTTAATGAATGAAAAGAGTTTCATGTCTATCCGTGAATCACTTAACTAGTCGAGGTTGATATAGGATGTAGAAAGTAAGAAGTAATTAAATACTTTTTGCAGAGCGTGATTTGTACAGTAATCTAATTACACTATTGAAGGTGTAATTAGTAACTAGTAATTCATTACTTTTTTAGAGTAACTTAACCTGGACTACCCTGGGGGGTATTCCAGAAAGCAGGTTATGTGACATACCTGGGTATGTTTAAGAGGAAGTAAGCGGATAACCTCAACTTTCGGTTCCAAAAACGGAGGTAACTTTGAGGGTAAGTAGCCATAGCAACTCACTCTCTGAACATAACCTGCATGTTATGTTCCAAAATTAGTTTGCTTAAGAGGTATTTAGATATGTGTAATATAATTAATATAGTTATATTAATATAACTAAATGTGTATGTAGTTATATAGTTACAGTTATATAATATACACTATTATATATTAATTCTAAAGCACTATTAAAACAAGGTAATGTTTAAATGTTCAATTCAAATATATTGTCATCTCACACATGGATCTGTATTCAATAATTAGCATCCAACAAACAATATAATCCTTATTTTCAGTGAATAAAGATTACTTATTAAACGTAAAGTTTGGAAAAATGATTGCACAACCACCAAATAGGCGATGTGCACTAAGAGGGTTATGTAAATCACCATTAAAAGAAGAAGGCAGTAGCACGCTTTTCCTTAGCGTCTGTTTTCATGGTGAAAACTTCCCTTTTTAAGTGTTTCTTTAAACTAATACAACAATTACTACTTAATGCAATGACATTCATATATTTTAAGTGTGCTCCAAGTGTCCAAACTCCTCATTAGGATTCTTTTAACATCTTAACCGAGGCGCATAATCACTCCTTTACTTTAGGTGGCGCTGTAAACAACGTGATTCATACGATTCGCATGTTTTGTCCACGTGTGAGAAAATTCTACCCGGGAATTTTGGAGCCCGTTGCTTCAACCACGCAACCATTAACTCCTAAATGGAGTTTTCAGAGGTATTTTCTATATAGAAACATGTATTCCTACTTAGTAACACTTTGCATTAAACGAAGTGGAAAATTATGAGTGCGTCACAGTGTTTTGTTGCCTTTTGTAATGTCAAGCTTTACTACGAATTTATTTATAAGAGCTTCGTTTTTGACACTTTTTGAGAAGATTTTTAATCAGCGAAATATTACAGGAGAATGTAAGAATCCCGTTCGAGCAGAAAGAGCTGGATGGTGTGTTCACGGTCCCTGCTGACGTCACAGCGGGATGCACAGCTATGGTGTTGACGCACGGCGCGGGGGGAGACATGCACATCAAACAGCTGGAGACCCTCGCGCGCGCTCTCGCCCGTTCAGGTGTTCTGTGCCTGCGATTCACCTGCAGGGCGGTGAACTTTATGTACAGAGTCAGAGCTTATAGCGCCGTTGTGGTAAGCACTTCTTTTTTATTATTATAAGCACCACCATGCACATGTTTATATTGTAGCTGCATTTTATTATTGTATTGTTTTTAATAATAAAACAAAACTATTAAAATATATTCTGACATAAATGTATTGTTAATAGTAATTAATACGAAGAATATTGTTAAGAATATTTTTAATATTGCATAAATAATTCTCCAATAATAATCCACCAGGATTACATAAAGAGCCATGAGAGATTTGAACCAAACAGCATTTTCTTGGGAGGTAGGGCTCTCTTGCTCTTTTTTTTCCCCCCTCTAACACTCTCTAATGGTATTTTGAGAAGACTGAGAAAGTAGCCTATACCAGGTTTTGTGAGAGAGATTAATTTGTTTGTTTGGTCTATTTTTGAAGGAGGAACTGAAAAATTTGCCTGAACCTGATTTGCCAGGCTTTGTTTTTTTTCCAAATATATATATATATATATATGTATATAATTATTATTATTATTATTATTATTTTATTCTTTTTTTTTATGTTCTCTCTCTATGTCCATTTCCAGGGCGCTCTATGGGTGCTCGTACAGCCGTTGCTGTGTGTGAACGTATGCGTAGACAGAAGGATGCAGTCCAGGGTGTTCTGTGTTTGTCATTCCCACTGAGTCTACCAGGAAAACCACAAACATATGTTGAGCGGAGCCGAGGCCTGCTTGCGCTATCGCAAACTTCTGTGCTGTTTGTTTCTGGCACTACAGATAACATGTGTGAACAGGTAAACACATATGAGACGTTTTCCATCGATCTGGGGTTTAAATTGAGTAATGGTCATTTTTAAAGTTGGACCTTTAAAAAGAATAGTTCACCCAAAAATACGAAATCTGTCATCATTTAATTTTCATTTTTTGGGTAAACTAGCCCTTTAGCTTGAAGTTTTTAAACCATCATATTTATTTATTTATATTACTTGATGAAATGTAATCCTTTGCTTGCTTTTCAGACACTTCTACAAAATATTATGCACATCATGAAAAGCCCTTCTGCCGTTCACTGGGTCAAGGATGCAAACCATGGACTCAAAGTACGTGGCAGAACAGAAGAATCAGTACTGGAGGAAGTCAATCCACAGATTATTGCATGGGTACTTCAACACAAATGAAATGTACATTTATAAATAAATAAATAAATATGATGATTACTGTTGGATGAAAGAAGATGGAAGAAACTGAGCCTGACCATCTGTACCTAATTATGTTAACTGCATTACAGATCATTTATATAGGAATAATAAAGATCATAATATTTAAAAGAAAAAATATATATAATATATCATTGTTTTGTTTGTTTTCAGAAACACAAACAATTAGCATTATGACCATTAATACTTTATTTATTTTGGGTAATATTTGGGAAGGTGTATTAATTATATATAAATATATATACTCTTTCATGTAAAAAAAGCTTGATCACATTGCTGGGGGAACTTATTGAAAGTAAATGCGTTTCAACCAAGTATTATTTGAGGGGTGTGCACACTTGTGTAAGCAGGTTATTTTAATTTTTTTTTTTTTTTTTTTCCTTCTTCAAAATGTTGTATTTGTTAGATGAATTTTGTTTCAATATTACATTAAAAGTGGAAAAGATCTGATATGATGATGCCTGTTTTTACATCTCTAACAGTTTGAACAAAACTAATTGATTCATTATTCCCTAATTATATGTTGTGTGCCACACATGCTTTTTTTTAAATGCCTTATTTAGTGACAAATCCCACAATTAAATACAAAATAACAATAATAATTACAGCAAGGCAATCAGTAAAAGAAAAAAATATATAATACAAATAATAATAATAAATAAAAAAATAACAATGAAAAACTATATACATATGGATTCGATTTTATTACCCCTGTCTCTAAGGCAGTGTTTCCCAACCCTGTTCTTGGAGGCACACCAATATTACACATTTTCCAACTCTTCCTGAACAAACACACCTGAATTAACTCATCAGCTCGTCAGTAGACTTCAAGACGGGGAGATAAAGGGGTTAGATGAGGGAGACATCTAAAATGTGCACTGCTGGTGTGCCTCCAGGAACAGGGTTGGGAAACACTGCTCTAAGGTCATTAAAAAGCCCCGCATTTGAATGCTGTGTATGTACCTTTAGGAACTATGACGTAATCGTACGAACAAGTTTATGATTGGCTGGTTCTCTCTCGCGTCCCCGGTAGTCAACTGTAAACATGGCGCAGGAACCCTGGAATAAAACTAATATTCCGTTTCCAAGTGCTGCTTCTTCGATTCGAATCCCCTTTACTGGTTCAACTGGTATGTTCTAATTTTTTTTACCTATATATTTACTAGACTTTACTATAAAGCGCACATAAACGGCATGTCAAGAAATTTAAAGCGAACAGTGTGTTTTCCTGCGGCAGATCTGAACACGTGGGTCCGTTAGATTCATGTGAAATGGTGCACATGTGAGATTGTTGGCAGTGAAAAGTATTTAACTTGTAACTTTTGATTTCACCAGACGGTCACGTTGTCCAATACAAGACTTGTTTACTAGTGTTAGTGTAGTCTTCTGCATATTATGTATTGCTCCAGTAGGTAGCTACAGTGTTGGCTTTTTGTTTAATAATTGCACGTGTTTATTGTGTATTATGTGTAAGTCGTTTGATATACGTACGGTATATAATTATGTCACTACAGTACACCAGACGCCTGAACTTAATTAAAGGGATAGTTCACCCAAAATGAAAATTCTGTCATCATTTACTCATCCTTAAGTTGATTTTTGGGTGCATTATCCCTTTAAGTAAACGTGTGTAGTATGACACTTTAGACAAAAACATCAGCTAAAGATAACTTTGTTGATGTTTCTCTGTCTAGATATCTTGATTAAAGGTCTGCTGGCTGACTGTGAGAAAGTGTTGACCCTGTTATGTAGTGAAGTTCTGCAGACAGAAATCCGTGTGCTCTACGAGCTACTTTACGTTTTGAACAACGGCTTCAGACAACACAAGCCATTCCGAGCATTAAAACAGGTGGGAACCCATACGCATATAACATGTCATTGCATAATTATTCCAGGTCCATGACAAAATCCCTATTATTAATTTATATGAAATGTATGAAATCTGCATCATCTCCAGGTTGAACAATGTGTAAACCGCTTGAAAGAGATGAAGTTACAAGCAGCAGTAGAAGATCTGCAGGAACTGTGTCCAAACAAATTTCAGAGGTAAGGTGTAGGTTAAATCACCATAAAATCAAAATTTACCATTTGAATTTTTTATGGAATATTGCAGTTTATTATAAATTATTTATCACTGCACATAATTTTTTTTAAATTCATGTGCTATTGTAATCTTATCAAAATAACAAGACAAAACATAGCTGAATTTATTAAAATGACCCCGTTCAAAAGTTTATGAACCATTGATCCTTAATACTGTGTGTTGTTACCTGAATGATCCATGGCTGTTTTTTTGTTTTGTGATGGTTGTTCATGAATCCCTTGTTTGTCTTGAGCAGTTAAACTGCCCAATGTTCTTGAGAAAAATCCTCCATGTCCTGCAAACTCTTTAATTTTTCAGCATCTTTTTCATATTTGTACCCTCTCCAGCAGTGACTGTATGATTTTGAGAACCATCTTTTCACACGGAGGACAGTTGAGGGACTCCCTTTTTTTTAGTTTTGTTGTTCAAACATTCACTGATGCTCCAGAAGGAAACAGAGGGGTGAAAACATTTGAACAGGATGAAGATGTCCAAATTTTTCTTATTTTGTTTAATTATAATTTTGTTTTCATTTAGTACTGCCCTTCAGAAGCAACAGAAGATACTTACAATGTTTCCTGGAAGACAAATTAAGTACAATTTACCTTGATCTTCAAATTCAATAAGTTTTCACCCCCAGCTCTTAATGCATCATGTTTCCTTCTGGAGCATCAGTGAATGTTTGAACCTTTTTTAATAGTTTTGTTTGAGTCCCTCAACTGTCCTCGGTGTGAAAAGATGGATCTCAAAATCATACAGTCACTGCTGGAGAGTGTTCAAATTTATCCAGTTAACAACACAGTATTAATAATCAATGGTTCATAAACTTTTGAACAGGGTCATTTTAATAAATTCAGCTATTTTTTTTGTCTTGTGGACTATATGTAAAAATGTATGTAAAATATCTTATTCAGGACAGCACTAATTAAAAAATAACATGCATTTTGTATGATCTCTCATTTAGTTTAGGGTCACATACTTTTTCTTGCAACTGTATATGTCACAATCACAACTTACTTTTTCTTGTGACCAGAGAAAGACACAAATCCCCCCCCCTTTTTAGAATGCGTGTTTGTTTCTGCGCAGTGATGCTGGCGTAGAGGTTGGCGAGTGTGACGTTCCCAGTCAGCCCATGTTGGAGTGGCTCTGTCTCAAACTACTTGGAGCCTCAAGTCTTTTATGCCGAACGCTGGAGCGATGCACCCAAGCTTTCATGTATCCTAAATGTTCACAGTCACAACCATTTACTTTGGTTTGAAAATAGTATGATAGAAGAACTGTGCATGGCTATGATCCTTCACACCCCAATCAGATTGACACGACAGCACCTACAGCTGCGGGAGTTCATTGTGCTGAATATGGTGATGCTCAGCATGCTCAGTCGTCTCTGGTAAGTTTATGTAACAGTATAATTTACCATGTCACTGATATATTGTAGGTGCCCAGAAGTGAGCTAAATCAATGTCCCTTGTCCCCAGAGTTTTTTTTTTTTAAGGTTAGTAATAGTCTTCTAAATGATGTTGAAAATGGTGATTTAAGAATTATGAAATATCAATGGTATCAAAAAGTTTGCTATAACCTTATTTAAAGAAAAATAACTATATTGTGATGTATATCAATATGGTGAAATAAAATGAAGATTTTGGTCATATTGCCCACTCCTACTCAAAGCCATATTTGCAATGCATCCGAGCAGCTATCTTGGGCATCTAAGACCAAGTTCTATCTACTTGAATGGGGGAATCCTAAAATCTCCAAAACTGCTTGTCATAACCACTTAAATAACGTATTCAAATCAGCAACTAAATCTGACACTATCTCATGAATGTTGTTTCTTATGGTTAAATGGCTTTAAAAAAGCTTGTATTTCTGGCTGGACTAGCCAATGTGCATTAGCAGTCCCAAGCTCATGTCTCTTACTGCAGCTGCAGTGATGTGATGACTTTACCAATTGGCCGTTGGCTCTTTTATTTAGAAGGTGGGACTTCTATATTGTGCGTTGCACTTTCTCGTATTCATAGTAATATGAGTAATATGACACTGTCTTGGTATATCTGACAAATCTGATGATCCCTCCTTTTGGGGATGCCCTCATTTGTAAAAACCTCATATTCATCTTATTTATTTTTTTTATTTAGAAATCAGAAAGTGTTCTGTTAAGGTGCATCACATTTACCGTTTTTTTTGTCAGATTTCTGCGCGTGAAAGCAAGTCATTTCGACAGGAATTTGCCACGTTGACCAACAGAAAGCTGTTTGGTTTGAAATGGTCTTCTGTGTAAGCTGGCTGCATTGCTACTCTATTGACAATAGACAATGGACCTTTTTTACCTAGGATATTTAGCAGAAATTTTGCTAACGTGACCACACCTTTAGGGTTTTGGTATGAGTTAGGGTTAGGTTTTAGTATTTACAACTAGCTGAGCTGTATTATAAAAAACCATAGAAGTCTATGGAAAGTCCCCATTTAGATAGGTGTGTGTGTGAGCATGTATGTTTAGCATGAAATGAAGAAAACAAAATGGTAAGAATTGTTTCAAAAAATATTCTGAAAGTTTTAAATCAAGTTTTATCACTTTTTTTGCTAGGGTGTTCTTCAGAGGTATTCTGAGAGCCCTCATCCCCATGTACAAAAGAGCCACTGAACTCCTCCAGAAGGTGTCACAGTCCAAACCCATGGCCTACCTGACCGACTTCACCCTGCCTGGGGACCTGAACGACTTCCTGTGCCTCCCACAGACTGATCTACTGATGGAAGGAGGCATGAAAGACCTTTTAAAGGACCCAAGAAAGTCCAAACTGTCTGTCCTTTCCAGGTTGTTTGAGGTCAAATGGCAAGAAGAGAATAATGTAGAAGAGAGAGAGATGATGCCAATATTTTCTGCTGGTCATGATGAAGGTTCTAGTCTGGATCTGGGGGCTGCAGTTTTAGAGCAACAGCCAGGTTTTTGCAAGTTCTTACCAGTTATGATTTTGTGTATTTTATATACTTTGCTTTTACTGTACATGTAATCCTATTTGCTTGTTGTAATTCTTTAGATGTCTCATCCTATGGACCGGACATGACGGTTGTGCTTCAACAATCTTGTAAAACCACCAAACAGGTATTTGATCTTGATTTGTATTTTGTCAGTGACTAGTCCTGGTATGCTGCCATATGACAGATCAAGCTGAAGTACGTTTTTGAGAAAAATAATATGCTGACATATTTATTGAAATGCAGTCATGGTTTAATTTTGATGCAACTCTGCAGCCACAGATGAAATTGGACATCTCAAGCCAAATTGCAGTCTGTCAGAAAAGTAAGTTCTTGAAGTCACTGGAAAAGGTGTCCTCGTTCAGAAACATGGCTGCCCATCTGAAGGAAGTGATGCACTGGTGCCAGAGCTGCAAGTTTCATCGAGAGCGTAAGCACCTGGCCTTCTTGGGCCTGAAGTGTCTGAGGATGGAAAGTCTGGAAGCTGAAGGTGTCAGGTACATAAAAACACTGTAAATGAAATTCCTATTTATGAGTCATTTTTAGCAGGTGTGTCTAATCATGTTTTTTAAATTCAGGGTTGAGAAAAGATTGAAGAAGTTTAAGTTAGAAGTTCACAAGGCATTGATGCGTCAAAATACTTTCCCACCAAAACGTTCCTATTCCTTCACTGCATTTTGGAGAACTCAATGGCACCTCAGAACCTTCATGGCACACAATAGAACTGCCAGATCCAGATGTGCATTTTCCAGGAGATGCTCTAGGACCATTAAAAACTTTCCTTTGTTATTGAAACATGAGAGGAACTGCAGCGAACCACAACAATTCTCAAAAAAAGAAGTGTCAAGAAACAATATGGCACCTAGAGCTAAGGAAAAGATAATTGACTCACAGACTGTCTTGCGGAAACCAAATATGCCGAAGAATGATATTGATGATATCTTTGAATTCTTTGGATTTTAATGTTCATAGTGTAGGTTGAATGCATGAATTGTTTTATTAGTTTTTAAAACCTAGGCACAAAAACTAACCTCTAATCACTGTGGGATTTTTTTTTTTTTTTTTTTTATTAAAAGAAATTGCTTCCTATACTGTGTGATCTCATTGTCATATTTTTTTTTTCTGCATAATTTTGATTTTCTACGGAAATAAAGTATGACAAATGTTCTTTAAATTCTTTTGCATGGAATGTGGAAATCCAGAGAAGTGAAAAAATAATCCTGTAAGGAAAGGTTTCTTTTTTTCCCTAACTGCTTAATTTATAATCTTAAAATTGTTTGCGTAGAGCGTTAATAATCCGTAAGGAAATAAATCAAACCCTACCAATTTTTTTTTTTGCCAAATTTTCTATTTATACAGTTGCAAGAAAAAGAATGTGAACCCCTTGCAGAATCTGTGAATAATTTTAACAAAATAAGAGAGATCATACAAAATGCTTTTTTATTTAGTGCTGTCCTGAATAAGATATTTTACATAAAAAAAAATAAAAAAAAAGCTGAATTTATAAATAAAGACCCCATTCAAAAGTTTATGAACCATTAATTCTTAATACCGTGTTGTTACCAGGATGATCCACGACGATTCACTGATGCGCCAGAAGGAAACATGATGCATTAAGAGCCGGGGGTGAAACTTTTGAACAGGATGAAGATGTCCAAATTTTTCTTATTTTGTTTAAATATAATTTTTTTTCATATAGTACTGCCCTTCAGAAGCAACAGAAGATACTTACATGTTTCCCGGAAGACCAATTAAGTACAATTTACCTTGCTTTTACTCCTTGTCTCTCAATGCATCATGTTTCCTTCTAGAGCAGGGGTCTCCAAAATTGTTCCTGGAGGGCCACTGTCCTGCAGAGTTTAGCTCCAACTCCAAAGAAACATACCTGAACCAGCTAATCAGTGTCTAAGGGCCTTGATAACTATCTTCTCTATCTTATTTGTGTTTAGAATCATTACAGAAATCTGTTGGACTATCTGTGGCAGTGAAGAACAAAGAGATTGGAAATAATTTGGTCTAAACACATGCTTGATTATGTAATAGAAGTGAGGTTCCTGAAAACCTGAAAGAACAAATATACATATGAGATTTCCATCTCATATATATGTTTGAGAAGAATGTTCTTAACATCTTCACAATATTAGTAGGAGTCAGTGGCAAGTAGGTAGGAGGATAATGAACTTGTAAAGACTCAATCGAATATAACTTCGCTACTGTACACAAGTCATCAAAGTGAAGTACATCCACCATCACGACAAAGTATTTATTTTATATACTCCAATTAAAGAAAGATCTCTGAGGAAATCTGCTTTTGAAACAAATTCAAACAGATTTCCCAAAGCTCCCTCATCTACATGCTGTAATTTTCCCAGATGCAGTTGTACCTCTTCAATATTTAACACAGTAGATATGTAACTATCACAGATGTTGAAAACTGAGCAGTTTGGGTACTAAAGTCTATTTAATGCTTGTTCTTCTAGACTAAACAGCTTCAGTGATTTTACATTTGTCAGTCGACACAGTACCTCAGATACATCCTTCAAACACACATCAGATATGTATAATTTTTGCAAGTAAGGAATCGTTTCAAAAACATTTGGTATACTAATAATGTATGTGAAAGATACAATCCGTTAAGTGAGGGAAGGGCGACTGAAATCAAGAGCTACCTCACAACAGGTTTCTTCAGCAGAGTAAAATAGTCTTAATGAAGTTACATTTGTCAAACCATTAAAAGCTTCCGGAGGGATCTCTGAAAAACATCCAGTAATTTCAAGATAATCCAGAGAAGCAAATCGTGCAAACGAGTCTGGAGCCATTTGAATGCAGCAGTTCCGTAAGTTTGATGGCAGTCCACGGTCGTCTTTAATGTCAGTGACATGATGGCATTCCGCCGTGTTTGGCCATTAGAAAGTCTTCCACATCACTGTAGACAAGACATTTACCAGCAGACCAAGAAGAAACACATGGCGTCTTCAGAAATAGTATTAGAAATGAGAACAGAAGCACCATCTTCAATTCCTCAATGATCTTTATAGCTTATGATTCTTCTCGTCTTGACGTTGTCTCTCTTACAGGAGGTAATTAATGTCAGAACATTTGAATAAGATATAAACTTCCATTTTCTGTGGCCAAATTCTATGAAAGTGTGACTCTTAGTCAATTGCCTTATTTCTCTGGGGTAGGGTTTTAACATGTATGAGGGCATAAAGGGATAGTTCACCAAAACAAAAAATCAGTCATTACTTACCCTCATGTCCTTCCAAATATGTAGGACTTTCTTTCTTATAAACTAACTCTCATTAGAGTAGTAGACTGTCTGCTTAATATCTACTGATGGCCCCCCAACAGACATTCGTCTGAAGTAACTTTGCAACTACACAACTTATTCTAACAACTTTATCCTAACACTCTACTAACGGTCTACTGAGAGTTAGTTGACATGTAGTTGCAAATTTGTGTGTCTGAAGAGGACCATCAAAATAAAGTGTAACCAGAAAGTCATTCAGGTTTGGAACAACATGAGGGTGAGTAAATGATAACAGAATTTTCATGTTGAGTGAACTATCCCTTTAAGTTTAAAAGTTCTGAAAAATCATTTAGCCAGTCTGAACTGATTATTATTCAGCTAAAGAATTCCATCAAACTTTCTGCTATTTCTGAGAAAGTGCATTGCGGCAGATGCAATATTTTCAGAGCAAGTCATAATGACTAAGGATTATTTCACAACAATTATCATGCAGGGGTATAATACACACCCAACATAATCAAGCTAGGGTTAAGTGCAATCGTAACATTTTACAGAATAATAAAAACTTGAAGTCTGCTATAGGATCAAAATCTGACAACACATTTGAATATTTATTTATGGTGTTTTCTTTTGCATATAAATATCACAGACATATTAAAAAGTAAAACATGTTGTTTGAAATGACAATCTAAAACATTTGATAGCTTTAAGCAAATGTTTAAAGTAATTTAAAACAATGAAATGCTTCAAGATAAGTGGAAAAGTCCCATTGCTCGAACATGGTAATAAAAACAAAAACCTTCTAATATAACAAATTTTCTGTATTATACATAAATAGTTTAAAAAGCAAAACATTTCTTAAAGGTCTATTATAATTATGTGTATACATAATAACATTAAAAAAAATTAGCTAACATTCAAACCTACTGGATATAAGTGCTGTATGTTATCTTAAATTATTAAACATTTCTCTTCTTTGTTTACACCGGTGGTTACTTTTTTTTTTTTTTTTTTTAGGGCATTTCAATGAATTTCTACAACATATTAATTGAATGTTGCTGACCACAGAAAAACCCTAATACACAATACACAGAAGAAGAAAAAAACTTGTGGGCAGGTTTTTTTTATAGCCTATATCATGTAGGAAAGTGCATCCAGTTGTCTTGACTGGGGTTGACATTAACTCATACTCTCTGATTGAGCTTGAATAGCTTGTTCACAGTTCATGCCTCCAGAAGATCCACGTTGACCAGTCAGACTAACAGAAGGATGTTTAGCTCACAACTTTGTACCTTTGTCCTTATCCTCAGTGTTTCCATTTTCATCACAGTGAAAGCCACCGTTCTCCAAGGTGTAATTCTCCTTATTCTGATCCTCAATGGTGCCTTCCCCATCCTCCTCTGCTGATACCTTCTGCCTACAGCGCTTGATTGAGTAATGGACTGAAAATACATACAGAGGTTCATGATACAGAGTTATTAACTCTTTAAAATCAAGTGAATGTTATGATACCCAAACATGCTTAACCCACCCATCATATTCCTAATGCTTAAATGCAGAGTGAACAAGAGTTTTATCTTACTTCCCACTGCAACCACAGCCACAACCAGTTGGAAGATACTGTAGATTAAGGGGAAAGCGAACATGACCTCGAGCTCCGCAGGGGTGAAGGACAGCTGGGTAATAGTACTCGCCAACTGGGAGTTTTGCATGCCCGTTTCTAATGCGATGGTGCGGCACCTGCAATTACGTTCACAAGAAATAAGTGTTTTTTTCTCCAGACTTTTTGCCACTTTTATTAATGCCTCAGTGTTTGCTTACTGATCCAAATAAACCATCTAATTCTGTATGGAAAAACTAAATGTACAGATTTTTTACCTGTGCCAGGGTTGTCCTACAAAACGTGCCAGGAGAAAGCCAAGCCCAAAGCCGATAAATGGATAAATGGTACCAATGATCCAAAGCGAAGGAGAAATGGTCCATGAGGACTGATACAGCACACCACCGATGACTGCAATGATGATGATGAGGAAGATTCCCACCACGGATCCCACCTATACGTACAAAAACAAAACACAAGTGAAGCAGCACGGCATGCATAAGAATTTACAACATTATACGCAGCAACAAAAACACACCTTGAGGATCTTTTTGGCTACTTTGGGCCATCTGTGTTTCGTGTATATCCCAAGACCGACAGGCACAAGTAAACTCACTAACGTGATCGCTGGAAAGAACATCAGTCCAATTAAGATATGAGATCAAACAAATACAAAAAATGGAACACTTTGTTTAAGTAATTTTACCTATGCTGTCATAAGGGATCTGGATAGCATCACCTGAAGTCCAGACTGTGGTGTAGATGAGCAGACAAAGAGGCATCATTCCCAGAGCCAGGATTGAAGAACATGCCGTCATGCTGATGCTATAGGCAGCAGAAATCAGTGTATTTGTTATACACTTAAAAATGTCTTTGTCCATAAACTTAATAAACATACGTCATTGGATTATAATATATTGTTCCTCGTGCGGTTTAAACTTTTCAAGTCTAGATATGTATAAGGAACATTAATAATTAAAACAAAGTTTAATATATTTGATCACGTTCTATAATGTAATGTAATCTTTAATTACTATGCTTATTATTATCATTATACTTGTACTAAAATAACAAATTGAACAAAATACTATCATTCAATAATTCAATAAACTTTTAAATTTTATCTATAAATATAATTTAGTAAAATGATCAAATTAGTTTAGCCTAGTATGTGAACAATGAAAGCAAACCTACAAATGAAACTACTGAAACTACATTTAAAAAAATCAACAGAGCCTACGTTTACACAGCTCATCTCTAGGAACTAGAATGTCTTCACTGTTACAAGCAATGTAACAACAACAGTAATGAAAAAGTCAACGGATTGAGAGTCTTACCTTAGGTCCATGTCTCCATCAAGCCAGTAGCAGAAAACATTGGAGCTGGAACCTCCAGGGCAACAGCCCATAACGATGATAACTACAGCCTGGACTGGAAGTACGTTGAAAATCAGTGAAAGTGCAAAGGCTGTGAAAGGCATGATGCCAAACTGGCACAGGAAACCGATAAAAATGCCCCATGGCCTGCGGATGTGTACCCAGAGTTTTCTTGCCTCGACAGTGCAGCCCATTGAAAACATGACCAGGGCCAGCATGACGGTAAGCGTGGTACTCATCACCACGTTGAGGATGTCATTGAACGGATCACGGGGCACCAGGCAGGATGTGCCCGAGCAGATGGTGGCATTTTCAGGGCAGGTGGGCTCTGGTGTGCACATGTTGACAAAAATGAGTTTGAATGAAGTGGTGAAGAATTAAAAGTATAGGATCCTACAGCGTCAATGGCGTAGATTCCAATGGAGAGGTTCAGGGATGAAGCTTCTTGGAGAAAGCGAGCTTAGATTCCAAAGTGTTTCTATACATTTTCTTAAACACCTTCAGTTCCCTCTTTCCTGCATCCCGGGTGACAAAGAGTGTACTTTTACCTGTCCCTTAGAGCTTGAATATATGCTTGGGGTATATAAAATTCAGAGGAAAAAATGCTGAAAAATAATTAACTTACTGCAAATATTTTATGGGGTCAGTGTCCAAATGCCAACACATAAAACAAAGAGAGTGGGTGAAAAAAAAAGAACGTCATAGTCGAGGTTAAGTTTAGGCACAATAAATGCAATTGCACCCTCTTGCCATTTTATAACATTGTGGCACTTAAATTTTATTGTTTTTCTCCAGGTACAGCCCTGTACCATCACCACCCCTGCTGTTGCTTAGTAGAGAAGATATATTGCCTACCTGAACCAATGTGCGTCAAAGAACATGGATGAAATAAAGCTATAAGCTGTATTATTATTTTTAAAGGACCCGTTGGAGGTATGACTAAAGAAATGTATGGTACCTCACTCACTCTCCTTTCAATACAAAACCCCAACATATACCTTTGGGAACAAAGTTAAACTTTAAGTTTATATAACTGCTTTAACCCTATGCCTTCTTTAGCGGCACTGATGTGCAAAGTTCATTGATGGAATTGGTGCATACTGTTCTCTCAGGGTATGTAAAAAAATAAAAACATAAAAATTTTTACTCTCTGTTCAAGGTCCTTTTTAATTGTTAAGCATAATTTCCCACTCGTAATTTAAAAAAAGTTTAGTGAAGCTTTTAGTCCAGCCAGGGTTAGCATGCATGGCTTTTATTAACAATAAGCACTCATTACACTATTAGACCATGATTTCTCATCACCATGATTTCTTATCACAACAAGGGTTTTCAGAGTAACATTTTAACATTTTAAGTATTAAAAAAAAATATTTTAGTAAGATAATTTTAGTCTATGCAATTGCAACTGTAAAACAAGTTGTCAAATACTGTACTTGTCCAATCAAAGACAATAACCCTGAATACAAATAAGAATGTTAACTCTGAGGTAAAAACTCAAAACCTGACTTAGTTACCACAATTAATTAATGTCCAAACAGTGTGTAACACGAACCAAAACACACCATGTTTACAATAAACCTGGGAGAAGAAATGAACTTGGGAGATCAATTTCATGAGTAAGAAATCCATTTATCCATTCACTGGGTTTAAATCATTAACTAACTAATTCTATATAAAAAAAAAAAGTTTTAGTAGAACAACTGATCTGGAACTTGATTTTATAATATCAAGTTGATAAGTTTTGGTTTAAGCTCCAAAAGCAAGAGCAGAATTTAAAGTTTAACAGTCATTCACAAAGATTCAATGCAACATTTACTGTCATTTTATTTAAAAGAATAAATATTCTAGTTGACTATACAGCAACAGACAAGGAACAAGTCCACTCAAATATGCATGTTGTAAAATCATACAATAGATTCCTGGATCATTTAGTGAGCATGAATCCTGAAACAATGTGATTCCTACCTCTGCATTTGGAAATAATACATATATTCAGAATGTACAATTCAATGCTTTAAATGATTTTTTTTCAAAGTGGTTTTATTAACCTTTGACATAATAGATTATGACATGGTCGTAAAGCACCCCTGCGCTCCGATTTCTTGTTGAAAAGGGGGTGGGTGGGGGGCTATGTTCGGGGCGCCGCTTTGTGGAAGGGTATTGCCGACAGGCCTCGCCCCGATGGTACTGCAGTACAATCACAACCGCTTAATGGTAAGCTGTAGATTTCTTGTTACGTGGGCTATGAAACACCTGAGCAGGTAAATCCCAGAGAACTGGACTGAACTGCAGGTCATAGAAAGGGGGGAGGGGAGGGAGAGAGAGGGAGAGAGAGGGAGAGAGAGAGAGAGAGAGAGAGAGAGAGAGAGAGAGAGAGAGAGCGATAGAGAGAGAGAGAGAGGAAGAGAGGTTTAACAAGCACTTTATTACTCTATAAACCAAACATCATATTACATTACTGACAATTATTAAAATGTCTAAAAATAAATACTTTAAAAATTCACAATAAGCATGTCATTTTATACTGTACATAGTACCTCATTAAAACACCATACATCACAAAAGAAAACCACATTATTTGTAAGTCAATAATAAGCAAACTCAATTTTCAGTCTTCCCTCTACCAACCGTCTAAACATCATTTCAGGATCTATTGTAGCAAGTTGTAGACCTTTGTTTTTTCTTGTTTTCCAAATTGCCAGTTTAGCTGTTCCAGTAAGATAATTTAGTAAACATATTTTCCTCCTCATTGAAAAGCTGTATTTCATTCCCCCAATAAACACTTTATCAGAAAAAAACTCATTAAATCTTCTAAACCAGGTCTCAAGCAACCTAAAAAGGTCTCGTAATCTGTTACACCTTAAAAATAAATGTTCTAGATCTTCCTGCCTCCCACAAAATCGACATTCCCCTACTACTGCTGGGTTCAGGTGTGCCACATGTCAGTCTGTAGCTATGGCCCAATGAATAATCCTCCACTGTAGATCAGCAGTTCGCTTCTCTACAGGGGGTTTATACAGGGTCCGCCACCTGTCCCGCACGAGAAAGTCTGGTTGTAACAGTTCTGGCCATCTAGAAGCTTTTTGCCTCTTCAATGAATCTCGATTTGTGATCTTAACTGTAGTGCAGTATATTGCTTTCTTAGACACATCATTAAAAAAGTCTAGCTGAGGGGTCCTGAAAGATAAAATCGAGTCTGCAACTTCACCTTCATCATCTTCATTTATTACGGGTGAAATTTTTATTTCTGGCAAACCTTGCCCAGTTCCAGCTGTGTTACTTATCACCTTATCTGTGAAAAAGTGACTTCCTCTATTGACAAAAAGCCAATGCAACTGTTTCCAGAACCCCTAGCCTTATCTTATCAAGTTGATAACCATCTGATCCCATTAAAATATTTCATTTGACAGCGAACCTTCCTCACTCTTATAAAACTACAGGTCAGAGGCACTGATTTATTTGTATAACAAGATTTATCTAGTTGCTGGTGATCAAGGGAACCTTAAATGCACACTGACATAAAACCAAGTGAAGTGATTAAGGATGAGTGCGCATTATAAACTCATCACTGCTCAAACACGCACCAGCAAGATGACACTTGCTATGGATTAGGAAATAACCTTGATGTGGGCGATAAATGCAGATTACACATTCACACACACACACACACACATATATATATATATACACTACCATTCAAAAGTTTGGGGTTGGAAAGATTTTGAAAGAAGTATAATAGTAATACTGTGAAATATTGAAATGTTTTATATAATACAATTTATTCCTGAGATGACAAAGTTGAATTCTCAATAGCCATTAATTCAGTCTTCAAGTCACACAATCCTTCAGAAATCAGTCTAATATGCTGATTTGGTGCTCAAATAACATTCGTGATTATATTGAAAACAGTTGTGCCGCTTAACATTTTTATGGAAAGCGTAATAAATTTTTTAATAATTATTTTATGAATAAAAACCTATGTGCATTTTATATGAAATATTTTAGTTAACATTGTACATGTCTGTCACTTTTGACACATTAAAAAAATAAATTGTACTCCAAACTAATGGTAGTGTGGGTATACACATACATACATATATACCATTAGTTTGGAGTACAATTTATTTTTTTAATGTGTCAAAAGTGACAGACATGTACAATGTTAACTAAAATATTTCATATAAATGCACATAGGTCATGTGAAAAAGAAAGTACACCCCTTTTGAATTCTATGGTTTTACAAATCAGGAAATAAGAAGAATCATCTGGTCCACAGCAGGTCTTAAAATGAGGTAAATACAACTCAGATGAACAACAACACCTGACATATTACACTGTCATTATTTATTTAACAAATACTAGGCCAAAATGCCATTTGTGACAAACTAAGTACACCCTTACTGCTTCCATAGGAATTAAGAGGGTAAGTAGCAGTGTCAGGCACTGCTAATCAAATACCCTTGATTAACTGATCATCAGCAAGTGTGATCACCTCTATAAAAGCAGAAGTTTTGTCAGTTTGCTTTCTAGAGCATTCAGGAATGTGTTAACACAATGCCAAGGAGGAAATACATCATCAATGATCTTAGAGAAGCAATCGTTGGTGCCATCAATCTGGGAAGGGTTTTACGGCTATTTATAAACAATTTGAAGTCCATCATTCTACAGTGAGGAAGATTATTTACAAGTGGAAAACATTCAAGACAGTTGCCAATCTTCCCAGGAGTGGACGTCCCAGCAAATTCACCCCAAGGTCAGATCGTGCAATGCTCTGAGAAACTGCAAAAAAAATCCGAGAGCTACATCTCAGATGCTATAGGCCTCAGTTAACATGTTGAATGCTAAAGTTCATGACAGTACAAAAAGAATGAAGAAGTATGGAATGTTTGGAAGAGTTGCCAGTAGAAAGCTGCTTCTCTCTAAAAAGAACATGGCAGCATGGCTTAAGTTTGCAAATTTGCATCTGAACAAACCTCAAGACTTCTAGAACAATGTCCTTTGGAGAGATGAGACCAAAGTGGAGATGTTTGGCCATAATTCACAGCGCCATGTTTGGCAAAAACCAAACACAGCATATTAGCACAAACACCTCATACCAACAGTCAAACACGGTGGTGGAGGGGTGATGATTTGGGCTTGTTTTGCATCCACAGGACCTGGGCATCTTGCAGTCATTGAGCCGACCATGAACTCCTCTGCATACCAAAGTATTTTAGAATCAAATGTTAAGCCATGTGTCTGACAGCTACAGCTTGGCCAAAATTGGATCATCCAACAGGACAATGATCCCAAGCAAACCAGCAAATTTACAACAGAAACAAGGTGTTGCAATGGCCCAGTCAAAGTCCAGACCTCAACCAGATTGAAATGCTGTGGCGGAACCTTAAGAGAGCTGTGCATAAACAAATGCCTGCAAACCTCAATGAAGGTCGCGGGTTCGAGTCTCAGAAGCGGCAGGAAATGAAGGTGGGGGGAGTGAATGAATAGCACTCTCTTCCACTCTCATTAGTCATTACACACAACTGAGGTGCCCTTGAGCAATGCACCTAACCCCCAATCGTTCCCCTGGGCGCCAAAGCAACAATGGCTGCCCACTGTGTGTTCATGGTGTGTGTGCAATACTCACTGCTGTGTGTGCGCAAAAATTCAGCATAAATTGCGCATAAATTCATATACAATATTCAATTCATATTCATATACTTTGCTATACGTCACATCACTCTCACTTTTAATAAACAGAAAATTATTACTTCATTGCTGCTAAAAGTGGATCTACAATCTATTAAATCATAAGGTGTACTTAGTTTTTCACACATGGCTTCTCCATTTTGCCTTTATTTTTGTTAAATAAATGACACGGTGTAATGTGTCATGTGTTGTTCTTCACCTGAGGTTGTATTTACCTAATTTTTAAACCTGCTAAGGACCAGATGATTTTTTTATTATGTCCTCATAAGCAAAACCATGTACTTTCTTACATGTATATATAACGAAAAAGTTCAAGGCACATTAGTATTTTAGGTACTTCGTGTCTTAGGCACGTGTGGAGCATACCGGCTGTTATAAAAAATAAAGCTTTTTGGACAGAAAACATAGTCATGTAGAAAATTAATTCATCCCCACTGTGAAGTATGGTGGAGGATCTTTAATGCTGTGGGGCTAATTTTCTTCCAAAGAGCCTGGACAACTTGTTAGGATACACTGTATCATAAACCCCATCAAGTACCAGCAGATATTAAATAAACACCTGACAAATCCTGCAGGGAAGCTTAAACCGGGCTGTGGTTGGATCTTCCAATAATCCAAAGCACATCTCAAAATAAACAACAGAACAGTTCACTGACCGCAGATTGAAGGTTTTGCCATTGACAGAGCAGTACCCTGACACAAACCCCATAAAAAAAACCTGCGGGATGAGCTGAAGAAAAGAGTCCACTCAGATCTTTTGCCAGTTCTGCTCATATTTTCCAAGGGTACTAATATTTGTGGAGCCCACTGTATATATTCTGTCAGGGCTTAACCATAAGGATGGACTTGGGTCAGTGCATGAGACCTTTCAGTCTAGTCCATTTCCCTTTCAGATTTTTTTTTTTTCTACATTGTTGTAAACTGCTGATTTGACACCTAGATAATGTTATCTTGCTGGCAAACATAAAGGAGGTTTTGTCAAAACTGACTTGCGATAGTCTTCCAGCAAAAGTTTATGAATTTATGGATTTAAATGATATCTATATAATTAAAGCAGAAAAAAACATCTCATTGTTGAACCCTGATTGTGTGCAAGTCTTTCTGGAGGCAAAATGATTAACATTATTATGATGTGTGTCTATATATCTTACCTCACTAGAAATGGTTGTGGGAAACACGTGCTGGTTTGATTTTTGATAAAGTCCCGAAGCTGTAGAACAAGAGCCAACAAAGCACCCTGTCGAGTTCTGTCTATTTTTGTTACCACCAGCTAAAACATGACACAGAGAAAAAACTGGTTAAAACCTTATAAACCTTTGAGTTGAAAAAGTATTTTGTACTTGTTCACACTATAATCAATTCTTATTAGTAACCCAACCTTTAGCACTGACTCTCTGCAAGGATATCAAAACACTTATGAATGTGGTGTGGATCGAGTTTGTGTAAATTTTTTTAAGCATTTTTGCTGTTTTACTACAAAAAAGGCAACTCTGCTGCCTATATGAACATACATTACTTTATTTGACATTATTTGAAGGCCCCATAACTTTTCTAGTTTTTTTGTGAATTTTCTGGATAAGAATGAAGGATAAGAATTAAAAATATATATATTTATACTCACAATTTCTACCCAATAACATTTTTAGAGCTTGGCATAAATAGAAAAATGTGTAAAATCGTTTATTTTTTAATTAAAATTGCATGACTTTTCCAGGTCTAGGAATCACACTAAATTAGGCTACCTCATATATCCAGGGTTTTCTATACAGCAGTTCTTCAAAGCAAAGAAAAAAAATTGTTGTGGGGTGAATTAAAATATAAAATATCTTAAGTTTTAGTTATTTTAATACTTTTTTAAAAAATCTAATTATTTTAAATAATCTTGATGCCCCCCTGGAAGTTTGCTGAGACCCTGGTTGAGAACCACTGATCTAGGCTGAGATGTTGCTAAAACGACCCCTGCTGGACAGTCATGGTAAGAACATGAGAGGATAAACACTCACCACAAAAGGCAAATTGAACTCCTCACACATCTCGACAGCAACTAAATCTGCCTTCTGCAGACCTACACCTCCATCTACCAACAAGAACGTCCTCACCAAACTAGAGACACATAAATAAGAAAAAAAAGAAAAGAAAACTAAGACTTCCATATTTACTGTATATATATAGTACTGTGCACATTAGTATTTTCAACAACAACAAAAAATGGTTTTAAGGCAGTTATTTATATATTTCCAAACATTCCTTTTGCCATTAATTGTAATCCAGTGAGATTTTTGTATGCACAAGGAGTCTGACAACAGCCGGTATGCTCCACACGGAGCTCTGATCTCACCATCATCAAGTACATCTGGGATTACATGAATAAATAGAAAAAAACTGAGACAGCTTAAATCCAGAAGAACTGCAGCAACGTCTCCAAGACGCTTGAAGAACCCTACCTGCAAAGCTACCTGAAAAACTATGTGCAAGTGTACCTATGACAAAAGCGATGTTAGACATAAAGGATGGTCACACCAAATATTGATTTGATTTAGATAATAGAAGTTAACTGATAAATAAAATCTGTTTATGACATTATTTTTGAAAGCATCCTCACTTTACAGCATTTTTACACAAGTGCCTAAAACTTTTTACAGTACTGTATACATTATATATAGTACATACGTCATAACTGACAAGATCTTATCATCTGCTTCTTTTTAAACTCAACACAAGCACACAAGAAGAAATATAAGTATCGTTAAAACAACATCAACCTACTTTTGGCGCTCTTGAAGGTATGGTTCAACCATCTCTACAAAGTCCCGTGGGGCCATGTGTCCATACCCGGGCATGTCTACAAGAGTAAACGCCTTTCCAACAGTGAAGAAATTAAGCTTTTTGGTGTGGCCCTGTGTCGAAATAAAGATTGAAAAGGAGCAACTTCTGAGCACAGAGTATTTAACAGTGAAGAACATTCATAACATATAGACTCACCGGAGTTTTAGAGACTCGCACATCTACCTCTGGTGCAAGAGAGAACAAGGCACGGATGAGAGACGACTTCCCCACATTACTCCTGCCCATAAAACACACCTGTAACACACACAAGCAAACATGAGATGTTTGAAATGTCTAGTGCAGTGGTACAGAGGGTTTCAATAAACTTGCAATCATTTAATCAAGTTAATGAACATTTTCTCTCACCTCTGGCTGTTTGAGAATAGGTACATGGTCCATCCGGACCGCAGAAGTTGAGTAATCAATAACATGTTTAGAAGAGGGAGTGAACAGTGTCTCTGCCTGACAGAGCTCATCCAAGCTGGGATGGAAGATGTTGAATTCTGCCTGACTGACCTGCGAGGACAGGTGCCCAATCAGACCGCTGAAGGGGTACAGAAGATCCTGACGCCTCCTTTCAGGGAGCAAACACACATGTTTGATGGAGGCCAGCCGATGACCTCTCTGAAGGACCAAAGGCCAACATGATATATGTGTCTGCAGTAGAGGCAGTGCCTTTATCCTCAGCATTGTGTTAGATGACTTTACTTAGTGAGACAATTGTTGATGTCAGTTTTAGGATGTGCTGCCATCTGCTTCATGTATTATAATGTGTGTCATAAACATTCATTAGGACTATGAGTTCAAGAAGGCTTTCTTGATGTTTTCTAAAGCTTAAATCGTTCCACTAATATTTACTAAATTGCATATTATGGTCCATATCCATCCACGTGTTTACATATACAGAGGTCTTTGACAGATATTATCAGCATTTAAAACATTTTACAAATAGACATATGTCATGCATGTGCTGCCTTTTGAAAAGTTAAGAACTTCTAATTATACACAGCAGTGAAACCCACATCTTACAGCAAAACCCGATTCAATCTTAAATTCACTAGACTGAAAAACGCAATAAAAATCTTTCACTGCTTCCCGAAATAACCTCTGCTCTTTCAAAAGCACATTTCTAAATGCTATTACATTAATTAAAGAATATGGCTATGTCAACTGCTGTACAGAGTGAAAACCGGCGTGTCGTACTTGTGTACTTGCGCGTTACATCAGAACCAATCCGGAAGAAACAAATAAAGGAACAAAGGTTCCACCCTATACGGAAAGACTGAAACGTGTGAAAACTGGCGGCGTGCGTGGGGAAATATAAGTTTTTACCAAACCTAGAAGTTTTATTACTCAGTATACAGCAATATGTATATTGTGTTCATTGTCTTTTAAAGCACTAATGCACTGAGGGCACAAATAAATAATTCTTCGTGTGGACCCAGATTAGCAAACCCTACAATAAATATAAAATAAAAATAAAGATATAGACCTAAAGGGTTATATTGAAAGTTAATAAAATTGTATTTGTATTAAACAGCATTATGACATTTTTTTATTGACCTTGTTGCTATCTAGAACCAGTGTTGGGGAAAGTTACTTGTAAAAGTAATGTATTAGTACAATATTGTGTCATCCCTAAAAAGTAACAAATTGCATTACTTAGTTACTTTTAATGGAAAGTAATGTGTTACATTACTTTTGCGTAACTTTTTCTCACCTGGGCTGGGCTTGCTTATTGTTGTTGTTGGTGTTTTTTTTGTTGTTGTTTTTTTTTTGCTGAGTTCTGAACTTTGCGAAAAGAGTCAAAAGATATGTGTTATAATTGTTTCAATATCTTAGAGAAACTAATTTAAGTAAGAGGATATAGGTTTTTTAAAAAAAAACAAAAAAACAATATATATGTATATTAGATATTGTGGTCCACTCTCCACCAGTTGGTGGCGGATTGCACCAGTAAGTTGTTTGCCAACCGCCAATAAACCCTAATAAAGAAGAAGAAGAAGAAGAAGAAGAAGAAGAGTTCGGAACGGCATACTATACTACTCTTAATATTTCTGCCATAGAAAAATATGATAAATGTAGTGCGAATAGCCTAGTATAATAGTATGCAGTTCCGAATTCAGCATCTTACCTCACCAATAAAAACAAAAAAAAAATGTGATGTTTGGATCGTCGTCAGCAGCAAAGACATAGGTTAAAAAATGAGATTAAGTACATAAAGTATATTTGTAATTTAACATTTAAAGGGTTAGTTCACCTAAAAAAATGAAAATTACCCCATGATTTACTCACCCTCAAGTCATCGTGTATATGACATTCTTCTTTCAGATGAATAAAATCGGAGTTAAATTTAAAAAGTCCTGGCTAATCCAAGCTTTATAATGGCAGTGAATTGTTGCCTCGTTTATGAAGTCCATACAAGTGCATCTGTCCGTCATATAACTGCTCCACACGGCTCCGGGGGGTTAATAAAGGCCTTCTGAAGCGAAGTGGCGTGTAAAATATCCATATTTAAAACTTTATAGACTAAAATAACTAACTTCAGGCGGAAAGCCGTACGCAATTTGACTTACGGCAAAAGAGTAAATAAGTTAGTTATTTTAGTCTATCATATCATATATACATTCAGAAAGTTTTATTAAATATCACACACAGACCTTCCACTAACAGGTGGCCATAATTGAAAACTAAGATCCACACAGCATTTACAGAAATCATTGAACTTTTAAGGAGTGCTTTTCTCATCATTGCAACATTGCATATTAAATCAACTCCTGACAAACACATTAATTGAATTATTACTCAGTGACTTATTTAACCATGTATTACTATCTTTGGAAGGCTTTTGTTTCTCAAACAAATTTTCATTATTATTATTATTATTTTTTTTTTTTTTTAAATAAAAAAATGTCCTTCGCGAAACACAGTTTGGGAAACCCTGTTGCATTATAATGCTTAATGCACTGTTGTTGATAAGAAAGAATGGAATATATTTTCTTTTTCTTCGCATTTTTATATCAGTGATCAAAATTATTTATTGGATAAAAAATTTAGTTTTCATTCAACAACCTCAACAAAAGCTTTGCATAAAAATGTATTAGAGCGGACTTACCCGTAGCCGTAGTGACATACATCTGGACATTAGGGGGCAGCAATGTCTAACAATTATAAAACATGATCAGATGAGTTCCTCTTTTAAAGTTGCCCTGTATCTCAGCACTTTTTTGAAATCACAGTTCTTCTCTTTGCATTCTGTTACACATATAAAACAAATACTTATTAATAACAGTGATCTTGACTCTTGAAAAAGTCATATTGTGTAGAATTCAGTTGTTTATGCATTGGTTTACAGAGAATGATTACATTCATAGAAATAGCATCGGCCTATTTATGCAACATTTCCAGAACTCAGCTAGTTTTATTACTTGACTGAGTTCACCTTGCCCAACCTTTCACTGCCAGAAAATTAATAGGTACGTTTAGGAATTTATCCCTTGGTAAGAATGTGAGCTGTAATGGCCTTTAAATCAGTATAGGGCTAGTGTAAGTACCACAGACAGTTGAAGCGAGCATTTATGGGGAGGGTTATTGCCCACCATCTAAAATGTTTATTGAGCGAAGAGGAAGTTAAAGTTGATTCTGGAACAGCCTTCCCTATCCTAAATCAACCATCAGCCATTACTAGATAAACCACCATACTAACATGAGATCAGTATAAGAAGCATTTACAGCCTTCTTACAAAAATCTAGAGAGGAATAGAAACATAAATCAAAGAACATTCGGTTATGTCTTCATATATTCTTATGAAGGCACAAACTAAATTTCCTCTCTCAATGACTTTAACATTAAACCCAATGGACAGAGAGACAGATCACCGTGATGAAGAGAGATGAAAAAATGTAGATGGAAAGTCTGATAGGAGAAGAAATGACAAGTAGTCAGAGTTTGGAATTTAGCATAGGAATGAATAATGATATGCTAAATGGAAAGATGGAAAGAATTAGATGGATGAAAATATTAAGATGGAGATCCAGAGAAGTAAAAACAAATTGCCAGACAGCCTATATATTAAAATGGAATACTACATTCTGCTTACACTCTCAGAAAAAAAGGTACAGTGGAGGTACAATTTTGTTCCTTGGGGAACAAAACGTATAACTGTACCTTTAAAGGTACACAATTGGTCCTTAGGGTACAATTATACCATTGTTTTCCTCTACTTAGAGCAGGGGTAGGCAAATTCGGTCCTAGAGAGCCACTGTCCTGCAGAGTTTGGCTCCAACCCTGAAAGACATCTATAGAAGCTCTTATTGAGTATTAATAGAGGTTTAGATGTTGATGTTTTATTGAAAATGTTAGTGATCATGACCATTATGGTGATCAGTGTTTCATTTAGTTGGGCAGTTTGACTCCTGGTGTTAACAAAACACATAATCTGTTCAAATCAAAAGAATCCGTAAACAAAAAATATCATGAAGAAAAATGTTTGACTAAACTCATCACTGACTAAAAATATTAATAAATAATATTCACCAACAATACTTTCTTGCCACAGATCAGGCATTCTGAATTTTGATTTTTAAATACATTTTAGATGCACACATATATCAATAATCAGCATATGAATCTCAACAATGGTGACATACTTAATGCTGCAATGCATGCTGGGAGCCATGAGTTTTATACTGTGGTTGCTTAGTAGGGTTGGAGCTAAACTCTGCAGGACATCAGCTCTCTAGGACCGAACTTGCCTACCCTGACTTAGAGGTACAAAAATGTACCCTTAAGGCAGGGGTTCTCAACCCTGGTCCTCAAGGGCCACTGTCCTGCAGAGTTTAGGTCCAACCTTGATCAAACTCACCTGCCTGTAGCTTTCTAGTAATCCTGAAAGGCTTAATTAGCTGGTTCAGGTGTGTTTGATTAGGGTTGGAGCTAAACTCTGCAGGACAGTGGCCCTCGAGGACCAGGGTTGAGAATGTCTGCCTTAAGGGTACCACCCCAGTGACGGCCACTTGCCACTTTTTTTTGAGAGTGTACTTTATACAGGACAGTATACACCGATCAGGCATAACATTATGACCACTGACAGGTGAAGTGAATAACACTGATTATCTCTTCATCACAGCACATGTTAGAGGGTGGGATATATTAGGCAGCAAGTGAACATTTTGTACTTAAAATTGATGTGTTAGAAGCAGGAAAAATGTGCAAGCGTAAGGATTTGAGTGAGTTTGACAAGGGCCAAATTGTGATGGCTAGACGACTGGGTCAGAGCATCTCCAAAACTGCAGCTCTTGTGGGGTGTTCCCGGACTGCAGTGTTCAGTATCTATCAAAAGTGGTCAAAGGAAGGAGCAGTGGTAAACCGGCGACAGGGTCATGGGCAGCCAAGGCTCATTGATGCATGTGGTGAGCGAAGGCTGGCCCGTGTGGTCCGATTAAACAGACGAGCTACTGTAGCTCAAATTGCTCAAGAAGTTAATAGTGTAGTCGGCAACCATAAATGTTGTAAACAGCTATAACGTTGTCACATGACCTCATTGTGTTACATTTACAGGCAATTCAGTGAGTGGTGCCCGGACACCATCTTGGAAATAAATACTAAATAAATAAAGGCTGAATTCTGAAAAGCAGTAGCATACTCTAGCTATTTGAGCCATATGATTTGACCTTTCGTTTTCATTGTGACAAATGAACTTGAAGTAATATCAGCTGCTATTTAGAATACAGACAATGATTCAATTGCTTCTGATATTCCGGTTGATTCATCACACTGGAAAATACAGGTAAAATTAAGCATACAGCATTGTGCGATACAGTATTTTACAAATTGTGCACAAAGGGATTGGGGAGAAAGTGAGGTAATTTCTGCTACTCTTTATAGTTCATTTAGTTCATTTAGATGCACAAGGTCAAACAGTTGATGGATGATCAGATGTCATGTATGAAATAAAATAATCATTACACATTAGAATAAGGAGCATCCATCTTTCTTTTTTTCTCTGAATGAATCTCCTTGGGATCAGTCCAGATTGGCAGAGATATTTTTTGCTTGTAAATGCTATAGAAAAGTGCCAATGAGAGGCAGCTGCCGTACTCTCACACTCAGCGTTTAATACCCCATCATGGGACGAGTGCTTGTTAATGTGACATTGAGTGATGTCCACCCTGACCTCTCCTTCTCTCTCGTCTCATTTGCATGTTAAGCACCCTGCCTCCTTTCACTTCAGCATTGTGACCGACGCACAAAGGGACGTCTGCCACCCTTAATGCCTCTTTTCTGCTCTGTCTCTTAAGAATGAATCTATACACAGTTCATCTCAGATGACTTCACACAAATCAGAAGGGTCAATCGTTCAAAGAGCTTAATAGACTGAAGGAATGTAACTTATATCTGACACACAGACTTTAATGACACACTCACAGGCAGTAAAAATGACACAGTGGCACTCGAGACAAAGACTTGGTCAACGCGATGAACACACCTATAACACAACCCCACAAAAGAACTTCTGCTCCGGCCGGACACCCTGTGGTGTGTTTTATAAGAGGGGAGAGAACATGGAGAAATATATTGGAGGTAAAACATCTTACTCATCAAATTTTTATCATGGTCTGGCTATGTTCAGAATGGAATACTATTAAATACTGTGCCAACACACATTTATAAACATTTCACACCGCAGTATAGGTATGTTTAATGCAGGAAATTCTGTCTATTTATGACCCTGGACACAATATAATTTTTTTTAATTCAGTTTTATTCATTCATTCATTCATTCATTCATTCATTCATTACGCTAGAATAATTCAGTATTATTCTAGCGTAACTCTGCCTATAGCTGGTTTGCTAGCTTAAAAAAGGGTTAGGTGGTTTAAGATGGTTTCCCAATCTGACCAGTAGAAAGGTGCCCAGTAAAACCAATAGACCAGCCTGAACCAACCAAGACCAGCAAACCAGTTTAGGCTGGTTCAAGATATTTTTTTCAGCAGTGATTACTTTTGTTTCATTAGTCACACTAGACTTTCAGTATCACACTAAATGGACAGTGACAGCATAATTTATAGTAAATAATTTTAGTATATTTTTAGTCAAATATTTTGAATTAGCTATTATTTTTATATTTTTATGTTTAAATGTTTATTTCTTTGTTATGTGCTTTTGTAATTGTTATATTTTAAATATTTTTTAAATAGTTTAAATTCATTTTTATTTCAGTTTTAGTTTTGAGTTAGTAATTTTAGTACTTCAACTTAACCCTATTTCAGTTAAATATTTAAAAAAGGCAATATTTCACAAAGTTTTTAATATAATATTTTATTTTCTGTGTTATTTCATGTTATTTTGTTTTTTAAATCAGTTTTAACTAAAATATTAACTAAAATATAGTTTTATGTGCTATGTGTCTATGAAAAGATGAAATGAAAAGGTAGAACAATTTGAAACATCAGCAAAATAGCTACAAAATGAAAGTTTATCATTGCACTCTCTCCATTTCTCCCTCAGTGTCTTTTTAAGACATGGTAGCATAAATATTTTGGCAGGTGGTGTTTAGAGGGTATTAGAGCTCAGTGTTTGGGATATCGATCGGGATCTGTGTGCCAGGATCTGCAGAGAGAGAGAGAGAGAGAGAGAGAGAGAGAGAGAGAGAGAGAGAGAGAGAGAGAGAGAGAGAGAGAGAGAGAGAGAGAGAGAGAGAGAGAGAGAGAGAGAGAGAGAGAGAGAGAGAGAGAGAGAGAGAGAGAGAGAGAGAGAGAGAGAGAGAGAGAGAGAGAGAGAGAAAGAATGACCTTGAAGCAGGAGGTTGACTTGATAAATAAAGTGCAAGAAAGGAAATGCTTGAGAAAACAAATTTGGTGGTAACCAGGAACACTACTAAGCCTGTCCCACTAATACTTGCTAGACTGTACACGTGGATTTTTTTGACAAGTGTCAAATCATAATTTTTTTGGAAGTAACAAGTAAAGCAGAATTAAAGCCCTTAAGAAGTGACAATAGATTGTAACGTTACTTTTTGATTGTGTAGCATGTTACCTTTAAAAGTATTAAAAATAACAATCATTAACATGTGACAGCTTTTTGTTGCTTGCATCAGTTAAAAAAGAAATGATGTAATGGTATTGTGATGAATGATCTGTGTCCTCAAAATTAGTGCTGATTGCAATTGAAACAGGGCAATTTCTGCTAGCAGGTGATTTTGATGTGCACTGTAAAAAATACATCCGTAAAATAACGGAAAAAGTACTGGCAGCTTATTGCCTGGACAGTAATTTACAGACATTTCCGTTAACCCTAACATAGAACGCAATGAATTTCAAAATTCTAAATACAGGTAAAACAACTGTAAAAAATAAATACGGAAAATTCTGTTAAATTAATACAATACATTGTGCCCTATTTTTATGATTTTTTTTAGAGTGTGGAAAATGCAGCAGACTACCACAGTCTGGGACTGTGCGCCTTACACTGTGATCTAGACACCTGAATTGGCTTTTTAAAATGCTGAAAGTGCGCTTGACTACACTGTGTGCCTGGATATGTGCCCTGTTATAATACTCCATCATTTGCCATTATCACAAATCCCAGCTTTCTGTGGGTGTTAATAACACGGTGTTAATTACATTAGGTATATAATGCTGACAGTTGTTAATATATATGGAGCATTGTATAATGATTCTTATTTGTACTGAAAAAGTCATGTTTGCACAGAAAAAATGGCTTCGTTTAAATACACACTGTAAACCCTAATACTCAAAATAATTAATTGTTAAATTAAACAAATTAGTTCAGTCAAATTAACTTTTATGAGTATTTAGCACTTTCTTTTTTTTCAAGTTCACAGAACTGATATGTTTTAAGTAAACTGAACTGTCTCATTGTTTTGAATTTTATTAAATGATTTATTTTAATTTAGATGAACTTAAGTTTAACTGAAACTGGGCTGGGATTTCTATTCCCCAGCATGCTTTGCCCATGGCACTTGAAAGTGAGAGTAAATACCAAAATTAAGTGGTATATAATGTGCAAGATTTTTGTGCAAAATTATTGTTGTGTGAGATTTAGTAGTGATTAATGTTTTGTTATGCTAATGTAGAAGAGTTTCTGTTAATGTCGGTTTTTGGAGAGTTACCATCATGGTGGTGCATGCGTCTTGGTTTGAGAGCAAGTAAATGCTTTATATTGCTGCACTCATTCAGCAAGTGCTATACCATGCTATTGTTAACATTTTCTGAATTAGCTTGTTATAGCTAGCTAAGTTTATACTAATAAAAATTTACTGCACTCAAACATTTCAAGTTAAGAACAATTAAAAAGTAAAAGTACAAAATAAAAATCTGCCAGTTCTGCTTACTTAAACTTTGAATTTCTTAGCTTAAAATTTAAGGCAACTGAACATATCGTTTGGTTAAATCGGAGAGTATAGATGGTTGGTGAATGGCTTCTGCAGTGAAATACCACATGCTGAAGTATGTAATGAATTCCCCCTAAATGTTTCAATATCTCCAGAAATGAAGTTCAGACCAGTCCAGGTTGTTTGGCCTGAATCCATTTCCAGGTCAGGGTCAAATTGGCCTCCTCTGAGTTACAATATTGTGCATTGCGTATATCATTACATACACAGACTGTGTGAAGCACTCTAGGATTCCTCAGAGTCCCTCAGGGACAGGTTTGAAAGAATGTTTATCTTCGTCTGGAGTTCTAGTCCTTACATAGTCCAGTGCAAGAACATCACAAATAAACTGTTTCTGTCATTTACAGCTGCACCAAAGGACACTGCAGGAGATTTCTGGTTCATATACACACTTCTATACACATTTGCAGAGAAACTGGAGTTCAGACCTCCGAAGTAGTGATGGAATATAAAATCAGCTTATCAGTATCGGCTATGATTTTAATAAATATTAAAATCATGGCAGATACTGATAAGTTGATTATTGGTCCTTAGCCGATAAATTACTTATATTAAACTGTACACAATTTATACTATTTGTCTAAATAAATCAAACACTAAAAACTAAACCTGTTTTTAAATGTGAATTAAGGCATCACAACATTATAATATAAAGATGAAATTTAAGTGTGCAATTTATGATGGCAAAGGCTACCTAAATGTAAAAGTATGGGAAATAAAAATACACAATAAATATTTTTTGATAAAAATTTCGGTAGCATTTTATTTTTCAGTCCTGTTCCCCATGTACATACTTTTATAGTAATTGCAATAACTGGGTAATAACTAGGTACTAACCCTGAACCTACCCCTGAAACCTAACCTTAACCAATATAGTACCTTATATTACCCAGTACTTTCTTAGGTAAGTGCACTGTAAGTAAATGTAAGTGCACATACTTTTCTCATTTAGAAATAGTAATATCAAAAAATGATTATATTATATTATATTTTCTATTTACTAAAAAATAAATAAAACAATAAAATGTAGATTGTAGAAAAACCTGAAATCGTACAGTAGTATCCCAAATTTGCTGAAATTTGTATATTACTAGGCTGGAGTTGATTCTGTGAGAGGACATGTGCTGTAGAAAGAGAGATGCTGGTGAAACAGATTTACACTGGAAGGAGCCCAAGTCAAAGCTCAGTCTGATAGAGAACCTGTAATTACTGCTGTCAGAGAACACCCTGCAGTCACAAATGACTGTACTAAAGCCAAAGTCACCCTGCTTTAACACACACATACACAGACACTGACACACATGCGCGAACACACACACACATGCACACACCTGGTTTCCATGTTTTATGGGGACTTTCCATAGACATAATAATGATTTTTATACTGTACAAACTGTATATTCTATCCCCCTACACTAACCCTACCCCTAAACCTACCCATCACAGAAAACTTTGTAAACTGCATTTTTACATTTTTAAAATACATCACTTAGTATGATTTATAATTTCCCCAAAAATGTCCCCACAAGGACAAGGATTTTGGATATTGCCATATTTGTGGGGACATTTTGTCCCCATAAAGTAGGTTTTACCAGGACACACATAGGACTACACACAATGGTGAGTGATGGAGGGTGAGAGAGACAGAAAGGGGTTGGTGTGTGTGTCCTTTGTTTTAGTCACAAGACTTGTCCTGAGTGTAAGGGAGTAGCTACACTAGGCCTACCTTGTTTTTTCCACACAAACACGGCAAGGGCACCCAGAAGGACAAAACCCTGCTGCACCAACACCCATCTCTATTTCTAATACTTTAAGTCCTGTGGGCCCGGCTACTTTCAGAAATTTTGGAGGTGACAATGAACGAGGCGATGTGAACCCACACTGCTGTCCACTGTGCTGCCCTGGGCCCTGACAGCACACAGAATACTAACAATGTGTTTAATAGACACATGAACATGTGGTGCTTCACCCCTGCTGCAGGTGTCAGCGTGGGGCTTTTGTGTGCAGGGGACGGGGTATTAGGGCATGTGTGTGGGCTCAAGTCATCTGGACTCCAAAAAAAGAATGTTTTGTGTGTCTTGTTAAGGCAATTATTTAAAAACCGTATAGAACTTATAAATTGTTGCGCTTTATTAGTTGTTTGACATTGTGCTGAAAGAAGTTGTGCTGCTACATTTTTCCCCCAGGATACTTTAATGAATAAAATGAATGATTAAATGAATTTAATTGTGGATGTTAATTTCTTTTATTTTTAAATTTAAATTACCTTCACCATCATCTAATGCTCACTTAAACACATTTTTTGAATAACATAGTCAAATGTAATCTTAAGCAAATCTCAAAATAATGTCAACAAAATTTCTATAATGTTGTGATGCTTAAATTCACATGCAGCTATTCAAATGGTATTTTTGTTTTTGTTTTTAGTGGTTTATTTTTTAACTTGAAGCCACAATATGTAATTTTTCACCACTAGAGGTTGCTTATTCAAAACAAAGGCGTAGATTGATGACGACTTGATTTCACAGAGCTTTTATTATGCCGCAGACAACCGCTTCCGCTTCTTCCGGTTATGCGTATGTGGGGTAATGCAACGCTGTTTTAGATACATTTGAATGTGTTAAAAGTTATGTTATAATGCTCTGTGCGTTCGCTCAGCGGCTACTATGAGACACTTGTTGCACACTGCAGAAAGCTAGATCGATATTAGGCATGGTAAAACATGGCACTCGCAGCTAAATCAAGAAAACAAGATTTAAACAATAAGACTAACTGTGTTGAGCTATATAACAATGATTAGTTTTCTGTCGATGAATGTATCCAAACAGTTGCTCACCTGTCTAATAAAACGCATAATATATTAAAGTGTCTTTGGTGTTTCCATGGTTTCTACAAAATAAATCCGGGTGTGATTTCATTGATAGGCGACGCATGGATATGGTCCGTGTCCTGGTTAAAATTGCTTATCTGGATTTAAACATTCTTGGAATCATTTGGGATAATGTAAATACACAAGTCAACAAAACATATAAAATTGTTCTAGTGGTTTTTGAATATTTTAATAAAAAAATCTTACATATTTAAACAAAATATTATGGATTTTTAATATCTATCATTTATTGGTTATCGGCCATAACATGAAAATAATTATCAGTTTATCTTTATCGGCCAGAAATTTTAATATTGGTACATCTCTAATATTAATAGAAAAGGTTGTTGTTAATAACGATGTCCAGTGTTTATGTGCTTGTCTGAATTAACCACTTGTTTCTGTCTTTGTAAACCTTCATCTTAATGCTTTTCCCTTGAGATCCTATGATTCCTCACTTAGCTATAGAAAGCATCCAATACCGTGCATGAATATACCCTAGGGTGTTCATTCTGTCTCTCTTGTCTCCACGTCTGTCCCAGACATGATGGGCTGCTCCCTGTGGCCTCTGTCTTGTTAAAAGCCCTGATTGATTAAAGCGATCTGGCAGTGCAAGCCACCCCCCCCATCATCACCTTTCCTCACACATTTTCACTTCCCGACCCATCTGCCCACCGTCGCCTTCCCTTCTCACCCCATTTCTCTTGTTTGCTCTGTGTGTAGGAGGGTCATTCATCTCTTGAGTTATGAAAGGGCTTTTTTTTGTTCATAATACCCCCTGCACAACAAGTCAAGGTCTCATGATTTGTGAGTACCCTCCATCTGCAAGTTTTGGCATTTATGTCTCAATTGTGTGAATTAGTTCTTTGCTTGAAATAAAGGTAAAATACAATAAAACATAACTATTACATAAATTTAACTGAAACAAGTTTAAGTTGAAGTACAAAAATAACTAAAATAAATGTAAAATTACAACTAAATAAAAAATTAATAAACAATACAAATGACAAACCGGACAAATCCAAATGACTAGAACATTAAAATATAATTAAAATGAAAACTGAAAATATAAACATAAACATAAAAGCTAAGTCAAAATAGTACTCAAATGAGGATTATACATGATTATGAATGTATGTCTTATTTAGTGAGGAAAAGGAACATCAAGTAATCAGGATCATCAGGATCATCCAAGTTTTCAAGATGTGTTTTAAACGTAAGATATTGTGTATCTGAGATATTGGTTGTATAATTTATATACGAGTACTTACGAGTATGCAAATGTATGTGATTAGCAAAACAACAGTGCTATAAATATAATATAGGCCTAATGGAGATAAAAATGGACTGCTCCCATTGCCTTTTATTTTCATATCCAGTGGGAGGCAGTAGAGCTCTTTATAAGCACTCCAAACATCTCCATCCCCCACACCTCAAGTCAACCCAGGAGATTACCAAAGGCATTTCCCAAGCCAACACTTCACTTTACCACACCTATGAGGATACTCCCAGCAGGGGGCAGTAGAGTTCCACAAATCTCCTGGGATGCACAGTTTCCACAGTCACCCAGAGTTAAGTTTTGGCCGCGCTGCATGAGGTCCTCGGAGACTTGAGCCTCTAAAGCTGCCTCCTAAATCATGTCTCTGTATCCCTCCTTAACCCCAGCATGCTCCTAGAACAAGGCCTTGCTTTTCCAATTTGAGAGAATGCCATACAGCGAACGTGTGGGAGAGTGGAACTAAGCTAACCTTTCACTGTAGAGTAGGGCGCTGTCTGAATGTCAGAGGGCCAACGTGGGGACAGACAGAACATATTTCCCTAAAACAATGAATGGAAAGGATTTCACGAAATGGCCGTCATCCAGGAAAGACACGGTGGGCGGCACTGGATGAGAGAAACATGGGAATGAAATTTGATGTTATTCAAAGAGCATTTGATATTTGTGCAGTGTAGGTCCAGTAAAGTCAGAGTCATGTATAAAAGTCATGGATGAGTGAATGCCAAACATCTGGAGCAGAAGGTGGCTGGCGAGAAAGAGTTTTTACATTCAGTTACTATCTAAACACTGATCTGTGTGCCACTTATTATGAGTTATTTAAGAAATATCACACAAGAAAGAACATTTACCTGGATAATAAAGACTGTAAAAGTTTTGTTCATTGTTAGTTGCACTGTAAAAGCTGCTCGGCCAATCATATTAGAGGGCTGGCACTAACTACTAGTGCAATAGTCAGGTTCCAGAAGTAAAAATCCTATGAATTTCCGAGGTTGTTAATCAAGATGCTTTTGTTGAAGCCATCAGCACACATTATTTCACCTTCTTTGTATATATACTGTAAATAATCATGTTTAACAGTGGTGAAAAACTACATTACCCATGATTCTTCAAAGAAATCAATACCAATCATAACACTGTGACATAATAGAGCGGTACAGGTATGACATCACTTTGTAGGCCAAAACACAGAAGCATTTTAGTACTTCCGGTTCTCTCGTCCCAAAGCCAATGTTTTTTTTTAATGGGTTTTTTGTTAAATGGCTGAAATAAGGTCTGTGGTGAACACAAGCTCAAGACACCTTCACGTTTTATTCTACGACATAAAATACATCAGTATACCCCACTTGTGATTTTTTTGAAGCTGTTACATGTCTTGAAAAAGGCAGTTGCTAACAAGTGGCTAAATGGGACTACAGAGGTTGTCGGGGAGCATGTGGGGAGCGAAGGCTGGCCTGTGTGGTCCGATCAAACAGATGAGCTACTGTAGCTCAAATTGAAGAAGTTAATGCTGGTTCTGATAGAAAGGTGTCAGAATACACAGTGCATCAAATTTTTTTGTGTATGGGGCTGCATAGCCACAGACCGGTCGGGGTGCCCATGCTGACATCTATCCACCGCCGAAAGCACCAACAGCGAGTACATGAGCACGGAGCAATGGAAGAAGGTGGCCTGGTCAGATGAATCATGTTTTCTTTTACATCACGTGGATGGCCGGGTGCGTGTGCGTCGCTTACCTGGGGAACACATGGCACCAGGATGCACTATGGGAAGAAGGCAAGCCGGCGGAGGCAGTGTGATGCTTTGGGCAATGTTCTGCTGGGAAACCTTGGGTCCTGCCATCCATGTGGATGTTACCCTTTCATGGAAACGGTATTCCCTGGTGGCTGTGGCCTCTTTCAGCAGGATAATGTGCCCTGCCACAAAGCAAAAATGGTTCAGGAATGGTTTGAGGAGCACAACAACGAGTTTGAGGTGTTGATTTGGCCTCCAAATTCCCCAGATCTCAATCCAATCGAACATCTGTGTGATGTGCTGAGCAAACAAGTCCGATCCATGGAGGCCCCACCTCGCAAGTTACAGGACTTAAAGGATATTCTGCTAACATCTTGGTGCCTGATACCACAGCACACCTTCAGGGGTCTAGTGGAGTCCATTCCTCGATGGGTCAGGGCTGTTTTGGCAGCAAAAGGGGGAGCAACACAAAATTAGGTCATAATGTTATGCCTGATCAGTGTATATATGCCTATTTTACAATAAACAAATCATGCTGTATGTAAATATATTCAGCATCCTATATATAAAACAAAAATCTTTAAATCAATACTTTTATATTTCTCCATCATTTTTAATATGACTATGTCATTCACAATGCTTCGTGGGATTGTAGTTCTTTTCCTCACTAATGTCTTATACATGTCTTTTTGTCTCAAATTTTGCTTCAATTCAAAGTCTGTAAAGTTGTGATATCACATAATAGCTGGTTGGTTTGGTTCATGGCTTAAGGCTGATTTATACTTCTGCGTTGCACGTTGTTTTTCATTTATACTCTATGTCAGCTGTGGTCATACTAGTAAACTAACAAATTATAATAAATTCAAAATGTGAAAATAAACAATCTTTTCCACTTTACAAAACATGCATCTTTTACGTTCAAATCTAAGTCACATCTTCTCGTCAAATGAATTTGCAGGTCATCATTCCCCAAACACAGTGTTTTGCAGGCTTATGAATGGAAGACAATGAAGCACAAAGGCTAGTGCGACTGCGGCTTAGTTTCGATATATCAAAAATGAATATAGATATATTCCAGAAACTGTTCACAGTTGGCTGCTGAAGAATCTGTATACACTGTGAAAGAGTCTCAAGAGAAGGGAAAATGTGAGGCAGCTTTTTGATTAATGAGATTGTGGTGAGAGCGCTGAAATACTGATGGGAATGGATGAGAGGGCTATTAAACACTACGTCTCTGGAGTAGAGGAGTCATAGCTCCACAGAGCGCCTCTGAAAGGAGATCAGGTCAGGGTAGATGTGTGTGAGGGAGTTCCACACTGCGTCCCAGGGGAAGCGACGTGGATGTTAAGTGGGATAGCCTGTGCTGGAGATAGGCAGACCTGGTTTACCTGGGTCTGTCCTATACTTTGTCCTCCTCAGTTGAGCTCTTGGGGTTGAGGAGGGATGGGGGATGAGAGAACAGAATTCCAGCCCATGGGAGGCACAGCCATGCTGGAGTAAATCTGCCCTGATCCAAGGGCTGTGTGTAGCTACAACCTTTATCTCTTGAGTTTAGTCCAGATGCCACAAGAGAGTGAAGACTAACAAGAATGGAAGTGAGAGAGAGAGAAAGAGAAGAAAGAAGAGAGGAGGGGTGATGGAGCTCTTAGAGAGAGCGAGAGAGCGGGAGATTTAGAGAGAGTGAGACAGACTAGTTGGTACTTTGCTCTGAATTCAGATCAGTCTGGTATGAGCGAGACCCAGCTGATGTGAGAAAAGTGAACATGAGGCTGAGCTGATGGATAGTGTATCTTTTCGAGCATTACCCAGCACGCACGCGCACACACACACACACACACACACACACACACACACACACACACACACACACACACACACACACACACACACACACAGAGTCTGGTTTACTATCTTTCCATAGATATAATGGTTTTTATAATGTACAAACTATATATTCTATCCTCTTACACTAACCCTACCCCTAAACCTACCAATCACAGAAAACTTTCAGCATTTTTACATTTTCAAAAAAACTCATTCTGCATGGTTTATAAGCTTGTTTCCTCATGGGGATCTCAATAGAGTGATGCAGGTATGACGTCACTTTCTAGGCCCACCAGCAGTTAGCATCGCACTGGTTCCCTCAAGAAAAACCCAATAGGATTTTTCCATATAGGCTTTTGGATTATCGCTAAAAACAAGTTCTGTGATCAGCAAAGGTTTATGATACTTTTGTCCATCAAGATAGTTATCACAGATAAAAACAACTTTAAGGAATTTAGAAGCCTAAATGCAGTTGCCAGAAGTAAAAAGCTAAAGGTAAGCTATATAAACGGACTACACCACAGTCCCATGAATTCAACGTCACCATCACAAAGTTTCCGACAACTCAGTTTCAGTTTTTGTCTATAAATATTTTCCCAGAATGTTTGAGGTAGACTAGTTTATAAGAGCACCATTATGAGCATAATGAGGCTGTAAAAGCAGACTGAGTTTACACAACATGTACACACACACACACACACACACACACACACACACACACACACACACACACACACACACACACACACACACACACACACAGGTACAGTGCCTCTGCTATATATCATGTCTAAATGAATCCAGTTTAGCTATTGAGAGTGTGTCAGTCTCAAATAAGCATAATTTAAAAAAATAATACACATATTTTAGACTGTATATATGTTTCTCATAATTTTAAAGACATTTCTAAGGGCTTGAGTTTACTGTAAAAGCTTGAAATTATTTTATGTAGACAAATATATTACATTCATGTTAGTTTTTTTTTATTTTTAATTTTTTTTTTTTTACACCAAGCTTAATTTTTAATTATTGTTATTTTTAATGAAAGAGCTGGACCAGGGAGTGAAAGAAAACCTGCCAACAAGTGCAAGCCTACATGAAAGCTCCATCCAAGACGAAAAGCTTCCCAAGTGGCACCTCATAAAGTTGGTTGAGAGAAAGCCAAGAGTGTGCAGAGTTGTAATGTGCTGTAGGCAAAGGTTAGCTTTACCTAGTAAACATTTTTACAGTTATCATAAGAGTAATTTGTTTGTGACTTGGGATTTTGTATTTTGATTCACTAAAAAGAACCAACTCATGATTTGTTTATGAATTGGACTTCAATTGTCACATTGCATGTTTGTTTATGCGTGTAGCCCATGGTGTCAACTCACTATTATAACTAATTTATTGCCATTATTTCACATCTTTTTAATTTTAACACATTCAGTAAAGACTACAAACCATATTCTCAGGTAACATGTAAATATGTGTTATTTCTGTTTTGATGATTTGACAATATTATTGTCAAATGTGCAAAATAATAATAATGTATCCACCATTTTGACTTACTGTGTACTAGACTGTTGTAGCTGTATCCTATGAAAGCAAGATTTTTTTAACATTACACATTTAATGAATTAGTATCACTTTTGTGAAGTTCCAGAGACAGCCAGAAATTACAGGAAGAGAAGACACAAGGTTCTGTGTGTGGGATTGAAGCAGGAAGCTATAAACTGACACCTCGGGTAATTTCTCAATTGACTTTTGAATGCTAAATTATCATTTTTTAATGCTAAATCATAAAATTAACTCTGTCCTTCATCCTAACCAAAACCCCAGTCATAAAATCTAACATTAACCAAGGCAATATTGCAGCATATCTGCCAAAAACGTCATAGGTTTCCCCAAGTATGGCTGCTGTGGTCTTTGAACCATGGCCCAGGAAAAACACTCTCCAGTATTACATCTGGATTTCGAAGCCATGCTTTTAGGACTTGGAAGCAAGGGTGCTAGGTGGTTCCCTGGCAGCTCCAATGGGGACTGACTCACATGGCTGGCAAAGTCCTGGGGCTTCTCAAGCAGGCCTTCAGAAATCAAGCCAGTGGAAAGAGCTAAACCCTCCTCAAGCCTCCTATGCTTTCAAGAGGAAAACAAATCCTTTGAAAACACAGCCAACTCGATTTGTAGCTTTTTTTTGGTCAGATGTCCCTATAGCCAAGACAATGACATGACAGACTTGTTCTCTTCAGAGAGTAAAATTTGTAAGCGGGAAATTAAGTAGCGGTTTTGTGGCAACTGGAGACCCACTATCTGAAATGATTATCTGGAAGGAACACTAGAGACTTACTAAGAAATACTGGCAGGTGGTGTTCTTAAAACTCAGCACTCCATAGAACTTGAAATGATTAAATAAAATCCATTATGTGGCGCGTACATCTGCTCATTTTTACCAGCGTCTTCTCTTCCTTGAATTTTAACCCTCAAGGTTTGTTTCTCACTTTTTTCATCCTCAAATTACACATTTTCATAATCAGATCAGGTTATCAACAGCAATTTCCAAATTTGTTTTATGGTTATCTTTATATAGCCTATTACTGTATAAAACAGTCCTGGATGCTGAACACCACCTATGTTAAAATATTATATATCACAACACATAACCCACAGAGGGCCAAGTAACCTTAGTTAACGTGTCAAGAACTATCTAGTGGCACTTAATGAATTTGCTCAATAAAATAAGGCACTTAATAAAAATGGTACTTGATCGTTAAAACGTTTAGGCAAGTTATTTCAAGCATGATCCATATGGATTAAACAGGATTTGCGAAGGGTACAATGTTTCAACCACACAGAGGGTGTTCCGTTCACTGCTATATCCCTTGATGCTGAGAAGGATTTTGATTGGTTGGAATTTTTCAGCTGCATTATTGACTTAATCTGGTTTTAGGCCCATTGCATCAAGTTATCAGTATGCTAATCCAACAGCAGCAGTAATAACCTGGTCTTATATCACCATATTGCATTGGCACATAGATCTAAGCAGGGCTGGCCATTTTTACCATTGTGCTTGAGTCTCTTGCCTTCACCTTTAGTACTAAACCTATAGGGTAGGACAAGGAAAGCAAGCTAATGTTGTATGCAAACAATATTTCATTACTTCAGCACAGCATTAATGAATGTATTTATGTATTTATTAATGAATGTATTAATGTGAGTATTTGGAAACTTCAGTCACAATGTATACATGTATTTGTGTTATATACTGTAACAAAATATTACACTAATGGCATTTATATTAAGGAAATATAGATTCAAACAAAACATTTCACAAAATGAAGTTTGATTTTATATGAAACAATAAATATACTGCTCAAAATGAACATGTCAGAATGGACATGCTCTGATGGTCATTTATAAGACTGACTTAAAGTGCCCCTATTATGCTATTTTAAAGTTTCCTAATTTTGTTTTGGAGATCTCCTACAACAGGTTTACATGCATCAAAGGTCAAAAAACACTTTCATTTTCTCACAATATACATTGCACATCACCCCATTGTTCAATGATTCTCAAATGACTCGTTGGATGAATCAGTCTCTCCAAATCCCTCCTTTCTGCTCCGTTCTGATTTGCCAGAGTTTATGATTGGTCTACCGAGTACAGTGCGTGTTTCGCACCATTACCATAACAGAACTTCAGTTGAGGCTTCCTCAGTCCTTAATTACCACTGTAAAGACCGCAACGACAATGTCGATTTTACCATATCAATCCGAGCGCAAGTCCGATGATTAAATATTGGAAGAACTTATTTAATCCGAACCTCAATCGCAACGGTGACTTGAGCAGGACGTTTTTCAGTGATAAGCTACCCAGTTTGAGGTACTTTATGAGATGTTGTATTCCTCACCATCAGCATTAACAGTGTACATCCATCAATAAACCCAGGTGTGTGTATATTTCTAATTTATTGCGGTGCACATGCGGGAACTGTATCAGTAACGGTGCATATGTTAGCCGAGCACTAGCGTGAATAATTGATGTAACATTAAAGTTTGCAAAACAAATCCTGCTTAACCCTTTATCTTTACTCAAAGTAGTAAGAACAACAGACAATCTGCAATAATAGACACAGTTTTAGGTAATAGTGGCACACAGCTGATTTGCAGTAGTATTTCAGTAAGACAGTAATAACGTGAGTTAGCCATTTAGCCGGAAACATACACAATATAAAATACAAAACTACATATTTTGAACACCCGGAAGAAAATATATACATCAATAATTAATTATACTTACTGGTTGTGATTCTGAGGAGCAAGCTGGTTCAAATAAACTGAGCACTGACCCATCTTTCAAGAGCAAGTGTTTTGCGAATCCCGTATTGAAATTTGAGAAGCAGTCGTCAGTAAAATGATGTGTTTGTTGTACAATGCACAACATAGACAGGCATTATGCGAGGCATTATATTTCTAGTGACATAGAACCTTCACAAAGTGAGATTTGAAATACAAACAACTCATATAGGCAGTTCAGAGTCGATTCTTTCTTTTGGGAAACAATTACTTTATTTATTATGCACTTTCGACTTTACAACTTTGCAGAACGTTTACAAACAGCTATGTGTAATATGGGGATACAATTGGGTACTATAATAAAAATAGACTTGAGTCAGTAGTTGTTAAATTTGTTTATTTTCATATTGTATATTGTTCCAATTCTGTAAAAAGAAATGTGCATTGTTATTGTTATTCACATGTAAAATGTTTATTTAATTTTATAAAGTGAAAGTCATGTGGGCTTATGTGTTGTGTGGTAAGCGTGGAAGGAGAAAGGAATGATGGGAGATGGGAAGAGAAAACAGTGGAAAGAGAGCACAAGGAATTGAGAACAACATATTTCTCGGATTAGATCTGATAGATTAGGGTGATTAAAGTTTATCGGATTGTATCCCTGCACTGAACAGTGCTTTGACGAAAAGCACAATTCAGTTTGTTTACAGAGGGGAACACCGGCCGCTGACGGTCAGCGCGTGCGCTGCACGGGACGAGAGACTGGGTGTTTATTGACAAAACGGACCGGAGCTACAGTCTGGAACATTCGTCTAGAGCAGGGGTGTCCAAAGTCGGTCCTGGAGGGCTACTGTCCTGCAGAGTTTAGCTCCAACTTGCTTAAACGAATTCAGGTTAGCCTTCCATCACAAGTGTACTAATGGGGGTGCTACATATGTTACTGCATGAAAGGGAATATTCGAAAAACCATAACAGGGGCATTTTAAGTGGCCAAATATTTTCTGGAGCCAGTAGATTCTGAATTTCAGAGCTCTATATTATATCAGGCTATAAAAATAATTGTCAAAAGCCATATAATCTCAAGAGATACCCTGGATATGGTGAAGCAGTTCAATTTGAAACAGATTCTTAATGAGATGAAGTACTTAGAAGAATATGCCCAGACATAAGGGATATATCTCTTATGTCTTAATTTGTACTCTTTCTTTTATTAAACTAATTTAAAAAGATGAAAAAAAAAACAAAAAAAACATCAGCCTGCTTTGTAGGCGAAGGTTATAACTATAAAAGTACCATCTACCACTGTTCATCCCACAAAACTGTAAAATGAGCTTATTTGGGGAAAATTAGCTTATTCTCTGGAAAAATAAAAGACCAGGAATTAATTCAAATAAAATGTGTTCCTTGAGAGAAAAGGGGTATTAGTTTTTAAAATGGCCAACTTTCCAGATACTGGTGCAAAACTGACATGGATCTTGATTATGTAGCAATCCAACTCAACCATCAAACTCATTCTACTGAGGTATGGATTCACAATTATAGGAATTTCACAATGCCAACAGCACTATGCGCCCTCGACACACTCCCCACTTCTTTTTTTAAAAGTGTGTTTAACTGTTTAGAAGCAGATCTCCTAGAAGTGGTAAACTCCTCACTTCTTTCTGGGACTTTTCCAAACTCCCTTAAAACCGCAGTAGTTAAGCCTCTCCTGAAAAAGAGAAATCTGGATAACACCATTGAGCAACTACAGACCAATCTCAAACTCCCCTTCATAGGCAAGATCATTGAAAAAGTTGTTTTCAATCAGCTGAACAAATTCTCAAGCTCAAACAGATACTTTGACAATTTTCAATCTGGTTTCTGACCGCATCACAGCACAGAGACAGCGCACATAAAGATAATAAATGATATTTGCTTAAATACAGATACAGGCAAAACATCAATTCTAGTACTACTCGACCTCAGTGCTGCATTCGACACTGTCGATCACAACATACTTCTTGACAGGCTGGAAAACTGGGTCGGGCTTTCTGGGATGGTCCTTAAATGGTTCAGGTCATACTTAGACGAGAGAGGTTATTATGTGAGCATTGGTGACCTTAAGTCTGAGTGGACATCCATGACATGCAGAGTCCCACAAGGGTCAATTCTTGCACCACTCCTATTCAACCTGTATATGCTGCCACTGAGCCAAATAATGAAAAATAACAAAATTGCTTACCACAGCTATGCAAACGACACCCAGATCTACTTAGCACTATCACCTAACGACTACAGCCCCATTGACTCCCTGTGCAAATGCACTGATGAAGTTAACAACTGGATATGCCAAAACTTTCTTCAGTTAAACAAAGACAAAACTGAACTCACTGCATTTGGAAATAAAGATGAAATTCTCAAGGTGAACACATACCTTAAGGCTAGAGGTCTAAAAACAAAAAATCAAGTGAGGAATCTTGGTGTGATTTTGGAGTCAGAACTGAGTTTCAGTAGTCCTGTAAAGGCAAAAACTAAATCAGCATACTATCATCTCAAAAATATTGCAAGAATGAGATGCTTTGTTTCCAGACAAGACTTAGAGAAACTTGTTCATGCTTTTATTACCAGTAGGGTGGACTATTGTAATGGTCTTCTCACCGGCCTTCCCAAAAAGACCATTAGACAGCTGCAGCTCATACAGAACGCTGCTGCCATGATTCTGAGCAGAACCAAAAAATATAAACACATCACACCAGTTTTCAGGTCTTTACACTGGCTTCCAGTTACATTTAGAATTTATTTTAAAGTACTGTTACTTGTTTATAAATAACTCAATGGCCTAGGACCTCAATACATTGCAGATATGCTGATTAAATATAAACCCAACAGATCACTCAGATCATCAGGATCAAGTCAGTTAGAAATACCAAGGGTTCACTCAAAGCAAGGAGAATCTGCTTTTAGCTATTATGCAAGCCGCAGCTTCCTGAACAGATCAGATGTGCTCCAACAGTAGCCACATTCCAATCCAGACTTAAAACACATCTGTTTAGCTGTGCATTTACTGAATAAGCAGTGTGCCACTGTACGTCCGACTGATTGCACTTTATCTTATCTATGTATCATCTTTTTATTATTTTAATTATTTGTATAACTGTTTTAATTTAACCTTGTTTTTATTTTTGGTTACGATTTTATTCATTTTTGGTTAGTGCTGTCTGGTTGGGAGAGTTGGGAGAGTTGGGAAGTGAGACGGTACACACTCAGACGTGAGTGTGGAACACCGGGTCCTTGGAAGGGCAGGAGGTCACTAGGAAGCCGGGTTGCTACTAGTGTGTCTCACGAACCGAAAATCTCTTACTCTTCTGTTCAGACAGGGGAGCTCTGAATTTAGTATTGTTACTTTCTTATCTTATACATGGCATTTTTATTTCTTATGCATATGTTGTGATTATTCTATCAATATTTTAAATACCTTTTCTATGTAAAGCACTTTGAATTACCATTGTGTATGAAATGTGCTATATAAATAAACTTGCCATGCCTTGCCTTGCCTATTATTTTTGTGCAACCCCCAAAATATCTTCCAGAGAAAAAAACTAAACAGGAAACAATATACTGAAAAGAATGAATCAGTGATCAGTAACTATGGATTGCAGGCACTCCACCCTTAAGTGTGCCTATATGCTCAAACCTTATAGTTTAAGTAATACATAATAATAATAATGGAGGTAAAATTAGGTCAGATTAATGACAAAACTTCCAGAAACTGTGTTTTCAAACCATCTATATGTGAACATTAATTCAGAATATTCATTTTACTGGAGTATCTGGCCAGGGTTCAAAAGCTGCATTACCATTCCATTCTGCCATGTGACCGATGTCTGTGACATCATCAGGAAAACTGGGAACTTTTGATCCACCCAGTGTCAATGTGATGATAATGAAGGCAGAGTGTGTCATCACTCCCTCCTTTGTTAATATTATTCATGACATTTTCTGAGAGTTACATATTTCTGTCTATAAACGATTTCCCACATTCCCTGCAGACATGTCTCTGTTTACTTTTATCATGATATAGTAACACTATTGAAAGCCATATGAGAAAATCAGTTCACACACAATTCAAAATTGAGGTTGACGAAAAAATAGTTCTTTTAAAGTTTACCCAACCCCCCCTCCCCCCCCCCCCCCAAGGTTGGAGTTGTGAGTGGTTTGCTCTAGGGGAAGCTCAGTCATGAGTGAATGACAAGCCCTGGACAGCTCCATTAGGAAAACAGATGGTGGGGGAGTGGAAAAAGGGATATGTAACAAATGTAATATTGTCTGAATGCAGAAGGCTCCAGGATCTGTTCACAGCTTGTGCGCTTGGCTAGAACTCAAACCATCCGTTTTGGCCAGCAAGCGGCCGTCGGACGGTCGGTAACCAGCCGAGCCGCAGGTTGTCTTGCACGGTCAGTAGCCGACTTCTCCACGTCACGCATCAGGTAGTTATCTCCACAGCGCTCGTGAAGTGAGACCGTGCCTGGCCAGCTGTCTTTGAGGCCACACAAAAGAGGGAAAACACTGGTGAGAGGAGAAAGGTTCCTTCTGGCACTGCCTTCATTTAAATCTGCTTGTCAGAGATGACAACTGATGGAGGTTCGTGCTCATTTCCCTTGTGTCCTTTTTTATCTCTTTCGCAGGAGCAATACAGTTTTGGTTACTTACATCCATCTATTCCTGAGGCTATTTACCTCAAGCATTGTCCTATCAATTTCCTAGCATGTCAAACAAAAGTGTCATCATTTACTCATCCTCATGTTGTTCCAAACCTGTATGACTTTATTATTTCTGTGCACACATAAATAAAGGTTCTTTATACTTCTTTATAATTCAGATTTAGATAAAAAAAAAAAAAATGTTCACACTAAAAAAATAGGTTATTTTAAGAACTGTTCTTTGGTCACCCCAAAATGGTTGTCCAAACTTGGTTCTGGAGGGCCACTGTTCTGCAGAGTTTAGCTCCAGTTTGCCTCAACACACCTGCCTGGAAGTTTCTAAAATGCCTAGTAAGACTTGATTAGCTGTTTCAGGTGTGTTTAATTGGGGTTGGAGCTAAACTTTGCAGGACAGTGTCCCTCCAGGAGCAGGATTGTACACCGCTAAAGATGATGAAAAGTGTGTCGGTGTTTTTATTTAGTCCATACATCGAAAGTCAGTGGGCTCCATTAGGGTTGGACCACATTACCTTTCATTTATGTAATTATTTCATATTGAAAGGTTCTCCAGAATAGTTTATTTTGTTTTCCACAAATAACAGAAAGAAAGTCATACAGGTTTGGAATGACATGACAGTCCCTTTAAAAGACAAAATAAGGAAGAAAAGGCTCTAGGTCATTCATCTTCTTATTTCATTAGTGTTTTAACCCCAGCTTTAACCCCAACTAAAGTGTTGCCCCCCTCATGGGAAGATGTATTTCAGTGGGTCATGCTGTTACTGCAAATGTCACCCAACTACACCGAATGGGCTCGCATCTGCGACTCATTAGTCAAAACGAAGCGCAAGATCACTCTACATAAACATACACCCTGATTAATACAGAGAGTGTTGGCATGTGACAGGATAAGACAGGGTATGGAGAGAGAGACACAATTACACGTTCTTACAGTCTAGACATTTCCAGAGAGAAACAACGGCAACATACCTCAAAATACTAATAAGGTTATATTTGTGCTTTAAAAACAAGATTGAGGCCAAGTTCTGGCTTTCATTAGATACTCTGACTGTGTGAAGGAGAATAAGGACAGAGCTGCAGATAACAGCGCCAGGAGAAATCCAGCCAAGTCCTTCAAATCTGGCCCAGTGAGCATGAGACACCTCGCTGGCTCACAGCATCCAAAAATATGCCTGTGTGTTTGTGCTTAATCATTTTCTACACGGATCCCAAAGGAAACATCGGCTGACATTTAACGCATCGTCAGAAACAATCAAGACACAGAACATTCATTAGATTGATTCTGAAGAGCAATAACTCTGAAATAAAAGAAAGTCACTGCCGTCAGAATGAAATTGCAACCCCAAATTTGCGACTGGACCTTAAGTGGCTCTCTGTGCTATTTTTAGCATTCTAAAGTTCTTGGAAAAAGTGGTCACTCAAGTAAACCCTGCAGTGCCCAATGGCAAACTCAAAATGGCCAAGTGAAACCGCTCTGGGACCCATAGAGGTTTTTTGTTGGCCTTAACGTGGTTTGACTCAAACCAACCCCATTAGTGGTCTCAACTGAGCTGTGTCGACTTCCTATGTCACGTTACATTGGATCTCACTTGGGACTATGGGGGAAAAATCTTGAGACTTCCTCATTTGGAAATCGATGAAATATAATGGGGGCGATGAAAAATTGGTACCTCATCTCAAATGAAATGAAACGGATACAGACACAAAACCAGTTTACCGATCCGTCTCTGCCTTCCTCTTACTCCTTTTCTCATCGGCCAGACTGTGGGTGTATTGATTTGTGCCCTCTGAAAAGGCAGGCTTGTATTCTAGGTGGTATCTCGTACCATTGCGGCTTGGCACCCTGTGTGGAGGAAACGAGGGCAATTGGAGCTGCAGTCCCTGCAACCTTCCGCCATCAGCATTAATGACAGCCTCACTGCAAGTTAAGGAAACTATATTTATATGCATATGCAGTCAGACAGGGATAAAGAAATGATTATGGTCATGAGGATTTGTGCAGGTTATTTCACTCAAATTACCACTCAGTAAATCAGATCAATGAATACCAAAGCAAAAGAGTAGGTGGTACCATATTATTATTAACTTCATCCAGGACACTATTGATTCTCGTTTGTTTTCTGAAGAAGTGTATTGATTTTTTAAAGCTTCAATATTATTTCATTTTAGGCATTATTTATACTTGAATATCATAATATAAAATAGCAAACATCTTAACGAATTTACTTGTATATACTTCTTGAATGAACATTATTATTCTCATTCATTGGCAAATTGTTTCTGCTCATTTCGAGCACAAAGCAAACAATTTTTTGTTAAAAAAAATAAAACAAACAACAGCAACAAAATACTTTCACAGAAAGACTTTACCTTAAAGGGTAAGAAAAAGATAGGGTATATATAGTGTTACCTTCCTAATATTGTTTGGTCCCCCTTTTGCTGCCAAAACAGCCTTGACCCGTCGGGGCATGGACTCCACTATACCCCTGAAGATGTGCTGTGGTATCTAGCACCAGATCCTTTAAGTCCTTTAAGTTGCCTCCATGGATCGGACTTGTTTGTTCAGCACATCCCACAGATGCTCGATTGGATTGAGATCTGGGGAATTTGGAGGCAAAGTCAACACCTCAAACTCGTTGTTGTGCTCCTCAAACCATTCCTGAACCATTTTTGGCAGGGTGCATTATCCTGCTGAAAGAGGCTACAGCCACCAGGGAATACCGTTTCCATGAAATGGTGTACATGGTCTGCAACAATGCTTAGGTAGGTGGTACATGTCAAAGTAACTTCCACATGGATGGCAGGACCCAAAGTTTCCCAGCAGAACATTGCCCAAAGCATCACACTGCCTCCGCCGGCTTGCCTTCTTCCCATGGTGCATCCTGGTGCCATGTGTTCCCCAGGTAAGTGACGCACACGCACCCGGCCATCCACGTGATGTAAAAGAAAGCGTGATTTATCAGACCAGGCCACCTTCTTCCATTGCTCCGTGGTCCAGTTCTTCTTCCATTGCTCTGTGGTCCAGCATTAACTTCTTCAGCAATTTGAGCTACAGTAGCTTGTCTGTTTGATCGGACCATACGGGCCAGCCTTTGCTCCCTACGTGCATCAATGAGCCTTGGCCGCCCATGACCCTGTCGTCAGTTCACCACTGTTCCTTCCTTGGACCACTTTTGATAGATACTGACCACTGCAGAACGGAAACACACCACAAGAGCTGCAGTTTAGGAGATGCTCTGACCCAATCGTCTAGTCATCATAATTTGGCCCTTGTCAAACTCGCTCAAATCCTTACGCTTGCCCATTTTTCCTGATTCTAACACATCAACTTTGAGGACAAAATGTTCACTTGCTGCCTAATATATCCCACCCACCAACAGGTGCTGTGATGAAGAGATAATCAGTGTTATTCGCTTCACCTGTCATAATGTTATGCCTGATCTGTATATATATGAAGAGTTCAGATGCAAAAACCTCTAAGTCCATCTGACATGTTTTCTTTTAAATTAGCATTTTTTATTAGGCTCCTATGTTTAGGTTCAGTAATTTCACTTTAATGGCAATGAAAATGTTAGGCGTGAGCGAGACCGGTGCGTGATTGAGGATGAACGTCTCGAGTCCTCTCATGAGGGAGCTCGGAGGCATATAAGGACAAGCGACACCAGTGAAGGACGAGAAAGGACCAGGCCTGGACTTTACATTGTATTTTGTTTATGTTTTATTATGTGTGTGTGTGGCAGCCGTCCGTGAGGGGCTGCACGCGTTACTTTCGCTTTGTTTATTTATTTATTAAAGTCTTTTAAATGTTTGCCGGTTCCCGCCTCCTTCTTCCCATAACAACGAACCCTGTTACAGTCAGTTATACAATTATACAATTTAATACAATTTAACTGTCTTTTGCTGCAAAACCAGCTAAGTCCATGTGTGCTTTTTTTTTTTGGAAAAACCCCCAAGTCCATCTTTTTGGTAAAAAAGACATAGTAACAGTTGCAAAATCACTAAAGGTGCGACTGGAAACATTGCAAATGATGAAAGCAGAATTCAAAATGTAACAATGAAGAAACGGATCCACACTGTAGGGGGAGCTGTGATGCAAAGTGACTGCCACATCTGTTTCTGTCAGAGTTTTACAGAAGCACAAGGAACACTGTTTTGTTTACTTGCTACTCGCAAAATCCTGTCATTGCAACTGTAATGATGGAAGCTTGGCAAATGAAAGACGACTCTTTTGCACAGCGTCATTCATCTTGAAATCATATAATTCGATTCATGGTTTCTGTGAACTTAGAGGATTTTGCTGACAAAGGGAAATGGCGTTTAGAGGTTTCTGCCAACAAACTGGTATTTCTGAATGGGCTGACGCTGGAATTTAGCGGCATTCGCTCAATCTAATTTTTGACGGAGGTGACGTTTAGCAGCTTTTGCATCTGAACTCTTCATATATATATATATATATATATATATATATACACTCACCTAAAGGATTATTAGGAACACCATACTAATACTGTGTTTGACCCCCTTTCGCCTTCAGAACTGCCTTAATTCTACGTGGCATTGATTCAACAAGGTGCTGAAAGCATTCTTTAGAAATGTTGGCCCATATTGATAGGATAGCATCTTGCAGTTGATGGAGATTTGTGGGATGCACATCCAGGGCACGAAGCTCCCGTTCCACCACATCCCAAAGATGCTCTATTGGGTTGAGATCTGGTGACTGTGGGGGCCATTTTAGTATAGTGAACTCATTGTCATGTTCAAGAAACCAATTTGAAATGATTGGAGCTTTGTGACATGGTGCATTATCCTGCTGGAAGTAGCCATCAGAGGATAGGTACATGGTGGTCATAAAGGGATGGACATGGTCAGAAACAATGCTCAGGTAGGCCGTGGCTTTTAAACGATGCCCAATTGGCACTAAGGGGCCTAAAGTGTGCCAAGAAAACATCCCCCACACCATTACACCACCACCACCAGCCTGCACAGTGGTAACAAGGCATGATGGATCCATGTTCTCATTCTGTTTACGCCAAATTCTGACTCTACCATCTGAATGTCTCAACAGAAATCGAGTCTCATCAGACCAGGCAACATTTTTCCAGTCTTCAATTGTCCAATTTTGGTGAGCTTGTTTCAAAATGTAGCCTCTTTTTCCTATTTGTAGTGGAGATGAGTGGTACCCGGTGGGGTCTTCTGCTGTTGTAGCCCATCCGCCTCAAGGTTGTGTGTGTTGTGGCTTCACAAATGCTTTGCTGCATACCTCGGTTGTAACGAGTGGCTATTTCAGTCAAAGTTGCTCTTCTATCAGCTTGAATCAGTCGGCCCATTCTCCTCTGACCTCTAGCATCAACAAGGCATTTTCGCCCACAGGACTGCCGCATACTGGATGTTTTTCCCTTTTCACACCATTCTTTGTAAACTCTAGAAATGGTTGTGCGTGAAAATCCCAGTAACTGAGCAGATTGTGAAATACTCAGACCGGCCCGTCTGGCACCAACAACCATGCCACGCTCAAAATTGCTTAAATCACCTTTCTTTCCCATTCTGACATTCAGTTTGGAGTTCAGGAGATTGTCTTGACCAGGACCACACCCCTAAATGCATTGAAGCAACTGCCATGTGATTGGTTGATTAGATAATTGCATTAATGAGAAATTGAACAGGTGTTCCTAATAATCCTTTAGGTGAGTGTATATATATATATAATTATCTTTTAAAAATCCAGTAACAACTACACACATTGAGTGTTGCTGAATTACCTTGAGTGCAGTTCCATGTAAGAAAACAATGTAAAAAAGTTTCATCACATATTTCCACAATGTATTCTTTAAATCAACTTGCACTTGACACTGCTGCCATTTTTATACGTTTATTTTCTGTCTGAAAATTTATTCTTCATTTCCAGTAAGCAATTCTGCATGCTTATAGCTTAGTGTTCAGTGACTCCACAGTATCTCACCTTGTTTTATTTGCCTCTAGCAACATCTCACATTGGAAAGAGACTCTTGTTCACAAACACACCAGAGTGTTAATGAGTTCCTAAAATCACTAGCTAAGACCTGAGGCTGGGCTTGAAGAGGGTGACAGGTACAATGATGGAAACCAGGTGTGTGTATGTGTGTTTGAGAGGGTCTTGCAAAATTGCCTTTCTATGACTGACTCATTGGCTACAGACAAAAATAACATTTTCTCTATAGCCTGTTAGTTTACAGTATATATTTGTGATGTTAAACACTGAATATTCATATACTGTACATGGTTAATGATAAAGATTACAGGACTCTTATCAGACTGAGTGGGCAGAAGCCTTTGGCTGTATAAGTTTCTGGTGAAAGTCATATCCATTAGTTTGACCTTTGACCTGCAGTTCTCTGACTGGGCCTGAAGGTATTCAGTCAACTTTCTCCAGAGAATCTGGACAGAGTAACAAAAGATCCTTCTCATTTATTTGGATGGAATAATCATACACACACATGGGGTTTCTTTATGTTATGTTTTTATGTTATACATGTGTATATGCTTGTGTAAATGTAGCTGGCAGAAAGAGAGCGAGGGTGAGAGAGGGCAAAATGTCATTACCTCAGTTTTCGATTTACAGTACAGCCTGTTTGTTTTTCATGTTTGTAATATAACCTGCATTAATTCTGAGATGTCTGTGTTGTCACTGCTGCAAGCTATGGGACCTCTGACCTCTTGTACTGTCTTACGGTTTACTGTTGACAATTACGACTGTCTGCCAATCAATAAATTGCAAAAAAAAAAAAAAAAAGTGTCCAACAAACAACTTTTGGGGATAAGAGAAATGTTCCTATTACTGGATATTATAGCCCTGTTATAAACGGTTTCTGAAACAATCTCCAATATATTAGCTTTATATTCTGTTTATAAATATATTTAACTCTACACAGCAATATTATCAATTCAAAATCTAAAACTGACAATCTAATATTTGTTTTCGCAGGTTAATATAATCCTTAAGTGGAATTAAATTAAACAGATTCAGCTTGCTGTCCATGATGAGTTTTCAAGCACAAAACTGTGGGTGTGCTCTTTGATGCCAATCTCTCATTTGAAAGCCACGTTTCTAGCATCTGTAAAACTGCATTCTATCATCTTAAAAATAAATCTAAATTACGACATATGCTTTCAATGCAAAATGCTGAACAGTTAGTTCATGCGTTCATGACCTCAAGGCTAGATTATTGTAATGGTCTACTGGGTGGTTGCCCTGCTCACTTAATAAATAAACTGCAGCTGGTCCTAAACGCAGCAGCTCGAGTTCTTACTAGAACCAGGAAGTATGACCATATTAGCCCGGTTCTGTCAACACTGCACTGGCTTCCTATTAAACATCGCATACATTTGAAAATCTTGCTAATTACTTACAAAGCACTAAATGGTTTAGCTCCCCAGTACTTGAGCGAGCTCTTAACGCATTATACTCCATCACGTCTATTGCGGTCTCAAAACTCTGGCCAGTTGATAATACCTAGAATGTCAAAATCAACTGCAGGCGGTCAATCCTTTTCCAATTTAGCACCTAAACTCTGGAACAGCCTTCCTAGCATTGTTCAGGAAGCAGACACACTCTGTCAGTTTAAATCTAGACTAAAACACATCTCTTTACTATGGCATACACACAAAACATTTTTAATTTATATTTTATTCAAATCAATTAAATGATTGTTAGGCCGCATTAACTAGGTCAGCCGGAACCGGGAACACTTCCCATAACACCTGATGTACTCGTTACATCATAAGAAGAATGGCATCTACGCTAATGTTAGTCTCTCTGTTTATCCCGAGGTTTACCGCAGTCAGCCGGATCCGGGCCGTATCCAGATCAGATGGTGGACCTGCGCCTGGACATGACCAACTCATCCCTGAAGTGTCTGCAGAGACCGTGTCAATTAGACTACCCTCTGAAATTTCTCATCGACATGGCATCCTCAATGGATCTCATACACTGTTTGTTAATTGGCCAGAGGAGAACTGGCACCCCTACTGAGCCTGGTTTCTCCCAAGGTTTATTTTTCTCCATTATGCCACCTGATGGAGTTTTGGTTCCTTGCCACTGTCGCCTTTGGCTTGGCTTGGTTTGCTCAGTTAGGGACAATACATTTTCAAATAAATATCCAAATAAATTTAATTACTAAACTAAATTAACTATGTCAACTACATTACTTGAATATACACTCACCTAAAGGATTATTAGGAACACCTGTTCAATTTCTCATTAATGCAATTATCTAATCAACCAATCACATGGCAGTTGCTTCAATGCATTTAGGGGTGTGGTCCTGGTCAAGACAATCTCCTGAACTCCAAACTGAATGTCAGAATGGGAAAGAAAGGTGATTTAAGCAATTTTGAGCGTGGCATGGTTGTTGGTGCCAGACGGGCCGGTCTGAGTATTTCACAGTCTGTTCAGTTACTGGGATTTTCACGCACAACCATTTCTAGAGTTTACAAAGAATGGTGTGAAAAGGGAAAAACATCCAGTATGCGGCAGTCCTGTGGGCGAAAATGCCTTGTTGATGCTAGAGGTCAGAGGAGAATGGGCCGACTGATTCAAGCTGATAAAAGAGCAACTTTGACTGAAATAACCACTCGTTACAACCGAGGTATGCAGCAAAGCATTTGTGAAGCCACAACACGCACAACCTTGAGGCGGATGGGCTACAACAGCAGAAGACCGCACCGGGTACCACTCATCTCCACTACAAATAGGAAAAAGAGGCTACAATTTACACGAGCTCACCAAAATTGGACAGTTGAAGACTGGAAAAATGTTGCCTGGTCTGATGAGTCTGGATTTCTGTTGAGACATTCAGATGGTAGAGTCAGAATTTGGCGTAAACAGAATGAGAACATGGATCCATCATGCCTTGTTACCACTGTGCAGGCTGGTGGTGGTGGTGTAATGGTGTGGGGGATGTTTTCTTGGCACACTTTAGGCCCCTTAGTGCCAATTGGGCATCGTTTAAATGCCACGGCCTACCTGAGCATTGTTTCTGACCATGTCCATCCCTTTATGACCACCATGTACCCATCCTCTGATGGCTACTTCCAGCAGGATAATACACCATGACACAAAGCTCCAATCATTTCAAATTGGTTTCTTGAACATGACAATGAGTTCACTGTACTAAAATGGCCCCCACAGTCACCAGATCTCAACCCAATAGAGCATCTTTGGGATGTGGTGGAACGGGAGCTTCGTGCCCTGGATGTGCATCCCACAAATCTCCATCAACTGCAAGATACTATCCTATCAATATGGGCCAACATTTCTAAAGAATGCTTTCAGCACCTTGTTGAATCAATGCCATGTAGAATTAAGGCAGTTCTGAAGGCGAAAGGGGGTCAGACACAGTATTAGTATGGTGTTCCTAATAATCCTTTAGGTGAGTGTATATGATAATTGAAATGAGCTAGATGACATCACCGTTTTCTCCAGAGCGGCTGTACAGCCGAATCAAATTCGGTGGCATTATTTTCCTCTTTAACATTGTGAAGCTGCTTTGAAACAATCTGCATTGTAAAAAGCGCTATATAAATAAAGTTGACTTGACAAACATTTGACTCAAACTAAGTATTTAACAACATGCTATCAGCTAACCAGATATAGTTAATGCATAATGTATCTGATTTTTACTCATCATCAATATGTTTGGCATGATATAAACATTTTTGAGAGAGGTAAATTTGAAGTTTTATACAAGACAGTTCGATCAATCATTAACCATGGGATATGGGTAAATGTTCCCCAAATGGCACCACTGCCTGTTTTCATCAGCAATAATTGTTACGTCCCCATTAGTCTAGAGGATTCGAAGGGACATCAACATAAACTAGAACCAAACCAACTAGAACAAATCCTAGTACACAGAGAACAGAAGACTTAAGCAGACCACCAACAAAGCTTGGAGTATAATAAGTAAAGCTTTACTGAAGATAATTAAACGTATTTACAGTCCAACAAAAGGGGGGAAAAAAACAAAAGGGGTGAAAAGGGAACAAGAGTTTTGCCAACAGAAATAAACAAGGAAAACCAAAAGGACCAACTAACTAAAGGTAGGAAAAAGCTTACTGGAAACAAAACACAAAATAAATCTACCTACTCTAACTGAAACAAAAACATACAACAAGAGGAAAACACTCCTTACCTGATGTTACTAGACAGAGTTAAGGTCTACATGTTGCAAAAAATGTGCAGGGCCCCTAACCTGTTACAAATTCAAAAATAAAACAAACAACAAGAAAAGGACCTTGCAAAGTCAACAAGGGAAAAAAAAGAAAAGAAAAGAAAAACAAGTTGAAAATCTTTACAACAAAAGCCACAAGCAGTACAAAAAAAAGAAAAAGTCTTCCTGGGTAAAAGCCATCTTGGGTTTTTATAGCCCTGGGTGATCTCAGATCCCCGTGTGCGATTGGCTGGTCACACAGGACAGGCAGCGATTGGCTGGAACAAGTGGAAATGGTTGAACCATTGGGGGATCAGACTCCTGCAACAGAACACACACAGAGAAAACAAGACGCATACGCCTAGAGGGCATAACACCTCCCTCCACAAAAACAAACTTTAAAGTTTTGCATTCACTAAACTAGACACGAGACAATGCATCCGCAATAACATTATTGATGCCCTTCTTATGCCTAATTTCCAAATTATAATCCTGGAACAATAAAGACCATCTCATGAGACGCTGGTTATGATTATACATACGAGAGAGGAATGTCAGCGGATTATGATCTGTGAAAACAATTACAGGTACAGGAGACAAACCAACATAAACTTCAAAATGCTGAAGAGAGAGTAACATTGCCAAAGCCTCTTTTTCGATTGTAGAATACTTTAGCTGGTTTTTATTAAACTTACGGAAGTAGTAACAAACAGGATGGTCAACTCCATCCTTATCCTCCTGTAACAGCACCGCACCTGCACCAAAACCACTTACATCTACCTCAATCTTGAATGGTACATTAAAGTTGGGAGCAGCAAGAACAGGGGCAGTACACAGTAAAGCTTTCACATTGACAAATGCCACCTGGCACTCAGGAGTCCATGCAAAGTTTTTAGAAGGGCTCAGTAGGGAGCATTTCTCATCCCAAATGCCATTACAGAGTACTGTAGAAAGTGATCAGGTGTCACAAAGGCTGATATTTCAGAGGCTCTAGGTGTTAAAGGAACCTGCCAATATCCCTAATATTTAGTAAGTCCAGTTTAGTGACATACTTTGCTGAACCAACATTATCTATACAGTCCTCGATTCTTGGCAATGGATAGGAGTCTGGAAGAATAACAGCATTCACCCTCCTGTAATCTGTGCAGAACCTGAAAGTACCATCTGACTTAGGAACAATCAGGCAGAGGGAACTCCAGGGACTAGAGCTTGGTCTTGCCAACCCATTGTCTAGAAGAAACTCAACCTCCTGTTTCATAATGTCTCTCTTTACAGGATTAATACAATAAGCATGTTGCTTTATAGGGGTCAACTACGATGTCATGCTGTAGAACTGTGGTTTGAGAAGGGATATCTCCAAAAAGAGTGGGAAAATCTGCAACTAGTTGCAGAATATCACCTTGCTCGACAAATGCTGAAGATGGAAAGGTAAATCAGAGATCATTTCAGAATTTGAAAGTCTGACTTTTGTACAGAGTTAGAGAGCAGTAGATCTTCGGGCTCAGCAGATACGGAAATTATAGCCAAAGGTTTGGGGGTTACATCCTCATTAACAGAAATGAACTCAACAGAAGTTGCTACGGAACTTACCCTTACATGGTATTCTTTTAGCATGTTGATGTGACAGACATGGGTTTGACGTTCACTTTCTGGTGTATAGATTATGTAGTCTGTATCACTAAGCTTTTCCATGACCATGTAACCAGGGACAGGTAATAAAACCAAGACTTTGTAACCAGGTTTAAATGATCGTGCAGTTGCCTTCTTATCAAAGTGGCTTTTCATGGCACTTTGTGTGGAAGACAATGTTTCTTTTGCCACAGCAACAGCATTGTGCAGGTTTTCTCGCAGCTGACTAACATAGTCTAATACATTAGTCGTGGGAGCAGAATCAACCAATAATTCTCAGGGTGATAGGCACTAGAGACTCTGTGCTGAATACCCAATGCCTCTAAAACTTGTTTGAACACCTTCGAAAGAAAGTTTGAACCCTGATCACTCTGGAGGATTTTAGGGAGACCAAATGTTGAAAAAAATTTGGTCAATGCTTTTACCACTGAAGTAGCAGTGATTTTTTGTAAGAGAATAGCCTCTGGGAATCTAGTAGTAACACACATTACTGTCAGCAGGAATTGATTACCAGATTTAGTCCTGGGCAAAGGGCCCACACAATCAACCATAACATGCTCAAAGGGCTTTCCCACAACAGGAATTGGACAAAGAGGAGCTGGAGGTACTTTTTGGTTTGGCTTACCAGTCAGTAGGCATATATGACAGATTTTACAATACTGTGCCACATCAGATTTCAAACCTGGCCAAAAAAAGTGTTTTAAAATGCGATTATAGGTTTTCGTGACCCCTAGATGTCCAGACCATACACTGTCATGAGTCAAACACAACACTTGTTCTCGCAAAACTGAAGGAACTACCACTTGATAGGTAGCACTCCAGTCTAACTCTGCCACACCAGGAGGGGTCCACCTACGCATTAGTACTTTATCCTCAAGGTAGTACACTGCCTCTCTATCATTCACAGTGTCAGAAGGAACAACTAATGAAAAATACTTGACCAAAGATGGATCTGATTGTTGAGCAGCAATCAACTGATCACGTGAAACAGAAAACTGAAAAGGGTCAAACTTTACAGACAACTTTGAGGAAACAGCCTTACTCCTCAACCCGCAGTCTGAAGGGGAAGACACTTTTGGGTTGTCATGGGCCAGATCCTTCAACATTGGGCCTTTGTCAGCTTCGAACTTGTGTACTTCTAAACAAAGCTCTATTTCAGGCTTATGATTCTGGGCTCTCTCTTGAACCTCCATTGGAGACGTGCCAAACGGACCTTTACCCTGGCATCTCCTCTGGACGGAGACAAACCAGAGGAAGCTGGAGAAAATGGGTCAAAACTCTGTAAGGTAGCTGGAGTCTTAGCCTCAACAGCTGTCTTAGTTGCACTAAGATCCGCCTGCAACACATCTTGTTCATCTTCCGAGACATGTATACTTGCCCCCACAACCTGAGATTCAAAACTATCTGCATCATATTGTACTGGTCCTTTAAGAATCTTCAACTCCACTAGTTTTTTTTCCAAATTACCAGCTTTAACCTTTTCTTAACAAGACCCCTAGATACAGAAATACCAAAGTGATTAGTGCCAAGTGCAATAGCCATTAAATCATCCTTACAGCATTTATCAAGTTGTTCAACACTAGGTTTGCTAACAAACTGGTTAATATCAAACAACGCCATACTACTACGCAAATTCTGTTCACGGTTTTATCTATTTTCAAGGATTTCAAAGAGATCCCGGACGAGCCCCCATTTTATGTTACGTCCCCATTAGTCTAGAGGTATCGAAGGGACATCAACAAACTAGAACCACCAACAAAGCTTGGAGCATAATAAGTAAAGCTTTACTGAAGATAATTAAACGTATTTACATATTTACAGTCCAATAAAAGGGGGAAAAAAACAAAAGGGGTAAAAAGGGAACAAGAGTGTTGCCAACAAAAAGAAACAAGGAAAACCAAAAGGACCAACTAACTAAAGGTAGGAAAAAGCTTACTGGAAACAAAACACAAAATAAATCTACCTACTCTAACTGAAACAAAAACTTACAACAGGTGGCAAACACTCCTTACCTGATGTTACTAGACAGAGTTAGGGTCTACATATTGCAAAAAATGTGCAGGGCCCCTAACCTGTTCCCAATTAAAAAATAAAACAAACAACAAGAAAAGGTCCAAGGACCTTGCAAAGTCAAAAAGGGAAAAAAAAGAAAAGAAAAGCAAGGTGAAAAGCTTTACAACAAAAGCCACAAGCAGTACAAAGAAAAGAAAAAGTCTTCCTGGGTAACAGCCATCTTGGGTTTTTATAGCCCTGGGTGATCTCAGATCCCCGTGTGCGATTGGATGGTCACACAAGACAGGCAGCAATTGGCTGGAACAAGTGCAAATGGTTGAACCATTGGGGGATCAGGCTCCTGCAACAGAACACACACAGAAAAAACAAGACACATACGCCTAGAGAGCGTAACCATAATGTTACACCGTAATAGAGTGGTGCAGGTATGACATCACGTCGTAGGCCAATCATGCAACAATCGGTTAAGATTTAAAAACTCCTGTAGTCTGAGCCCGGCTTAAAGGGAATTTAGGCCATAATCTGTAATAATCTGTTAACGTTATAGCAAACCTACAGTCGGATGCAGCAGTGTCAAATGGCCCGACTTCAAAGCTACTTTCTGCCATGGTCCATCTGGCAGCGGCTCCGGCTGAAGAGGGGCATGATGAGTATTTCGTTTAGAAACATTATCTCATAAATTTTTTCTGCTCCTTTATTAAAATTAAAATTAAAATTAATTTTGTTTTCAGCATCTGGAGAGTGTTGAAACACCACCAATGCATAAAACACAGCAGGAAGTCACATAGATTAGTGAAACATCTTTAAACAAGTAAATAAATGATAAATAATTGTGTTTTTTATATGTATCTTTATATGTATATATATATTTTTAAAAATTATACTTTATACATGTTTGTTTTATAAAGCACCTTGAGAAGCTACTATATAGCTTAAACTATAAGCACCATGTAAATAAAGTTTATTATTTATTTATTTTTTTGTATTATTATCATTTTTCCTTCCTTTCAGAAAAGCAGCGAAAGCAGCAGATGTAAACTGAACACCGTTATCAGTAACTATAATGGATTTCCATGACAGAAACAAAACCACAGAATCCTTAGTGACAGTGTGTGTAAGAGGGGCAGGATGCTACTTGAGAGTTTTGTCATTGAGATGACGCATGTGGCAGGAACAGATAGCATCATGAACCTGAACATCCATCCCTGGCCACCAATAGAAATCACAAAGGGGTTCTCACCTCTCTCTAATGTCCTTTGTGTGTTATGGAGACCAGGAAACATCGAAGAGCAGCAGGTGCAATTGCAGATGGAGGTGGGGAGATCGTTCCACCAGCAAGGAACAGTGAACGAAAATGTTCTGGAGAGTGATTTCGTGCCTCTCTTTGTTGAGCGAAGGCTTCTGGTGGGGATGTAGACTCGTAGGAGTGAGTGGAAGTATGCGGGTGCTGAGCTTGTGGTGGATCTGTAAGCAAGCATCAACGCCTTGAACTTGATGGGAACAGTGAGTGGTATCCAGTGCAGAGAGATGAAGAGAGGTGTGACGTGGGCACTTTTGGGCACGTTGAAGACAAGACGTGCTGCTGCATTCAAATGAATCATTTGAAGCATTTTGATTGCACACAATGGAAGTCCAGCCAGAATTGCATTGCAGTAGTCAAGCCTAGAAATGACCAGGGCCTGGACGAGAAGCTGTGTTGCATGCTCTGTTAGGAATGTTCTGATCTTCCTGATGTTGTGCAGCGCAAACCTGCATGACCAAGCCGTCTTAGAACTGTGGTCTTTGAAGGACAGCTGGTCATCAAAGGTTACTCCAAGATTTCTGACTGACCTTGAAGGGGTAATCAAAGATGAACCTAGCTGGATGGTGAAATTGGCTGTAGAGTCGGATTGGCAGGGAAGACGAGAAGCTCAGTCTTTGCCAGGTTGAGCTGCAGGTGATGTTCTTTCATCCATGCCGAGATGTCCGCCAGACAGCTTGAGATTCGTGCAGCTACTGTGGGATCATCTGGTTGAAATGAAAGGTAGAGTTGTGTGTCATCAGCATAGCAATGGTATGAGAAGCCATGTGCCTGTATGATGGGTCCCAGAGATATAGTGTAAATGGAGAAGATGAGAGGTCCAAGCACTGAGCCCTGAGGAACCCCCGTGGTCAGTTGTTGTGCTTTGGATACCTGCCCTCTTCAGGCAACCTTGAAAGACCTACCTGTGAGATAGGATAGTGGAATCCCTGTGATGCCCAGTGATGAGAGGGTGGAAAGAAGAATCTGATGATTCACAGAGTCAAAGGCAGCAGATAGATCAAGGAGGACGAGGACTGATGATTTGGAATAAGCTTTCGCGATCCGCATGGCTTCAGTGACCGACAGTAATGCAGTCTCTGTTGAGTAGCCCCTTTTGAAAACTGATTGGTTGACATCCAGCTGGTTATACTGTGAGAGGAAAGCTGAAACCTGGTTGAAAACAACTCGTTCAAGTGTTTTCGCTATGAATGGTAGGAAAAAAACAGGTCTGTAGCTATCTACAAGTGACGTGTTTAATGTGGGTTTTTTAAGCAATGCGGTTACCCTAGCCTGCTTAAATGTGGTAGGGAAAATTCCAGTGCAGAGAGGTGTGTTGATGATGTGTGTGAGTGCTGGTAGGAGTGTAGGAGAGATGGCTTGTAGGAGGTGTGAGGAGATGGGATCTAGAGGGCAGGTGGTAGGATGGATGGAGAGGAGAAGTTTAGATACTTCTGCCTCAGTAAGTGTAGAGAAGGTGGAGAGAAGATTTCCAGCTTGGATGTGGCTGATCTAAAATCCTGTGTGTGTGGAGGTGAGAACTGACTGCTGATGGATGTTGTTTTATCAGTGAAGCAATGGGCAAAATCGTCTGCAGATAGAGGGGTGGTGGAGGGGGACAGAGGAGAGAGTTGAATGTTCTGAAAAGTGTGCATGTGTTTGAAGTCCTGTTGATTTTGTTGTGGAAATATTAAGATTTAGCCACATGGACTTCATCTGAGAAGGATGCAAGCAGAGATTGAAACTTACTCAGGTCAGACGGGTTGTTTGATTTGCGCCATTTTCTCTCTGCTGCCTGGTGTTCACGAAGAACATCAGATAACCAACGGTTAGAGGGAGTAACGCGTGCTGGCCTAGAAGATAGAGGACAGATACTGTCTAGACGTTCAAGTGGAACATCTACAATTCACATCCATAGATGAGAATTGTGTGGATGAGGGAAGAGAGGATGACACAACAGAGGAAAGATGAGAAGGAGAAAGTGAGCGCAGGTTTCGTCTGAAAGTAACTGGTAGAGGGATTGTGGTGCACAAATAGTAAGTTGTAGATTAAAAGTGATGAAGTAATGATCTAAGATGTGTAGAGGTTTCACCAAAATGTTGTCTGTAATGCAGTTGCGTGTGTAGATTAGGTCAAGTTGGTTGCCAGATTTGTGTCTCTGTGGTGTGAGCCGTTTGAGATCAAATGAGGCTAGGAGGGAGTGGAAATCTGTAGCATAAGGCTTCTCTAGGTGAATGTTGAAATCGCCAAAGACTACAAGTGGGTTGCCATCCTCTGGGAATGAGGACAGCAGCACATCCAGCTCCTCTACAAAGGTGCCCAATTGACCTTGGGGGGCGATAAATGACTACAACATGGATCTTAACAGGAGTTGTAACTGTAATAGCATGGAATTCAAATGAGTTGTTATTGCATAGAGAGGAGTGGGTTGAGTATTTCCAATTAGTAGAAATGAGAAGACCTGTGCCTCCACCCCTCCCAATCTGGCGAGGGGTGTGAGAGAAAGAAAAGTTGCTAGAGAGAGCAGCAGAGTCTTCTGGACAAATCCAGGTCTCAGTCAAGCCCAAGATATTGAGAGTGGATTGAGTGGCAAAGGCTGGAATGAAGTCAGCTTTGTTGACTGCTGACTGACAATTCCATAGACCCACAGAAAAAGAGGGAGGAGCATTAGCGGAGGAGGAAATAGGACGTAAATTAGCAGTATTGCACTGCCTTCTACGTGTGATAGTAGAGCGTGGTTGGGAGACAACTGGAATGTACTTAAAGTACATGATGAGTGAGAGAAAAGGAAGTGGGAAAGAAAGGTGGAGGAGGAAAGGAAAAAGAAGATACTTAAGTGCCTTACCGGTGTCCTTGCTCGGTGGAGTCGCACAGGTAAAATCACAGGTCTTTACCATAGTCGGTCTTCACACGAGAAGGCTGAACACGAGGGCTGAACGCTTCCGCAAAAAATTTGAAAACAGCTGTGAGCAGCCTTATAATTAACACAAAAAAGCCAAAAGCCCGTACATGGCTGGAATCAAATCGAAACTATGGCTGAATAGGACAGGTTAAGTGCAAAAGTCAGCACCATGAGTGCAGCAGAACGCGGCTGTTCTTCTAAATAGCCACGGTTATAATTCAACTACAAATTACTATGACAGTATAAATTACAAATAAGTAGAAAATCGAAATGAGTCCTCCTACTAGCAAGTAATAAACTATAAGAAACACAACAGAACTGAGTATTCACAAAAAAACACTTACGCGCTCACACATCGTTCAATGACCAGATACTTCTCCTCCTTACATATTATAGCTTTTGATTTTTGGCTGTTGTGACAGTGTGTTTGTCAAACACTTTGCTGTAGCAAAAAAGAAAAAAAAGGCCAAAGTAAAAGGAGATCAAGTGATGATTTGGCTGTTGATGGTTTTGTTCAGTTGTGAGATTTCAAAGACTGTCAGTTTCGTTTTGCTATGAGATTTAAATGACGGTCAGTTTCGTTACGTTATGAGATTTCAAAGGCAAACCTTGTAACCAAACAAAACCGAATAAAATAAAACTGTCTATTGATGAAATCCCGTAACAGAACAAAACAAACTGTCATTAAAATCTCATAACCAAATAAAACCGACTATCATTGAAATCTTGAAACTGATTGCAGATTGTCTTTGAAATCTCGTAAAGGAACAAAACTGTCCATCATTGAAATCTCACAACAGAAAAAACCCCAATGAAAAAATCATGAAACCGAACAAAGCCGTTTGTCTTTGAAATCTCATAACGTAACGAAACTGACCGTCATTTAAATCTCACAACTGAACAAAACCGACTGACACTGAATTACACTTGATTACACCCTTAATATTTATTAAGCTTGTGGAGACAAGATGCATGTAAATTATTAAGATTACGTGTCTTTTGTTGCTAGCAGGAACACCTGAAAACCTCGCTGACACAGATGTGCTATTGTGTACACAGTATAATTGATCATAATATTTTTAATGATGTGTAATGACTGAACCAAGCTATGAATTATAGTTTCAAAGCACAGACTGATTCAGTAATCCATAGCACCGGTCAAAAGTTTGGAAACATTACTATTATTACTGTTTTTGAAAGAAGTTGCTCATATGCTCATCAAGCCTGCATTTATTTGATCAAAAATACAGTAATATTGTGAAATACAGTATTATTAGAATTCAAAAATAATGGTTTTCTATTTTAATATTTGTAATATATAATTTATTTCTGTGATGCAAAGCTGAATTTTTTATCAGCCATTACTCCAGTCTTCAGTGTCAACAGTTGTGCTGCTTAATATTTTTTTATAACCTGTGATACTGTGATAAGATCAGGATTCTTTGATGAATTTTTTTTTTTTTTAAAGAACAGCATTTATTAAAAAAATAATAATAATAATTGTACCAATATACACTACCGTTCAAAAAAGTTTGGGGTCAGTTTTTCTTTTCTTTTTCTTTGTTTTTTAAAAAAAAGAAATTAATACTTTTATTCAGTAAGGATGTGTTAAATTGATTAAAAAAATGATAGTATAGGTTTATATTGTTAAGCTTGGTACATACTCTGCAAGAACAAAGAAATTTGTTCGTTTTCTCGAGGTGGCAAGAACAAGAACAAAGTTCGTTCTAGCCAGTACATTCCATACTTCATGAGAAAAGCAGGTGCTGAACATCTCCATTTCTCCATTTAACCCCGCCCACTTTAAATTTCTGACCAATCACACAATAGTTCTCGGACACCCACAAGAAAAAAGTTCTGCTCAGATGATGTGTCGAGAACAAGCTGCGAGAACTCCCAAACCAGGGCTGCGAGAACACAGCCCTGGGAGTGAGAACTTCTTTCTCTGTTCTTGCGGAGTATGTAACGGCCTTTAGAAAAGTTCTGTTCTTTTTTACTTTATATTAATCAATAAATCCTGAAAAAAGTATCACAGGTTCAAATATATATTAAGCAGAACAACTGTTTCCAACATTGATAGTATATCAGCATATCAGAATGATTTCTGACAGATCATGTGACATAGAAGACTGCAGTAATGGCTGATGAAAATTCAGCTTTGCATCACAAAAATAAATTATGTTTTAAGTATATTAAAATAGAAAACCATTATTTCAAATTGTAATAATATTTCACAATATTACTGTTTCTTTCGGTATACTTGATCAAATAAATGCAGGCTTGATGAGTGTAGGAGCTAAATCTACTACTTTAAGCTACTGAGCTGTTTTGGTCCCGGAGAATCTAGGTTGACTCACTTTCTTGCTTTGGTGTTACGTTGTTTACTTCATCCATAAGAAACGAGAAGACAATTTTTCCGTTGCATCACCATACACAGTTTATTGGCTCCACAAACACCACCGTGCATAATGTCCAATTAAATATTTAATACATTCATCAAAGGAAAGGTTTACATACGTTCACCGCTGTTGCGGTCAAAACCTTTTTGCCCTTCCGGGTCAAAAGACCTCCCTACAGCCTAAGGAAGGCTACCTATATACATTGATATCTTGGTAATGTTCACAGCGCCACTTAGTGGTCAAAATGAGAATAACACATTACCCTTTCAACACATTTTGGCTCCTACAATGAGCATAAGAGACTTCCGTAACACTTTATTTTGACGGTCCCTTTTGAACATTCTGTTCACTATAAGGCAGCACAACCCTCACTCTTGAGGAACATGAGGTGAGGCGCACCCTGCGGGCTGTGAATCCGAGGAAGGCGGCTGGTCCGGATGGCGTCCCAGGATGTGTGCTGAGGGAGTGTGCAGACCAACTGGCTGGAGTCTTCACAAGGATTTTCAACCAATCCCTGGCACAGTCCTCTGTTCCCCACTGCCTGAAGTCCTCCACCATAATCCCACTGCCCAAAAAGGCCCACATCACCAGCCTCAACGACTACAGACCAGTGGCACTCACTCCAGTGGTAATGAAGTGCTTTGAAAAACTGGTCCGCAGTCACATTACAGCAGCCCTGCCCCGCAGCCTTGACCCCCACCAGTTTGCATACAGAGCGAACAGATCCACAGGAGACGCAGTGGCAACAGCACTCCATGCCGCACTTTCACACCTGGAGCGGCAGGGGAGCTATGTGCGGATGCTCTTTGTTGATTACAGCTCTGCATTCAATACCATCCTCACACACAAGCTGGTGGTCAAGCTGGGGGACCTCGGGCTCCCATATACCACATGCAGGTGGATCAGCAGCTTCCTCTCTGGTTGCAGGCAGAGAGTCAGAGTGGGACATCACACATCCACGGCCCTTAGCCTCAGCGCTGAGTCCCCTGCTCTACTGCCTATACACACACAACTGCACCCCTGTCCATCACAGCAACACCAGTGTGAAGTTTGCAGACGGCACCACAGTGGTGGGGCTTATCTCTGTACTGTACTCAGGAGGAATAACATCACACAAAGACTGCTGGTGTCCTTCTACCGAGCCTCCATTGAAAGCATACTCACTTATTGCATATGCATTTGGTATACCAGCTGTACAGTGGCTCAGAGGAAAGCGCTCCAGAGGGTCATCAACAACGCTCAAAAGATTGTTGGTTGCCCTCTCCCCGCACTGGAAGACCTACACAGATCCTGTTGTCTCAAAAAAGCCCAGAACATTATAAAAGACACTTCACACCCTGGGCACTCCCTGTTTGAAATGCTGCCTTCAGGCAGATGATACAGATTAATCAATACAAGGACAAACAGATTCAAACACAGTTTCTATCCAACTGCAATAACCACTGTTAATGCTGCCAAAAAATAATGTGCACAATGTTATGTTATGTATTATGTAATGACTGTGGGTGTATGACTGTGTGTACTTGTTTATGTTACTGTCTTAGGTATATTTATTTTTATTTATTTTAGTAATTTTAGCACTCAATCTTTTTTTTATAAAATCAATGAATGATGCACTGACTGGAAGCACTTTTAATTTAGTTGTACATGTGACAATGACAATAAAGATCTATTCTATTCTATTCTATTCTATCTTTGCAACTACATGTCAACTAACTCTCATTAGAGTATTAGTAGACTGTCTACTGAATATCTGCCAACTATTGTGATGGTCCTCCAACAGACATTCTACTGACTATAAGTAACTTTGCAACTACATATCTACAAGCAGACGGACTGGCTTACCCGACCGTCTGCTAGCTGTCTCACGTCACAGAAGTCAGATAAATCCCAGCGCATAGAGACTCTTTCACCTAGATATTGTCACATAGAGACTGTGTCTGTTCCACGAATTAGTAAATACAAAAAACCACCAAAACTATTCAACGGTAAAAATTTTATTGATGTCCAACAAATAAACAACAGATATAATACAGATGAACAAATGATAAAGCTTGGGCTGCTGAATATTCGATCCCTTTCCTCAAAAAAGCTGATTGTTAATGATATGATTACAGATAATAATCTAGATGTGCTGTGTTTGACAGAAACCTGGCTAAAACCTGATGACTACATTACTTTAAATGAGTCCACCCCACAAGATTATTGTTATAAACGCGAGCCGCGTCTGAAAGGTAAAGGGGGAGGTGTTGCTGTAATTTATAATAATATCTTCAGTATTACTCAGAAGTCTAGTTTCAAATATAATTCCTTTGAAGTTTTGGTGCTTTACGTAACGTTATGTAGTGAAATTGATAAATCCCGTTTAACATTTGTGTTGGCTACTGTATACAGGCCACCAGGGCACAATACAGATTTTACCAGAGAATTTGCTGATTTTCTATCAGAGTTAGTACTGGCTACAGATAAAGTCCTAATTGTTGGTGATTTTAATATCCATGTAGACAATGAAAAAGACGCATTGGGATTGGCATTTAGAAACATTCTAAACTCTATTGGAGTTAGGCAACACGTATCAGGACCCACTCATCGCCGTAATCATACTTTAGACCTAATATTGTCACATGGAATAAATGTTGATACCGTTGAAATTCTGCAGCAGAGCGATGACATCTCAGATCATTACCTAGTATACTTAATTTAGCAAAGGCTGCAAAGCCCTCCCCTCGCTTCAAATATGGCAGGACTATCACTGCTGCGACTAAAGATTTCTTTGTAAATAAACTTCCTCATTTTTCGCATTTCGTGGAAAGAGAGCATGATTTCATACAGAAAGGCCGTAAAAACTGCTAGATCTGCTTATTTCTCAACTCTCTTAGAAGAAAACAAACACAACCCTAGGTATTTATTCGATACAGTGGCTAAATTAACCAAAAATAAAGCTTCAACTTCTGATGTCTGCAAACAGCACAGCAGTAATGACTTTATGAACTTCTTTACTTGTAAGATTGATAATATTAGGAAAAAAATTATAACCATGCAGCCGTCTACTACTGTATCACATCAGACAGTGCATTGTAGTGTCACTGAGGAAAAATTACATTCATTCACTGCTATAGGAGAAGAAGAATTAGCTTGTTAAATCATCAAAATCAACAACATGTATGCTCGACCCTATACTGACTAAACTACTAAAAGAGATGCTTCCAGAGGTCATAGATCCTCTTCTTAATATTATTAATTAATCCTTGACTTTAGGATATGTACCGAAAACTTTTAAGTTGGCTATTATTAAACCACTTATTAAAAAAACGCAACTTGATCCTACAGAATTAGTCAATTACAGGCCAATCTCAAATCTACCCTTTCTGTCAAAAATACTAGAAAAGGCAGTGTCCTCACAATTATGCTCCTTTTTAGAAAGAAATGGTATCTGTGAGGATTTCCAGTCAGGATTTAGACCGTATCATAGTACTGAGACTGCTCTCATTAGAGTTACAAATGATTTACTCTTATCATCCGATCGTGGTTGTATCTCTCTGTTAGTGTTACTCGATCTTAGCGCTGCATTCGATACTATTGACCACAACATTCTTTTGAATAGACTCGAAAATTATGTTGGCATTAGTGGAATTGCATTGGCATGGTTTAAATCATACTTATCTGACCGTTATCAGTTTGTAGCAGTAAACGAAGAGATGTCACACCGATCACAAGTCCAGTATGGAGTACCGCAGGGCTCAGTGCTAGGACCGTTGCTCTTCACCCTGTACATGCTACCACTGGGAGATACCATTAGGAAGCATGGCGTTAGTTTTCATTGTTATGCTGACGATACTCAGCTCTATATTTCTTCACGCCCTGACGAAACTTACCAATTTACAAGATTAACGGAATGCATAGCTGATATAAAAAATTGGATGACTAGTAATTTCCTGCAACTTAATTCAGAAAAAAACTGAATTTTTAATTATTGGACAAAAAAACTCCACATGTAGTAACCTAGAATACTGTATAACACTTGATGGCTGCTCTGTCAAGTCCTCGTCGTCAGTTAGGAACCTGGGTGTGCTCTTTGATACCAATCTCTCATTTGAAAGCCACATTTCTAGCATCTGTAAAACTGCATTCTACCATCTTAAAAATATATCTAAATTACGGCATATGCTTTCAATGCAAAATGCTGAACAGTTAGTTCATGCGTTCATGACCTCAAGGCTAGATTATTGTAATGCTCTACTGGGTGGTTGCACTGCTCGCTTAATAAATAAACTGCAGCTGGTCCAAAACGCAGCAGCTTGAGTTCTTACTAGAACCAGGAAGTATGACCATATTAGCCCGGTTCTGTCAACACTGCACTGGCTCCCTATTAAACATCGCATACATTTTAAAATCTTGCTAATTACTTACAAAGCACTAAATGGTTTAGCTAGGGGAGTAGAGCGCAGTCTCGGGAGTGCCCCCCGGCCTGCGAAGGGCGTTGGGGGTATGTGGCAAGCAATGAGGCGAGGGACCGTGAGAGCGGGCCGGTGGCGAGTGATAATGAGCTCCAGCTGCGCGCCACACCGGTCTTGTCTCACGGAGGAGTGGCGGGAGCATAAAAGGAGGAGCAACGACAGTGCAAGACGAGAGAGGACCAGGCCTGGGATTTACGTTGTGTTGTGTTTTGTTTACGTTTTGTATGTGTGTGCGTGGCAGTCGTCCGTGAGGGGCTGCCCGCGGTTTACTTTCGTTTTGTTTAATTATTTGATTAAAGTCTTTTAAATGTTCGCCGGTTCCCGCCTCCTTCTTCCCATAACAACGAACTACATTACACATACACTGTTTGTTAATTGGCCAGAGGAGAACTGGCACCCCGACTGAGCCTGGTTTCTCCCAAGGTTTATTTTTCTCCATTATGCCCCCTGATGGAGTTTTGGTTCCTTGCCACTAATCGCATTTGGCTTGCTCAGTTGGGGACACTAAATTTTCAAATAAATATCCAAATAAATTGAATTACTAAACTAAATTAACTATGTCTGTCACAGAACGGAGAGAGGGCCCAAATGCAAAGGTGCAGAATAGTAATGTTTATTTAGTCACAAAGGAACTAAGGCAGACTGCGATCACAGGACAAGGTGATGCAGATCTGGTGAATAACACAGGAATCAAACAAAGAAGAACGTCTTTAGTAACCGGCAGATGTCCTGTGCTCGTAGCAGGAGGCAGAGGCGAGGAGAACAGCCCCAGTAAAAACACACAGCACCACAGACAGCGTCCGGAAGGTCAACTCATGTACAGCAGGAGACTGGACAGAAAACAGGTGAGACCAACACGACAATACAGATCCGACTAGGCAAGGCAAACGGCTTCTTAGCAAAAGGTGTAGAGCAAACGAGAGATGTGAACATGAGCGAGACGCATACAACAATAATCTGGCAAAGAAGCCAAAAACAGGTAGGCACTAAATAGCCCGAAAGATGAACACAAAGAGGAACAGGTGCGGTCTCAATCAGAGAGCGCGCTGATTGCAATAGCAAACAGGTGGGAAGAAATAGAGTGGGAAGAGCGAGCGAGAGAGAGAGAGAGAGAGAGAGAGAGAGAGAGAGAGAGAGAGAGTCAAACCTAACTCATGACAATGTCAACTACATTACTTGAATATATATGATAATTGAAATGAGCTGATGACATCACCGTTTTCTGTACAGCCGAATCAAATTCTTTTGCATTATTTTCCTGTTTAACACTGTGAAGCTGCTTTGAAACGATCTGCATTGTAAAAAGCGCTATATAAATAAACTTGACATGTCAACTTATTCTAACCCTAACCCTACCAGTCTACTAATACTCTACTAAACCTCTAATGAGTGTTAGTAGACATGTAGATGCAACATTACTTATAGTCAACAGAATATGTTAAAGGGACCATCGAAATAAAGTGAAACCGAGACTTCTTTTAAAAACATAAAAAATAGTAACAAAAAAAAAAAAAAAAAAAAAATAGAGTGCTTCCATTTAAGTTGTAAGTACTAAATAAAGTACTATATCAATTGTGATGTGAAACTAACTAACTACCTGTATGTTAGGGATTATTTTGCCCCAGGGTTACACCCCTTATTTTCTGAGGTTTATTTTAACCCTTTATTCAGTACAGTTTATGGCGACCATTTATGGCTATATATTGATACAATATTTAGGGAAACAAATGAAGACAAACATACCATTACATGTAAAATAGAGCGTCTGACTCCCACGTCAGATGCGGGACCCAGGTTCGAGACCCGCACAGAGTGGGGCAAGTAGGACCTGGGTGAGGGGTTGCGTGTGTACACACATGTATACAGTTACGGAATGAGCAGATTTCTAATTCCCACCCAGAATACAACATTGTGTCAGCCCACATCTGGCACAACTCCACAAACAACATTACCAGCTTCGCTTATTACTAACCAGATTGACTTTTTTTCTGTTAGATGTCTACAGAAGTTGTTACTGAGAATTAACAGGGGTTTGTTTCATTTGAAGTCACAATAACAGTGATTAGTGTTTCCATTATTTGTGTTATGTCTGCATCATTATGCTAGTATAACACTGGTTATCTCTATTTTCTTTCAAGAACAGATGGAACACCACGAGAATAGGGGATATTCAGTTTTGTTATCTAATGAGATTTCAATGATGGTCAGATTTCATTTTGTTATGAAATTTAAATGATGTTGGTTTTGTTCCTTTACAAGATTTCAGTGAAGTTTGGTTTTATTTGATTATGAGATTTAAATGACGGTCGGTTTCATTTAATTATGAGATTTCAATGACGGTCAGCTTTGTTTGGTTACAAGCTCTTAATGACGGTCGGTTTGTTCCATTATAAGATCTCAATGACAGTCGGTTTCATTTCATTTTATGATTTAAATAACAGTGGGTTTTGTTCGGTTACGAGATTTCAATGGCTGTTGGTTTTGTTACCTAATGATATTTCAATCACGGCAGTTTTATTCCATTACAAGATTTCAATGACGATCAGTTTTGTTTGGTTACGAGATTTCAATGATGGTCAGTTTTGCTCCTTTACGAGATTTCAAAGACGGTCGGTTTGATCGGTTACGAGATCTCAATCATAGAGAGTTTGTTCAGTTATGAGTTTTCAATGAAGGTCATTTTTGTTACTTTATGAGATTTCAAAGACGTCAGTTTTGTTTGGTTACGAGATCTCAATAATGGTCCGTTTTGTTCTTTTACAAGATTTCAGTGAAGGTTGGTTTTATTCGGTTATGAGATTTCAAATGTGGACAGTTTTGTTTGGTTACGAGATTTCAATGATGGTCGATTTTAATTAATTACAAGATTTCAATGATGGTCGGCTTTGTTCCGTTATGAGATCTCGATGACGGTCGGTTTTGTTCCATTATAACATTTCAATGATGGTCGGTTTTGTTTGGTTATGAGATTTCAATGACGGCTGGTTTTGTTCTTTTATAAGATTGCAATGATAGTAGGTTTGTCAGTGTCAGTCGGTCTTAATTTAGAGATTTCAATGTCGGCCGGTTTTGCTTGTTTGAGAGATTTCAATGACAGTCAGTTTTGTTTGGTAACGAGGTTTCAATGACGGTCAGTTTTGCTCCTTTACGAGAATTCAAAGATGGTCTGTTTCCTTTTGTTATGAAATTTCAGTGACATTAGTTTTGTTCCTTTACGAGATATCAGTGAAGGTTGGTTTTATTCGGTTATGAGATTTCAATGACGGTCAGCTTTGTTCAGTTACAAGATCTCAATGACAGTCAGTTTCATTTCATTTCCAGATTTCAATGACGGTCGGCTTTGTTCCATTATAAGATCTCAATGACAGTCGGTTTCATTCCATTTGGAGATTTCAGTGATGGCCGGTTTTGTTCCGTCACGAGATCTCAATGATAGTCGGTTTCATTTCATTTTATGATTTAAATAACGGTGGGTTTCGTTCGGTTACGAGATTTCAATGGCTGTTGGTTTTGTTACCTAATGATATTTCAATCACGGCAGTTTTATTCCATAAGATTTCAATGACGATCAGTTTTGTTTGGTTACGAGATTTCAATGATGGTCAGTTTTGCTCCTTTTTGAGATTTCAAAGACAGTCGGTTTTGTTCGGTTATGAGATCTCAATCATAGACAGTTTTGTTCAGTTATGAGTTTTCAATGAAGCTCATTTTTGTTACTTTATGAGATTTCAAAAGACGTCGGTTTTGTTTGGTTATGAGATCTCAATGATGGTCCGCTTTGTTCTTTAACAAGATTTCAGTGAAGGTTGGTTTTATTTGGTTATGAGATTTCAATGATGGACAGTTTTGTTTGATTACGAGATTTCAATGACGGTCGATTTCAATTAATTACAAGATTTCAATGATGGTCAGTTAGTTGTCACTAACTCACTTCTACTTAAGCCGCCAGTGGTGTCAGCGCTATCTCCCAGCCAGAATATTTCTTTCTGGGAACAGTCATAGACTAGTTGCGGATGAGAGTGTGGCTTACATCACAGCGCACGCTCACTGTCCAGTGCCTAGCGCCTAGCGCCATCGCCTAGCTAACCCCTGCACATAAGCACTGTTCACACAGATTATCCCCTGTTGACTCGCTCTCCAGCTCGCGCTGAGAGTGCTCTGAAAGTAGAGCGCGCACCCACTACAAAGTGCGCGCTACTACACATATGCGCTGTCCCCACAGTGTCACAAGCACAAACCAGCCGGTCGACCAGGTCCCTATTACAGAATGGACCGTCTCCAAACTTAATTTAACCCCTTGCTATGCGGGCTGAGGCCTTGGAGGCCATCCCCGTTATGTCAGAATGGGTGTTGAACATAATAATAAAACGAGGTTACTCACTACAGTTTGCTCACAGACCCCCGCGTTTTTGAGCCGTGGTCGAGACATCGGTGAATAGCGACGTGAGTCACGTGCTTCGCACCGAAATGTCAAAACTGTTAGAAAAAGGAGCTGTGGAAACTGTCCCCTTAGCAATAAACGAGTTTACAGTCACTACTTCCTCGTTCCAAAGAAATCCCTAGCACCCCGTACATTTACGAAGTGCATGGATGCAGCCCTTGCCCCCCTTAGTCTATGTGGAGTGCGAGTACTGAACTACCTCTATGATTGGCTGGTTATAGCCCAATCAGAGGCGCAGTTTATAACTCACAGGTCCTGGCTCCTCAGCCATCTAGAATGTCAGGGTCTCAGGATCAACACTGCAAGAGCTCGCTGTCTCCCAGCCAGAATATTTATTTCGGGGAACAGTCATGAACTCAATACAGATGAGAGCGCGTCTTACGTCACAGTGCGCGCTCGCGGTCCCTGTACGCTTTGATAGTTTATTTTCCCATTTGAAATGAAATAAGCAGAAACGTGAAAATGGCTCCTTTATTAGGTTTTTCGTTTTTTTTTTTACCGATTTCGGCTTGATTTTTCGTTTTTTGGTTCACGGGTAAAAAATTTATAAATGATTTAAAAATTTGTTTTCCACATGTGGGCGGTCATGAGACGCCCCTTTCCGCCAATTGGTCAAGCAAATATGATCATATGATGCCATCTGTCGTTTCCCAGATCTGTTTAACAAAATAATAGTCCTCTATCTTAAACTGTACAGGGCAGGTCCTAAATTGGGCTTTCTTCTGTTCAATTTAAGCATTTCACAGAAACATGTATATAAGAAATATTAAATATTAATTATTACCCAGCCTGTTTTATTTTGCTGTGCGGAGTTAAATCTGTGTGGTGAAGCTGTGCTAGACAGCGAATAGCGGGTGATAACTGTTCTTTTAGACAATAGACTCAGTTTTGGACAAGGGATGGTCATTGCAAATACTGTAATGCAAATTGGCTGAGGGTGGGTACCGATGATGGTGAATTAAAATTTTACTGTTGAGCTTTTGAGATTTTCCCCGTTGAGCTGTTCGGAACTGTTAGGAATTGGACCATTTGGCTGTTAGGATTGTTAGGACTTGTGTTAGGAATTATTTGGAATGTGTTTGGACATTTAGAGTGTGTTCGGACTTATAACAAATAGTACCAAATATTTCAACGTGTTTTCTTGTACTCATTTGCACAAAAATGTGGCATGTTGCGTTGTTGTTTTGTTGTTCAGAAGTGTTACTTCAATAGCCCGTCTAAACATTTTATAAAGCTTATCTTGGGTGACATGATGACTTCAACAAAGACATCATTAAGGGCTGGTCATTGCAAATACTGTAATGCAAATCGGCTGAGGGTGGGTACCGATGATGGTGAATTAAAAATTTACTGTAACTGTCATACAGTCGCGAGCGAGACAGCTAGAAATGATTAACAGAACTATAGCGGAGGCAAAAGAGCAAGAAAAAAAATATTTCTTTGTTTAATATAAGAGTTTTCTTTGTTTTATTGTAGTTGTTGTTTTCAATCAAATAATAGTGAACCACAAACTGAGCATTCGTTTTTAAGGAGAATTTCCAAACTTATTTTATTAAGGCCTATTTGTTATAATGCAGGTATTTTGTCATCCGTCTTATTTGCTTTTTTTAATGTTGTGTTTTCATTAAAAATAATAATGAACAAAAAACTAAGCATTCGTTTGAAAGTAATTAAGGGGAAAATTCATATGTCTTTCATTTATTTGTGTTACAACGCGGGTAGCCTAGGCTGTTGCCAGTAATTTACTGTTAATTGTACAGTTATTTACTGTAATCTACTTTACAGTATGTTATATCTCAAATAAAAAGACTCTCACTGCATCAACAACTACACAGTCACCATCTGTTAAACAAAGCAACATTCAGCATATCATCAATGTTTCTTGGTTTTCTTCTGGACTAAAGCACAGGCTCTACTGGTGACCCAAAAAACTAAATTTTTACCGTAAACTATATATTACTGTTTTTTTAACTTACAGTTTATTACTGTTAAAATAAATTTCGTGGTTGTATCTTTTTACACCTTTAACCCTTTCAACCCCACAGGAACATCCTGTAGTGTCCACACTACAAAGAGTAAAAGTAACATTCAACCTGTGTTGCAGTGAGATACTTAAGTGAATATGTAAGTGATTGTTGAGCATTAATGATGAACACCTGCTGTTAACAAGCAGAATCACTGAAGGAAAGAGGAACAACAAGAACAGAAAAAAAGAGAAGCACAATAACTACAACGTCTTCCATTACACATTATTACACTTATTACTAACAACTTTGACTTTATTTCTGTCTGACATCTACAGGAGCTCTTATTGAGAATTAACAGAGGTTTAGATATTGATGGAAATTTTTTGATATCACCATTATGGTGATCAGAGTTTTCTTTAGTTGAGCTCTTGACCCTTGACTTTTTTTTCTCTTGAAGTTTGTTTCTCTGGCTGCTTTAACTGTGTTTTCTGTTCTTGTTTCTCTGTCCTTCAGTGATTCTGCTTGTCAGGTGTTCACCAATGTCACTTCTTTTTATTCACTCTGTCAAGTGGACTATATCAGTAAACTAGTGTAGGGAATAGTGAATGAGGGTATAGGGTGTGATTGGGACACAGTCTCTGAATGTCGACTTTGAGCGCTGTTAACACCCAGAATGCATTTTTTTCTACGGTATATTACTGTTTTAATGGAAAATAGTATGTTACTGTCAGAATTTGGCCGTTTTTTACAGCAAGGTTTAACAGTGTAGACATTAATAGCAGTTTATAAATACAGTTAAAAAATGCTTTATTCTTGATTTATAAGCATATCTATAATGCGTTTAATAATTCACTGTAAAATGTAATAGTATTATTTACTTAGAAAACTTAATTAAACTGTTGGGTTTACTTAAAAAATTAAGGAAACTGATTGCCTTAAATTTAGCAAGTAAATTAGCTCATCATTTTGAATTGATAAAACACTACCACATAGTAGATATTACTTAGAAAACTTGAGGATTTTACAAGCTGAGTACTTAGTTCAGTCAACTTAAAGATTTAAGTACAAATTAGTTTTCTTAAAAAGTTTGTTCACATTATGCGGAAACTGATGAAACCAACATGTAGCAAAATTACATGTCCAAAATTAACAACTCTTCTCCTGGACTGAAGCACAGGCTCTCTTCAGCTCAACAGAAACCTTTTAAACCCCAGCAGAACATCAAACACTAACATATCCCTCAAGATCTCATCAGAGGAGGGTTAAACAAACAAAAACAAACTACTTAAGGTACTAAAAAAATATCTCTGTAATACAGTTACTTCTTTTTACATAAAGCAACATGCAGCATTTTAACAATTCCTCTTCTTCTGGACTGAAGCACAGGCTCTACTCTCCAGCACAATAGTGACCCACAAAACTCAACAGAAACCCTTTAACTAACCCTAACAGATCCCTCAAGATCTCAGCAGTGGAGGGTTAAACAACAAAAACAACATTACCAGCTTCACTTAAAATTAAGACAATCAGTTTCCTCAAGTTTTCTAAGTAAACAATACTATTATATTTTACAGTGGGTTATAAACAAACTACATCACAGTCCCATGAATTCAACTCTTTCAGTTTTTATCTAAAAACATTTTCCCAGAACGTATGAGTTAAAATAGTTTATAAGAGCAAAATTATAAGCATAACAAGGCTGAAAAAAGCAGACTGAGCTTATCTGTTTGGCGTGATGCCGTTTAATCTCCTCGACAGCCTCTGTAGTCCCATTTATCCACTTGTTAGCAACCGCCTCTTTCAAGACACGTCACAGCTTTAAAAAAAATCATGCGTGGGGTATTACTGATGTATTTTATGTCGTAGAATAAAACATGAAATTGTCTTGTGTTCACAACAGACCTTATTTCAGCCTTTTAACCAAAATCCCATTAAAAAAAACACATTTTCACTTATGACATTATCACTTGTAGACGGGCCCCTGTTTCATGGTTCACAGGACATTCTATGGTGTCTGCAAGAGCGTTTTTCTCCAAGGAGTCAATGGAAGCCAGAAAAAGAAAAAGATTATTATTAGAGATTATTTTAGAATATTAAAATGTTTCCAAAAGAGGTTCTTTTAAGAACTTATAATGGAATGGTGACCACACATTACAACAACCAACCTGTTTCAGATTAAATGCTTTTAGCATCACTCAAAAGTGTCGCATGACGCAACATAATATAATTTTGCAGAAATATCACCATAGGCACATTTTTACAATGAGCCTGGGTTGAAAAATAATCAAAACAAAACTAAAATATTATGAAATGTATTTTATGTTGACTCCCTCTGAAAGTGGTTTATATATAACATTATATAAACCACTTTCAGAGGGAGTCAACATGAGCTCAAGGGAGGTAAAAGAAACACTGCCTTACTGTTGAACTTAAACAGTGGACAGTGTCACTTTACAACATGAGAAATTTTAAAGACTATTTAATATCATATTTAATAATATTTCATTTTATTTTTGCATTGTTGATTATTTCCTTATCCAAATTTGAGAAGGTGCTAGCTTAGTCTAGCTTAGGGATAAACCCCCCCTGGGCGTATACATGCTAACTACTCTCAACCACCACAGCCGTACTGCAGCGCCACCAGAGGTACCGGAATTCGAGCATAATGGCAAATCAATTTCATCCTGACTGCCTGGGTGAGGTGAGTTTAGGGCATAATTGCTGGACCAAAGAGAGAAAGAAACAGAGAACTTGAGAGAAAGAGATAGAATGAGGGATGCAACAAGCAGAAAAATAGGTGTGACATTTTGTAGAGAGAAAAAGTAATAGAAAAGGCTTGCTTTGTGAGCTAATCCACTGTTCTCCTCCTGCTCTTGTGCTGATGTGAAACCAATAGTGTTATCCAGGCAGACGCACCATAGCATGAAAGACACACACACTTTGAACATGTAGCTGATATGGCGGCACTGATGCGAATAGCACCGTTTAATCAGATTCCTAATATACCGCTTGCATTGGCCGGATTTGCAGAATTATCTAGCACTGGTTTGCTGTCTCTGGACTATGTGTGGCTGTGTGTGTGTATGAGAAATTGATGCTGTGGAGGAGCTATTGCAGTTGCTAAGGCCAGTATAGAGAGCACATCTCATTCACACACATACGCAGAGATGAAGGAAACACATCTTGGATGTTTATGGGGCTTTTGGCATATAAATTCATCTCCTTTAGTGTAGATGTCATAACTGACTCCATCAAATGTGTTGATAGCAGGAAAGAGGAAGATATTTGGAGAATTGAGACATGTTTTACTCTTCAGATTTTTTTACATTGAAATGTCCTCATGTAGATTGGCTTCATTTTCAGCCATGTTCACACAGATAGAGGCCTTTCACATCTGTGTTCCTGCATTAAAACAAAACAAAACAGAGTGACACAAATTGGAAGAGAATAATGCATGTATTTTGTTTGACACTGCTACTACCAATAATCTGGTTTTGCCAGATTACTGCATAACTCTGTGGATGTGTTTTTTTAACTAGTTATATTATAACCAATCACAGACCTTTCTGTTTTGCATATGACTGCAGTGATAAATCAGAGGCATTAAGAAATTAATACTTTTATTAATCAAGGACACATTAAATTGATCAAAAGTGAGAGTACGGACTATAATGTTATGAAAGATTTATATTTGAAATAAATGCTGTTCTTCTGAACTTTCAATTCATCAAAGAATCCTGAAAAACATATCACGGTTTGCATAAAATTAAGCATTTTATTGATTATAAAAAGAAAGGTTTCTTTAACAAATCACACATAATAATTTACATTTTTGTCATAATTGTGATGCCCTACCGTACACAAAAACCCCCAATGTGCATGTGAAAATGTACAAAAGTAGCAAAAGGCATCCAAGGGCAAGAAAAAAACCCACACAAAAACAAAACACATAAAATCAATTTCTGAGCGAGTCAGTTAATTGCTTTAAATTCCTCAAAGACCCACATCTCCTCAATTTCCCCCTTTCGCCATCTCTTTTATCACCATTCCTCCCCATTCCTTTCCGTTAGCATTTCTCCCAGGGGGCTTTTAGGCTTTGCCCGGTTGGGGTGGCGACGTACTTTTGTGTGTGTCTGCGAATACAATATGGGTTTAACATCTCTGAACTTAGGAGCGAATCCTGGATGCCGCCAACAAACCCAATTAAGCGAGAGTCAATAGAGAGCAAATTAAAAAGCCTCTGGGCTTTAAACGGTGCCAGAAAATGCCAGTCGTATCAAGATGGTCAGGGACGCAAACAAAGACTGGGACGGCCTCAGTTTCATCCATCCGCACTGCAGCGCCATGATTAGACGAGAGAGGTTTAGTGCTCTCTTTCACAGGGCAAGAGGAGAAGGGAGTTCATTCACACAGGTCTATGGGTCGAACAAAATGGCAGCCATGGGGGCGAAAGGCATTGAGCTTGTTCAGCGAGGTGTAAACGACCACCTCTCAAGAACCACAATAAAGAACAAGCGGTGATTGAGAAGAAAACCTGTGAGGAACTTTGACATGGATTAAGAGACAAGAAAAGAAAAAAAGATGGTGGTTAGTGCCACTCAATGTGGATAGATGGTCTTTTCAGAAGAAACACAGAGGAGGAGCTCATCAAATGAAATGTGTGTCTCTGTGTGAGAATGTGTTTTTATTAGGATATAAACTGTGCTTTCATGGCAAGCTTATTTTGAGGGAAAGCTCATTGACTTCTGAGTGTCAAATCCTGCCTATACCTACATAACTGATAATTGGGTCATCAATGTTTGTACTAGTGGCTGTTCTAGTATGGTTAGTACTTTATGGTTACTATGGTTTCAAAAGAAGCCTATATTAGGTAAGTTCCTATTGTTTTAGAAATGTTTCTTCTTTTGATCAATAACAATGTAACAATGTAAAAACTAAAAGAGGCAGCACATACCCACTATGATCAGATACTGTACATATCAGAAACTTCCTCCGGCACCCATTCTCTGTAATGTAAAGGAATTTTTTTCTCTCTATCTCTCTCTCTCTCTCTCTCTCTCTCTCTCTCTCTGTTCTCGTTGATCACATCTCTATGTAACAAATATAGCCTACTCTCTGCAGTAAAATGGCACTCATACAGTCTCTCAGCACACCACATAAATTGCATTCGATGTTTCTGGAAGGCCTTCCTCTCTTCTGTTGTTCATATAAAATTGTGCTCCTCACCTCTTTCAGCACCTAATTCAGGCAGTTATTTCATGAACCTCTTCATGTCATAAGGGGTGGTGGTAGGTTCTTGCCTCCTAACCTATCTCAAAGGCTTTGGAACTGATTCCATAGCTACTACCTTGGCTTTTACCACCAGGGACTCAATGCAGCCTGCCCCCACCAGTGGCATGAGAACTGCGTAAAGGCAGCGTTTTTTTCCTCGACTAAAGACCCTCTCCTGGTGCGAAGTGAAACAAAGAGGGCTAAACTAATTACCAGACCTGCTTCTCTAAGCCTGGAGCTCATGGAACACAATGGAAGCTTCTGCTTCCCTTCTATTCGTTCTCTTCCCCACATGCTGCCATCCCCGCAGCCAACAAAAGGACTCCATTAGAGTAATTAACAGCTAAATGAAATGCACTCTTGTTTTGTGTGTTGAATTTTTTTTTTTTTTTCACCCCACCCTCCTTTCTAACCTTATTTTTTCCTCATGAAAGAAAGAAGACCTTTCAGTTTTCATTTTGGGTTATTCAGTACATTGAAAGCAGCCAAAAACACAAACGCAAAGCCGGGAGGGATTTCTAGTACCTTCTCACCACCATCCTGCACCGTGCTTGCATGTCTCTTTCCTCGCAGTGTTTATTATTTATTTGTCATTTTGTCTCGCTGACACTGGAAAGTAAATAAATCATACTGCCATAACAGGAATTATTAGTCAAAAGTGTATTGGCGGACCCTTAGTCTCGAGGGCTGGCATGTTAGTTTGGATTCAGACTGAGTCTGGATGATCATTTATTTTCACATTGGTACAGTTTATAATTAATAAGAGTCTGACAACCTAGAAAACCATTAATTTACTGACTATGAAAACAATCAGAGGAAAAGAAGGAGTGAAGAGAGAGAGAGAGAGAGAGAGAGAGAGAGAGAGAAAATGGAGAATGGCACAGAATGGATTTTTACCATTGTTCCATTATATTGTTGTGAAAAGAATTGGGGCTAATTGTGGAAATGTTTTGATAAGTTCTGTCAAACTTGCTGTAAAGGGGAACAAAGAACACATTTATTTGACAGATTGATGTCATACTCCTGGAAGAGTGTTATCTGATCCTGAACTTTCAAATAGCATTAATAATTATGGTGCTAGTGATTATGCATTTTGAATAGCACATTTACCATCAGAACCAAATTCAGTTTGTTCTAATTAGGGATGCACTGATATTAAAATTCCTGCCGCTACGATAAGCCGATAATTATTCTCATGTTGTGGCAGATAACTGTTAAATTATTTTGAACCAAAGTGCCCCTATGCTATGTTAAAGGTTATGTTATTTTATGTTATGTTATGCTATTTTAAAGGTTCCTCATTTTTTTTAGGTCTCCTACAATAGCTTTACATACATCCATGGTTAAAAACCACTTTAATTTTCTATACAGGTGCAATAACATACATTGTACATCACCTAATTTCTCAAAGAGTCTGAAAACAGGTTGTTCTAAGATTCAGTCTCTCTAATCCCTCCCTTTCCGAGAGCCTACTCTGCTCTGATTTGGTCAGGCAGCCCAGTCTGTTGTGATTGGTTTACTGCTTACAGCGTGTCTGAAAACAAAACGACTATTACCATCTGAATTTCAGTTCCGGAGGCTTCCTCGGCACTTGATACACAGTGATACAAACAGTAACGATGGCATCGGTTTTCCATATCCATTCCACCGTATCAATTCCGTCCTTTTGAAGAGCAAGCAAAGTAGATGTTGTTCACGGGCTGCCAATGAAGACCTGGTATTCAGGGGCGCATTAAAGCACGGGCTTCCATGGGCTAAAACCCAGGGGCCTACACTGGGGAGGGGCCTACTGGCTGCACAAAAATTATATTTTTCAAATAATTATTTGTATATATGGGAGTTTGCAGCAGTGACAGCATTAAACCAACTCACAAGCCCGTAAATTTTCAGGTCTCTCAACTGCATTTTTGGCAAAGCCCTGCTGTATGAACGGAACCGGACTGGACAACTAGTTTCCTGTAATTTCATTCAGTGCGAGAGAGCTGCCCAGCGCTGAACACGGGTTCAGTAATTTGCGCATGGATATAATCTGCGTGTCATCTGAAGGATCCAGTCACTGTTCCATCGGTGCTGCTTTAAAGTCTCAATTTTAATTTCAGGTTTTAAATCTGGGGATGGAAAAACAGGAATCGCAATATTGCTTAAATGTGATCATTAATTTTAAAGGGCTATGATTTAATGAAATAAACGCCAGCAACTGAATGTTTCAAAGTAAAGAAGCGGTGCTGTTGCGCATTTTACGTGCTTGTGCTTTTAGAGCAGTTTGCAATCGCCAAATAATCCACATTAATGCCAAGTGATTATTTTGATCTACTGCTGATGAATAATAAATATCTTGTATAATTTAAGTTATTTATATAATGGAGCTGTAAACTGGCATTTTGGCCAGAAAAGTTTTGATGGCATTTTCTTTTCATATTACCTCTGTACAATACCTATAATAATGTAATGCAGTGTTTCCCAACCCATGTGGAAAATTAACAAATTCCAAAAATATAATAATAAATGCTACAAATAAGATCATCGCCGTCTCTATATTTTGTATTTTTTGTTTTATAAAATGAATGCTATTGGTCATCATTTACAACTGTATGAGGGTTTTACAAATATTTAACCAATAAAAAGCATTTAAAAGAGGTTGTGACCTCGTAAATGCCGCCCACAGTTTGGAGATCTGCTTGTTTGCAATGCAAGGGTAAATAAAGGACTGATGTTTAAGTACAGTGTTTGCTTTACTCAAGAAACACTATGTCCATTAAGGCTAGCATTTATTGTATTTGAAGAGCGGAGAATATTCTTAGTCTGCTATTTGCAGAGAAGCAAGTTTTAAATATCATGTGCATAGCGCTTAATCTTTTGTATCATGACTTATCAAAACTGTGTCGTGGCAAAAAAGGGGTTGGGAAACATTGATGTAGTGTTTATAAGCGCATAACTGTTATAATTCTGCTGTTCAACAAGTGCCACCTACTGGCAAAGAGTGAATTTGAATATTTGAACTATATTTGACCCGTTTTTTTACGCAGCATACATACAGTGTTGTAAATGTTAAAAGTTATTGACAAAATCAATTTCTACATAAATAATTGGCAGGAAGCTAAAACGTTTTTTTTTTTATCTGGGGTAGGGGGGGCTACCATAATGCTGTAGGTTATCTTATTGCACCCCTGCTGGTATTATATAAATTTGTTACATAGTTACGTAGGTATGTAACAGGAATTGAGACTGGAATTGCTGACGACTCATTACTACAGCTATATTACAGCTATATTACACACTGCATGAAAGCTGATATATGAAAAACAATAATAATAATAATAGGGGCACTTTAAATAAAAAAAAATCAATCTTTGGCCCTAAATTATAGGGTAAATTAAATTATATAAATATACTATAAAAGTCAATTATGTAGTAAATACTAAAGCTCTAAACTTCCAGAAAACAAAAGGAAATTAAAGTTTATTGTGCATGTTGTAATGTTGCACAGTTGTTTTAAATAGTGTGCTAGACACCTGTTACATAAATGATGACATCCTGAAGAACAAACCTTTAACTTGTTTACAGAATTCCAAGTTTAAACAACTATACTGTGATGGCTAATGAAGCACAGACATGAGAGATAAATTAATGTTAATGTACTTGCATTATGTTTATTTATGTTAATGTAAGCTCTCTGTATCTCAGTTTGTCCCAGTGAACCCCAGGCAAACACAGCAGGTGCTGAGAGCTACACAGACATACAATTTGACAGCTACACACCCTCCAATCAGCAGTGAACTGTGGGGATTGTGTGCATATGTGCTTGCGCATGTGATTAGATGCAGGTGTGAACTGGGTTGGCTTTCAGGAGAGATGTCTTAGGGAGACAGGTTAAACGCTCACGGTCCTGACTGTGGTAGGTCCTGTTTTACAAATGCGATTTGGTGCGCTGCACGCTTTTCGTCAACAATGCACAACCCACTGTCAACACTTCAGTCTCGGTGCTCCATTTGCGTGACAAAACCCGCTCACATACACATAAGCCCCCTGAATGCTGATTATTAATAAGTTGCATTAAAATCAAATCAAAGATTCATTCAATAATAAGATGTTTTGATCACAGCATTGTTCTGCTCTAAACGACTCTAGAGGTTTCTAGAATGATGAACTCTTCCAGAGCCATGTTGTGTCTGATATATCGGCCCCTGAAGGGCCCATCAGAGCATGATGGCCTCCTGATGTGTTAGGAGGCATGGATAGAAATGGATGCACACCTGCATGTCCTTTAGCGAAATGCCCCTTTCTTAAACACTCCCACTTGAATAGTTGTCATACACAAATATTCACCCCTCACCTTTTTCCCATTTCTCAAACACACACGACACCCACAACCATTGAGTTTTTGTGTTTTATGAGGACTCCTCACAGACATAATGATTTTTATACTCTACACACTTTACATTCTAAGAAAACATTCTGCATTTTTATATATATAAAAAAAAAAGTATGATTCATAATGGTAACACTTTACAATAAGGTTACATTAATTAACATTAGTTAATGTATTAACTGACATGAATTAACCATGAGCAATACATTTGTTACTGTATTTGTTAATCTTTGTTAACATTAGTTAATAAAAATACAGCTGTTCATGTTTGTTCATGTTAGTTCACAGTGCATTAACTAATGTTAACAAGATTTTAATAATGCATTAGTAAATGTTGACATTAACATTAACAAAGATAAATAAATGCTTTATAAGTGCAGTTCATTATTAGTTCATGTTAACTAATGTAGTTAACTAATGTTAACTAATAAACCTTATTGTAAAATGTTACTGATGTTTTATTCATGGGGACCAAGATTTCTTCCACACAACGTCAAAAATTTCAGGTTTTAATATCCTTGTAGGGAGATTTAGTCACGAAACATAGGGAATACCTGAACCACACACACACTGCATATCGTTATGAGAACTTTCCATAGGCGTAATGGTTTTTATACGTGCTGATGATATTTTCTATACCCTAACCCTAACCTTAATGTAACCTTCACAGAAAATTATAGTTCCCTTTCAGTCGGTCACGTTCGACGTACGTCGGACGTCACCGACGAATTGGGATCACTTCAGGGAGCCCCTATCAGCTTCGAGATATAGAGAACCGGCCAATGACTATTGGCGTGCGAGATTTGCATCTCGCGCTCCGCCCCGCAGCGCGGGTATAAAGCGGAAGCGAATGCAGCGCACTGTTGTCATTCACTTCGGAGCCGAACGGCGTTGATGAAGCATAGACTGCCTTCAGCAAGAGAGAGAAAGAGAGAGAGAATCGGACTGAGGATCGTTCTGTGCTGGTCAGACGGCACAAAACAGCGCGACCGCGGGCTCACCGCTGCTGGAAGCAGAAACCAACTGCTGTTTTCACAGCAACAGTTTAAAACTGCTATTTTTGTTTCACTTGAGAGCAGATACAGGCTGCACTATCTCCTGTATTCTGCCGCGGTCTTCCCTGGGTGCTTCAGCACTGAAAGAGCAATTCCTCACAAAAAGAGCAACACGGGTGTGACACTGCGTCTTTTTCAAGATGTCATTCCACCCGTGCGTTTCTGGATGCGGTCGTTCCCTGTCACCCGCTGACGGTCACAATCGCTGTATCACGTGCCTGGGCATTCAGCACGCTGAGGCAGCTTTTGTGGATAGTTCATGTTCCCACTGCGGGAACATGACTATCGCGGCGCTTAGGTCGAGACTCGCTTACCTTCGGGAAGGTGGAGTCCCCCTACCCATACCTCGATCTAGTGCTATTCCTGCCCAGCAGAATAGACCTACTTCGACGGATGGCCGGGGTGACCTGAGGATTACGTTCAGGGCAAACCCGCCGAGCCAGCCTCCGGAGGCCCCTGATCCCTCACGAGCGCCGCAGCCGGTAGGGCTTCCGGAGGAAATCGCTGGCCCCTCCCATGGGCGTCCAGTGGTGACCTTCGGGGCTCCAGTAGATGAACAGATGTCGATCGCTGCATCGGAGGGGGAGTTCCGGTCCTCGGAGGATGAAGATTCGGCTGTACTGCCTCCCTCTGGGAGAGTGGCAACGGCCGAGTCGGACCCCGAGTTGACGGCTATGCTTTCCCGGGCCGCCGAAAAGGTCGGGCTTGAGTGGAACCCTCCACCACGTCCCGAACCTTCTAGGTTGGATGATTGGTTTCTCGGGGCGGGTCGCGCTGGTTCTCAGCGTTCCGCCCCGGTGCCTTTCTTCCCGGAGGTGCATGAGGAGCTCACCAGGTCGTGGACGACACCATTTAGTGCCAGAAACAGACCTAGTGGCTCCTCCCTCCTCACTACCCTTGACGGCGGGCAAGCCAGGGGGTACGTGGGAATCCCACCAGTGGAGCGGGCTGTCGCGATGCAACTGTGTCCGGCTACCGCCTCCAACTGGCGCGGTGACCCGCGGCTCCCGTCCAAGGCCTGTAAGTTCTCTTCCAGTCTGACTGCGAAGGCTTACAGGTCTTGTGGCCAGGCTGCGTCCGCCTTGCATGCCATGGCGTTGCTCCAGGTGCATCAGGCCCAGGCACTCATGGACATGCACGAGGGTAGGCCGGACCCAGAGCTCCTCCGGGAGCTCCGGACGGCGACGGACCTCGCCCTCCGGGCGACGAAAGTCACCGCCCGTTCTATCGGTCAGGCGATGTCCACCTTAGTGGTCCAGGAACGACATCTCTGGCTCAACCTGGCCGACATGAGGGAGACCGACAAGTATCGGTTCCTGGACTCCCCCGTTTCTTCGGCCGGGTTGTTCGGCGACGCGGTCGAGAGCTTTGCCCAGCAGTTCTCGGCCGCCCAAAAGCAGACGGAGGCGATTAAACACATCCTGCCCCGGCGGCCAGCTGCTGCCTCCACCCTGCCGCCGGTCGCAGCGCCTCCGCCTGCCCGTCGCCGAGGACGTCCACCCGCCGCCGCCCCCGCTCCCGCCCCAGCCCAGCAGCAGCCTCCACCCGGGCGTAGGCGTGGAGCCGGCCGTGGGAAGGACGTCCAGCCCGCTCAGGCCGCTGCCAAGCCAGGTGGCAAGCGCCGTCGTAAGAGACCCTGAGACGGGCCACCCAGAGATGGAGGAGACTGCTCTTCAGGAGATGGTTGCAGCACCACTCCTTCCCCCGGAGGAGGGCCGGGGGAGAATCTTTTGTTTGATTTCTGTTCCGCCGCTGGCCCCAGCGCCAGCGGTACCCAAATTTTCAAAGAAAGAGCAGTTTCCAAAATCTCTGGGTGCCAAGAGAGCGCGCTTGGCGGTGTTCGACGCTCCCATGCCTTGTCACCCTCAGGCGCCTCTCCAATCGCCAGCAGGGGGTGCCGGCTGTGGGGACGCACACAAGCGGCCTTCTCACACTCGCACACCCCCTCAGCGGAAGCAGGTAAGTGTTACGCAGTTCACTCAGACCCCACTTCGGGCCGCTCTCATGCCGTCCGAGTCGGGTCCCTGCATACCGCTTCGCTGCCCCGCTGCGGGTACGTCTGTGGTGCCGATGGTCCCGCTTGTACGGTCGCTGGGAGCCTGGCTAGCGCTCCCCAGCCCGTCTCGCTGGCTCATCCGTACCATCAGACTCGGCTATGCGATTCAGTTCGCCCGGCGTCCCCCCAAGTTCAGGGGCGTTCACTTCACCTCTGTGTCGAAGGAGAATGCCCCTGTGCTTCAGGCGGAGATCGCAGTCCTACTGGCGAAGGACGCGATAGAGCCGGTCCCTCCAGCCGATATGAAGACCGGCTTCTACAGCCCGTACTTCATTGTACCCAAGAAAGGCGGCGGGTTACGGCCGATCTTGGATCTGCGATTCCTGAACCGGTCCCTTCACAGGCTACCGTTCAGAATGCTAACGCAGAAACGCATCTTCAGGTGCATCCGTCCCCAAGATTGGTTTGCAGCAATCGACCTGAAGGACGCGTACTTTCATGTTTCGATTCTCCCTCGACACAGACCGTTTTTACGCTTTGCGTTCGACGGACGAGCATATCAGTACAAAGTCCTACCCTTCGGGCTAGCCCTGTCGCCCCGTGTCTTCACGAAAGTCGCGGAGGCGGCCATTGCTCCCATGAGAGAGCGTGGAGTTCGCATCCTCAACTATCTCGACGACTGGCTGATCCTTGCCCAGTCGCGAGAACAGTTGTGCGAACACAGGGACATGGTGCTCAGTCACCTCAGCCGGTTGGGTCTTCGGGTCAACTGGGAAAAGAGCAAACTCTGCCCCACGCAGAGGATCTCTTTTCTCGGTATGGAGCTGGATTCGGTCGGCCTGACAGCGCGCCTCACCGAGGAGCGCGTCCAGTCGGTGTTGAACTGCTTGAATTCGTTCAAATGCAGGACAGCGGTACCACTGAAACATTTTCAGAGGCTCCTGGGGCATATGGCATCCGCAGCCGCAGTAACGCCGCTCGGGTTGCTTCATATGAGACCGCTTCAACGCTGGCTACACGACCGAGTCCCGAGATGGGCGTGGCACAGCGGATCCCTCCGTGTCCCTGTGACTCCGAGGTGCCGCCAAACCTTCAGCCCGTGGTCGGACCCTTCATTTCTACGGGCAGGAGTTCCCCTAGAACAAGTGTCCAGGCATGCTGTTGTCTCCACGGATGCCTCATCCACCGGCTGGGGTGCCACGTACAACGGGCTTGCAGTTTCGGGTCTGTGGACGGGGCCTCAACTGCAATGGCATATCAATTGCCTCGAGTTGTTAGCAGTTCGTCTTGCGCTGGGCCGCTTCAAAACGCCGCTACTAGGCAAGCACGTTCTGGTCCGTACGGACAACACTGCGGCCGTTGCGTACATCAACAAACAGGGTGGTCTACGCTCCCGTCGCATGTCACAACTCGCCCGCCATCTCCTCCTATGGAGTCAGAAGCATCTGAGGTCGCTTCGTGCCATTCACATTCCGGGCCTGCTCAATCGTGCGGCCGACGAGCTCTCACGACAGCCAGTGCTCCCCGGAGAGTGGAGACTCCATCCCCAGGTGGTCCAGCTGATCTGGAGTCGCTTCGGGACCGCACAGGTAGACCTGTTTGCCGCCCCGGACACGACCCACTGCCAGTTGTTTTATTCCCTGACCGAGGGGACCCTCGGCTCGGATGCGCTGGCACACAGCTGGCCCCGGGGCCTACGCAAGTATGCGTTTCCCCCAGTGAGCCTTCTCGCACAGACTCTGTGCAAGGTCAGGGAGGACGAGGAGCAAGTCCTGTTGGTCGCTCCGTATTGGCCCAACCGGACTTGGTTCCCGGAACTAGTGCTTCTCGCGACAGCACCTCCCTGGCCCATTCCTCTGAGGAAGGACCTCCTGACTCAGAGACGGGGCACCCTTTGGCACCCGCGTCCGGACCTCTGGAAACTCCATGTCTGGTCCCTGGACGGGACGCGGAGGTTCTAGGTGGCCTACCACAGGCTGTGGTAGACACCATCACTTCCGCTAGAGCTCCCTCTACGAGGCGCCTCTATGCGTTGAAGTGGAACCTGTTCGTCGGCTGGTGCTCTTCTCGCCGAGAAGACCCCCGGAGATGTTCGATCGGTTCCGTGCTTTCCTTCCTACAGGATGGGTTGGAGCGAAGGCTGTCTCCCTCCACCCTCAAAGTCTATGTTGCCGCTATCGCCGCTAATCATGACATGGTAGGTGGTAAGTCTCTAGGGAAGCACGATCTGATCGTCAGGTTCCTGAGGGGGGCGAGGAGACTAAAACCGCCTCGCTCTCCCTCTATACCCTCTTGGGACTTAACTCTGGTGCTAACCGCACTGCAGAGGGCGCCCTTTGAGCCTTTGCAGTCAGTCGAGTTAAAAATCCTGTCTCTGAAGACAGTACTCCTGACTGCATTGGCCTCTATCAAGAGGGTAGGGGACCTGCAGGCATTTTCGGTCGACGAATCGTGCCTGGAATTCGGGCCCGGTAACTCTCATGTAATCCTGAGACCCCGGCCCGGATATGTGCCCAAGGTTCCCACCATTCCCTTCCGGGACCAGGTGGTGAGCCTGCAAGCGCTGCCTTCGGAGGAGGCAGACCCAGCCCTAGCTTTTCTCTGTCCAGTCCGCGCTCTCCGGACTTACGTGGACAGAACTCAAAGCTTCAGGACCTCAGAGCAGCTCTTCGTCTGTTATGGAGGCCAGCAGAAGGGAAAGGCTGTCTCCAAGCAGAGGATGGCCCACTGGATAGTGGATGCCATCGTCTTGGCGTACCAAACCCAAGACGTGCCCTGCCCGCTCGGGTTAAGAGCCCACTCCACTAGGGGTGTAGCTTCTTCCTGGGCGCTGGCTCGTGGCGCCTCGCTGACAGATATTTGTAGAGCTGCGGGCTGGGCGACACCTAACACGTTCGCTAGATATTATAGCCTCCGTGTAGAGCCGGTATCTTCCTGTGTGCTCGCTTCCCATAGTCAGTAACACCGAAGTGCCCGTTCTAAGTGTCGGCTTGCTGCGCCACTCCCTTCCCTGGAACGGATACGTGCGCTTATATGCTCCAGTCGAGTTCCCCAGAACGGCGAACCCTGTTGAGTCCTCCGCAACCCGCGGCAGTCGGATGTGGCGGAGCGTCCGACGCCAGGTCTAACACTCGTATGCATTGGTGGAACTTGTGTTAGGCTGGGTTCCATATGTTGTGACCCCCACGGCGGTCCCATATGTGTATTCTTCCACGGTACGGCTCCCTACGGCGAGCCCGTGTCTTTCCCTCGGCAGAGCTCTCTGCCGTCTCAGTTAGGTGTTGTTCCCCCGCCGCTTTGGCCGGGGCCACCCCTGGGACTCCGTATGTTGCACTGCCCACGGCCAGTCCATACGTGTATTTTCCACATGGTAACTCCCTTCGGGCATGATGTGGCTTCCGCAGCGTCCCTCTGGGCACGCTTTCCCAGCGTTATCCAATAGTCTGCTGTAGTGGGTCTTGCGGAACAGCAGTGTGACTTCCCTGCGTGAATTTCCCGCCCGGAACAGACGGGGTCTGAAGGGCTCTCGCTGGGCGCTGGAAGTGGTAGTAACTGTGGCGTTTTCCAAAGGGATCCCAATTCGTCGGTGACGTCCGACGTACGTCGAACGTGACCGACTGAAAGGGAACGTCTCGGTTACGTATGGTAACCCTCGTTCCCTGAAGGAGGGAACGGAGACGTACGTCCCGTCGCCACAGTTGCTGTACCATCACTGCATGGCCGAGTCACTAGTTCGGCTCCTCAGTGAAAAACAACAGTGCGCTGCATTCGCTTCCGCTTTATACCCGCGCTGCGGGGCGGAGCGCGAGATGCAAATCTCGCACGCCAATAGTCATTGGCCGGTTCTCTATATCTCGAAGCTGATAGGGGCTCCCTGAAGTGATCCCAATTCGTCGGTGACGTCCGACGTACGTCTCCGTTCCCTCCTTCAGGGAACGAGGGTTACCATACGTAACCGAGACGTTACTGATACTGTATATAACCTATGTAACAACTGCCCCAAGTCACAGCTGGCCTCTGTCTTTCCACTACAAAATAAAGAAATTGACAGGATAAAAGTTGCTATATCAGTTACATCTGTGTGTTTGATGAAAATATGTAACATTTCATGTTTTGAAGCAGAAATATGTTGAAGAGAGATAGCAAGGGTGTTTATAGTTTTGATGTTTTAATCTCCACCCAGGGATGCCCTTGGCTATTTACTTTTATCAGAGATGCAAGTTGAACTTCCCTGTTTCACTCTTTCTCTCTCTGCGTCTTTAAACACAAACACACACACACGCACAAACACACACACACACACACCTACACACACACAGGCTGTGTTCATTGTTTTTAGAGTTTAGCCTTGAAGTTAATGAAACAGCAGCGGGAGGTAAGCCACAGGTTTTTTGCTATTAAATGACTGTTTATTTCCCTGGATAGACTCCCATCCCAGAATTCAGTCCACGAAAGTTATGAGTTTTCTTCAGTAGAATGTGGCACAAAAGTAAATCTGTTTTCAGATCAGGAAGTGAGACCAAGACATAGGGGAAAAACATGGAGTAATTAAAAATGGTAAGAAACATTATATACCCATGATGCCTGGTGATATACTTGTTAGTCTGAAACCCCCTCAAACCACCCAAGGTAGCATACATTTATCTTCATTGTTTTTCTACAGCTTGAGTCTCTAGCTGTCTTGTTTATCTGTTGTTTTTTTCCTTAGAAACAATTCCCATGTATATACATTCTAACCTGGGTCAGTGTTTTACTACAGGTCTCCTGTTGTGTGGTTGTTATTTTGCGTAGGGGGCCGATTCGGGGCTCTAATTTCTCCGCTTTGTTAGACTGAGACAGCGGCACGGCTCCCTCTGATAGCGCTGGCGTAAAACAACTCTCACTTTATCAGAGTCAGGCTGCTGTAATCACTAGCCTGAAATTACCTGTCCTCCGTCAGGCCTCAGGTGACTGCGCACATTAACTCACATTCTGTTTTTTGTTTCTCTCTCTCTTTCACTACTAGAGTCTGAGGCTGGATCCCAATTCACATAATACAAAGAAAGTCACTCCTACAGACTCCTTTAATACGAAATGTTTAACTCTAATACATTATCATTAAAATTGTAAACAACATGCAATTAAGTGTCTGAAAATATTACATGGTATTCTTTTATTCTATATTTTTTTAAAGTATATTATTTCTGTAATAAGTGCTCTTTTGTAAAAAGTATGCTAAAGTGTACTTCTTTTTCACATGGGTGAGAGGACTTGTTTAAAAGCACTGGGACTTTTTATGCGTAGAAATGCTAATGTATGGTGCTGTCAGAGGTTGCGAGGCAGGATTTTGTCCTGCATATACCCTCAGATCACACCAGAGACATGCTGCTAATGCCATACATTAGCACAAGCTGAGTGTAATGTCTTCTGGAGAAGAAATTGCTGGAAAGAAAGGAAAGACAAACAAAATTACTGCATTCAAACTAGCAATTTTGCTGAATAAGGTATAAGGTAATAATAATGCTGCTTTTATGCTAACACACCACAATGCTTGTTCATGATGAAAGTCAAAGGTGTTTAAATCTCAATTGTATGTCAACGAGCAAAATAAAATATATTTGACATTTGGTTGTCATTTTCAGCTGTAATCGGTGCAGTCAAAGGAGGTTAAAGGAATACTTCACCCAAAAATCAACACAGAAATTTAAGTAATTCAAATTACGTAAGTAATTAAGTAATTAATTTTTTCTTGTCTCATTAGAACAAGGGAGTTGTTCAGATTAGTTTTTTTTAGTTACGCTGTGGTTATTTATTGAATCAATGTTTAGTTAACAAGCAACAAGACGTTCACGCATGTCCTGACTTTGCAGAGTCAGACAACTTGGTCAACATTATTTTGTTGATCCTGGAACAACATTCCTGTCCGAGAATTTAATCCTAATCATATCCCTACCCCTAAACCTAACTCTACCCATAAGTTATCCCTAAAATCAGAGGGAAATCATAGGTGAATAACACTGATGTAAAAGCACCTAACCTTGGTTGTAAGCCTAAACTTCACATAAACTGTAAACTTGTCCCTCAAATCTGACTGGTTAATTGGAATGTTCGTCCAGGATCAACAAAGAAGTTGATCCAGGAACATGTTGCACTTGGTGAAATCAGGTTCTGCTACTTTTCCTGACCGAAACAAGTCTTTATCATCTGAATTATTATAATATACATATCTATCTACAAATACACAAAAAGAAAAGTCGAGAAGACCAGACCCCCTATGACTTAGACCTGCTGATCCAAGAACAAGGCAGCCATTTTAATGAACTGAAATAGAGAAAATTCTGAATGTAAAACAAATACATTTGTATTTACATATTTTAATTCAGTAATTCTGTCATTGGTTTTTGAAAGAAGTCTCTTATGCTCACAAAAGCTGCATTTATTTGATTGAAAATACAGTAAAAACTCTCGGGGTTACTTGACTGTAACCCTGTTCCCTGATAAAGTGGAACGAGATGCTGCATGAAGTGCATATGTGAACGAGAATACCCACGCCGCCGTGCTTGGTGGTGTCTGGACCCCCTATGGTTGTGTAGGTGTGCACAAGGACACAAGAGGCCTCAGACATTAGCTTGCGATGTCGACTCAAGGACATGAGAGCCCGGAGTGGCATGAGCATCCAAGCTATAAAATCTTATGAATGTGTGTGGAGAGGACCAACCTGCTGCATCACAAACACTTTGTTAGGGGGCACCCCTTGCTAAAGCAGTAACCTAACCTCAAGCTCACTGCGTATGGGGATCTCTCATTCACGGTGCCAGTCAAACTGTACCCTGGCCACCGCGCGAACAAGCACCTCGATAAATTCCTTGTCATTAATTTACTATCATGTGAGGAACGATCGCAGGCTGGCTGCTCGAAGTCCGCAGACCCAGAGATTCATCATCACTCCCCGCGCAAGCCAAAGAAACGCCGGAGCACGCTTCGGGATCACGAGAGGAAACATGTCGATTTGGTGAGCGAGCAAGCGAAAGGGACGGACCCGTCTCTTGCTCGTCAGCCAAACCCATTTGGGTTTGGCTGACGAGCGGGTGCGGACTGAAAGAAGCCAAGACGAGCACAAAGCATTTTAACTGTAAAGAGCTAGCAATGCTCGCACTCGCCTGACTCAATGCAGCGACCGCATGCTCTTCCCCAAACACACAGCAGTAATTGTGTGTATCCAGTTCTGTCATTTGGAAGAGAACATGGAGAGACACAGCGTTTACTCTGCTGACTCAATTTCAACTGATAGATTTCTTTTAACTTGTACTCTTTTCACTGATGTTTGTAACAGAGATGAGAAAGAGAAATCTGCGCACTGCCAGTTGAAAACTAACTCCTAACAAACATCTCAAGTCAAGTCTGAAAAGTTTAGAGAGAGAGATTTTTCAGAGAGGTTGTTTGCACACCACACAGTTTCGGTCTGAAAACAAAAAGACCTGAGGGCTTGCAGCTGGGGCTCATCTATTTATAGCCTCGTGCAGCAGGTGCGCGTGTGACGTCACCGACCGAGGCTATAATACCGTCGAGTCATTTTCATTGATGATTGACAAGATTTCATTGATGTGTTAAACACTTTTCACAGCTGGTTATGATCGTTCCCATATGCACTTCGTGCAGCATTGAGTGAAGCTTTTGAAAGGGAACTAGTAATACCCCAAAGTAATATCGTAAAATATTATTACAATTTAGAATAACTTTGAAATTTCAGCATCATTAATCCAGACTTCAGTGTCACATGATCCTTCAGAAACCATTCTGCTGATGTTACACAGAGTGGCACTGATAGAAGAATATTACAATGATGATGAGTTTAGACAAAGTTTAATAAAAGTCCAAATAAGCATGACCAGACAAATGAGAAGTGAAAACACAGCAACTTAAATAGCTGACCAACGAGGGTAATTAATGACACAGCTGAACTAAAAGAACTAATCATATCAGTAGTAACAATGACAAAAAAAGAGAAGCGGGAAAATCAAAGGAACACAGAAGCTAGAGAATACAAACTAAAAATCCATGATAACAACACTAACTGAACATAACTGTGACAGCTGATTTGCTGCTCAATAATTTTTTTTTTATTATTAGCACCAAAATAAGTTAAGCAATTTTTAACTTTTTTTTTATAAGTTATACAATATTAGTTTAATGTAATTTAAGTTGAAATGACTTAAACATCCAAGTTGATTGTACTTAAAAATTTAAGGCAGCAATTTTTTTTACATTTTTTTTTTTTACAGTGAATAGAAATATTTTGTGACATTATAAATGTCTTTACTGTCACTTTTGACTAATTTAATGTGTCTTTGCTAAATAAGAGTATTCATCTCTTTCCAAAAAATAAATAAACATAACTAAATAAAATAAGATTGTCTCAAAACCTTTAAACGGTAGTGTAACCCCTTTCATCCAGTTGATCAGCAGATCCTCTTTCACAAACACGATGCCTGATTTGCTTATTTCATTCACGAATGAGATACACATTCAGTTTATACACAAATAACAGGACGTGTTCAGTCACCAAATTCGCATTTAGAACAACATTAGGGCAAATAAGTATACAGAATGTTCATGTTTGGGCAAAATATTCCTTTAACATGGAACTTATGTTTATGCTTTATGCTTTGGCATAAGTGCTAGGAAGACTAAGAATGATGGGTAATGCCATTCTCTCTGTATGGGAGATGAGAAGGAAAATTTGAAAGGTTCTTTGGAGCTCTCTGAGTTACCCCAGCTGAGCTGCAAACAAAGGACGGCAGAGCTTTTTTTGCTTGTTTTCGCTCTCTTGCTTTGTGTCGTATGATGTTCCTCTCTACTAATTAATTGCTAATGCAAAGAGCAGATAAACCCTCTTTAAATGCATTCAACAGATGAAAGGCATGGATTATGAAGAAAGCACCGGGATATTAAAGGATGCCTTCTTAATGAAAACTTTAATTTCCCTCTCCTGTAGTCTCTCTGTTAAACTCTTTCCATACTTCTGTATTTTCTCTTTCAGAGAACATAGTTGATGTGTAAGTGTGCGTGTGTGTGTCTTGGGTCAGTAATAACTGGCCTCAAAGCTCTCAGAGAGAGAAATAGAGTGAACAAATCTTTGATTGTGGGCAAGTTTTGCCACTCTTTCCAGAATCCAGTGTCTCGACTGTATCGCCTCGTGCATGTCATGCTGTGGTTACCATAGAAACTCTGCTGGTTGGATTTGTTATTGACAGAATGACAAGGCTGAGCATGTCCTGTGTGTGAGAGATCTGTGAGCAAAAACAGAACTGTGATAGATACAAAAACAGATCGCCAACAACACATGCTGGAAATTCAATTGACACACATCAATGGCTTGAGGAAATGTTTCAAAGCCAACAACAAAAGTGCACGCAAGCTAAAACAAATAAAAATAAGATGAAATAGGGAATAGGGTTGACATTAAAAGGGTTGGTACTTTTATGTTTTCATGTCTATTATAATATCTATTGATGTCACATGGAAGGAGAATGAGAAACTAATGTTAATTTAAATGGCATAAAATGCTGTTCTCTCTCTTTATCTGTCTAGTCTTTATGATAGGCAATTTAACATTTACTGGCATATTTATTTTCTTTCTTTCCGTAGCTCTTTCTGGTTGTTTTGATTATAAATGTTAAACTCACCCTAGACACTCTAGACTCGTAAGCTACAGTAATTAAACATTATGGGTGGCAGCAAAGTATCATAATGACGCATTCTCAAAAGTACTGCACAGCGTTCAGTATAATGCATCCTCATTATTTCTGCCCATAAATAAAAACAAAATCCAGATAAAACACCATTTATATATTGATTGATTATATGGAATTATATAATCAAAACATAACATATCTGCATGTAATTATAAAAAAGCAGTGAGAAAGAGAGAATTGTGGGATGGAGAGACACAGATTGTGTGTGCATCTGTTGAAGGTGATCATGAATGAATCTGACTCATAGAGAGTTTAGACATTTTCTCATTCCAAACATCTTGAATCATGCACAGATGTAGCTGGAGTCTACCACCTACCCCACCTATATATATATATATATATATATCTTTTTTTTTATTTTTTTTATTATTATTTATTTACATTTTTTTTTACAGTGAATAGAAATATTTTGTGACATTACTTTACTGTCACTTTTGATCAATTTAATGTGTCCTTGCTAAATGTTTATAACTCAAAAATGTTTATAAATAAATAAACATAAATAAATACATACATTAAGAATTTAAGTCAAAGACATATCTTTCTGCTCAACTTAATTTAGTTGGAAAATTGTAAAAGACCAGACACCCTATGACTTAATAAACCTGCTGGTCCAAGAACCAGGCTGTCCATTTTAATGAACTGTAATAAGGAAAATTCTGGATGGATGGGTGGATAAATAAATGTGCATTTGCAAAAGTCAGTACATAGGAAAATAAAAATGCTTTGGGCAAAACTCACAGTCTCCAAAGACGTCTAGTAGCCAGCTTTCTGTTCTTACCATGATTTTTTTTTACAGTGTTTCTAGTGCAGAAATGTTCTTTGATTGTTTCACATACACTGCATGTTTGAGATCTATCCAGAGATATTCAAAATTATAGCCTGGGCACTGTAAAGATAATTCAAATATCTTAATCATTCATTTCTTTAAGTGATTTATGCTTGATATTGAAGTCTCTTTGGCTGCATTTATGCTGCAGGTCTTGATGCCCAATGCCGATTTGTTGACTAAAAAGAGGAGAGCTCTTGTTGCAGCCTGGACAAATGTAATGCAATGATCACTGCTGTAATCGCTGGGGTTAGTGTCTACCTGAGTTGATGTCATTTGCCACTGTCGCTTTTAATGATGCATTTCATGCATTGACAGCGGAATAGCCGATCTGTCCACTTACATGGCAGACGCAAATGCACATATCCGATTCATATCAGATTTATTTCCACATGTAAATGAGGGCTGAAACCAATCTGAGAATGTCAGATGTGTTTTTTTCCCCCTGCTTACTCATGGGTACGTGGGTCATATCTGATCTGTACCACATGACATGGGAGGATTTGGAATTGGGTCACTTGAACCATGTAATGTAAATGCAGCCTTATTGTTTTAGTTTCTTCACTTATTATGAGACATAAGTTTCTAGGCTTGATTGAGCAGAATACATTTTTTCATCTACCTGCACAATATGTTCTGTGCCAGTGGCAGCTACGCAACCACAAAGCATAACAGACCCACCCCTTGTGAAAGTACCCAATAATAATGTCTTGTTTATTGAACTATAAAAGCAAAATCACACTCGCAATCATGCGGTTGGTCTCCAGTTAAATCTGAGACATGCTGTTATTTAACAACAGCACTTTTACTTGTGTGATATTGTGAAACTAAAATGGAACAGATCTCTCTGTCACACATTTTCCCTCTTCAGCCACAGAACAATGAGTGAAAGAAGTAAGTGTCCTGTGTCAGGGAGAGGAAAGGGTAAGACACAAAGCCATAAAAACAGAAGGAAGGGAGGTGAGAGCAAGATGGATGAGGGACAGAGCTCTGCCCGTTAATCACAGCTGGATCTGTCTGAGGTGGAGAGAACAGAGGAGGATGCAGCAGGTTTGATGACGACCCTTCGCTCCTGTACTCTGGCAGGGGCCCCGGGGGGCCAATGTGGCCCAGAGAGAAGCACCATCTGGATGAACCCGAAAAGACCCCAGATGTGGAGCTGGACACAACGAGTCCTCCCCTACACATACATATGTGCTGTATAAATATAGCATTATGCTCTCTTTACATATAAAATAAACTGTATTTTGAAACTGAAAAAATATTTTAAGTGAGCAACTGCCTTCGAAGAACAAATATATCACAAATGCATAAAATTTGTGTGGGGACTGTAAAAGAGCATTTTGATTGGTTGGATCTACTGAATATATATGCACCTTCTTTGAATGAATCTCTGTTCTGAGTCAGAACAAGACTCATGAACAAACTGAATTTTATGGCCATATATTAATTAATTAAATAATTAAAATACAAATGCAAATTATTCTGCCAACCATGTGTAACATATCAGTTGAATTAATGATTCAGAGGTTCACTTATAACAGGAAAAAATACTTGCTTGTCACCAAGGCTGTAACCATGTCCTCAACATTAAGGGTGCAAAACTAATTTGCCCACCTACTGGGATATCTATAGATATCTATGGGCGTAATGGTAAAGAAAGATACCATTACCAAACATATCAGCAAATACATCTTTTTAGTGACCCGATTTCCAAAACTTAAATCACTGGAATGATTCAAAAGCCTCACCACTAAAATGCACATAGTACGCTACCTTCTCCTTATGGCGCACTGCATGGTAAGGCTTGGTACAGTACAGCTCGGCTCGCTTCATTTTTCCACTGCGTGGTATGACTCGGTTCGGCACGGATCGACTCGCTTTGGCACGGTTTGCTTTTCCACTGTAGTTAATACCGCTTCAAAGTGGGTGGGTGTGGCGAGGGAGCGTGGTTCAGCGAGGTCGGCAACAGGAGAGAAGAGACAGGTGACGAGCGGTACGTAAGTGGATCAAGTGCAGGATGACTTTCACCTGTGTCTCGTCTTGGGGACCCATCTTGTTGAGGGCCATGTGAGGGACAGGGGCCGGGCTCGGGGAAGTCCCTGCCGTCCGAACCTTCCTGCCCAGCAAGTTTCGGAACAGCTCGCGGTCCTCCTGCTGCGCCTGAAAGAGGGCGTGGAATCTCCGATCCTGATCGGCCCTCATGTCCAGCAGCGCTTGATGGTGTTCCTGATGGAGTCCCGCGAGCGATTGTATAATGTCCGCAAACGCGATGCTGACGGGGTCTGCATGATGGAGGCGGCACTTTCCTGCCTTCCCGGGTTTCGGCACCACTGTAACAGTGTTCAAAGTATAGTGAAGGAAGGAGACATGGTTGGCTTGCTGAGACTCGTGTGTTTATTTATAATTCCCTCAGTCCACAACACAAGGTGCGCTACCCACGCTTTCAAACTCAAATTCAGTCTCTGTATACTGGTAACCGGTGTGCTCTCCAGAGGTGGTACTATTTAAGCGAGCCGTACCAAGCTGTACAATGCAATGGAAAAGCGCCAAAAAGTGAATCGTACCAAGCCGTACCATGCAAAAAGCAATATTCTGAAAGTGCCACAGAGTCAAAATGTTACACTCTTCAGAACATAAAGTAGCAAAGTTTTACAAACTTTTTGCTTCTGCACATTAAAAAAGACAAGTAAAATGACTTTGTAATCAGCTTTTTAAAAGAAAATATATAACTGTATTAGGCTAAAATGATCTCCAAATTAGGCTGAATAATTTTCACCAGGAGTCCTGTCTGGACTAAACAACTAGACATACTCTAAGTAGGACTCTTTGTACTGACATAGTGTTTGTCCGTCTCTGCTGGAGTGAAAGCTCTAAAGAAGCGTGTGATTCAGGTTAAGTACCAGAGAAAAGTGAAGTGCTTTACGTCAATTAGTCAGTGCTAAGCCTTCATTTCAGCATAGAGCAACGAGTTCACCAAAATGGCCAACTATCGTTTTAAATAAAGGCTGCACATTCTTCTAACTTTTAATGGAAAGGAGACAAGGGAAGAGGAAAGAAAGGGTCGACATTTGCCAAAAGGCTGGGCACACCTCTGTAAAAACACTATTTTTTATTCACTTGCAAAGACAGTTGTCAGAGTCGATTTTAGTCGCTGCTTTTTACTTTTTCTTTCTTTTATCCCGTGTTCTTGCCAAAGAGGGGTAATTTGTCATAATTTAGAGGCATGAGCTGAATGCTTTCTGCCTTTGTCTGGCAGTTTCCCTCTACACTCCTCTGTGCTGTGAGAGATGAAGAGAGTAAGCACAAGGAGGGACAGACAAAGAATGAGAGAGGAAAGGTCAAGCTTTTCCTCCCCTCTGCAGGCAATCACACTGACACCTGCAGGTGAGCAGACCCCAGTCCAGGGAGAGAAAGAGAAATAGAGTGAGACCATGAGAGGTCGAGCGGCCATGTGGCGTCCAGGCAGGTGTGTTTTAAGCAGTATATGTGTGTATGCACGTGATGCTGAACATGAATGTGAGTGGTTTTGAGAGTGCTCACTGCTCAGGCACAAAAACGTGTTTGTGTGAAACTGTAGAAGACTTCTGAATGAACAAGAGGGTCTGGCAGCACCCGCCCCATCATTTCTCACAGTAATAACCCCTGCCAGTGCTGCTGCCAACAGAGAGAGGGAGAGCAAGAAAGAGAGATGGATACATATAAAATGGAAAAGGAGTGAGTTTTATAGCAGGGAATTTCTGATGGCCAACAGCAGACACATTTTCACTACTGCTATTCACACAGATGTATTTTCTGCTGTTCAAATCTTATCTATGTGCCTTCTATTCTACAAGAGAATGAATCACTCAAGGATGCTCAATAAACTGCTGTTAATCTTTATCCTTTGTTGACTTGTAAAGCCAAATTTTTTTTTATCTAGACACATTCTAGTACTTCCTCAACATTAAAAGGATGTTTCATGCAAAAATGGCAAAGCTCTCATTTTTTTCATTCATATGTCGTTCCAAACCCCTACAACTTTTTCTTCTTCCATGGAACACAAAAGAAGTTGGTGACGCTTTAGATTACAGCCCGGAAAGTACTACGTAAGTAAAGCAAATTTACAGCATAACTTTCGGTAATTATAGTGTAACTATAAAGTATGTGTAGGTATAAGGGAACAATATGTAATATTGGGGGAATAAAGGGGTAACTATCAGGAAAATTAACAAATGATTTATACTGTAAGTATTTTTTAATTAAGGGGTAATTATCCATGTAGTTACAGGGTAAGTATGAATCTGCGGGCTGTAAATTAAAGTGGTGTTTGTTCCCCTCTTGTTTCATGTAGTTACAGGGCAAATACAATAAAAACACGTACACAATCTGATATCACTCAGAAACTTTTATTGAAAAAACAAGTTTTTTAAAACAGATTTACAACACTTATTCGTTTCTCTTGCTTGGCTTAATCCTCATTTTGTTCCTCTTCTTTTTCATCCTTGCCACAGATGAATCTTAAGAAGGAATCATGTCTCTAGCTATTCTGTATTATGTATATATAACTGTTACACAGAAAATACAGTGCACGCAAAAATGTCCTCACTGTTTACTCGTCTTTTACCCTCATGCCATCCGAGATGTATACAACTTTATTTCTTCAGATGAACACAGAAAAATAAATAATCTCTGCTAATGAAAACTCATTTGGGTTCCTAAAAGTTGAAGCATCAAACAGCACATACAGCAATAACTACAGTAATCCATACAATCCCAATGGATGAATCAATGTCTTCTGAAGTGAAAAAATAAGTGTTTGTAAGAAAAATAACAATATTTTTAATTTTTTAGACTATCGCTTCCGACCAGCAGTCACCTGCACGTGCATGAGAGGGTTAAGTTTCACGCTTGACGTGAGCGCGCCAAGAAACTCTCGTCACGTGGATGTCAGATGCTCTTGGTTTTTATTTTTTTAATTAATGCTCACAACAGTATACAAACAATAACATAATATATGATAATTGCAATGAGAAACAAACAAGACTAGAAGACAGAGATGCCAGTTCTCGCGTGTGTTTCAGATGAAACGCGTGCGAGAACGTCATGAAAGCTTGAAGCTTCTTTACTCATGCACGCGCTGGTAACAGTTGGTCGGATGCGAAAAGATTAGTAAATTATCAGAGCATTTCTTGGTGTACTTTTTCTTTTAATAAATAATAATACCAAATATCAAAAGACATGGGATTCCTCTTAAGATCCATCAGTGGAAATAATGCAAAAAGAAGAAGAGGAACAAGAGGAGGAGAAGCCAAGCAAGAGAAACAAAAAAGGGACCTCTTTCTGCCAGGACGTTATTATTTGAAATTAAACGTTTATTTAAAAAAAGGACTAAGAAGTGTCCAGATTTTGTATGTGTTGTTTATTGTACTTACCCTGAAAAAGCTAGCACCACTTTAATTTACAGCCCATAGATTCAATCTTACCCTGTAACTACACGGATAATTACCCCTTAATTAAAAAATACTTATAGTATAAATAATTTGTTAATTTTCCTGATAGTTACCCCTTTATTCCCCCAATATTACATATTGTCCCCCTATACCTACACATACATACTTTATAGTTACACTATAATTACCGAAAGTTAGGCTGTAATTTCGCTTTACTTACGCAGTACTTTCCGGGCTGTAATCTAAAGCGTTACCAAGAAGGGTAGCAGAATGTTCATGCTGCTCTTTTGAATATAACAAAATGAGGACAGACTCCCAAAAAAAAAAATAGTCTTTGTGAAACTATATTCCAAGTCTTATTAAGTAGTAGAATATCTTTGTCACGTGTATGTTCTGTTCTGGTTTTATTCTAGTTCCTGTTTCCTATATTACCCTGTTTGTATATAAGTTCTGAGTTCTCCTTAGTTCTTTGTCCTGTGTCGTTTATATCCTGTGTGTTCCCTTGTTTGAATTTACAATTAAAGACTATTTTGTTTGCTACTCCATCGTTGTGCACTCATTACAGCCACCTACAACGTAACAATCTTTGTGTGAGGAGCGTACTGATATTTAAGCCTTTTTTTATTGAAATATGCAGCATAGCTTTCAAATTTCACAAATATATATTATCTCTTGTATGTGTCACATTCAAATATGTTTTGTCGCCCTGATATAAATTATCAACAATAAAGTCTAAGCGCAAAATATTTTTGTCCCACAAACAAAATATGTGCCATTTGTAACTACAAGGGAAAGTTTGACAAAACAAAACCTTGTCTGAAAATTAAAAAAACAAACAAACAAACAAACAAAAAGATAGATAAATAGATTTGTTTTAAACAATATCTATCAACATTTCTATTTAATTTATACATGTTATATATAAGCACACACACACACACACACACACACACACACACACACACACACACACACACACACATACATTTCATGGAAGAATTGACTCAAAAGAGTGATTCATTTACAAATCAGATATTGATTAATTGATTCTGATTTCAAACAGACAAGCATCTGTAATATTACTGTCTATTATGTCCTCTTGAGCTCCAACATCTGTAGCAGCACTTGACTTGAACTGCCATGTAATATTTATGAAGAATATTTTTATTCTACTGTTTTTCCCACTGGCAGACTTTTTTTTCTCTTAACCTCTGTTGACATATTTATGAGTTGTGAATCACATGAGAGTGGGTAAACAACTATTTCTTCAGTAGGTTTCAAACCTGCAACCTAGGCTGTCATCATCTGCATCATTTGCCTTAATTTCACCCTTATCTATCTTCACTTTACCTTTCTTGTCTACCAATTGTTCTGTCATTTGGAGAGATTATTGCCAGTTAAAGGGGGGTCCTCTATTATGCCCCTTTTTACAAGATGTAAAATAAGTCTCTGATGTCCCCAGAGTGTGTATGTGAAGAAATACCCCACAGATCATTTTTTATCTCATGTTAGAATTGTCACTTTTTGATGATGATCAAAACCGTGCTGTTTTTGTATGTGTCCCTTTAATTGCAAATGAGCTGCTGCTCCCGGCCTCCTTTCTAGAAGATTGCGGAGATTCAAGATTACTTCATGCAGACATGCACTGAAAACTGTTCAGCCTTTTACGTTCAAACAGTTGGACAATAATGGAGAGACTCACTAAGAAGTGACAACATGTAGATGTTTCTCATGGTTAGTTGATGAATTTATGTTGCTGATGTGGAGTTAACTATCTTCAAGTCATCGATTAAAATGTTCTGTCATGATAATCTATAAATCGCTCAAATGGGAACTGTTGTAAGATGCCTACTGAGCCAGAGAATATATGCTGCATGGCGATAGAACAAGTGTAGTTTAGTTTAATTGCAGTTATGTAACTTATGTTGTCATCTTGCTTTTATGACATGCTATTACATTTGTGTTACGTACTGTATTGCAATAAAGGTGAAAAGACGGATGCGACAGCTTGAACAGACTCCTAAATGTGCTCTACTACAACAACTCTTCCGCATCTCTAAAGCAGCCCAACAGCCCAACATGGCCCCCTTAGTTGCATGTTCCTGGGGGCAGGGTTTATGTAAATGTTGGGCTGGGGGTTGCATCACACTCAGTTTCTGTCAATCTCATGTCAATCTTGAGTACCTATAGAGTAGTATTGCATCCTTCATATCTTCGAAAAGTCTTTAAAGATACGCTGTAACGAGTCTTTCCGAATAAAACCGAGCGGATGGAGGCGTATCGTGTGAGGGGAGCTAAATAATCACGAGTGCGCTATGTGTTATTAAATAAAATATTCAATATTTAATATTAAATATTAAATAATACATTTAGTTCAACATATTTTCCCACTCTTTGTGTATTGCTGTTTGGAGTGGTTTTACAATAAACAAACAGACACCTACACTCACCTAAAGGATTATTAGGAACACCTGTTCAATTTCTCATTAATGTAATTATCTAATCAACCAATCACATGGCAGTTGCTTCAATGCATTTAGGGGTGTGGTCCTGGTCAAGACAATCTCCTGAACTCCAAACTGAATGTCAGAATGGGAAAGAAAGGTGATTTAAGCAATTTTGAGCGTGGCATGGTTGTTGGTGCCAGACGGGCTGGTCTGAGTATTTCACAATCTGCTCAGTTACTGGGATTTTCACGCACAACCATTTCTAGAGTTTACAAAGAATGGTGTGAAAAGGGAAAAACATCCAGTATGCAGCAGTCCTGTGGGCGAAAATGCCTTGTTGATGCTAGAGGTCAGAGGAGAATGGGCCGACTGATTCAAGCTGATAGAAGAGCAACTTTGACTGAAATAACCACTCGTTACAACCGAGGTATGCAGCAAAGCATTTGTGAAGCCACAACACGCACAACCTTGAGGCGGATGGGCTACAACAGCAGAAGACCCCACCGGGTACCACTCATCTCCACTACAAATGGGAAAAAGAGGCTACAATTTGCACAAGCTCACCAAAATTGGACAGTTGAAGACTGGAAAAATGTTGCCTGGTCTGATGAGTCTCGATTTCTGTTGAGACATTCAGATGGTGGAGTCAGAATTTGGCGTAAACAGAATGAGAACATGGATCCATCATGCCTTGTTACCACTGTGCAGGCTGGTGGTGGTGGTGTAATGGTGTGGGGGATGTTTTTTTGGCACACTTTAGGCCCCTTAGTGCCAATTGGGCATCGTTTAAATGCCACGGCCTACCTGAGCATTGTTTCTGACCATGTCCATCCCTTTATGACCACCAGGTACCCATCCTCTGATGGCTACTTCCAGCAGGATAATGCACCATGTCACAAAGCTCGAATCATTTCAAATTGGTTTCGTGAACATGACAATGAGTTCACTGTACTAAAATGGCTCCCAGTCACCAGATCTCAACCCAATAGAGCATCTTTGGGATGTGGTGGAACGGGAGCTTCGTGCCCTGGATGTGCATCCCACAAATCTCCATCAACTGCAAGATGCTATCCTATCAATATGGGCCAACATTTCTAAAGAATGCTTTCAGCACCTTGTTGAATCAATGCCACGTAGAATTAAGGCAGTTCTGAAGGCGAAAGGGGGTCAAACACAGTATTAGTATGGTGTTCCTAATAATCCTTTAGGTGAGTGTATAGTGGTCAGCTAAACACATGTATTTAAACACACACCATACATCGTATGCTCCATTGATAAATTAACTATACATGATCATGTTGTTTACTTGATGTGCACTTACGCGCCGATAGCCAAAAACACAGACATTTGAAGCAGTTTTACTCACCACCTGCGGTTCCAACGCACGACCGTGAACCTTTATCGTTGGGACCGCTCCATCCTTCAGCATTAGACGACCTACAAATCCGGCGTCGAACTGGGCCTTGTTTATAAAACAATCGTTGCTGAAATGCAGGGAACAAACAAAAACACTTGCACAACTAAACAAACTCCATCCACTGTTCCCTTAACGCTGGGTTCTTTGGGAAGCTGTACAGGGTTGTCTTGCCCTGGCAACCAAAAACACACTTCTTTGGTGACATTGTTGATTTCGTGAAGTCATATGACCTGTGCAGCGCAGCGCAGTCAATGACTTCCCTAAAGCCGAGCAAAGCGATTTGATGGGCGTACTGCTTTCACTCTCTCGCTCTGGTCGACGGGTGCAGGTGCGCGCGCGCCCTTCCGGGAGAATTGCCCGTACAGGGAAATCCCGCCCTTGTTGATGTCACGCAGACCCATACTCGAAAAAAACTTTCCAAAACTTGTGAGAAACCGGAAGGAGTATTTTTGGCACAGAAATACTCCATCAAAAGTCCAACTTAATTTTTGAAACTTTGTCCATGTTTAGCATGGGAATCCCCCCTTTAAACAATACAGGCCTGAATTATGAAAATCCCTCCGGACAACACATACAACTATTATTTTAAAAATTAGTGCATGCATGTAACAAATTATTGTATATTATAGCGTGTATAAACCAACTGCCAAAGGACATCTAACCTACACCACTTCAGCAATAACTAGTATAAAAATCAGTAATAATGTTTTAGTGGAACAACGTGGTAGGCCAACTTTCTAGGCTATACCTGAGAAAGCCAAAACAGCCAAAGTGACCAAATTTCTTCCAATGTCCCAATAATGATCTCAAATAATGAGAAACAGAGTGCAATCCATTCAGACATTTTACGATTCACCCCAAAACAAATCTACACTTGAATACAAACCATGAAAGAAATGTCAGATCAAGTGTGAATAGGTACCTTCTGTAAGTCTAACTCTATAATGGTTCTTGGAATCAGCTAGAAAGACCTTGGAAAGTGTTTCCCAAACTGGCTAAAGCTCTCCTGTGGAGGCCTGTAGGAAAGAGATTGATGCATTTCTGTCCTCCTTTCTGGACAATTTGCTCTCAATTGATGTGCAACACCATTTTTTCTCAGCCTACTGGCCTCTCCTTCCCTCTCCTCCACTCAAGGAGCTCATTTATCTGTCTTTTTCTTTGCCCTATCTCCCTTGGCCTTTCTTTTATATTTCACCGTTCTTTTGAAAGGTACATTAGAGGGTAGTTGAAAAGGCCCTCATGTTGACATGCACTGGGCCTCATCGAGGCTGACACTTTGCCCATATCGCCGATGTAGCCTTAATTGCATGCTTTGAGATTGAATCGATACTGTGTTTGGAGTAAGGGAGAGACTGCCGCCATCCGCGGATAAGTGAGGGTCGAATCTTGGCTTGAACAAGTGAATGGGACAGTCTAAATTGAACCTGTCTACGTATATACACAGTCAACTGTCATCAGTGTTCAAAGACAAAGACTAAGCTCACCGTGAGCTGATTTGATACAGCAGGACTAAAAGAACGACAGAAGGTTACACACATCTTATACAGGATGATTGGACAATCAGATATGACAAAAAGTCAACATCAGAGGCAGTACTGAAATCTTTTAATGTGCATTCAATTATTTTTTCTTCATTTTCAATAATTTTTACAGTAAAGACATGAGATAAAGACTCAAGAGTCATACCAGTAGCCCATAATAAAAGCTCCATATTGACATTGCATGACGCTGTAACAGATCCACTGGAGGCAAGCTTTATGAACCCAAGTGCAGTTTATTATAAATCCAAAGTGAGCTAACCATGAACAGATACCAAACAAACGATGACCTTGTCCTGACTTGACTTGAACAGACTTGACTTGAAAAGAACTCACCAACAGCATTTTACAGGGTACAATACTCAACAAGGACCATGGCAAACATGAGGGCTTAAATACACAAGACTAATGACAAGACACACCTGTGAATCATGATCAAACAATGAACCAATGACAGAACATGACAACAGAACACATTACAAGATCACATGAGGGCAAGGGAATCACATGACATGATCACATGACATACAGGAAGCATGAACATGAACAAAACCCAAACACACCGTGACAGACGCCTTTGTTTTCAGACACTTTTCCTTATGGAATAAATTAATTGCTGCTAAGTGCATTTCGCGAATGCAAAAAGTTATTAAGTGCACTTTTAAATGGTTATGAATAATGTTTTTTTTTTCAAGATCATCATAGTTATTATCATATCAGTATTTATTACAGTAATAATTCTGATGGGGAAACCGGTGTAACTGTGGGTCATAAAAAAAACATGAAGAACCCTGAAATCACTGGTGTAAATAATAAACTGGTGAATATCGTAAAACATGATTAATACCAGCAAAGGTTGGAGTAATAGTTTATCATAAACATAATATCCCTCTTCAGAAAAAGACACTGAATAAATACCACTAACTCTATCTAGTAGACCTCAGTACTCAAACATCTCCTACTTAAATCTTGTTCTCAATTTTTTTTCCCTCTTTTCTCCTTTCCTCTTTCTTACTCTCTTCCCACTTTTCTCCCATGCTACACATTCCCACTCAATTAAACCTCAGGGCCCCTGATTCCCGTGGCTGCCGTTAGTCCAAATAGCCGATCTGGTTACAGAATGTCAAAGCACACATAAGAGTCAGCCGATATGTTTTACTTCTTCCTGTTCTGCCTCAGACATTGACTGTATTTCATGGACTGTCCTGGAATCAGGTAGATGTCAGACGTCAGGTGAAAGTTTTAGGGCAGTGTTTTCCAACCTCTTTCGTCTTATGTATCCCTATAGCAATGCCAGCGGGGTTCAAATATCCTTCACTGACACCAAACCAGAAATATGCTTGTTTCTGTAAATAGAAAATAGATGTTTTACATTGTTATAATATTATAATAATATAGTTATTATAGTTCTATTTTAAAATATTTAATATAATTTAATATATTTTAAAATGTATTCCTGTGATGGCAAAATTAATTTTCAACAGCCATTACTCCAGTCTTCAGTGTCAATATGCTGATTTGGTGCTTGAGAAATATTTATTATTATCAATGTTGAAAACTGTTGTGCTGCTTAATATTTTTGTGGAAATACCTTTTTTCAGGATTCTTTGATATAAAATAGAATATGCAGAATATACATCATAATTCATTATTTTAATTAATTAATAACCAAGCAAAATGTACATATTTATCAAATTTTTCATTTCCCCCCTTGTGATACATGTACAGCTGGTTGGGAATCACTGGTTTTGAGGGCGTTTAGTAGATGTGGAATGTTCTTGAGGTTCTGTTTGATAGATGTTAAACAAAATGAAATCAAATACAGGTCCCAACTAAGTAAGGAAGCATTTGCCAAATTTTCCGACTTGGACCTTTAAATTCAGCTCGATATATTTGCCCCCAGACAGCAGTTTGTCCTTCAAGTGCTTAACTCCATCGGTGAGCGATCCTATCTCTGTGCTTTGCTTGAAGTCAGTTTATTTTCCCCTGGGCCTAATGACTCCAGCAATAACTGTAAGCGTAACTGAGCGGGCATCCATGCAGCACCAGAGCAAAGACATTTACCACATGTCACAGGAAGAGTGGCAATAAGTAATAGTTTTTTATACCTCTCTTGAGGTGTGCGTTTGTGTGTGTGTCATGAAGAGGTTAGACATTGTTCTATGAACCTGTTTCGTTCCAGACAGGCTGTGCCGTCATGATTGCATTAAATGCTCACTTGTCCTCTACAGCGCTTTGACGTCTCTGCTTTAATAGTTTCTACCTCATTTAAGCTCAAATGCCTTTATGTCCTAATTGTGGGTAATAACCCAAACGCACTCTCAACATTAGTGCACCATTTACCATTAAGACAAAATAGATTAATTTATCACGTATGATGTGCAGAGCCTTTGAAGAGCTATTTTTTGGTGTGCCATTGGGGTTTAATGTGTAATGCCATGGTCGTTTGATGAGGTGATACATTCAAAATAAAGGATGTGGTTACTCTTCAATGTACCTGCCTGTGGACATATTTCTAAGGTTTACTATGAATTTGTTACATGGGACATGCTTCTGGATTAATATAAACCAACAGGTTTAGGTCTTATCAATGTAGCATCTGTTAACAGAGGAACTGGTTAGGATTGGGAGGTGTGCAAATTATGACCTTCAGGGTTTTTTAGTTTTCAAAGGAATTTTTGTCAGTTATTTCATTTTAATGTCTTAATGCATTTAAATAAAAGGCCCATGTGTAATTATTAAGGCCTGTTCACATAAAGAGGAATTTTTGGTGCAATCATTTAGTGAGATAAACATTCTGTCCAAAACAAACATGAACATTCACGATATCCAATTTCTTCTCCATCGCACTGCAAAGAAAACTGGCAAACCAATATGATTCAAGCTTTTAATCACATGACCAGAGCCGCTTTTGTTACACAAACTATAACTTGGTGATGCCCACGAACAGACTATTTAACTAAATTAAGAATCCATAACTGTCCTTCTTATACTATTGTATTTGGTGTTATACAAAATGCAAAAATCTGAAAAGCTGTCTAAAAACAGAGACTTCCTTTTCTCTCCTTGACAAGAGGGGTGACAGAAGAAGTGTTATTTTGGAATCAGTGAGATAATATTATAGCTTTTATTAATTCAGAGTTAGTTTTTTAGTACATCAAGTAAAACTAAATAAATGAGAAATGTCGTCTTAATTAAATAAGGTTAAGTAACTAAATAAGGTTAAGTTCTATTCAAATTATATTTTTTCGGTTAATGTTTTTTAAGTAAGTTATAATTTTAGTTTTAGTTAACTAACGCTTTGTATACCAGAATAACCAGGGTATTTCTGCTTTTCTATAAGCGCCACCTACTGTGAGAGAGTGAATTTGCATTTTCATTAGGCCAGCCGTTTTTATGCATTGCTCTAAACAGACAAATCGCATTTTGTGTTGGTGTGAACAAGCGTTTAGGTTTGGCAATTTATGTGGGTGACACTGATGGTGTAAATTTCTGCAACAACTTGGTTTTTACAGTGGTTACTGCCACACTCAAACGCAAACTTCTGTTCACAAGTGTCTTATTAGCAGTGTTGGGGAAAGTTACTTTGAAAAGTAATGCATTACAATATTGTGTTACTCTCTTTAATAATATTTTCGTACAAATGTAAAAACCCTTTTACACCAAAATTTAAATAATAAACCTCAGGCTGGAGGAAATGCAAATTCACGCGTGTACAGTAGAAGAGCGCAGCTCAAACAAACCTTTCAGCTGTGCTGGCATTCTGGACAAGGAAAAAGAAAGTTTAACACTTACTTCACCAATAAAAACAAAAAAATTAAAAATTAAATTAAAGCATTTTTGCCCATGCTTTAATTGAATCATTGAAGGTCAGTAGCAAGACATTGGTCAGTAAAGTGAGATTAAATGCATAAAAACATTTTCTTTCTTTCTTTCGCCTCTGCACTTACGATTTTTCTCAACATTGGGACAAGAGATAAATACGATAAATGTGACAATAAATGTGAAAAAGTAACTTACCTTATTTGAAAAAGTAACTCAGATATTTTGTTGTAAATTTTAAAAGTAATGTGTTACTTTACTAGTTAATTGGAAAAGTAATCTGATTACGTAACTCAAGTTACTTGTAATGCGTTTCCCCCAACACTGCTTATCAGTGTTGGGCAGTAGCGAGCTCCAAGTAGCTACGCTACTAACTTAACTAAATTTTTAAGTAGCTTGTCAGTAGCTCAGTTACTTTTAAAACAGTGTAGCTTTTCCAGTAGCTAACTACTTTATCTAGCAAGTAGCGGTGTAGCGCGACCAAAAGCTACATTCCGTTTTGGGTTCTGACGGAACGAGCCTGTAATGAGCGAAGCGGAGCAGTGTGACAAACATTCAGCTCAATAATCAGCTCAATAATCAGCTCTATGCCAGCGCGCTCCACTCACCGCTCACCGGTAAAACAACGTTCGCTCAAATCCCGCTCTAGGATTATTTTGTTTAATATTTATGTTTAAATATTACAATGTTATTTTTAAATTTCATCTAGGCTATATTGATTATGAAAAGTGCAAAGATGCGTAATATATGTCAAAGACATAGGGTCAGAAAGGATTTTGACCACTTCATTAAGATTTGTTTTGTAGAAAGCCTTTATTTAAAGTGAATTTTTTTAAATGTCCACTTTTAAACGAAACAATTTGAAATGAAAATAAATAGTAAAGCAATGCACACTGTTCACGCGAGCAGCTCATGACTACTCAGAGCATTTCTGGTCAAAATGCTGCGCGCTCTATCACTGCATGTGCTGTGAGTTTAACCTGACTCCTGAGTATTTAATTTAAGTTGCATACATTTTGTTCTTGTACTGATGTTGAATGTGTAGCCATTTTGCACTTTGGCAGTCATTTTGAGATATTTGAGTTTTGTGTGTATCGGAGAGTTTTCAAATCAAATGATTCTGACAGTTTTTGCCATTGAAATGACTGGGAAAAAAGTGTCCCAATCAACCTGAATTCACCCTATACTCTTTGAAATCATACTTACATTGCATTATGTTGCTTGAAACCCCAAATATTATAACATTTGTAACAATGTCATTGCAAAAAAAAAAGACAAAGAAGAAAGAAAAGTAGTTTCAATGTAGCTAGCTACTTTTTGATAGTAACTTGTAGTGTAGCTAACTACTTTTTCAAAATGGTACCTTGAATGTAACTTAACTACTTTAACTTACAAGTAGCTTGTAAAGCTACAGTTTCAGAGTGTTGTTCAGAGTGCTGTTTATTAGAGCACTCTGACTTTTACCATATGAAAACACTGTTAAAATGTGTGTACATATAATTATATTTAAAATAAATGCAATATTTAGCTTCAGATTTCAGAGGTCAGACCCACCCCTCAATAATTTGCACCCTGTGGTTTGGGCTAGTTTGTTTGACAGGAATATTGTTGCAGGAACAACAAAGGATGTTGAGGAAAAAATGTGATGTCAAATGTCCCAGTAACCTTTGAAGTAGATTTGCTCTGGGGTTTTAAAACACTGCTTCAACCCTTCCTGTCTCCTAGTTTTCTCTCAGCACTTATAGTTGGTAATTTTGGTCACGTTGTCAGAAATAAATTCAGCTGACTCAAAGAAATTTACAAAGTCACACCAGTGGATGCCTTTCGAACTGTTTTCTATTCCTTGCAAGCTCTCGGGTGTGAAAACAGCCACATTGCTGTGTTTCCTTTCAATACACCAATCAACACTTCCAATTCCCAAAACCGCTGTACCACCTCAAATCTCATAACATTTCACAAAACTTGAATGATGTTGCTGACAGTCACCTGTGGGGTAGATTAAACTGCTGCTTTTTTCAGCATATGCTTGTTTGACAGTGGCATCTAAATACATGGTATTCCCGACACAGCAGCAAGAAGGATGACAGCAGACCTGTAATTGAAGAGCGACCCAAGACATCTGTGAGCTCACACTGTGGAGGTGAGAAAGAGAGAGCTCTGAATGTCAGTGGAGTGACTCAGAGATTAGCATGGGGCTCTGGGAGTATCTCTAATCTTGAACTTTCATTCTCATTCAGTAAATACAAACTTTACACTAGAAAAGAAATTAAACTATGTTTATATCTTGTGAATTTAACTTGTGTGCAAAATTGGAATATTGCATAAAACATTTGCAAATAAAGCACAGTTTTTATTTCATGGTAAAGAGAACAAAAGCACCACTTCCTGATGGGAAATTGGCGCAAAATATCTGTGAAAAAATGGAAGGTGCTGCAATTGGGGAAGCAACTGTCGCTCTTGTGTTTTGTCATGTTGTGTTCTGAGGTGGAAGGTGTTTGGGATTTTCTGAGCGCAAACGTTTTTTATGTGCATTTTTAGAATGTATGCACATCTTGACATTTCTATCCAGAGTTTTTTTTAATGCAATATCCCATAATTTGCATAAAAATAGATGGATAGAAACATAGCTAATGAAGGGCATGCCTTTAAAAAAAAAATAACAATAAAAAAAAAAATATATATAAAAATACCTGGTCTTAGCCAGCCAATCTGGGGTGCGTTTCCCATACAACGACGTTATGCGTTACCCCCAACACTGCTTCTAACCACACTGCATCATTGCTTAACTACCATAGTACGATGCATTGTTGAAGAAATCAACTAGCTAGTCACGACTGTTTCCCGAAACCGTACTGTCGCAAATCTGTCATTCAACCACGTTGGTTAATGATGTCACGCAGGTGGTGGAGTAATAACTGCTTTTATAGTGAATTAATTTGAGATCGAATTCATGCTAGTTTTTTTGCTATAAATTATGGACATGGCATCTGAGGACTAATTCTTATTTTTTCTCAGTTATTTTGCTTTATTTCCAGATTCAATCACAGGCTCGTTCTATACGTACTAGAGCACGTACACACATGCGCACTCTTCAAAAACAGTGCTTTAAATCTCTTGACAAACTAAAAGACATAAATGACATTTGTATGTATTCCAAATAAAAGATATAGATTGTACTAAATGTCAGCTTGCTTATTTTGCTTAAGGTAAGGATTTATTAAGTCCACATGCCATGCTGTCGTTCCAACCACTCAACTTGAAAATGGTTTTGGGAAACACCGACTTGTTGAACTATGTTAACGGCAGGTCTTGCGAATGTTCGTTGGAACGATGGTTTCGGGAAACACTGACTCAATGAACTATGCTAATGACGGAACTTGCGACCATAGTTGGCTAACGATGCTTTTGGGAAACGCACCCCTGGTTAATAGTCTTAAAGGAGTATTTGGATATTTGTTAACTGCATGGTCAGACTAGTAGAGCTTAAACCATCTATGGCCAGAAAACCACCTTAAAGCCCTTTTAGCAAAATGAATTACAGATAATTACAGGCCTGTTCACATCAGGCAGAATAAATAATAAACCAAACACAAAAACTGATCTCATAAAGCTGGTATGGCCATGTTTTCCTTTTTGTCATATCTAAAGCCTGTCTTCACTATTGTATGTAAAGTGTATTATCATGAGTGAGTAATGAGCAAGGTTGTGCAAATAATCTTTTGACAAGACTGTAAGCACACCGAATGATTCTCTTATGAATCAGCTGAATATCTGATGTGTTGGACTACAGAGAAAAACTTGACCCAATTCACTGTTCCAGTTCTAATCACTATTCCCCTGCTGAATCAGAACTATGGTGAAGAGATTGAGAGGTAAACACACGTCCACATTTTCTCTTGCCAAGGTGTGTAGTTATTGAAATGACCTACAGACTGCATCATGGGAAATTCCTTTTCAGTGTGACCTATGTTAAATATAGACAGCAAAGACAGAAACTAGTCCATTTTGACTGGGACACCACTTGAGGAATTTTAACCTTTAAATGTGACAGTGAATGTAGGTTATTCATGTTTGTTCATGAAGGCAGGACATGCACATTTACAATTAAGTGATTTATATGGAGCTTAATTTGATTTAAAAGCAGTTTAAATAGTGGCTAAAGATGAAGATATTGTCAAAACCTGCACAAATGGGTTCAGGTTCACTGCTATTGCATTAGACTTTAACGTCCCAAAAGTAGCAGAGACCAACCCAATCTCACGGCAGTTCTTACGTATTTTACGAGGTGGCTAATTCGTACAAATTTGTACGACCTCACTCGTATTTGGTGATTCATAATTCGTATGATTTCGTACAAATTACCTACCCCTAACTCTGACCCTAAAACCTACCCATCACTGCAGTATAGACAAATAGTACGACTTCATACGAGTGAGGTTGTACGAATTCGGACCAATTAGCCCAAAAAAGCGCATCCATCATAAAAGTAAACCATATGGCCCCAGGGCCTTCTGAAGCAAAGCGATTCGTTTTTTGTAAGAAAAACATACATAATAATAACTTTATAGACTGTAATTACTAGCTTCCAGTAATGCCCATCCACGTGTTCACGAGAGAGTCGGGTTCTGGCGTATGACGTAGGTCGTAGGTGTAGCATTAGCTTAGGTGAGAGTTGACGCCTCTCGCGGTTCAAACTAATAGGGCTGGGCAACAAACTCAAGCTCCTCCAACATTTCTCTTTCAATATTCTTGTGACCAGTGTTTTGTTTTGCTCTATCCGTGTGCTTCCGCGTTCGTCATTCTTGCATTTTGCTTTGTGTAGGCATGACAGAAAACATTGTTGTGGCACTGGATTTGATACTGAAGTGAGACGGGAAAAAACACAATATAATTCATGTCTGTTTTCTTTATTTTAGATAGATATGAAGGTAAAATAATATACAATTGTATATATTCATGCTAAAATAATATATTTTTTAAAATAATATTTTAAATAAAAAAAAAGTATTATTCATATTCATATCATATCTTAATTATCTAAAACAGGGGTGCCCAGATCCAACCCTGATCCATCAAACCTGTCTGTAATTATCAAGTGCTTCTTATCTTGTTCAGTTGAGTTTGATTAGGGGTGCGTTTCCTAGAGCTAACTATGGTCGGAAGTTCTGTCATTACCAATTGAGTTCAATGGAACTTGCGACCATAGTTGGCTAACGATGCTTTTGGGAAACGTACCCCTGGGTTGGAGCTCAACTTTGCAGGTAAGTAGATCTTCAGGAATATATTGCTTATTGGCTGTATTTACTGCTATGTACTGTCTGCAAAAAATATACATAACAATAGTTAATATCACATAAGCTTGCCTGCTCAGTAAACTTTCAGCTGAAACGCCATATAACTTTTAATTGGTATATGGCGTTTCAGCTGAAAGTTATTATAATACAGCTGAAAGTTAATATAATATTGTTGTTCCTCAACAATATTCAAGAGCATTAATCCAAAAGAGCAGACACAAAAGACTGTTCAATTTTAAAGGAAATAAGTAGAGTCATTTTCTACACTATGATGATGTTATTAAATTGCAGATTTCATAAAACTGTCTGACTGTCAAGTCAATATCACAACAAATAAGAGCACTACATTTATTTCCATGCACATAGTCCATGACATGCTGCTAGACTGTCTTATGAATCAAATAAAAAGAAAATAATACAAAGAATTGAACGAAAAACCACATTGAAGTCCAATAAAATCTGATTATGACCTCCTGTGAACTATAGCAGCTCAGAGATGTCTGAACAAAGACATACTCACAGAGACCTAAACACATCTTTGGGGGAGTGTCACTGGCGCCATGCCTGGAAAGTAACCACCCCGAGCCACCCTGAACATAGAATCTGCAAAAAATGTATATACAGTACATAAGAAGTCACTCTAGGTTGCGAGCCTTTCCCTGGCAAAAACCCAGATTTCAAAGCCTCAAACCAGGACACATTACTCAATAATTTATCCACCCTTATGCTGCATAATTTACGAGCAATTGAATTCAGGAATAGGTATAGAAACCCCCTCTATAGAACATCATAACCAGCTCAGAGCAACATCTTGACGTGTAATTGTGAATTGAAACATGAGGGGTTTCGTCAAGGCGCCACAATCTTTTAAGCACTGCAAATAATATCTGAGAATTCATTCCAAAGTATAAATACTCAAGCAAACTCGTCTTCTTCTGCCCTCGTTTAAAATGCACACAAATATAGAGTTAGAGCCGAAGAGGATTAGGCTCTGTGTGTGACTTCCATGACTTCAAAGAAGCATTAGTGCTTTAAAAAGACATGTCACACTGTTAGCTGTTAACCTTTGATATAGAGACTGATATTATTAAAAACAGCCATTACACAGGCAATGCATTTTACTGTAGCTGGCAGGAAGTTGGTGGTAGTGCATGAAAATTGCCTTCAAGCACCATAGCTGTGGCTCTGGGTCTACAAACACAGTGCTGCTCTCCAGATTTCAAGTGCAGCCATATGAGAAGTTAAACTGTTATAGATTTTTTAGTATTGGATACCACAAACAACAGACAATGAGAAAAAGTCTAGTAATGTCTTATTTGAGTATCAAATATGTTTCATATAATAATAATAATAATAATAATAATATAAAATGCAAATGCAAACATTGTTGACAGAGTACCACCATAGAGTGATAAAATGATAGCATAACTTAGATAATTTATTATTAGAAGAATTTAACTTTTAAATGCAGATATTAGTGTTAAGCACACTTAGAGACTAGGGTAGTCACATTTGAGATTACAGTTTTTTTTATTCTCTCTCTCAGGAGAAACATCTGAGGAGCTGGAAACTTAAAGTGTTAGTTCACCCTAGAAATGAAAATTCTGTCATCATTTACTTACCCTCATGTACTTCCAAATCCATATGATGCCCTTTCTTCTGTAGAACACAAAAGAAGATTTTCTGAAAAATTGTCAATACTTCGATAGTCGTTCTTCAAAACATCTTCTTTTGTGTTTGACAGAAGAAAGAAAGTCACACCGTTTTGGAATGACGTGAAGGTGAGTAAATGATGACAGAATTTTCATTTTTGGGTGAATTATCCACTTACAGTAAGCCTTAGTTTAGCTCTCAAATGGTTTTTCTTTTATTTCATTCTTTTTCTTCCCACTTTTAGTATGTTATGGACAAAACAGTGTTTCCATGAGATCAGAAGATCATGCCACAGAGCAGACTTTCACAAAGAGAAAGCTCTCTCACCCCTTTCACTCACTGCACTGGAGACTGTTAAAATTTATATTTTGTTGTTCAAATGTAATCTTGTTTTATGGGCTTCTTCCAAACCCTAGAATTTAAATTATTTCAGTTAAATGCTATAACTTAAATAGTAGGTTACAAACTCAAAATGAAATTTTCTTTGTGAAACAAGAAATCAATAAGCAGTTGAACAATAGTATATCTGGATGAATTTATCCTCTACAAACACTGACAAAATGTCTCTGAGGTCCTCCCCCCAAAAAACACGCTTTAATGAAGTAATTATATGTTTTGCATTGGAGTCCTTCCAATGAAAACTCATGACCTCTCTGAAATATGCATCTCTGAGGTAACATTGTACTTTAGGTATCCAACAAAAACTATTACTTGTTAAGTAATCGAGTTGCATTGCATGTTAGCTACAGAAGGCCAAAGTTAGCTAAATGCTAGACTCCAGAAGCCATTGGATATCATTTCAGATTGCATGCAGTGAGAAGGGAAAGTAAAAAAAATCAAGTATCACTTATGAACAGAATATTTGTACAGAGTGTAGTCTTCAATTAAGTTGTAATTTTGTCTAATTATTCAAAAATAAAGAAAATGTGATTTAGTTGTGTGACATTAGCCTTATAGCACTCAAATGTTTGGGGTCTGTAAGATTTTGAATGGTCTGTAAGATTTTTCTTATGCTCACCAAGGCTGCATTATTTTGATCAAAAATTATAAACAGTAATATTGCGAAATATTATGACAATTTGAAATGTTGTTTTTTATGTTTTAAACTGCAGTTTAGGCTCCGTCCACACGGAGACGCGTTTAGCTGTATACGTAAAAAAAATGTATCGTATCAGCGTTTCGTCCACACGGATCCAGCGTTTTAGGAGCCTGAAACCGTTATTTTTTGAAACCGGGTCCCAGAGTGGATAAATCTGAAACCGACACCCTTGTGTTTTCGTGTGTACAGCCAATCTGTATATTTTGTGAAATGGTGGTGTCATCACACCACGTCCCACACAGTAAAGACTAGAAGGAATACAACTACGGGCACTGGGCATGCGCACATCAATATTGCAAATGTATTTATTGTTATTGTATCGTGAGATTTTGCCTCACTTCCTACCATTGCTTTACCCCTTCTAGCCATAACTCTTCTTCTCCGTTTTTAGTGTATTTCTGTGGCAGAATTACAGCGCCACATACTGGCCTGGCATGTATACTACATTGTTTTGAGTCGGTTTCAGTGGTGTGTACGCAGATATTTCTTGAGACGAGGGAAAAAAAGATTGGATAGGGAAAGCTCTGGCTTCGTGTGGATGTGGCCTTATTCTTCAGTGTCACATGATCCTTCATAAATCATTCTAATATGCTGATTTAGTGCTCATTTCTCCTGATTATCAGTGTTGAAAACAACTGTGCCGCTTAATATTTTTGTGGAAACCATCATACAATAATTTCATTATTTGATGAACTGAAAGTTCAAAAGCATTTATTTAAAATATTAATTTAATAAAAAATGTAATATTATTTAACCATATAAAAGTCTTTACTGACACTTTATTATATCCACTGTTACAAATAAATAAACTAGTTTAATTGGTATCTAAATGTACTTTCAGGAAAGCAAAAATACATAGCTTTTCAAAATGTACGCTTTTCATTCATCTTGTTGTTGACATCAAGAGCTGTGTGTCCAATAAAATTCTGGTGCAAATTGATCTGCTAATCTTAAAGTTGATGTAAATCACATGTTGTGAAAGTTAGACCTTAAGACAGTACATCCTATTGAGCCCAATGCACTTCTATCCTTCAAAGCCTCATTTTAATTTGTGTCAAGATTAAATACTGTCTACCCTGACTACTGTAAGTATGGCTGTGGTATGCATTGTGCCCCTTTAAGAGTCTTGGAGTTGAGTAATCTCAATTCAGGCTCACTTTAATTTCCTTCTCTTTCTAGCAGAGCGTAGGTTTGCTGCACTCTTTCCATTAGCTCACATTCTTAATCTGTCTGTGTCACTCTGAATCTGAATGAGTGATGGACAGGGAGTTGGAGAGGTAGAGGGACATGCTGTAATGAACACCTTAATGGACAGATAGACAGAGACGAAGAGAAGCAAGGAGAGGAACCCAGGAAACATGTCATTTTAGAAAAAGCTGCAATAACTGACGTATCTGAAAATAACTGCACCTGCCCTGAAAAACAGATATACTGACAGGAAGTGTTGTTTTTGTTCTGTTTATCTCATCTTTGCTGCCTGTCATGCTGTCTTTATCCACCTCTCATTGGTTAAATGAGCTCTGATGGGTTTGTCAATGCACCAGACCCCGCTGTTTTGTTTTCTGTGCACAACAGTCTTGTGTGAATTGAAAATAAAAGTGTGGACACCTGTAATTTATGTCCACAACTTCCCAAGGTCAGTGTTCCCTTTCAAAAGCTTATCTCAATGCTGCACTGCTAGTGCTATGGGAACACCTTTGTGTGTGACGGGTTGTGAAGCAAGTGTGCAAACACATCAATGAACTTGGCCTTAGATAACCTCTGATGATGACATCATTGGAATGTACGCTTGCCAGAGGCTATAAATAGATGTGAAACAGGTGCACCTTCAGTTTTTTTTGTCTTCAGAGACCGTATTGTGTGTGTCTGTCCGCTTTGCGTGTTTGGGAGAAGAGCATGGTGCCCTTGCGTTGGAGCATGGCGATTGTGAGCACTGTGAAATGTTCTCTATTAATGTGCTTCGAGCTTGTCTTGCGTGGGCCAGCACCCAAATTGATCGTGGGGCTTGCGAGTCAATTTGGCTATCTCCCAGGACACAGAACATTTTACATCCCCCTTCTCATTGGGTTCTAAAGACAGTAGAGAAAGGTTACAGAATACAATTTGCGCACAGCCCTCCACATTTTAATGATGTGGTCTTCACTACCCTGAAACTGGAATTACTGTCACAAGAGCTGCAATCTCTTCTGGAAAAAGGGGCCATGTTTCCCTCCCAGAGAGAGAGTCAGGCTACTACAGTATGTACTTTCTGGTTCCCAAAAAAGAGGGTTCCCGATTTTAGAACATTCAGAATTTTCAAGTTCAAGATGCTAACGATCAAGATGATTGTGTCGCAAATCCAACACAAAAATTGATTCATCACAATCGATCTCAAGGACGCATATTTTCACATAGAAAGATGGCCATCCAGCCCAAGGGATCTGGAGAGGCCATCATCTGGATTGGCACATCAATTGCCTCAAATTGATGTTGAATTTTCATTCCTATAGCGCTAGCAGCACAGCATTGACATAAGCTTTTAAAAGGGAATGTCATGGGTTACTTCACTGTAACCCTGTTTTCCTGAAAAAGTTGGAACAAGTTGCTGCGCTTCATTGCTGCACTGAGGATGTGTCCAGACGTCACTTTAGACAAAGTGATACCTGAAGGCGCACCTGTTTCCCATCTTTATTTATCTTTAAAGACATCATCTTCAAAGGTTATAGGGCCAAGTTCATTGGCCTGTTTGCACACATGATTCACAACCGGTCACACACAAAGGTGTTTCCATAGTGCTAGCAGCACAGCATCTTGTTCCAGCTTTTCCAGTAAAAAGGGTTACATTCAATTAACCCGACGTTCCCTTTCAAAAGCTTCTCTCAATGCTGCGCTGCTAGTGCTATGGAAATGAGAATACCAAAGTCGCCGCACTGGGACAGCATTTTCTCTCGATCAGACTGAGATTTTCTCTCTCCCTTACACACACATAACCTTGTATATCTTATTCTTATCCCCTTATATTCTGTTTGAGATGATCAAAATGCCATTTTAATAGATCCAAGTATCAAATTCATATATGACTTTATGAAAATTAATTATAAACTTGTTAATATGAATCAAATGTCCTCCATGAAAATTTGCATATTACTTCTGTTTCATATACTCCATACCATTCAGTTTGGGAAGATTTTAAAAAAGGTTTTGAAACAAGTCTCTTATTTTGCTCACCAAGGCTGAATTTACTTAAACAGTACACTGTAAAATCCAACAGTTGTTCTTACTTAGACTTTTTAGTAAACTTTACTTAATGTCCAATAATTTGTTGAACTTAAAACAATTTAGTAATCTGAACTATTTGCATGCTATGCCTTCATTACTTAGAAAACCCAAGTAAACATTACTTGACTGGTTTGAGTACCAAAAAAACCCCAAAAAACAGGCAGGCGGGCCGGCGGGCGGGCAAAAGGTTTTTGAGGCGGGGCAATTTTTAATAGACTTTTCACTCATTTCCTCCACTTCCACTCACCATTATTGTGATTAATGTTCCCTTTGGTCGGGCACTTGGAACTTCATTCATATTATTATAACTCTCTACCTATTGATACAGTGATGCAACAAGAAATCATAGCTATCTGATTTCAAAGGAAGGGAAGTAATACATATACACACACATATATATATATATATATATATATATATATATATATATATATATATATATATATATATATATATATATATATACTCACTTAAAGGATTATTAGGAACACCTGTTCAATTTCTCATTAATGCAATTATCTAATCAACCAATCACATGGCAGTTGCTTCAATGCATTTAGGGGTGTGGTCCTGGTCAAGACAATCTCCTGAACTCCAAACTGAATGTCAGAATGGGAAAGAAAGGTGATTTAAGCAATTTTGAGCGTGGCATGGTTGTTGGTGCCAGACGGGCCGGTCTGAGTATTTCACAATCTGCTCAGTTACTGGGATTTTCACACACAACCATTTCTAGAGTTTACAAAGAATGGTGTGAAAAGGGAAAAACATCCAGTATGCGGCAGTCCTGTGGGCGAAAATGCCTTGTTGATGCTAGAGGTCAGAGGAGAATGGGCCGAATGATTCAAGCTGATAGAAGAGCAACTTTGACTGAAATAACCACTCGTTACAACCGAGGTATGCAGCAAAGTATTTGTGAAGCCACAACACGCACAATCTTGAGGCGGATGGGCTACAACAGCAGAAGACCCCACCGGGTACCACTCATCTCCACTACAAATAGGAAAAAGAGGCTACAATTTGCACAAGCTCACCAAAATTGGACAGTTGAAGACTGGAAAAATGTTGCCTGGTCTGATGAGTCTCGATTTCTGTTGAGACATTCAGATGGTAGAGTCAGAATTTGGTGTAAACAGAATGAGAACATGGATCCATCATGCCTTGTTACCACTGTGCAGGCTGGTGGTGGTGGTGTAATGGTGTGGGGGATGTTTTCTTGGCACACTTTAGGCCCCTTAGTGCCAATTGGGCATCGTTTAAATGCCACGGCCTACCTGAGCATTGTTTCTGACCATGTCCATCCCTTTATGACCACCATGTACCCATCCTCTGATGGCTACTTCCAGCAGGATAATGCACCATGTCACAAAGCTCGAATCATTTCAAATTGGTTTCTTGAACATGACAATGAGTTCACTGTACTAAAATCACCCCCACAGTCACCAGATCTCAACCCAATAGAGCATCTTTGGGATGTGGTGGAACGGGAGCTTCGTGCCCTGGATGTGCATCCCACAAATCTCCATCAACTGCAAGATGCTATCCTATCAATATGGGCCAACATTTCTAAAGAATGCTTTCAGCACCTTGTTGAATCAATGCCACGTAGAATTAAGGCAGTTCTGAAGGCGAAAGGGGGTCAAACACAGTATTAGTATGGTGTTCCTAATAATCCTTTAGGTGAGTGTATATTTGTGAATTAATGATATATAAAATACTTTTAATTCATGTCAAATAATTATCTTTTAACATTTTTTGCTAACACCTATGGCATAAACTTTTAATTGGGTTGATATTATGCCTCTATATTTGTAACAATATCTTGCAATTGACCATGCTTGAGTCACACACACACTTCAACATTCAGCATGCGAACCACAACAATGGTAACAAGGTTTTTTTTATTATTATTTATTTTTATTATTAATAACACCTTTACTATTTTATTTGCTGTTGTTATTGGGGTTATACTGACAAAAGACAAATGGTAAAACAAAGCCAAAAATAGTAAAACAAAGCAAATAAGTTATTCATGCCGCAACTTTTGAAATTGAGTTACTTGTACTCAAGCTTTATGGTAACCTCTACAAATACACAAGTTAACTCTACAAAGTAGTAGTAAGTAGTATCAAGTTAAAAATGATGACCTAATTTGCTTAAAATTTTGAGGCAATCAGTTTCCACAGCTTTTCTAAGTAAAGTCAACTTGTTACTTTTTACAGTGTAAGATTGTTAAATATTATTGCTACTTCAATTTAAAATGTAATTTATTCCTGTGTAAGGGTTGCACAGACTAGTCGACTGACTTTAATACCCTACCATGACGCTTTAAGCTTGACGTTGACTAGTCGTTGATTGTGGCCTATAGAGGGCGCAACAGGATAAGAAATCTTTGAAGTCAACTTTTACACTCCATTCCCAAACAGTTAAAATGACAAATAAATGCATACTCCGAGAGCGCTCCACAAGATATGTTTGATTATACCATCTGGATGCTCAAAATTGCTCAGGTGAATGCATGTTTTAAACAGCTTATTGTACACGTAAGATAATTGCCCTTCTGCGCTACTGTAACATGCACACACAGACAGCATGCACATCACCTGCAGATCGCGTGCACACACAGAAACATTCAGTAGCGCAGAAATGTATTGTCAACGCTGTTCTGTGATTTATAGAAAAAATAGCTTAGAAACAGAAAAGTTCTAGCATATATGTCTTAGTTACTAAAACCCACAGCTTCACTATTAGGAAAGAGACGCTGTCAGGTAGAATTAATTCAAACGCAATTGCTCTCTCACTAATGCATTCATATGTAATCTTTATTGTCTTTATCTTAATCTTTTTCTTTTATTTTATCTGTATCTGATTTAGAATGGGCAGAAATCTGTGAGAAATATAATGACCCAAAGACAAAAGAACATATGCCATATGAGTCTCAACTCGAGGTTCAGGCATATTTGTTCATTAATTATGTCATCAGTGCATAGTCGACTCAACTTTCACCACATAAATGTCAACTTTAGAAAATCTGAAGTTGTTCAACCCCTATTCATGCGGCGGCAAAGCTGAATTTTCAGCATCATTACTCCAGTCTTCAGTGTCGCATGGTGCTTCAGAAATCATTCTAAAATGCTGATTTGGTGCTTAAGAAACATGCCATATTATTATCAGTGTTGAAATGAGTTGTGCTGCTTAACAGTTTTGTGGAAACTGTGAATCCCGTAACAGTACTGTCCTGACAGGTATTTACTTTGACTTATATTATTTTTCTCCAATTTGTTATGCAGTGGTGAAACAATCTTTTCACAGACCCCTAGCATGAGAACCACTGCAAGCCTAACACCAATCATAGGCATTAGGGCCGTAGCTGGGGTATCCTGGGCCCTGAGGCATAAATACACATTTTGACTTCAATATATCATTTATCATTGCTTTGGCACAAAATGCATTCAATGCATTCAATCTTTCAAATGACATGAATTGTTTTCTCACTCAGACAAAAACACCAACAAAACTCTATGTACCTACAGGCCAATTTGCATTTGTTAGCATACTCTTTTTAAAACTGTTAGAGTAAACTTAAGTTCAAAACAATACCATAATGCAACACTGAATAAGTCCGCAATTTGCTACATTTCTACAGTAATACCATTTTGAAATACAGACTGTCCTGAATCTAAAAAATCAAATACTATCAAAACAGTTACGTAGCTGAACACCTACACAGATGTTAGTCTTTCAGTTTCATTACCATCTTACAAAAGGGGAAACTATACTTTTGTACTGTAATGTAAACATGGATCATTTAACATATGTGACCCGTGCTGGCAAAATGAGTCACAATGAGCAAATTTTCAAAAATTAGTTATTGTTATTTTCATGAATACAACTTTCCAGATATGAACAAGCCCATTATTTGAGCCCTTAATGAACATTGTTCCTCCTTACAGGTTATTTTTACTAGGTTTTTGTACACAAACACCTGCTCATTAGAAGAAAGGAACCAGAATAACCTGCACATTACACTTAGAAGATTAATGTCTAACAGCTGCATTCAAGCATACATTGTGAATGCTGTATTACAAGTCTCATGCCCACATACCTGGAAAGACTATTCAGTAAGTATTCAGTTTCAAATAAGAGACAGACAATAGTGGGAAACTTGCCAGCCTGTTAATTTGTAAAGCAGTTAATCAGATGAAAACAGAACGAATGAATAGTAAGTGGTGCAAAACCAGCAGTCAGACAAAATAAGCAGGCAGTGAAAACTCTGGAAAGCCAAGTGCACCGAAAATGGAGCAATCATACAGATTCTCTATATTCCAGCATCCACTCGTCCCCAGCAGCTGTCCAGAGAGCGATAGCAGAGAAACTCAAAAACATTTGTCAGCCCTGCATTTGCTGCACAACTAATAAGAACTGTCAACACAGAGTTCACTCATAGCAGTCCACTCACTTTGATGGCCGAGCAACTGATAAGAGGAATTTCCAGAAAGTGCAAGAGAGTATGTGTGTGTGTGTGTGTTTGTGTGTGAGATAGGACCCAGTGTTGTGTTTGATGAGTCCAAATGTACTCTCATCTTTTGATGCAAACAAAATAAAGGTTTCCCTCTGAAGAGCCGAGCATCTCCTTCTGTGAAGGGCTGTGATGGAGTTCCCTCTCACAGGTCCGTATGGACATGAGCACTCTGAGGGTGACAGTGATATATAAGAGTATGGCGGTAAATTTCATCTAACAGTTGGGGGGGACAGTAAGCAAAAATTGTTTTACATTTTTGAAGGGGGCACAAATAATACAGGCAAAATTGTACTTATATGTGTGGCGTTTTGGTGCACTGAAAAACTATCTTATGTCCATTTTTCTATTCTCTGTCATTTTATCTGGCCAACAACACAAAGCAATAGTTGTTTAAATATGAGTTATCATAGGTTCACTACACAGTAATATAGTTATTCAATTATCTTGCTTCTTTCACATAGTACTGAGCAAAACCCAACACAGCAGTAAATCTACAATATTAGCCTAATGTCACACATGTCACCGTGTTAGTTGTAGTGGGTGACTTACAACAAGCTACCAAACAATAATCGCTAAAAAGACTTTTTTTTTTTTGTCATTGCCAATATATTAATAACTCAGCATTGTCTGTATTAAAGAGAAAATAATCACTTCATCCGATGTTTAAAGTAAATAAAATAGCCTTAACAGACTACTTATTGGAGTTCCACAACTTCTGAACTTTGTACTCTCCCACGACTTGTAGGTGAGGTGCGTGATGGACCAAACCACTGTGAGGTAAGGGAGGGTGGGGACTCAAAATGACTCAAAACTTTTTTTTTTGCCCCATTTGCGTTTTTATTGTTTTACTAACACAATTATTTTAAGTATATATCAATATATTATTTACAATACATAAAGTGGTTTTTAATTATATTTTTAAGGGGGGACCCCCTCGCAATTTACACCTTTGTATAAGAGGTTATTTAATCAGGGGCTGGTCTGCTGCGATGACACTGACACACTGACCTGAGACCTTCTTTGAACTAGGTTGATTGGTAAAGGATACTTAAATCCTGAAGAATAGAGCTCAAAAAGTATATACACACTTAATTCTTTTTATCTTAATTTTGAACAGTGTAAGTCAGTGTAAGTCAATGTTATGCACTATTCAGAATTGAATTGAGAATGCCTAAATGCCTAAATTCCCATTCAGTTCCTGAATTTGATCTGAAGTAGTAAACATGATAAAATAAGGTCCCATTTTTTTTACATTAGTTATTGCATTCACTAACATAAACCAAAAATGAGCAATACATTTGTTACAGTATTTATTAATCTTTATTAACATTAGTTAATAAAAATACAACTGTTCATTGTTAGTTCATGTCAGGTCAGGTCCATGTAATAATAATACAACTTTTTATTTTAATAATGTATTAGTAAATGTACTTGAAATAAATAGGGCTTGATTTGACATGATTTGTCATTTAATGCAATGACATTTAAAGCTTAAGTGTATGTTAAATACTTGACAAATGATGACAAATACTTTTTAGTGCCTTTGTCGGTTTGGCCTCTGTGATCTGGTGTCACTGTAAGCACAAATGGCCACACTACTTCAGCGTCCAATTAGGATCCTGTGTCACAGTGTTGACATGTGAAGGATAGAAAGGTGTGAGTGTGTGAGTCGGAGAAGAGAGGGGAAGTTGTTAAGTGGCGACAGCCGCTATCACTGACGATGGAAAGATCCAACACACATGGTACAGTGGCACTTATTTTATAAGGGAACATAAGACAGCGGTCAAAGGGTAATGGCTATATGCCAGCATACATATCACATGTGTCTGTGCATGCTCCAAGTTAATGCATTCAGTGACTCTAACAAATATTACATTACACGTTCAAAGCTTTTACTTTCTATTTGTGTCCTTCTGTAGATTTCGGTTACACATGCCTGCAACAAATAAAATGAGGTTATATTTAGTTATCATTTAGAACATTCTAGTCATCACTTGGGTGAACTAAATTAAATTATAGACATTGAACAAGCAATCATGGTTTATTAAAACAATAAGCTGTGCAATATATAGTTAGTCATTTTACCGATGGGAACTTCGGCACAACAGGGATTGCCAACCCTTAAATGTTTTCAAAATAATAATAATTTGAAATAAATCTGCAGGTTGTTTGCATTCACCAAACAACATAAGCATCATACTATATTTAATTGAAGCATAGTTACAGGTCTGTGTGTAGCTTTTATTTTACAACTTCAGCTATCCATCAGAATTTAGAGTGTGAAATATAAATTAATTTAATTAATTAATTCATATTATTTAATTGATCACTACATTATGCCTTTTTGTTTTCCCTTTTGTATCTTATGTATTAGGTCTGAAGAAAATCTCTCTCAAGATTTTTCTCTCTCTCACACACTCTCCCAGCCTCTCTTAACCTTTTCCTCCTTTATTAAGCCAAACTGCAAAGTTTCCCTTCCGGCATCTGTTGGTATTCTGGTCACAGGAAGCATAGATCCAAAGGCAGATTTGAAACGGAAAAGCTCAAATTTATCCTTTGACTGTATTTTTAATCCTCTTTAAGAGAGGCATATATGAGGACCCATATTCATTGGTTGTGTTTGAACTACAGAAGAAGAGGGAAGTGTAAAATAAATAAAATAAAATAAATAAAAAATCTAATGTATTTAGCATCACTGTGGTTGATTTTATCAAGCGGAAAATTGAATGCAGAATGCATCTAAATAATAGAGGAGGGTTTCAGTCAGAACCCCAGAACAACATACCTGATATCCAATTCAAATAATACCATCAGCGTATGTGTGGTAGAGTTTGGTTCAGCTTTCTTTCCATTTGAGTGTTGCATTTTATTTTACTATCCATATCAGAGCAGGTAACACACACTACAGATATTAGTTGTTTTTATTTATTTTTTTACAATCACTAAGACCAACAAGGACGCATTTCTCGATACTTACAGTTGCAAGAAAAAGTATGTGAACCGCTTGCAGAATCTGTGAAAATGGGAATAATTTTAACTAAATAAGAGAGCTCATACAAAATGCATGTTATTTTTTATTTAGTACTGTCCTGAATAAGATATTTTACATAAAAAATGTTTACATATAGTCCAAAAGACAAAAAAATAGCAGAATTTATTAAAATGACCCCGTTCAAAAGTTTATGAACCATTGATTATTAATACTGTGTGTTGTTACCTGGATGATCCACGGCTGTTTATTCTGTTTTGTGAAGGTTGTTCTTGAGTCCCTTGTTTGTCCTGAGCAGTTAAACTGCCCAATGTTCTTCAGAAAAATCCTCCAGGTCCTGCAAACTCTTCAGTTTTCCAGCATCTTTTGCATATTTGAACCCTCTCCAGCAGTGACTGTATGATTTTGAGATCCATCTTTTCACACTGAGGACAATTGAGGGACTCAAACAAAACTATTAAAAAAGGTTCAAACATTCACTGATGCTCCAGAAGGAAACATGATGCATTAAGAGCTGGGGGTGAAAACTTATTGAATTTGAAGATCAAGGTAAATTGTACTTAATTTGTCTTCCAGGAAACATTGTAAGTATCTCCTGTTGATTCTGAAGGGCAGTACTAAATGAAAAAGAAAAAAAGATATTTAAACAAAATAAGAAAAATTTGGACATCTTCACCCTGTTCAAAAGTTTTCACCTCTCGGCTCTTAATGCATCGTGTTTCCTTCTGGAGCATCAGTGAATGTTTGAACCTTTTTTAATAGTTTTGTTTGAGTCCCTCAATTGTCCTCAGTGTGAAAAGATGGATGGAAAACGTCTCGGTTACGTATGTAACCCTCGTTCCCTGAAGGAAGGGAACGGAGACGTTACGTCAGTTACTGACGGAATGGGGGTTTCGCTTAGAAGCCAATCGCCTTTGAGCTCTACAAAACGAGCCAATGGCATGAAAATGCCATGGGTCTGCGGAATTTGCATGCCGCAACCCCGCCCCACGGCGTGGGTATAAAGGGCGTTGCGTGGCAATCTCGCATTATGTTTACCTGCTGAAGAGCCGAGGCATGAGCGCCCGGCCAGTTCCAGCGGTACAGCGGTCATGGCAGGGGGACGTAACGTCTCCGTTCCCTTCCTTCAGGGAACGAGGGTTACATACGTAACCGAGACGTTCCCTTTCAGTCAGTACACTACGAGTTACGTCAGTTACTGACGGAATGGGGGTCCAATACAATCTCGCCATGACGGCTGTCTTCCAGCGTCCTGCGCTGACCCGGGCTCCCTGCCGTGAGTGTGGCACGAACGAGGGGCTAGGCTCAACGCTACCAAGGTACACTGGGAAGCATATCCCACGTGGAGAATGCAACACAATGCCAACCCAAAGGGGGGGACTTGAAGAATACACCTATGACCCGAAGGAGCTGCATAGGGAACACTCTGGGGTATCCAGCCGAAGGTGGAAATTTTCAACCCCAGGCGTGGCAAGGTGTCTTGCCAAGGGAAGACACGAGCTACAAGAGACTTACCGTGGAAATACACATGTGGGGGTTACCCAGCGGGGGAACCATGCACACGGAGGCACCTAGCCGAACACGAGGGGTGGCCTGAAAGGGCACTCGCTCTGGTGACGACATCGACAGTGCTGGAGGAGCTCAGGGCTTACTGGAAAGCTCACCTGAGGGGAATAGCGCACGCATCCAGTCCGCGGAGTGGAATGGCGCAGCAAGCGAAGACACCTGAGCCTGTCCGGTTACTGGCCAGTAGGGGCGAGTACACGAGAGGATACAGGCTCCACTCTGAGATTATAAGATCTTGCGAATGTGTTGGGTGTCGCCCAGCCTGCAGCTCTACAAACGTCTGTTAGCGAGGCGCCATGCGCTAGAGCCCAAGAGGAGGCAACACTCCTGGTGGAGTGTGCTCTTACCCCGAGGGGGCATGGCATGCCCTGGACTTGATATGCCAGGACAATGGCGTCCACTATCCAGTGGGACAACCTCTGCTTGGAGAGAGCCTTCCCTTTCTGCTGCCCTCCGTAACAGACAAAGAGCTGGTCTGAGGTCCTGAAACACTGCGTCCGGTCTACGTAAGCGCGAAGGGCGCGTACTGGACAGAGCAGTGCCAAGGCTGGGTCTGCCTCCTCCAAGGGCAGCGCTTGCAGGTTCACCACCTGGTCCCTGAAGGGAGTGGTGGGAACCTTGGGCACGTATCCAGGCCGGGGTCTCAGGATGACGTGAGAATTGGCCGGCCCGAATTCCAGGCACGCTTCGTCAACCGAAAATGCCTGCAGGTCCCCTACCCTCTTGATGGAGGCCAAAGCAGTCAGGAGCGCCACTTTCAATGAAAGGAACTTCAGTTCGACTGACTGCAATGGCTCAAAGGGAGCCTTTTGCAGGGCAGCTAAGACCACTGCTAGGTCCCAAGAGGGTACCTGAGGTGGGCGAGGAGGATTTAACCTCCTCGCACCTCTGAGGAACCTACTGACCAGGTCGTGCTGTCCAACCGTTTTAGAGTCCACCAGGTCATGATGAGCTGAAATAGCAGCCACATAGACCTTCAGGGTGGAGGGAGACAGCCTTCGCTCCAACCCTTCCTGGAGGAAGGAGAGCACGGACCCGATCGAGCATCTTCTGGGGTCCTCTCGCCGAGAGGAGCACCAGGTGACGAAGAGGTTCCACTTCAACGCATAGGCCTGTCTGGTAGACAGGGCTCTAGCGGAAGTGATGGTAGCCGCCACCTGAGGTGGCAGGGTACTCAAACCTGCCGCGTCCCGTCCAGGTTCCACACGTGGAGGTTCCACAGGTCGGGACGCGGGTGCCATATGGTGCCCCGTCTCTGAGACAGGAGGTCCTGTCTCAGAGGGATCGACCAGGGAGGTGCTGTCGCAAGGAGTACAAGTTCTGAGAACCAGGTCCGGCCGGGCCAATATGGGGCGACCAAAAGGACCTGCTCCCTGTCCTCCCTGATCTTGCACAGAACCTGTGCGAGAAGGCTCACTGGGGGAAACGCATATTTGCGTGGGCCCCGCGGCCAGCTGTGCGCTAGTGCATCCGTGCCGAGGGTCCCCTCGGTCAGGGAATAGTACCAGCGGCAATGGGAAGAGTCGCGGGAGGCAAACAGATCTATCTGTGCGTCGCCAAACTGCTCCCAAATCAGCTGAACCGTCTGGGGATGGAGTCTCCATTCCCCCGGGAGCGGCTGGAACCGCGACAGCTCGTCGGCTGCGCAGTTCAGGTCTCCCGGGATGTGAACGGCACGAAGCGACCTCAGATGCTTCTGACTCCATAGAAGGAGATGGCGGGCGAGTTGCGACATCCGGCGGGAGCGTAGACCACCTTGTCGGTTGATGTACGCTACTGTTGCCGTGCTGTCTGAACGGACCAGAACGTGTTTGTCCTTGAGCAGGGCTCGAAAGCGGTGCAGGGCAAGACGTACGGCCAGCAACTCGAGGCAATTGACATGCCATAGGCGCTGGGGTCCTATCCAGGAGCCCGCGGCAGCATGTCCCTTGCACATGGCGCCCCAGCCCGTGGAAGAGGCATCTGTTGTGACAACAACATGCCTGGAAACTCGTTCTAGGGGAACACCTGCCCGTAGAAAACTGAGGTTCAACCACGGGGTGAAGGTCTGACGGCAGGCTCGGGTCACTGGGACCTGGAGGGTGCCGTGTTGCCATGCCCATCTCGGGACTCGATCGCAAAGCCAGTGCTGAAGCGGTCTCATATGGAGCAGACCAAGCGGGGTCACCGCGGCTGCTGACGCCATATGCCCCAGGAGCCTCTGAAAAAGTTTCAGTGGAACCGCACTCTTGCCCTCGAACTGGCGAAGACAAGTCAGCAGAGACTGCGCGCGCTCGCTCGTAAGCTGCGCGAACATGGCGACCGAGTCGATTTCCATACCGAGAAAAGAGATCCTCTGCGCTGGGGAGAGTTTGCTCTTTTCCCAGTTGACCCGAAGGCCCAGACGGGCGAGGTGCTGAAGCACCAGATCCCTGTGTTCGCAGACCTGATCCCGAGAGTGGCCTAGAATCAGCCAGTCGTCGAGATAGTTCAGGATGCGAACCCCGTGTTGCCTGAGCGGCACAAGGGCTGCCTCGACAGTCTTCGTAAAGACGCGAGGGGACAGGGCTAGCCCGAAGGGGAGAACCGTGTACTGATATGCCTGCCCCTCGAAGGCAAACCGTAGAAACGGTCTGTGTCGAGGAAGAATGGAGACATGAAAGTACGCGTCCTTCAGGTCGATCGCTGCAAACCAATCCGAGGGACGAACGCACTCGAAAATACGTTTGGCTGTCAACATCTTGAATGGAAGCCTGTGCAGGGTTCGGTTCAAGACGCGCAGGTCCAGGATTGGCCGTAACCCACCGGTTTTCTTGGGTACAATGAAGTAAGGGCTGTAGAAGCCGGACTTCATCTCGGCTGGAGGGACGATCTCGATCGCACCCTTCGCCAGTAGGGTGTCGACCTCCGCACGCATGACAGGGGCATTGCCACCCACCACGGTGTAGCGGACTCCCCGAAAGCGGGGAGGAGACCGAGCGAACTGAATCGCATAGCCGAGCCGGATGGTGCGAGCGAGCCAACTGGACAGGTTGGGAAGCGCTAGCCAGGCTCCCAAGAACTGAACCAGCGGGGTCATGCGAACCACCGGCGTACCCCCGATGGGGCAGCGAGGCGGAATGACCGGCCCAGACAAGGGAGGCATGAGAGCGTCCCGGGGTGTGGGCGGGGTCGAATTCCGCGCCCTGACAGAGGAGACCAGGGAAGGACCAGCGTTCCACGGGGGTCTCGTCTGCCAGGGGGCTGGCGACAGAGGGGGCCGAGAGCGGCGAGGCTATGGGGCGTCGCGCACTGCCAGCCGCGCCCTCTTGAGGCTCGGAGGTGAGAAAATCAGTTCTTTCTTGGGAAAACAAAAGATTCTCCCCCGGCCCTCCACCAGGGGAAGGAGTGGTCCTGCTACCATCTCCTGGGAAAGAACCGAAGTCACCTCCGAGCCGCCCGTCTCAGGACCGCTGCTTAGACTGCCGTTTGGCAGGCTGGGGGGCTGGGACGGGCGGGGCCGCCTTTCTGCGACATCCTCCACGCCTCGGCCCGGATGAAGGCTGCTGCTGGGGCCGGGCAGGAGGGGTGGGAGTCGCTGGGGGGCGGCCTCGGCGGGGAGCAGACTGAGGCTTCTGGGCCGGCGGCTGGGTGGAGGCAGCAGCTGGCCGCCGGGGCAGAATGTGTTTAATTGCCTCAGTCTGCTTCTGAGCAGTCGAGAACTGTTGGGCGAAGTCCTGGACCGCCCCGCCGAATAGCCCAGCCTGGGAAATGGGAGAATTGAGGAAACGTGTTCGCTCAGATTCTCCCACATCAACCAGATTGAGCCATAGATGTCGCTCCTGGACCACCGAAGTGGACATCACCTGACCGAAAGAGCGAGCGGTCACCTTCGTCGCCCGTAGAGCGAGGTCGGTGGCCGTCCGCAACTCTTGCATTAATGCAGGGTCAGCATTGCCCTCGTGCATGTCCCTGAGCACCTTGGCCTGATAGACCTGTAGGGTGGCCATGGCATGCAGGGCGGACGCGGCCTGGCCCGCAGCTCTGTAGGTCTTCGCCGTCAACGTGGACGTGAATCTACAGGCTTTGGACGGGTGCTTTGGGTCACCGCACCATGTCGCAGCACTCTGTGGACACAGTTGCATCGCAACAGAGCGCTCAACAGGGGGAACCCCAGTGTACCCTTTCACCGCGCCGCCATCGAGGGCAGTGAAGGCGGAAGTGGTTGCCGAGCGATCGCGAAAAGTCAAGGGAGACTTCCACGATATCGACACCTCTTCATGCACTTCCGGGAAGAAGGGCACTGGGGGCTGACGGGCGCCTTCGGCACGGGCCGCCCCCAGATACCAATCATCTAGCCGGGAACGCTCGGGACATGGCGGAGGGTTCCACACAAGCCCAATCGTCTCGGCCGCCCGGGCAAGCATGGCTGTGAGTTCCGGATCGGACTCGGGCAATGCTGAAACTCCCGAAGGAGGCAACACAGCCGAATCGTCATCTCCGGAGGAATCCAGCCCACCTTGTGATGCGGCGATCGACATAGCATCCTCCGCGGGTGTGCCAAATGAAACGCAGGGCCCCGAACGGGAAGCCCCGGCGCCCTCATCAGGCAACACCACGGGTTGCAGTGTGCAGGAAGGGGGTGTGGCCCGAGGAGGATTCGTCGGGTTGTTCCACACCGTAACCCTCAGATCACCCTGACCACCAGCCAAAGTACCCCCTCCAGTGGAGGAAGTAGATTGGGGTGTGGTAGAGGGGACTCTCCCCCCATTACGGAGATCATGGAGTCTCGATCGCAACACTGAGATGGTCATGTTCCCGCAGTGAGAACATGACTCATCCATGAACGCGCGTTCAGCGTGCACGAGGCCCAAGCACGCCAAACAGCGATCATGACCATCAAACGGAGGTACCAGTCGACCGCACCCAGAAACGGAGCACGGGCGAGCCATCTTTAAAAAGACGTGCCACGTGCAGCTCTTTTAGAGAGGAGTGAAAAACTCTGCAGAATGCCGAAGCACCCAGGGAGAACGCGCACGCTGTGCTCGATCACTGCACAGATCAGACAGGAAATGCGGAACTCGCTGGAACGTGCCGTAACACCAACACTCTGGAGAGAAACTCGTCTTGAAGAGGAAAGCGCTCAGGCAGTAAACTCGGCTCTGAAGCAAAAACATAATGCGAGATTGCCACGCAACGCCCTTTATACCCACGCCGTGGGGCGGGGTTGCGGCATGCAAATTCCGCAGACCCATGGCATTTTCATGCCATTGGCTCGTTTTGTAGAGCTCAAAGGCGATTGGCTTCTAAGCGAAACCCCCATTCCGTCAGTAACTGACGTAACTCGTAGTGTACTGACTGAAAGGGAACTGAAGAGTTTGCAGGACCTGGAGGATTTTTCTGAAGAACATTGGGCAGTTTAACTGCTCAGGACAAACAAGGGACTCATGAACAACCATCACAAAACAAAAAACAAAAACAGCCGTGGATCATCCAGGTAACAACACACAGTATTAATAATCAATGGTTCATAAACTTTTGAACGGGGTCATTTTAATAAATTCAGCTATGTTTTTGTCTTGTGGACTATATGTACACATTTTTTATGTACAATATCTTATTTAAGGACAGTACTAAATAAAAAATAACATGCATTTTGTATGATCTCTCTTATTCTGGTAAAATTATTCCCATTTTCACAGATTCTGCAAGCAGTTCACATACCTTTTCTTGCAACTTTATGTCACTTTTTCAAAACTCTTCACACGTTGATCACAACAGCAGTCTATGTGGGCTAAACTGTGGATTGTTTATCATTGCTTTGGCACAAAATGCATTCAATGACTTAATCTTTCAAATGACATGAATTGTTTTCTCACTCAGACAAAAACACCAACAAAACTCTATGTACCTACAGGCCAATTTCACATGTTAACATACTCTTTTCAAAACTGTTAGAGTAAACTTAAGTTTCTACCGTAATACCATTTTGAAATATATAGGCTATCCTGAATCTAAAAAATCAAATACTATCAAAACAATTACATGTAGGTGAACACCTACACAGGTGTTAGTCTTTCAGTTTCATTACTGGTCATCTTACAAAGGGGGAAATTAAGAATAATTTTGTACTGTAATGTAAACATGGATCATTTAACATATATTGTATTTAATTGTAAACAATAGAGAACTGTAATTTTTTTTGTAAAGAAACTTTACCAAAAAAAACGTATACTGCTCCTGTTGTTAGTGTTTTTGTTGTAGTCCTAGCGATTGTAACCACCCCCACCCCCCCAGAATATCTTTCAGATTGAAATGAGAGAGATTTCCTAATCTAATCCTAATCTACCTGTTGAACTTCAGGAACTTCACTTGTTTGTTTGTGTGTGTTTGTATGCATGTAGCTTCATCACAAATGGCAGATGTATTATGTACTATACACCTGTATACCTGCAGAATGTGCTTATCATTTCATTCAGTGTATACTATGAAAATCCAGGAAATCTGCACAACCAGTGTCTTTGCCGTTTAATCTATTCTAGTCTTTTTCTCAGGTTAACAGAAGCTCCAGACCTATCTCCTGTCTCTTGTTTTTCTTGTGGCGTGCACAGCGAAACACCCACACATAAACATTTGCTCTGTATCTTTTAATGAGATCGGACTTCATTAGCGTGACCCTCTTCTCCAAAGCTCCTCCGGTCTCATATGCAAACGATCTTATTAGCAGCACTGCCGTGGCTCTAATAGCAGCATGCTGGGTGGGCACGTTACTTGCAATGAGGACTAATGAATTGAGGCCTTTGTGGACACTGAACATCAAGAAATACAGCTATGTGTCTGGAGAACACTGCAAAAAGATTTCAAGAGGAACATTTATTCTTATATATATATAGGAGTTTTTTTTTTTTTTTTATATATTATAATTGTGTAGAAATATTCCGGGCCCTATTTTAACGGTCTGAGTGCATGGTCTGAAGTACATGGAGCAGGTGCACTGAGGGCATGTCCAAATCCACTTTTGCTAGTTTAATGACAGAAAAAACAGTCTGCGCGCCAGGCGCATGGTCCAAAAGGGTTGTAACTAGTCTCTTAATGAGTAATAGGTGTGTTTTAAGCATAACGTGCAATCTCCCATTCCCTTTAGAAGCCAGTTGCGCTTGCACCATGGCGGATTCGCTATTTACATATCAGAGTTTGCAAGCGGAAAGTCTGAATGCTTCTCCAGAGAAGAATCCTTTTATTTTTAATATTTAAAAATGTTTGTATGCTGCTGTGTGTGTATAATAAGCAGAGTGTACCCGCCTGTGCACCCGCCTATAGCCGTATATTACTAAAGCACCCTTTAAATAACTCAAAAAATACTGTGCCATATGACTTTAGACCAGGTTTTTATTGGTCAATGGCGCAGTCATTTTCAGTTGCCTCAAAATAGCAATGTGCCAACAATGCGCCTGAACACACCTCGTTTTCAGACCAGAACGCCCATGGGCGAACAGATGGGTGCGAGTGCATTTTCTATTTATTTGCTGAAGGTAATTCTTCAGCTTGCGATTCATAGATTTTCTTCAAAATACACAACAGACAAACATTATAAATGCAATGTGTTGACGTGTATATAGATTTTAAACTCCAATCACATTACACATGATAATCTCAAAACTCTACCCAGGTTTCATATCAATATGGATCGTGGCCCAAAAGCAGGTGAGGCCTGCATGGTTATGTGTCTTTGTGGTGTATGTGTGTGTGTGTGTGTGTGTGTGTGTGTGTTTTACTGATGGCTGTGGACGGACATCCAATGTTAGTTTCCTGTTACAGCTGCATGGCTATGAGCATTTGTGCTCCCTGTGGTATTCTGAGCCTCAGATAGGACTATTCTTGAAACAGAAGGGAGATCAGCACACACTCAGGCTGAATTATTGTATTATTGAATTATTAAAACAAACACTGTGTTTTGGTTCTGCATATTAGGACTCCTTGAGTGACAAGAATTGAGAAAAAAAAAGAGTTAAGAAATTAATACTTGATTACAGGAGTCTAAGAAGTCTCCAAACAACTTAAAAATTTACCAAAGAACTCTTGCCAAAACTATAAACTGGGTAAACTTAGGGTTCGAAGGATGAATATCAAATGAATTGTTTAATGAATGTCTTATAATTATGACTATCAACTTAACATGCAATTGCATGTTATAAAATTGATTGACTTTTGATTGAAAATTGATTGACAACCCTATATTTTAATGCATTATATATATTGTCTCTGCTGTATATTACGCCAATGGCAAATGGCTAAATGTGCAAAAGTTTTCAAAAACCTCTACCTTTTATAAATTCTTTACTATTTAATTCTCCACAGACGGTGGCTAGCATAATTAAAAATACTTGCGTGGACAAGAACCTAATCGTGTTTCCTTTATCAGAGCTTATTTCTTAATATTAAATTAATATGAGCTCTTCACAAGCCCCTGATTTAAATCTTGTAAAGACTTGTGTAAATTGTGACAAGTTCTCTCAAACCAATAATAGATATGCTTTCATATGAGGTGGTGCTTTTGAAACAGACATGAAAAGTTAAATCTGACGTCCTCCATCTTTCCGCTTTTAATTTTTCTGCCTATTCACTGCAAATCCACTAGCTTCTGGTATTCAGAGGACAGTGAAATGAGTGGCTGGTCGAGCAGTGAGCGGTAGTCGTCGTCCGCCGCTTTATGCTCGAGCGGAGATTCCATCAAAAAGCAGGGAGGAAGAGAGCGAGCAGAAAACGGAGAGACCTTTGACTGAGTATTCAATTCATCTCTGACTTATCCACACAGAGAGACATTCTCATAGCAAAAATTTAACAAGCCCAGACTCTGCTCACACTGCTGCAAATGTAACAGCATTAAATATTCATATTTCTTTGAGTGCTGAGCGAATGGAAGACCTAGATGAGAGTGAGCAAGAAAAAGAGAGAAACTTCCAAAGAGCTGCTCTCAAAAGCTTGGCGAGAACGACCAGCCAGCTAATCGAAAGGCCTTGCGTTTCTGGAAATAACTCGATACGAGCGCAAAAGAACTTTGTTGAGCAGCTGTTACTCACAGGTGAACAACACTACAACATGCCACCATCCTGGTATGAGGAAAAATGCCTGACAGAAGGTGAATGCAGAAGGAACTGAAATCCAATGCACCTTCTAACAATTATTTGACTTGAACAAATCAGTCTCTTTTGCTCCAACAAAGACAAAGAAAGGCCACTTAGAGGGACATGCTGTGGAAGGAGAGTGATTGGCAACACAAACAATTCAAAGTCCCTGATGATTGAAAATGAGACACCTGGAGGAGGAGCTCTGGTGATGCACCAGTAAATGCCCTTGAAAGATGGATGACAGCATTTAGGAGGGACAAATTCAGTGCTGTTTTACTGGAATTTACAAATAAGTAACAGCAAATAATGCAGTAAATCAAGCAGAATCAGTATGACCATTAAAATCTGACAGTATAATTTGTATGCTTTTAAAGTTATGAATGGAATAATTTTGTATCCGATTAATATGATTCCAATAATTTTGTTTACGGAAGGTGTGATACATTTTCATCCTAAAGTGCCAGAATATATTTCATTTTCATTTTCATAAGCCTACCCGGCCTTGTTCCAAATGTGCAGTTGTGTTTGTTTAAAGGAATAACATAACACATTTATATAAATCAGAGTTGAGTAATGTTACCTGGCCACACTTTAAAAAATATCATTCAAGAGGGTATAAATTACTCTGGCAAATTAATGTGTGTGTGTGTGTGTGTGTGTGTGTGTGTGTGTGAATTTCTCCATTGCAGAAGAGAGTGTGCAGTGTAAGCAGGTGTAGAGAGGTGTAGCTACATTGGCTAAACCCTTCTCCCTTCATCCTGAATAGCCCAGATATCCTTTTTGTGCCAGAAGAAATAAAAACCATGCAGTTTTTGTTGTCATTTGAACATTCTACTGTATTTAGTATAAATCTTTTATTAGGGAACCATTTTTTCCTAATTAAGGGTCACCTGTTTTATTAGTCTCCTCTAAAATATGATGAAAAAGCAGCATTTTGGTCACATGGGTTAATACAATTGTTCTGGTTGTGTTAAATGTTTTGAATGGTGAGTCGATTCCCTGTGGAAATGTTCAAAATATAAATGGAACACACTTCATAACTGGTTCACAACTAACAAAAGACAACCAGGTCATCAAAAAGTTCATAATTTTTTTATTTATCTATTCTATTTAAGTTTCGTACAGCATACAACAGCAAAACACAAACACACACAGTACATACAGTATTTTATGGGGACTTTCCATAGACATATCTGTATATCGATAAAATAGTTTCGCATCTGAAAAGCTACATGATATTTCTCGGTAGAGAGGTAATTCACACATGCTCAATCAATCAATCAACACATTTACAAATCAATCAACTTTATAAAGTAAAATATCTAGCTTCTGCCAGACCGTATGACATCGGATGTAGCATAAGCTTTTTGAACTGCGAGAGGTGTTACACTTTTCAAAGAAGACTTTACGGAAGGCAGTCTGGCGGGAAATAGATATTTTACTTTATAAAGTTTTAAATATGGATATTTTTCTTGCAAAACTCAATTGATTCGCTTCAGAAGGCCTTTATGAACCCCGCCACTGCCATTATAAAGCTTGGAAGCGTCAGGATATGTATTAATATAACTCTGATTGTGTTCATCAGAAAGAAGAAAGTCATAAGATGGCTTGAGGGTGAGTAAATCATGAGTTAGTTTTCATTTTAAAGTGAACTAATCATTTAAATGGAGCAAATTGAGCCCATCAATGCTTGCAGACTATTGCTGTACAGTGACAAGAGATGCTCCATTTAATAAATATGGCAAGACATGAGGTGCTGAGTAGAAACTGAATAGGTGTATTTTGTTTCATAATAAATTTGATTTATATAACCCTTTGCTGATTTATAAAGTGTTACATAATGAGGACAGGCGACTGGTACTATCTACACAATATACATAGACGTAAATGTAAAAAAAAAAAAATTAAATATCTTGGAAACAGTAGCCAATCAGTTGTTTTAATTGTCATATTTGAATTCAGCACATCAAAATACTCTGAAGCAGACGACTTCTAAAAAATTGTAGACCAGTTTTATCTTTGTACTTCTACAAGTCATTTTTTTTATGTCTGACCGTGTCTTAATTACTGGAAATGGAATTAAAAATGGATTATAGGAAATGAGAGACATATGTTATTGTGCCCCAAAATCAGCTTTGATCTTGATATATATTCAATGAGTTCACTGAATGTGTTACGGTTGTAGAATAGGTTAGTCGGATTTGGCATGTTGTATGTCCTGCAGGAACTGAAGCTGATACCTCTGGAGAGAACAGGGGGAGTAGTAGAGGATGTGGACTGGAAACACTGAAAGACTGATGTAAGCCGCTGTGCATGTGTATTATCATTGTGAATGGCTGGATTATATGAACATCATCCTCCCAAAATCTCATTAATAATCCCAATATCAAGAGGGACCATTTTGGGAAAGATTCATAAGTGTACTGGGACATTTATGTATAGCGATTTGAGAAAGATAGGATAGGCCAAAAGAGTTCACCAGTACCACACACCAATTCAGATAGATAGATAGACAGACAGACAGACAGACACATGCTCTCTGGGTGCTGAGGTTTGAACCTACCAGCACCCATTTTGCTGTCATAAGCGATTTCGATTCCACTGCTGCCAAACCGAAAGTTTGTGTATGAACATCTGCCAAGAGTTTGACACTCACCAATTTATTTCACTTTAAGTACCGTGTGTCCTGATATTACCCCAAATAATAAATACCGTCTTTTTCAGCCAAAAGACATTGCAAACTGATCATTTCATTTCCCCTGTCAGCAGTGCAATGGTCATTTCCATGAACACCCAAGATTACTCCAAAAACCACAAGCAAATAATTCCAACCTCTGCTGGAGGGAAGATATTTGTGCCTGATGGTTAGGATCAAGAGGGGTATGAAAAGAACTGATTTAAATATATCTGAACAACTTCATCACAGTTGTTTGTAAAGATTTTAGTATACCGTCACTCCCCGGGGACAAAACAGACAATGTTGTTCCATCTAGCAAGATAAAAAGTTCAAAATTAATCTCTTGTGTGACATCTGCCTAAGCCTTGCAGTCAGAATGTGTGTGTGTGTAAAATGGGTTTGGGAGTGACTCAGCCATCTCTAGACGGAGGCCATGCCTGCTCTCTTGGGCATGTGGTACCATGGCAACAGATAAATCATAACAATTATGAGCATCATCGTGGGCTTGAGTGATGGATAGATGATGAAGGGCACTCAGTGAGAGATGAGCAGTGTTTTTATGCAAGGTCATAGAGCAGACCAGCTGAAGACCAGCCAGAAGCAAATGTTCATACAGTTTACTCATAATAAACTATAGTTAGATACTTCTGGGGAAATTCAATAAAACCAAATACAGACAAAAAAAGATATTGCAATGTTCAAGCATTAAACTGATATGTAAAATGGCAGTGATTTCACTAGCACATAATCAAAGTATTGATTTTTTCCTATTGAAAAGGAAAAATACTGATATTGTTCAAATGTTTGGGGTAGGTAAGATTTTATTCATGTTTATGAAAAAAGTATCTTATATGACCATCAAGGATGCATTTTTTTAAAATCAAAAACACTGTAATATTGTGAAATATTACAATTTAAAATAACTATTTTCTATTTTAATATCTTTTAAATTTTAATTTATTTATGTGATGGTAAAGCTGAATTTTCAGCAGCCATTACTCCAGTCTTCAGAGTCACATGATACATTAAGAAACACATTTCTTTTTATTAATGTTGATATTTTTGTGGAAACTGTGATACATTTTTTCAGGAATATTTGATAATAGAAAGCTCAAAAGAACAGTATTTATATGAAATAGAAATCTTGTTAGCTAACTTCATGATTTGTATTATCGTAGGGTACGTTTACAAGACAATGATGTACTAAAAATGTTGCAGGTTGCTAATGTAATCAATGTATCTTGTGAGGTGTGATGGCACACCACGGAAGCTATAAAGGGAAGCTGGAACCAGGACAATGTTAGGTTCTGATAGGCTAAGGCAAAAAAAATGGTCCTGATGGAACTCCAGCACTGAAGCCACTGGGCAGTTAACAGGGTCCAACTGGTGTTCTCTGCACCATGAAGTGAAAGCTCTCCACTTCAAGGCATACAGTTTCCTTGTGGAGGGAGCTATAAAGTTTAAGATGGTCTCTACAATCTTGGTTGAGAGATTCCCTTACGAGCTGATCCCCCTCAGGGGCCAGACCAGTTTCCATAGGTCTAGCCGAGGGTGGTATATTATCCGTCGAGGAGGGCTACGAGAACCATACTTGGGCCTTCCAAAACAGTGCCACCAAGAGTAACCTGACCCTTCCCGGCACACTCTTTTTAGAACTCCCGGGAGCATAGCAATCGGGGAAAATGTATACAGATGTGGCCCTTGGCGGGGCTGGGTGTGTGAGGGAGTGGGTTGTTTTGTGACGCAAACAGATCCACTTCTGCCTGGCTGAACCTCCTCCAAATCAGCTCTATCGTCTCGGGATGGAATCTCCATTCCCTAGGCCTCAGCCCCTGTCTAGACAGTCTGCCCCCAAATTTAAATGCCCAGGAATATAGACTGCCCTGAGGAAGAGGGACCACAGGAGGATCTGATGTGAAAGTCTGTATAGAGGACGTGACCTCAGATCCCCTGGTGTACGAGACCACCGACATATTGTCTGTACGAACCAGAGTCGCCAACTTTCTGCAGAGTCAATAGCTACAGACCTCCAAACTTCGTGTGGCCTTCAGATTAGCTCAAGAACAGTGCATAGAGAGCTTCATGGGATGGACTTCCATGGTCGAGCAGTGGTGTGAAGCACGCTCCCACTGGAACATAGAACAGTAGATACGTGTTCTCTGGAGTGACAAATCATGCTTCTCTGTTTGGCAATCCAATGGACGAGTCTGGGTTTGGCGGTTATCAGGAGAAAGGTACTTGCCAGACTGTTTTTTTGTTCAGGGGTTGGGCCTGGCCCCTTAGTTCCAGTCAAAAGGAACTCTTAATGCTTCAGCATACCAAGACATTTTGGACAATTTTATGCTCCCAACTTTGTGGGAACTGTTTGGGGAAGGCCCCTTCCTGTTCCAACATGGTCCATAAAGACATTGATGAGTAAGTTTGGTGTGGAGGAACTTGACTGGCCTGCACAGAGTCCTGACCTCAACCTGATAGAACATCTTTGGGATGAATCAGAGCGGAGACTGCAAGCAAGGTCTTCTTGTCTAACATCAGTGCCTGACCTCACAAATGCGCTTCTAGAAGAATGGTCAAAAATTCCCATAAACACACTCCTAAACCAACTCCAAAGAGCTGAAGCTGGTATAGCTGGGTGGGTCAACTCCATATTAAACCCTACAGATTAAGAACTGGATGTCATTAAAGTTCATGTGCATGTAAAGGCAGACGTCCCAAAACTTTTGCCAATATAGTGTATAAGAGGTCATCATACTACAAGAATATCCTGTACTTTTCAGAACTGAAAACTTCCTTGTTAGTCCAAAAACAGATAACGACTCATTGTGGAATCTGTGAAAGACCACCACTGCAGAAGAAAATCAACACCTACTTTATCATTGCAACTTTGGCCCCACCCACTAGCAAGGAGAGAAGAGCAGTACAGGATGGATTACAAATAACATTACATTCCAAAGGATCCTAATGCTAGGAATGTGGTTATTTTGTTTACAATGTGAATGTCTCAGTTGAGCATTGTTTATTTGTAAGCGGTACATTTCACTGTGGATTCTTTGGTAAATCAGTCAGCAATTTGGCTTTGCAAACAGACTTTTACGATATGGACTTGACAGTATTTCCACATCAACAAGTAACTGTGTTAATTCTAATGCCTGATCTGTGACCAGTGATTTCTGAGATGTAATGATTAATTTACAGTCAGATGTTTTTGTCAATGTGTCAGTAAACCAAACCAGTGTCTAAACAGTTAATTTCACATTGTTTATCTTAGTAGGATGAAAATAATCATTAAATTATATATAGAAAGTGATTGGAAGTATTGGAATTGCGTCAAAACTCCCGTAATAATCAATTAATTAATTAATTAATTTACATTGTGTTTGCACTGTTAGTTAGTCTGTTAGTGTGCAGAAATCGAGTTGCAATGACGAGATCACTACATTCATGTCTGTGATCGGCTACAATGCTCATCACTGCATCCCTTCATGCCATGATCTGAATATAATGCCATAGAACTAAATATAATGCTATAATCAACAGTTTTTACGATTAGTTAACCTTGAGAGCTTTAATGGTAAAAACGTGCTAAAAGTTTCAGAGAGAGTTAAACATGTAATACTTAGCTAATTCATATACAAAGACATTAGCCAATCACAGCATTGCGCGTTTACACTGAAGTCTCACAGCAGATATGCCCCTTCAAACAGAGCATTCAAATCAGAGGACTAAAATCAGGGTAGGAAAAATGCCTTTTATTTCTAAATTATGACACTTTTTGATTTGAAAAAAAAAAATCATACTAACATTATAAGTGCACCACAGGAAACATTATAAAACAATGCAGTTCATGATCCAGTAGGCCAGTAGCTGGTGATGTAACTTTGTAAAGAAACACTATGCGCCTATAGACTGAACATGTAATAAGCAATGCTGCATGCTGTTTTCACAAATTTGTGTTTTTGCATGTTTTTGCAAATTTGTTGTTTACATGGTGACAGTAAAGGTATTGTTTTCAAAAACTTGCACTTTGAAACACCCCAGAAATTTGTGTTTTCAGGCCCCCAAAATGTTGTTGTCGTCTAAATGAATGCCCAAACTGTACATTTCTGACATATGGACATCACTTTGACACTATCACCTCTGATAACAGATTGTAATGTAGACACTAAGGATGTGGCTGAAGCCCAATACCTTATTCTGAAAGACATGGATAATGGCTTCAAAACAAATTATGAATTCTGCAGAATAATAGAAAAAATATTTGGCAGACACAGTCACTCCTCGTGTTTGCTGGATAACAGGTGAGCAAGTGAATAGCACAATATTATACAACATCTAAAACCACTACGCAGTGTAAACTCTATAAATTAAATGAGAGCAAACAAGGTCCCTTTCAAGAAAAGTCTGTTCACTCGCAGCCATATTTTCAACACCTCCGGGCAGCTATTTTGGGCATCCAAGTCCGAACAAAGGTGCATGTGCAGATATACTTTTAAATGGTCTTCTCAAGTAATTTGATGGAAAAAGTCCCACCCATTTCTGGTTTTATCCGAATACAGATACAAATGTTAGCTCCACTGCACACCCCTAGTAAAACATGGAAAGCTATGAAATAGCATGTAAAGCTATGAAACAATATATATTGTGAAAAGTGCTATACAAATAAATGTGAATTTGAGGATGAGGAATTTGAGGAAATGTGAGGCTGTTTTTAATCAAATGTTAGTAGGAAAGCTTCCCTTTTCACTTGTAACCTCACACCGCCTACCCAAAGTATAAAGATAAACTAAAAAAGAAATATAAGAACCCTAATGCCCTGGCCTGACCAATAATCTTGCAGTGTGTTCCCTGCAGAGACCTGAGAGAGAAAGAGAGAAAGAATGCTTACACAAGAGCAAAAGGTAATTTCAAAAGCATACAGCTTTTCAACTGCAATGAGAATCAGTGCAGAAAAGTAAAGAGATATTGGAAAGACAAACAAGCTGGAAGTGTAAAGAAGGAATGACATGTTCTTCAGTTTGGAACCATGTGATAGAGGTGGCCTGCTATTATTATTTTAGATTATACTACAGATAATTAAAATTATATGGGGAGACCGGGGCTAGTTGTCACAGTTTTTAAATGTGAATATTTCACAGGTTCGGTTTATGTCTAAAAGTCAATTTCTGCAAAGGCACATCATCACAATTTAGGGGGCGAGTTGTTACAAAGGGGACCTGCCAGCAGCCTACACTCAACCTCAACTTTTTATGAGCATTCTGGTGTTTTAAAAGAACAAGGTCATTAAGATGACTAGAAAATGTGGAGTAGATGTCCTGTGAATGAAAGTGAAGGAAATGGAAGCAGATGGTAGCTGGATGGGTCACTTGTTCTCTTTAAATATTGTGTCACCCTGCTGTAAAAAAAAAAAAAAAAAAAAAAAAAAAAAACCTACATGTCATTTCCTCTTTGATTTACTGTCATTATTGGGAATCCACAACAGTAGACATTGTGTTTGTGTGTGTGTTTAAGCTCTTTTGTGGAGAGTTGTGCATCACACATTTATCATTGCAAAACATTCATGAAATTATTTTTAATCAGTTTGCGATGGATGGAAAAAACTCTCTGCAATGTTGAGAACTATTAATCGAGCTATGCAATATGCCCTGCCTTTGGCTCTTAAAGCAAATGATGCAAATACAATTTTGATTAAAATAGATGAGATGGTGGAAAGCATAAAAACGATACATGCATTCTTGCAATAGTTACAGTTGCTAGCAGAAAATATATAGCATATAGGAACTTTTACAAAAAAGAAACTTTTGCAAATAAAAGGGATACATCTCCACTAACTTCAACTGAATAAACAGTCCTGAGGCCGCAACAGCTGCTGAGCAAGTAAAAATGTTGGTGATGGTTTCCATTGGCACCAAACAGATGTTCCACGGCAGGTATCTCAGTGGTGGCCATCAACATGTGTCCTCTCAACGCTCTGTCGCCTCTCAGCCCTTATGCACTGCACAGAAACCTGCTGATAAAGATCAATGCAATGTCACAGCGGCTGGATCTGACAAATGCTTTCTGACCTCTTTGGGTAAAAATGAAATGATTTATCATATTTTCTCATAAATCAACTTTTTTTTTTTTTTTTACGATAACAATAATGAGCTTCAATACAGCCCTCTTGCTCATGTGATACTATAAACCAAGCCCGAAAAAAACCTGCTAGAACACACCAATGCAATTTAAGTCGCTGTATCCTGGAAAAACATCAACAAAACGATGACAGAGACGGCTGGGATTTCTCGCTTAAACTTCTGTTATGCTTCAATTGTTTGTGTACCACAATCACATAAAAATGTTTCTGAGACAGTTTTACGCTGTACGCATCCCATATGCAGCTGGTCCCTCGGCCTCTGAGACGAAGCCAGAATCACGGCCATCGAGTCGTAACTAACGGATACAAGTGTGTGTTAATTAATTCGACAGCCTTTGTGGATTGGGCTGGTTTGTCAGAATCTGTTTTTGTATACTTTCTCTCTCTCTCTCGTTTTTCTAATTTCTCTGTTTTTGTGAAATGAAATGAGACGGCACTCAGGCGATCCAGACAGATGCTGCTGGAGGGTGACTAGCGTGCTAATGCTAATGTTATTTTGGAAAGGATGTTGTATTTCTCCTGTAACTTATATAGTGAAATGACAAGAAATATATATATATATATATATATATATATATATATATATATAAACATGTCAAGGCTGACTGTAACCTGTTTTATAAGCTTAGCAACTCGGTTGTCAGAGTTATTATGAGTATTTTTTTGCAGCATACACAAAGGGCCTTAACATGCTCTCGATGCTTTTATTTTTACTTTCAATCAAGTTCCTTATGCCCCTCTAGTCACACGCATACTTAATCATGGGGCTATGGCATTTTAATGAGGCATTCCATGAAGATGTGTTAACAAGCAAACTCAATTACCATGAGGTTTCGATGAGAGAGTAGAGGAAACAGATGCACTGTTGAAATTTACAAATGAAAGGGGGAGAAAAAGAGAGAGAGAGAATGTTATATTTTCACAGTGTAGTCAAGGATTTAGGCAAAGGCAAAATATCACAAAATTAAAATCAAAAATCACAGCAGGAGTGTAAAATGTGAACACATAAAAAGAACTGCGTGAAGATGTGAACGTGCTAAAATGACACCTGACAATAACATTAATCTCTGCATATTCTTTAGCATTAGAATTCTTTAGCATTTTTTAGAGTCACCAGCATGTTCAAATAGAGATTAAATTGCACATATCAGAGGTTTATTAAATATTTTCCATTATTTAGTAAATATAAACATTTATGGATAATTTCAAAATACTTTCCATCATTTTGACAGATAAAATATAAAGTCTATTGCGATCCAAATATGAATTACAAGTGAAGAAAAGATGAGACCATAAAGTGTGTCTGTGTGTGTATGTGTGAACCACACACAGACACACACACGTCTGGTTCGCTATCTTTGTGGGGACTCTTTATAGACGTAATGGTTTTTATACTGTACAAACTATATATTCTATCCCCTTACACTAACCCCTAAACCTACCCATCACAGAAAACTTTCAGCATTTTTACATTTTCAAAAAAAAAAAAAAAACTCATTCTGTATGATTTATAAGCTTGTTTCCTCATGGGGACCTCAATTTAGGTCCACATGAGTCTGTGTGTATTCAGGTTGAAGTCCCCAACAGGACATGAAGATGTACACCTCACAAAGATGGCAATATCTGAAATCATTGTCCTAGTGGGGACATTTTTTTGGTCCCCATGCAACAGCTTATAAATCATACTAAGTGATGTTTTTTGTGAAAAATGCAGCAAGTTTCCTGTGAGGTTTATGTTTAGGGCTAGGGGACAGAATATACAGTTTATCCAGTATAAAAATCGTTATGCCTATGGAAAGTCCACATAAAACATGGAAACCCAACATGTGTGTGTACACCCAAATAAATATTTTGAATAAATTGATAATTAAAACATTCATTTAAATTAAAACAGGATAATATTTAAATTCATAAAAATAATTAAGCTTCAAAGTTAATTAATTTTATTGAGTAATCAAATAATTTTGAAATATTTAACTGTCATTTTAAATGACACAAGAGCAGGGTGACAATTGAATTTTTCCAAAGAGACTGTTTAAAAAAACTCAAGCTCTAGTTTCACACCAACCTTCATTTCAAATTGTGCGTACCACAGGTTGGTAACTTAATCTCTTTTAAACAGTGTGTATTTACTTGACAACACAGTAAATAACTCACTTAAAATGTGCAAGTGCAAGACCACAAGGGAAATATGAGATGGTCTGGCTCTCTTTACATAATTTGCATTTATCAGTGTTTATAAATGCAACAGTTTACTTTCGAACAATACTCAGCACAAATTAGAAACAGATGGCAACAGATGGATCAGCAACACAGAGAGAAGAAAAGAGAGTATCTGTTCATCTCCAAGAGAGATGGATCAATAGAGGGCATGGTGGCCATTACCGCTGTTGGTCTGGATGACTAGAGGGGTAAAGTGGTCCTTTTGCTGTGTGCAGATGCTCTCAAACAATGAAGCCTGACTGACTGGGCTGCTCTGGCTTTCAGAGGGTCTGTAATGACCCTCCACAATGACTATAGGTGACTACAGCCCTCTAAGAGCTTTATAATGGGGCGGAAATAGAATTAGCAGTAAGACTACATTAAAAAAGCTGAATCACCATGCAAACTTGGGCCAACGGCACATTGACACAGGCGAGGTGGAGGGATGTTGCAGGGCAGAAAAACACTCAAAACACTGACTCCATTTTGACTGCAATTAAGTGGGATGTAATAATTACCAACATACAAATCTACTTGCAAGTGACAGGTTTGAAACTGTAAAGCTGGATTTCTGAAGTGAGATAAAATTATGTCAATTCAAAATAAAAAAGTAAGCAGCTTGCAGACAGTGGGAACTCTTTTGTAAAAGAGATAAAACTCTAACAAAAAAAAGATAATACATCAATATATTCTATTTATATTACTTTTTTATTTAAATAAGTATTTTATTTAATATTATTATTATTATTATTATTGTTGTTGTTATTTCTGGTAACACTTTACAATAAGTATCGATTTATTAAAGGGATAGTTCACCCCAAAAGGAAAATTCTGTCATAATTTTCTTTAAATTGGAGTAGAAACAGGGGGAGTGACTTTATTGCATCACTTTGCTCAACGCTGATTGGTTCAGTTTTGTTTTGAGATCTCTTACACAGATCATAAGGTTAGCTGTGGAGCGCAAGTTACTATGGTGTTGAACACTGCTAAAAGCCAAACCACTTTTTTGGTGTCTAAAACCCAAGGTTGGCGCAAAGTAAACGGAAGCTACTAGCTAGCCACCTAAACCGGCTTCATGGTATAGGCTCTTGGTTTAGAGATTTGCATTGTTACCAACATAAATATTATTTTTTTAAACCTATCAAAGCAAAGCACAGCAAATGTGCTGCTACGCAAACTATGTTTACTCGTGTTTTATTACAGGTACTGTCACTTTCACTTTTGTAAACTCTTTGCATGTAAACTCTTTTAGATTGGAGGTTAAGTTGTTCCATTTATGGATTTGATGTAAACGTGCACAGACGAATGATAAAAGTATTCAGTTTCCTATGAAAAATCATCTTTAAAACATAATTATAGGCTTACTATAGTGATTTAAAGTAAGACAAAAACACAGTTTGGAAGATGGTTTATGAAGTACACTCTCATTAAAATAGTTAATTTAAAAAACAAACAAACAAACGAAATCCCAGTTATATAATGTAGCTTTAAAACAATGTTGTATACTTAATTTGTGGAACATCACTATTTATTAAAGCACTTAACCTGAGAATAAACAAATCGTTTTGGGTTAAAAATACATTTCTCTTTAAATATGTTATGTTGTAATCCAAGGACAAGATGTCAGGGTTCTTTCACTTCGGTCTAGTTTATTCTTGGATTTGTGACAGAGCCCTGACACTCCTGTATTTGTCTTGTCATTGTGTGAGCGTACAGTCTCGAGTGTGCTCGAGCCGTGCGCTTTCTTGTCTTCATGTCATGTTCTGTGTAGCACATGGGTTGTTTTCACTGGCCGTGTGCTTTCATGTCGTCACGTTTTGTGTTTTGTCTGTGAGTGTGCTTATTGGCTGCGTGTTCATCTTTTGTTTTGTGTTGAGCACACTTGTAATTTGTCTTTGCTGGCCATGTGCTTGTGTTTGTCATGTTTGGTGTGAGCACATGGCTTGTCATGTATTTCCTTGTTTCTGTCTATTGTCTAACCCCGCCCATCTTGTTTCCTGATTATTGGTTAATTTGCCCCACCTGTCTTCCCTTGTTACCCTCTTTTGTTTGAATCCCTATTTATTCTCCTTGTGTTTGCAGTCCTGTGCTGGTTTGACATCTAAGGTACCTTTGTTTCCTAGTCCTGCCAAGTCTTGTAAAGCATTGCTGCCTGTCTTGTTTTCTCCCACGGGGTAGTTTTTGTTTGTTTTGTTTATTTTTATAATTAATGAATAACCCTAAAATTCTGCATCTGAGTCTTCGCACCCTTCCATCACCCAAACACTGACACAAGAAGGAGAGATCAAATTCCAACAGTCAAAAATTTATAAAATTAATTTTCAAAACAAAAGCACCCAGGAGAACAATATCCAAGCTGGGAGAACAAAAAAACACTCTATGTGTGTAATGGAAAGTATAATCAGAGAAGAGAAGCACAGATGACGTTTAACCTTTTATTGCAAGCATGATGCAGGGGGAAGAGTCAGGGAATCTAGAGAACCAGGAGAAGCCCGATGGATGGAAGGGCAGGGTGACACTTCAGGGCTGGAGGGCCAACGGTGGAGCCAAGTGATCCGAGGACCGAGGCAGAGCTGAGCGGAACCAGCAGGGAATGAGGAGCTGAAGGGCTGGATGGCCCCAGCGAATCAGAAGCCATGATGCCAGTCAGGACCAGTGTGTTTAGCCATAAGGCAATGGTTCTGTCCAAGGTAAGTTTATTTCTTTGTTGTTAGTTTATTATATTGTACCCAACTAATAAAATCACCCTTTTCATGATAGATTTTTGACTGTACTACTTGGTGCAAATCGTGTGTGACAGACAGTTCTCAATGGGTGAGGCATTTCACTAATGTTAGTCAGTGTTCTCCAAACTCTGATTTTAACACTAGGTTTAGGAATAATTGACCATGGGCCGCTGAATTATTAGGAAAAATAATGCACATTCAAGATTGTAATGCAGCCAGACTCAAAACGCAATTCAACGGCCCGTCGTCAGTTATTCCTCCTCGGTCACCACACTCAATACATTGTTCAGATGTTGTATTTTAAGACATTTGACAGGCTAAAAATGATCTTATGTGTAATTATGAAACAATTTTATTGATAATATGTCCATGTATTTTCACGTCTTATTTCACGTGATATGGAACTGTAATGCGGTCAAATCCTCAAGATGCCTGGAACTACGTGGACCTGCCAAACCTGTGGTTTGGTTTTCTTAAATTGATTTACATTAATTTTCGATTTAGTAAGATCAGAGTCATGTATTCTTGCAAACTTTGTGCACACACATGCAGTACTATCTGTGCATTTGTGAGGCACATACATTCACATGCGTGTTTCTAGTAGCATACAGAATACACCCAAAGCTTACAGACAGACTCAATCACTTAATTATTCACTCCTCTCTGGCTAACTGGAAATCACACAATCACTTTCTTTTGCACTGCTAAACTGTCTGGTCATGTCTTGGCCATGTCTTGGCCCCTGCTTCTTTTAAGATGATATTTTGTCTTGTTTTCTCTACTGTAACAAATATACACCCTCATTTATTTACTTTATAAATTATGTTCATCTACTAAACAGTTAATTTTCTGTTTCATTTCAAAGTGTGTGCAGTATTAATGATAACTGTCTTTTGCCATGTGCTATGTAGTCACTAAAATGTTCTTAATGTTTTCTTTTCAGACCTGGGCGTGTTGACCAGTTTCATCAGACCTCACCTCAAGTTTTTGTAGTGTGTTGTCTTTTTTTTTTTTGGTCAGTCATTTGGTTTATTCACACTAGTTCTTCTCATTGGATGTTGCAATTTACACTTTTCTTGAAAATGAAAATGTTAAATGTTATCATACTGTTTAATAATATAGTGCAGTACTATACACTCACCTAAAGGATTATTAGGAACACCTGTTCAATTTCTCATTAATGCAATTATCTAATCAACCAATCACATGGCAGTTGCTTCAATGCATTTAGGGGTGTGGTCCTGGTCAAGACAATCTCCTGAACTCCAAACTGAATGTCAGAATGGGAAAGAAAGGTGATTGAAGCAATTTTGAGCGTGGCATGGTTGTTGGTGCCAGACGGGCCGGTCTGAGTATTTCACAATCTGCTCAGTTACTGGGATTTTCACGCACAACCATTTCTAGAGTTTACAAAGAATGGTGTGAAAAGGGAAAAACATCCAGTATGCGGCAGTCCTGTGGGCGAAAATGCCTTGTTGATGCTAGAGGTCAGAGGAGAATGGGCCGACTGATTCAAGCTGATAGAAGAGCAACTTTGACTGAAATAACCACTCGTTACAACCGAGGTATGCAGCAAAGCATTTGTGAAGCCACAACACGCACAACCTTGAGGCGGATGGGCTACAACAGCAGAAGACCCTACCGGGTACCACTCATCTCCACTACAAATAGGAAAAAGAGGCTACAATTTGCACGAGCTCACCAAAATTGGACAGTTGAAGACTGGAAAAATGTTGCCTGGTCTGATGAGTCTCGATTTCTGTTGAGACATTCAGATGGTAGAGTCAGAATTTGGCGTAAACAGAATGAGAACATGGATCCATCATGCCTTGTTACCACTGTGCAGGCTGGTGGTGGTGGTGTAATGGTGTGGGGGATGTTTTCTTGGCACACTTTAGGCCCCTTAGTGCCAATTGGGCATCGTTTAAATGCCACGGCCTACCTGAGCATTGTTTCTGACCATGTCCATCCCTTTATGACCACCATGTACCCATCCTCTGATGGCTACTTCCAGCAGGATAATGCACCATGTCACAAAGCTCGAATCATTTCAAATTGGTTTCTTGAACATGACAATGAGTTCACTGTACTAAAATGGCCCCCACAGTCACCAGATCTCAACCCAATAGAGCATCTTTAGGATGTGGTGGAACGGGAGCTTCGTGCCCTGGATGTGCATCCCACAAATCTCCATCAACTGCAAGATGCTATCCTATCAATATGGGCCAACATTTCTAAAGAATGCTTTCAGCACCTTGTTGAATCAATGCCACAGTATTAGTATGGTGTTCCTAATAATCCTTTAGGTGAGTGTATTTAGTGGGGACACAAAATTTTCAAATAAATATCCAAATAAATGTAATTACTAAACTAAATTAACTATGTCAACTACATTACTTGAATATATATCATAATTGAAATGAACTGATGACATCACCGTTTTCTCCAGAGCGGCTGTACAGCCGAATCAAATTCGGTTGCATTATTTTCCTGTTTAACACTGTGAAGCTGCTTTGAAACTATCTGCATTGTAAAAAGCGCTATATAAATAAAGTTGACTTGACTTGACTTGCAGTATAATTTCAAAAATAAAGATTCTCATTATTTTCTTACCATGATGCCATCCAAGGTGTATATGACTTTATTCATCAGAACACAAATGCACATTTTTAATCTGGAGGAAATTCAAGCTCTGTAGGATGCTTATAATGCAAGTAAATGGGTTCCGCCATTGTGATTTAATGTAAGAAACAAATCAATAAGCAAAACATCCTCAACCTTAAACTAGTGCTTCGTACCAAGGCTCTGATATTGTTTGAAATGTCTGAATGTTCATGTGACGTTCATGCTTCTATTACAATCAAAGCATAATTTTCTACTTCTCACATGAGCATGCCAACATACTTGCATTACACAGCTATTGTTTTTATACACAGCTTTTATACACCTATTGTTTTGCTACATAATTGCCTTAATTGATCAGGTTGTGCATGCATTACTTTTGGACTTTCCAAATGATTTCAGCCTTTCATTTTTATTATGCATTTCTTTCTAAAAAAAATCTTTAAAGAATTGGTGTTGGTTAAAGCAAGTTTTTCTTAACTTACTTTTTGTATTAAGAGATTCAGTTTGGGTCAATTTCAGCCAATTTGTCAATGTATTTTTTTTCCCAGTGTTTTAATAAATTGCAAATGATGTCCCATAATCTATTATTTCTTTATTTTCTCTCCATCTAGTTAAAAATAGTTTGACATGTCTGTATACATTATATGCTACTAGATGTATTATGTAATGTAGTATTTTTTTATAATGTAGAAATATAGCTGTAACCTTTGCTGCAAGTACAATGTAAAACGGTATTGAAATGGTAGAATTACAGTAAATGGCTGGAACCACAGCTGCCAGTACTTTACTGTGAAATTACAGCACAGCTGTAAAATGGAAAAACTGTGTCGAAACCGTAAAAAGTACTGTAAATGGATGGAACCACAGCTACTAGTATTTTACTGTTAATTTACAGTGACATTTTTTTACAGTGTATTCCGTGATTGGTCCATGCCTATTTCGTCATCCAAACTCCCGTTTGTGGCACAGCAAAGTGTTGTGAATCATCTCTAAGACTGACGTTTAAGATTTAGTCCTACACTTCACTTAAATTATGACTGAGATGCTTGATAACTAACTTTTAATCACAGCTTTGATCCAAGTATTTTTTTACTCTTAAGTCAATTCTTAGCAGTGGTCCTGTGAGTAATTCTAATAGGCTTGATAAATACGGGCCCAGGACAACAATAGCCAAGATGTGAGAACAAAACCACTCTACATGCAACGATAACCAACAAACACAGCTGAAAACTGAGGGGTATATATACACATGTCACACAAGGAACTAAAAGAGACACAGGTGAAAAACATTGGTACTATGGAGACAAACAAGGGAATAATCAGTCACTAAGACAATTAAGGAGAAAGGAACTTTACACAGATAGGAAACAGGGACCTAATGAAACAGAAATGATCAACAACCTAAGTGTCCACCAAGCAGAACATAAATAACAAAATATGGCCATTACAATAAATGGTCATTACAGACTTATTTATAACTTTTCTGGGAATGAGGAAATGTAAGAATTCAGATGTCAGGTACTGCACTGCTGTTAACATCCCATTACCTGGACACTTTAGCGGATCTCAGGTTGCCATAGCACCAACACGATTTCCAGATTGCTGTTTCAGAGCTCTTCATGGCCTCTCTCTCTCTCTCACACACAGATACAGTTAGAACCCATCTATATTAAGCATGGATTAACACATGAATACATGTTTATTCTCTGTAGGCTAATTTCCACCAGTTTAATAGTGCCTGTAGAACAATGTTCAGTCTGCAAGGATTAGTCTACTTAATTGACTTGTAAAAATTGTTAGCTATTGAATAATCATTTACCTGTAAATGTTGCCTGAGGCTTAGCAGTTCTTATTTTAGCCCATGAGCCTCTGTGTGAGATCAATTCCATAATAATTGGAGCTGATGGAAGAAATGATGTGGATGAACATCCGTTACTAATTTATGAGAACTATAGCAACAACAGATTGGGCCATTTTTGAGAAGTTATTGGAGTAACAAAGTGGTTGATGATTGTGTGATATTGCTGTAATTTAGCAGTTCAATAAACAAGAAGTCCGTATTGAGTACCTTACATTTTAGACACAATATTCCCTCATTGTCTGTTTTTGCTCTGCCAGTATATTAGTTAATATAACGCAGAGCCATTCAGAGCAGAGCAGACAAAATATCATCTTAAAAGAAGCAGGGGCCAAGACATGACTAGACAGTTTAGCAGTGTTTAATTCCTGAATGATTCATTGTTTTTGAGCAAATCGGTTGAGTAAACTATTTAATGAATCATTTATAAATAACACTTGTTTTGTTCTTGAATCAATCAGCATCTTTAAACAAATTGTTTGAGTGAATGATACTTATGACTGACAGCAACCTACTGACTTAAAGTAGGCATGATAATCATTTCTTCAATATTGTGATGTATATCCAAGATAAACAGCTACTCAAACAAAAATAATATATATAGGGCAGGACTTGAGTTTTGTACATCGGGAATATATTGGATTGTTGAATTGTTGTGGTTTGCTATTGCAGTGATCCCATGTGAATGACAGGTGCCAGTAAATACGATGGTACATTAATTAAAAATAAAATAAATAATGATGTGCACATTTAAATCATTTTTAAAAAATTCTGCAATATTCCATTGAAAATAAATTGTCCGTTTTTTTTTTTATGGTGACTTTAAATGTAACTTGCAGTAAGAGAATATATCTTTGTATGTTTAATTGTGGTGTTCATCATCTCGGAAATTCGGAAATAAATGATTGCATTTGTGATTTATGTGAAAACAATACACTACTATTCTTGTTATAGCAAAACTGAATTTAGCAGCCATTCTAAATATGCTAAATGTTCTTGATTGGCTGTTCAAGAAATATTTCTTCCTATTTTTAATGTTAAAAAACAGCTGTACTGCTTAATATTTTTTTGTGTAAACTATTTTACCTGTGTAAACGGTGGTTTCAGGATTTGTTGTTAAATAAACCCCAAACCTTTGAACGGTATTGCACACCAATGTTCAAAATTTTGGGGTCAATGACACTGTAGACTGAAGTAATGGCTGCTAAAAATTCAGCTTTGCCATCACAGGAATAAATAACATTTTACAGATAACAGATATTTTAAATTGTAATAATATTTCATAATATTACTGATTTTACTGTATTTTGATCCAATAAATGCAGCCATGATAAGCATAAGAGACTTCTTTCAAAGACATAAAATATCTTACCGACCCCCTGTATAGATACTGTACTGCAAACTACTCTTATAAAATAGTCAGCGGTATGTCATTCCAAACAAACTTGCTCCTATGTTTTGAGTGTGTATATTTCTACTTTTCTTTCTGCACAGTTGTGTTTAGTTATTGAATGGGTCTTTGCTGTGGCATGTTGTCCAGGTTACTCAAGTTTAACCAGAGAGAAGAGCATGATATGATACATGACAAATATCAATTTAAAACTTCAGAGGCTAACACAACAGATGTGTAAGGCACAAGGTTAAAAGACAGCCAAGCCAACTTGAAACGATGAGTAAACCACAAACAGCCCGAGGATCGAGACTATAGAAAAATTCTTTCAAGGTCACATTCACACAAACACACTTGTTCACCTCAGGTCATCCAGTGAGGTGTCAGAGGAGTTACATCAGTCAGAAGTAATGACATGTCTCTCTCCCTCATGCACACTTCAAAAACCACAAGATTAGTTTGCCGAGACCCCACTTCTCCGTCCATTTTAGAGGGACACTGCTGTTGACAAGGTCATTTCCTTCCTCCTATAGCCTTGATAAAGAAAGAAAATAAGATACCCCTCTCCAGTCTCTAATCCCAGCTTTCTCTCTCTCTCTCAAATTTACAGAAGTTCTAACAATGTACTTTCAGGAGTGATGCATCTCAAACCAGCTTTTTTAGTGCAATATCCTTCCTTTTATAGTCAAACAGATAAAATAGAATTGTAGCTCTGATAAACTGGATTTTTTAAATTATTGAATAACTTTAAAAGATTCAATGCCATACATATCGCTAATGGTCAAACTCTTATGTTTAGTTCTTAAACATAAGCGCGTATGATTCACGTGAACTATGAGCCGGTCATAGTTTCCTGACCGTACATTTGTTCAGACATTCAAATATTTTGAATTGAATTATTTTGCAATTGATGAACACAAAGATAAGTTTATAAGACATTTAGGATTTCATTCATATATAAATATTGGTATGAATTACTTCTACAATCACTTTGTATTTTTGAAGCTTGAAAATGTTGATTATCTAGAGTAAATGAAAAAAATGATGAGAATATTAAAAATATCTTCATTTGTGTCTTTGTGTTTGGAAAGACATGAAGGTGAGTAAATGACAACAATTTTTATTTGTATGAACTATCCCTTTAAGAAAGGAAGACCAAGAAGGATGACCCCTTCTCCGAAGTTGGGTTCTGCAATGAATAACACGGACATTAATGATTTAAATAAAATGTGAACAAGAAGTCATACTGTTGTTGCATACAAAATGTAAGTAAACAGGGAGGACACAACAGAAACATTTATTTTCTAAAAATAAACTCACATAAACTCAAAAGAAAGCACTCATAGGTCTCTGGCTTAATATATCCACAAAAAAGCAAACATGGTTTCAAAAACAACTGATAACGACGGGAGTTTTAAACTTTACTTACCATAAACCGTCTTTCCCTCTCTTCTGAAGAAGCGAGAAGGTCAAAATGAAATCTCATCAAGTCTGAAATATTACATACAAAACATTCATTTTAACAATTATCGCTTCAACAGCATCCACATAATTCAACCATTATTACATATTGCCGTTTTATTTCCTTAAGTGAAAGTATTCTTTACATTCGAGTTGATTGCAAAGATAATAATGAATTAAAATGTGAATCTGTTGATAACCCTCTATTAACAGACTTTAAAAACGAATAAATAAGACATAAGAAACCCACTATATCAAAAGTGTCTCTTAAGTTCATATAAAAGAGGCCGTTAAGACTTGAGCCGAATAAGGCAAAAACCGCAAATACTTCCATTTAAAACTCTTTTCTGACTTTTTTCGCCTTCAAATAAATCTCAAAATACTCTTATACAAAAACAATTGTATTTGTAATTTTTTTGTCTTTACTTACCATAAACCGTCGTTCACTCGTTTCCATCCGAAGACGCTGAGAAAATGGCGGCTGTGCACTGGTGTCGTCGGTGTTGTTACGTGACGTGCATGCTCTCTTTAACGTCCATGCACCGCTGGGTTGCAGATTAAGAACAACTTTCAACCCAAATTGGGTTAAATCAACCCAGCATCCTTATCCAACAGTCTCAACCCAGCGTTTGGGTTGAAAAAACAACCCAACATTTTTTAGAGTGTACAGTTAATTGCTTGTGTTGTTTTATTTAACCCTTGAAAGCAAGTGAGACCATTTATTTTTAGACACAGAAGTAAATCTGAAGTATTTCTGATATAATAATTGTTTTGCTTGAAATAATAAATTTAACAATGTTCAAGGGGAGTTTGTTGATTGTTATTCGTTTTACATGTAGCCAAGTTTTGAGGGTGTGTGTTGCACTTCAAATGTCACACACATATATGTCATTTCTGTAAGTGTGTGTTGATGCTCCCCTCTTAGGAAATTCCAGAACGTCAATACTTTGTTATAGCGGATAGATCTCATGTAAAGATCGATGGCCATGCAGTTATCTCTTTTTTGTTGTTTTCTGATCTTTAAGTATCTGTCAGAGTATTTACAAGACACGGTTTGTTTTCTACAAGCCACCCGCACAGTTTGTGTATTTGTGTATGTGTAGCAGCAGGGTGTTGAACTGAGAGTGATATATGGCATTATCTTCAAGTATTATTACTTGAGGTAAACTAAATGGTATCTGTGTCAGCATTTTAAAGAAAAATGGGAATTAAATGTTGTTGAGTCCTTAAATTCACCCGGTGCTTTATCTGATGCTTTAAATCTGATACCTGATGTATGATGCATGTTCTATAAACATTTTTAATAAACTATATTACAGATGAAGTGCATTCATTTAAAATTGAAGTGATGTGGGGTGATTTCATTGACCATTTAACAGTAGCTTTTATGTTTTGTTTTTTAAACAGCAACATAGATCATTTACAAACGCTAAGAGAGAAGTGGAGAGAGTTGCTTAGAAAGTTTAACATATTTAGCTACTAAAACTTGCATTGCAGATGTGTCCGTTTATAGAATAAGGTCACCATATCACAAATCATTATAGAAATGAGGTTATTACACCCTCAGAGCAAAGACTTAGCCTAGAACATTAGTTAGAAGGCTTTCAGTATTGTTCAAGTTTACAGCATTAATTCATCATAATAATTTGGTCTTCTAAAAGTAAAACAGTCACACTGTTATTAAATTACAGAGCACTAGCTGTGAACGCCTGTGGTGTGAAAGGTCCCTTCATTATAATGTAAAGGGGAAAACAAACTAAAGTTTAGATCAATAACCTACATTCTTGATGATACAAGTCGGGCACTTATTTATAAAAGAGTTTCTGATTTTTGAACATCCTACAAGCTTTGTCATAAACAAGAGACATAAAAAATAGACACATAGTCTGAGATATAGTTTCTTAAGAGGTACATTTAATAGTTGCTTAAACTACATTGTGGTTGGTTAACAAATAAGATTTTTATTTTTTTTTGTGCTGAACAACTGTTTCATTCCATTATGTCAGTAAAAATCAGAAGAAATTATTTTACATTTTGAAAAACAGGTGAAAATGGTGAAAAACAGAACATCTGCTAATCAAGAGAAATCTTTTGGTGTTTAATTCTGCCATATTCCTTTGTCTAAATACTGCTCTAAAAGTTCTCTTTAAAATAAGCTCTTTCTATACTGAACCTCCAATCCCTTCATTGTACCCAGCTTCCTGGTATGTTTTGGAACCCATTTCTCTACCATTACTTAAAGACACCATCTCAAAATCTAATCTCAAAACTTCCTTTTGTCCTCATGATAGTATACACCCTATGTTTTCAAAATTAATTGTTGACTCTGTTGCCCTAATTGGTGTCTTTTCCTAATAAGTGTCTTTTAACTGGCTCTGTTTCTGCTAGCCTTAAAGTAGCTACCTTGCTCAAGAAGCCTTCACTGGATCCTTCGGTTTTGAACAACTTTTGCCATATTTCTTTCTTACATTTATCTGTAAGGTATTGGGGGGGAAAATGTGTTTGGGCAACTTCAGTCTTTTCTTAAGTGTAATTGTATTTCTGAAATTTTTTAATCTGGTTTTAAGTCTGCCCATAGCACAGAATTTGCCCTTCTGAGAGTATTAAATCATATCTTTTTAGCTACTGACTCTGTGATCCTGTGGTCCTAGTTCTTTTAAATTTATCTGCAGCATTTGATACCCCAGGTGAAAAAGTCGTACAATTAAATATATTAAAAATATACTTGAAATTCAAGTAGTATGCTTATAATACATTTGTATTCCCAACATGCTTATTTGAAGTGCATTAAAAATATATTGAATTGCATTTTAATATATTTCTAAAAAGTATACTATAAGTACTTTGGTAATAAATATATGCTTAATTATACTTTTAAGAAATATGCTAAACACAAGCATATTTTTAATATATTTCAAAAAAGTATAAATAGTTTGGTAATAAATATATGCTTAATTATACTTTTAAGAAATATGCTAAACATAAGCATACTTTTAGTGAAGTTTTAGTGTATTTATATATGCAATATATTTATGCAATATACACTCACCTAAAGGATTATTAGGAACACCTGTTTAATTTCTCATTAATGCAATTATCTAATCAACCAATCACATGGCAGTTGCTTCAATGCATTTAGGGGTGTGGTCCTGGTCAAGACAATCTCCTGAACTCCAAACTGAATGTCAGAATGGGAAAGAAAGGTGATTTAAGCAATTTTGAGCGTGGCATGGTTGTTGGTGCCAGACGGGCCGGTCTGAGTATTTCACAATCTGCTCAGTTACTGGGATTTTCACGCACAACCATTTCTAGAGTTTACAAAGAATGGTGTGAAAAGGAAAAAACATCCAGTATGCGGCAGTCCTGTGGGCGAAAATGCCTTGTTGATGCTAGAGGTCAGAGGAGAATGGGCCGACTGATTCAAGCTGATAGAAGAGCAACTTTGACTGAAATAACCACTCGTTACAACCGAGGTATGCAGCAAAGCATTTGTGAAGCCACAACACGCACAACCTTGAGGCGGATGGGCTACAACAGCAGAAGACCCCACCGGGTACCACTCATCTCCACTACAAATAGGAAAAAGAGGCTACAATTTGCACGAGCTCACCAAAATTGGACAGTTGAACACTGGAAAAATGTTGCCTGGTCTGAGGAGTCGATTTCTGTTGAGACATTCAGATGGTAGAGTCAGAATTTGGCGTAAACAGAATGAGAACATGGATCCATCATGCCTTGTTACCACTGTGCAGGCTGGTGGTGGTGGTGTAATGGTGTGGGGTATGTTTTCTTGGCACACTTTAGGCCCCTTAGTGCCAGTTGGGCATCGTTTAAATGCCACGGCCTACCTCAGCATTGTTTCTGACCATGTCCATCCCTTTATGACCACCATGTACCCATCCTCTGATGGCTACTTCAAGCAGGATAATGCACCATGTCACAAAGCTCGAATCATTTCAAATTGGTTTCTTGAACATGACAATGAGTTCACTGTACTAAAATGGCCCCCACAGTCACCAGATCTCAACCCAATAGAGCATCTTTGGGATGTGGTGGAACGGGAGCTTCGTGCCCTGGATGTGCATCCCACAAATCTCCATCAACTGCAAGATGCTATCCTATCAATATGGGCCAACATTTCTAAAGAATGCTTTCAGCACCTTGTTGAATCAATGCCACGTAGAATTAAGGCAGTTCTGAAGGCGAAAGGGGGTCAAACACAGTATTAGTATGGTGTTCCTAATAATCCTTTAGGTGAGTGTATAATACATATATGATGCAATATATTTATATTAAATATTTATGCATGTATCATTTTAATATTTTCAAAAGTAAGATTTTTTAAAAACATTTAACATTTAAAATGTACCAAATTATAATGTATTATAAACATTTATCAACTATTATTAAGCATTGCAATATGCATACTTAATAATATGTTGTTCACATTTACTTCTTAAAAGGCTGTTGTCCATTACATGAAACGTTTGTAATAGGCTACTACTGAAATTCCCACAAGGATTTCAACATCAAATTATTCGAAATGCATCATAAACACTGATCTATATAGAGAACAGTGATCATAAATAATTTTTCCAAAGATGCTTAAAAAATCCCTGTTTTTACTGTTTAAATCAAACAACACATGACACATATGATTTAAGATGATTGGTTCCAGAGCCATTGAGTGGCTCTGATTGGTTCTTATGGTAATGAGCTCGTACCTCAGAGATTCCCTTTATCCATAAACTGTGTGTGCATATGTTGCTTGAATGCGATTGTAAATTGCATTTAAACTGTAAATTATATAGAGCGATCGTGGAAGCCATGTGATTCATATGGATTACTTTGGCGATGTTTTGTTGTTGTTGTTGTTTTGCGATGAGCTTTTTGAAACGTCAACAGTTTTGCCGAGTTGTCTTTCATCGGAGGGTTATGAATCTCTCATTATTTTGTAACTTCAGGTAAGATTTGTATTTAATTAACGTTACTTTATGTGCCAGTCGTATTTTTGACACAAAGTGTAGGGTGAATTCAGGGTGAGTGGGACACTTTTTCCAAGTCATCTCAATGGCAAAAAGTGTCCCACTCACCCTGAATTCACCCTAACTGTAACAGCACTTCTTTTTCGTATTCAGCCAACATACATTCAATTTGACCAATCAGAGCCAAGCTTTTCAAATCAACATTTAATCGAAGCAGACGCGAAGAGATGAATATACTGCCCGCAGAAGTTACTGGTAAGTTTTAGTTGCTGTTTGCATAAATACATACCTCACTGTTTAGTGTTTTCCTATAGGTCGATAAGACTGCTATGCATTTGCTAGCTAACAGTGGAATACTGACGTTAACCGCTGTAACATGATACTGACACCCGCTAATGTTAGATATCTAGCAACTTCAGCACTGGGTATAGTCATAATATAAAGTCCCTTTCTAAAGACTTGAATCTGTTTAACATCGATGTGGTGACATTTGTCTGTCTTAAAACAACTATAAAACATTGTCCAATGCCTCGGCAGAAAACATAATTTTAACATGTACAACATTACATTACAAAATGTAATTGTGTATTTATTTTTTGATTTCCTGAAAAAAAAATAGCTTCATTGTAATAAGGTAAATGATCTTTGAAAAGTTTGAAAAAAAAAAAACATGTTATGAACATACACTCACCTAAAGGATTATTAGGAACACCATACTAATACTGTATTTGACCCCCTTTCGCCTTCAGAACTGCCTTAATTCTACGTGGCATTGATTCAACAAGGTGCTGAAAGCATTCTTTAGAAATGTTGGCCCATATTGATAGGATAGCATCTTGCAGTTGATGGAGATTTGTGGGATGCACATCCAGGGCACGAAGCTCCCGTTCCACCACATCCCAAAGATGCTCTATTGGGTTGAGATCTGGTGACTGTGGGGGCCATTTTAGTACAGTGAACTCATTGTCATGTTCAAGAAACCAATTTGAAATGATTCGAGCTTTGTGACATGGTGCATTATCCTGCTGGAAGTAGCCATCAGAGGATGGGTACATGGTGCTCATAAAGGGATGGACATGGTCAGAAACAATGCTCAGGTAGGCTGTGGCATTTAAACGATGCCCAATTGGCACTAAGGGGCCTAAAGTGTGCCAAGAAAACATCCCCCACACCATTACACCACCACCAGCCTGCACAGTGATAACAAGGCATGATGGATCCATGTTCTCATTCTGTTTACGCCAAATTCTGACTCTACCATCTGAATGTCTTAACAGAAATCAAGACTCATCAGACCAGGCAACATTTTTCCAGTCTTCAACTGTCCAATTTTGGTGAGCTCGTGCAAATTGTAGCCTCTTTTTCCTATTTGTAGTGGAGATGAGTGGTACCCGGTGGGGTCTTCTGCTGTTGTAGCCCATCCGCCTCAAGGTTGTGCGTGTTGTGGCTTCACAAATGCTTTGCTGCATACCTCGGTTGTAACGAGTGGTTATTTCAGTCAAAGTTGCTCTTCTATCAGCTTGAATCAGTCGGCCCATTCTCCTCTGACCTCTAGCATCAACAAGGCATTTCCGCCCACAGGACTGCCGCATACTGGATGTTTTTCCCTTTTCACACCATTCTTTGTAAACTCTAGAAATGGTTGTGCGTGAAAATCCCAGTAACTGAGCAGATTGTGAAATACTCTGACCGGCCCGTCTGGCACCAACAACCATGCCACGCTCAAAATTGCTTAAATCACCTTTCTTTCCCATTCTGACATTCAGTTTGGAGTTCAGGAGATTGTCTTGACCAGGACCACACCCCTAAATGCATTGAAGCAACTGCCATGTGATTGGTTGATTAGATAATTGCATTAATGAGAAATTGAACAGGTGTTCCTAATAATCCTTTAGGTGAGTGTACATTTACTTGGTCTTGAGCTGACCAGCCAACTATGGTAACATTAGTGTTTGTTAATTGGTGTTTATATTTGTTCAAGCTTGACAACCTGCCTTTTTGTTTATTTTCTAAAATATATTTTTAATTACAGATAAGTACAAAGATTAAATTGTAAAAAGGGATGCTTATAAGAGAGTGTACATCTAAAACTGCTGAGGCTGTGAAGGGTTTTGATTATATTACCTACCAGGTACATTGTACTCAGCATTCTGTCATTCTTAAAAAGAAAACAAATCATTCATCATCATTTGTCTGCCTGTTTTTTTTTTTTTGTGAAATATTAATTAATTTGTTTTTCCCTTCAGATCAGCTGCTATAAAAGACAGATTGCAGAGACATGCAAAGAAGAGAATAGTAAGTATGATTTAATCTCATATCATCTCTGTTGTAGAGATTTTGAGTCATGCCTAATGGAGGGTGATTCGTTAAGTCTTGATAGGAAAATGATAGCAACTGGCTCCAAATGGCTAATTTATGTGCTTCCTTTTAGTCATGCATGTAAAAATCTGCCTGTTATTTAATTGTTTTTGTTTTTTGGTAAAGCAGCAGGTCACTTGTCATAGTCGTCCTGGCATGCGCCATTTTGCACAACTTCTAATTTCCTTAAATATCTGCAACAGAGGTGAAGAGTGCATGTTATCATGACCACAACAGACACATTCATGGGAAATATAGATTAAAATAAACCAGTGGTGCAGGTATAACGTCACTTTGTAGGCCCACCGGCAGTTAGCATCGCACTGGTTCCCTCAAGAAAAACCCAATAGGATTTTCCCATAGGCTTTTGGATTATCGCAAAAAAACAAGCTCTGTGATCAACATAAGTTTATGATACTTGCACGTTTTGTCTAGGGTTGGGTACCGAACTCTGTACTTTTAAGGGCACCAACAGAATTACGCCGGTACTACCGAGTACCAATTCACATTAAATCAATGCATATGCATTTAAACACGTACATTATGTTCTAGCTCCTCTGAGTCTGTCCATGCAATAAATGCACGTTCTTAAATGAGCGAGTAGCCTATTTTTTATAGCTAATTTCAACTTGGTATGAATCAAAAATCCAATCAGCTAATATTTACAAGATACATATTCACAAATACAATTAATCTTAATTCACACGTTATAGCAAATATTTCTGTCCGTTTTCGCTCGTGTGATTGTCAGCCTCTGCTTTTCTGCTACAGACTGAAGCGCATGAGTATGTAACGCGCTGCGCCGTTACTTTCAGTTCATAAAGGAAAAAATACTGTAGGGTTACTGTACATTTTTGGTGTTATTTTTGTGATTGTTTGGAGCATAATACAGCCCTTCATCAAACCTTTCAACACAGAGCCCACCTCAGATTGTTTTTAATCAATGCACAAATCGTAAACACAGATAAACACTATCTGTTCCTAAATTCTGATTGGGTGGGCAAGGCAGACGTTTGGGTGGAAACCGGCCCCGCCGGCAACCTGTCAAAATAAAAGTTTGGTTTAACTTGACAAAAACATTACTGTTGTACGGTAGAATTTAAATACCGTCTCAATGTAATAATAATAAATTATCAAAACTTAATTTTTTAAGTAATAAATTAAACATTTTCTTCGTTTTAATTTTAACGGTATAAAGCTCAGTTGTGCAGCACTTTGTTTGACAAAAAAGTTTAATTCAATTAAAAGATAAATTAAATTAATGTCTTATGTCTTCATTTGATTACCAGAAAATACACAACACATCGTTTGTGGGAAATCTTTTCATAGAAATGAAATTAAAAAGAAAAAAATATATGGTTGTTTTTATGAATTAAATTAAGTACCTAGTAGCCTGCTATTTACTAGTAAATATTACAGTATACAAACATCACAGACAATGGCAGACAGCGACCAGGACCAATGTCAATAACACTTCTATAAATGAAACATCCCTAAAGTACCGGAAAAAGGTACCGTTGTGTACCGAATTTCAGGTACCGGTACCGATACCGGTTCAAATGTGAACGGTACCAAACCCTAGTTTTGTCCATCAAGATGATTATCAGATGAACACAACTTTTATTAATTATGAAGCCTAAATGCAGTCGCCAGAAGTAAAAAGCTAAAGGAAGGCTATAAACGGACTACACCACAGTCCTGCGATTACAACGTCACCATCACTAAGCTTCCAAAAACTCTTTTAGTTTTTATCTCAAAACATTTTCCCAGAACGTTTGAGTTTTAATTATGAGCATAACGAGGCTGTAAAAGCGGACTGAGCTTACCTGTTCGGCGTGATGACGTTTAATCTCCTCGACAGCCTCTGTAGTTATTTAGCCACTTGTTAGCAACCGCCTTTTTCAAGACACGTAACAGCTTCAAAAAATCACGAGTGGTATAATACTGATGTGTTTTATGTTGTAGAATAAAATGTGAAACTGTCTTGAGCTTGTGTTCACCACAGACCTTATTTCAGCCGTTTAAACAAAATCCCATTCAAAAAACCCATTGACTTTGGTACGAGGAAACCGGAAATGCAAAATGCTAACTCGCTAACTTCTGCATTTGGCCTACAAAGTGATGTCATACCTGCACCACTCTATTATCAACATACAACATACCCTGATATACACAAATAACAATATCAGTGACTGATTAATCTCGTCTCACTGTAAGTGGTGTTGTTGGTCTTCTAATCTTATGTTCATTGTAAATCATAGAGTGCTGTATAGTGATGACAGAAAAGAGGATAAAAATGGACGTGTCAAGCTTGATGAAGAGATAGTCAAAGTTTTGAAAGGTAAACTGAAAAGTCATCAGAATTGTAATGCATATCTATGCAAATAATATAATATATATTATATTCAAACATGGATGCAAAACTGTTAATCATTGGTTCATTTTATATAAATATTTGTTTCCCTTTCACAGATCCTGTGATAAAGAAGCCTTCAAACATTACAGTGTCTGAATTGCAAGCCCTCAGTTGCAGAAAATACGAGTTGTACTCAAATAAGTGACTGTCCACTTGAAGATGATGTGTCATTTAAACTCTTCTGTTCTTTGTTCAGTCTTTTGCAGACTTGTTTGTAAAGAAAAAATGCATTCACTTGCATACACAGATGTACTATTAAATGTATTAAAAATGTACTTGAGTATGTTTTTAGTACAATCAAAAATAATATAAACATACAATTTGAATTTCAAGTGCATTTTTAATACATTTAATATTACGTCCTTTTCACCTAGGCTTTGTTTTCCAGTAACTTTTATTTAATGATGTCATATTCATAATGTGTAACTTTCAGTAATACAGGTATAACTGAAATGTTCTACAAGTAGATGAAAATAGCTCTGCCATACCATTTCACTGATCTTTCATTTATTATAATGTATTTTCAAGAGATTATGTATGCTGCTGTACTTTTTTAATGTACTCAAGGAATTTATTTTGTAATGTATATAATGATATAGTACATTAAAGTTCTATATTTCAAAGTGTGTACGTGTCTTAACATTTATATTTAATAATTTTGCACTTTTTATACCATTTTGAATACTGGAAAAAAAAGATGTATAATATACTAGTAGTGTAATACTAATGCATTTCTAATGAACTAAAATGCTATTTAAAAGCACATTAAAATTAATAATAAAATATATTTTAAATGAATGTTAAAGGAATACATTTAAATTGCACTAAATATACTTAAAGTTGTTCCATTTTAGCACAATTTATTTTTATATTAAAATATATTGCAAATGTCTTCCAATTGATCTTAAGCATATCTTAAAATGCACTTAATATAATTAAAGTTGTTTCAAAATAATACATTTAATATGCATTTAGTATAGTATAATTTAAATATGTTAAGTATGTCCAAAAAAGCACAATTTAAATATATTTCCTTTTCATAATTCTAGATTAGAGTCATGGGTGGGGGAGAAAAAGAACAGTCCTTAAGTGGTTTCAGTCATATTTATCTGTTTTTAGTCAGGTTAGGTAATTATTCTTCATCTGTTGCTCATCTCACCTCTATGAGATATGTTTGTCTTTAAAACTCGACAAACATATCTCCTCTGTAATTGGATCTAGTTTTTATCAACTCTATCTTTTGTCAAATCAAACACTTTCTAACCCATAAAACTTTAGAGATGGCTGTTCATGAACTTATTCATTCTCACTTAGATTACTGGAACTCTCTATACTGCGGTATTTCAAAATCCCCAACTGGTCTGAAATGCTACAGAAAAGTTGTAAAAGCAATCACATCACTCAAATTCTGAGGGCTCTTCATTGGCTGCCTATTCAATTATCTTATTTGTATACAAATCCTTACATAACCAAGCTTCCATCTATCTAGTTGAACTGCTGCATCCTTATACCCCCTCCAGAAGTCTTAGATCAAGTGACCAGAACCTTTTTTTAGTCCCACACTCCAGACCGAAACGTAGAGGGGATCAAGCGTTCTCTGTGGTTGGGCCACTGCTATGGAATAACCTTTTGGGATTAGATTGGCACGTTCCCTGGTGATTATTAAGTCTCTTTTAAAAATGTATCTGTTCTCCCCGGCTTAATAACTGGTGTTCCCTTTCAGTCGGTCACGTTCGACGTACGTCGGAACTGACCGACGAATTGGGATCTGTTTTCAGAGACCAATCTACTTCGAGTGATAAAAAACGAGCCAATGGACATTGGCATGCGGTTCACGCATTCCACGCACCGCCCCGCAGCGCGGGTATAAATACGGAAGTGGAACACCGCATCATTGCTTTTAACTTCGGAGCCGAACGGTTTGCTGTATCAAGCTGTTTCTACGAAGAGTGTTTAGACGAGTCTCGAGGAGGATCGCTCTCTTACCTGAGTGCTGGTGTGACGGCGCGAGTCAGCGAGTGGCCGCTGCAACATACACTTGTTCCTGTGTTGGTTGGCTGGGCGTTACCGTTCTTTGAGTGCTCACACGCAGGCTTGCAATCGGACTGCTGTGAGCCGCGGCCATCTCCCTGAGTGCTTCAGCACTTCTAAAAGAGCATTTCCTTCTAAAAGAGCAACACGGTTTGACCCTGCGTCTTTTTCAAGATGTCATTCAAACCGTGTGTTTCTGGATGCGGTTGTTTCCTGTCCTCATTTGACGGCCACGATCTCTCTCGCATATAAACATGTGTGATTGCGTTCGTGGGTGATTTCATGTTCTCTCAGGAGAACGTGATCACGTCGGCGCGTTGTTCGTCTCACCTTTCTCGTAATGGCGTGAGCGTTCAGCGCGCCGTGTGCCGTCGAGCGCCTGCTGACAGCGGGGGTTGTCACGGCAACCCAGCGCGTCACTCGGCGCTCTAGATGCGCGGTCAAGACTATGAAACCTCAAACGGGGTTGAGTCCCTTCGCCTATTCCCCGATCTAGTTTATTTTCTGGTGCACCAGAAAAGGGCTACTTCGGCTAATAAGCCTTGGTGACCTGAGGATTACAGTGGGGCTTCCCCGCCGGGTACATCTCCTCGGGCCCCCACTCCTCTATCGCATCACGTGCGTGCTGAGACTTTGTCGTGGGTGGTTCATGTTCTCTCATGAGAACATGGCCACGTCGGCGTGTTGTTCATCTTGCCTTTTTTCATAGGGGCTTGAATGTTCAGCGCGTCGTGTGCCGTCTGACGGCCACGCTCACTGTCTCACATGCCTGCTGGTAGCTTACAGATGGGATTGCTGGTCCTAAAAAAAAAAAAAAAAAAAAAAAAAAAGGGGGGCCAGCGTTTCGTTTGGGGCTCTGGCAGAGGACAGATGTCAATTGCTGCATCGGTGAGAGGGCTGTTATGCGCTGGAAATGGTAATGCTGAGTCTCACACTATAATAGTGTGTGCTCGTGCTGAATCAGATTCAGAGTTGACAGCCATGCTTTCCTGGGCGGCTGAGGCGTAGTGCAACGCGTAAATCGCCTTGCCTTCCCCTGTGCCTTCTTTTTCCCAGATGTGCATCGGAAAAGTTTAGCAGTGTGGAACTATTTGGTGTCAAAATATGGAACACCAAAAGGGCCATAAACTGTATAAATTTTTTCCCTCTCTCACTACCCTCTGTCCTGCATGCACGAGGGTAGTCCCGGCCCAGGGGTTATGCAGGAACTGCGTGTGGTGATGGACCTCGCTCTCTGGGTGACGAAAGTCACTGCACGCTCCCTGGGTCAGGCGATGTCCACACTAGTGGTCCAGGAATGTCACCTGGGGCTAAACCTGGCAGATATGCGTGAGCCCGACTAAGTGCGGTTCCTCAACGCCCCTGTCTGTCAGGCTGGCCTCTTCGGCGACGCCATCGAGAACTTCGCCCAGCAGTTCTTGGTGGCCCAGAGGCGGACGGAGGTGCTTTAAAAAAAAAAAATAAAATAAAATAAATAAATTTAAAAAAAATTTTTTTTAAAAAGCAGCGCCTCCGCCTGCTTGTCGCCGAGGGCGTCCCCCTGCGTCTGCCTCTGCCCCTGCTAAGCCAAGCAGCAGGCCGGGCGCAAGGGAGGCGCCCAACCCGTTCAGGGTCCCGCGAAGTCCGCTGGCAAGCGCAAGGGCAAGCGGCCCTGAAACGGGCAGCCCAGTGAAAAGGGGATCTGCTCTTTGGGAGACGGTGTCCACACCCCTCCCTTGGTTTCGGTCCTGCCGCTGGCTCTCCGGAGTCCAGCGGTACCCACATTCTCAGAGCAGTTTCTTCCCTTCCTGGGCCCCGAGAGGGCCAGGTTGGCAGTGTGCGACGCCCCCGGGCCTTGCCGCTCCTTTCCTCTCCTCTCCCCCTCGCCAGGGGGCAGCAGTGTGGGCACCGAGAACGCCCTCGGGCCTTCTCACCCACACTCTGCCCCACCCTGGAGTACTCGGGCAACACTCCGGGCCGCCTCCGGGCCTCCCGAGTCGGGTCTGCGTACTCCACCTCCACCACGTCTGTGGTGCCGTTGGTCCCGCTTGTTCGGTCTCTGGGGGCCTGGCTAGGTCCCCCAGACCGTCTCGCTGGCTCATCCGTACCATCAGACTCGGCTACGCGATTCAGTTCGCTTGCCGGCCTCCCAAGTACAGGGGCATCCTCTTCACCACCGTATGGAGCAGCGATGCCCATGTCTTGCGGTCAGAGACCGATGTCCTGCTGGCGAAGGACGCGGTCGAGCCGGTTCCTCCGGCCGATATGAGGGCGGGGTTTTACAGCCCCTACTTCATTGTGCCCAAGAAAGGGGGTGGGTTAAGACCAATCCTGGACCTGCGTGTCCTGAATCGGGCCCTGCACAAGCTCCCGTTCAGAATGCTAACGCAGAAACGCATTTTCGAATGCATTCGTCCCCGGGATTGGTTCGCAGCGATCGACCTGAAGGACGCGTACTTTCATGTCTCCATTCTCCCTCGACACAGACCGTTCCTTCGCTTTGCGTTCGAGGGGAGGGCATTTCAGTACAAAGTCCTGCCCTTCGGGCTGTCCCTGTCGCCTCGCGTCTTCACGAAAGTCGCAGAGGCAGCCATTGTTCCGCTCAGAGAACGCGGCGTTCGTATTCTCAACTATCTCGACGACTGGCTCATACTGGCCCAGTCCCGGGAGCAGTTGTGCGAACACAGGGACCTGGTGCTACGTCACCTCAGCCTGTTGGGCCTTCGGGTCAACCGAGAGAAGAGCAAACTCTGTCCCACGCAGAGGATCTCTTATCTCGGTATGGAGCTGGACTCGGTCAACCGGACTGCGCGCCTCACAGAGGAGCGAGTCCGGTCAGTGTTGAACTGCTTGAATACGTTCAAAGGCAGGACAGCGGTCCCACTGAAATTCTTTCAGAGGCTCCTGGGGCATATGGCATCTGCAGCCGCGGTAACGCCGCTCGGATTGCTTCATATGAGACCGCTTCAATGCTGGCTTCACGACCGAGTCCCGAGATGGGCGTGGCAGCGCGGCCAGTACCGGGTCTCAGTTACTCCTTACTGTCGCCAAACCTTCAATCCGTGGGCGGACCCTGCCTTTCTACGGGCCGGAGTGTCCCTAGAACAGGTGTCCAGGCATGCTGTGGTCTTCACGGATGCCTCTTCCACGGGTTGGGGGGCCACGTACAACGGGCACTCAGTTGCGGGTCTGTGGACGGGGCCCCAACTGCGTTGGCATATCAATTGCCTAGAGCTTCTGGCAGTACGTCTCGCCCTGGGCCGCTTCAAAAAGCCGCTACAGGGAAAACACGTTCTGGTCCGTACGGACAGCACTGCGGCCGTTGCGTACATCAACCGTCAGGGTGGTCTACGCTCCCGTTGCATGCTCCGGCTCGCCCGCCATCTCCTCCTGTGGAGTCAGAAGCGTCTGAGGTCGCTTCGGGCCATTCACATCCCAGGTGCGCTGAACCAGACAGCCGACGAGCTCTCTCGTCAGCCGACACCTCCGGGAGAGTGGCGACTCCACCCCCGGAGCGTCCAGCTGATATGGGACCTCTTCGGAGCCGCGCAGGTAGACCTGTTCGCCTCTCCGGACTCGACCCATTGCCAGTTGTATTACTCCCTGTCCGGGGGCACCCTCGGTACAGATGCACTGGCGCACAGCTGGCCCCGGGACCTACGCAAGTATGCGTTTCCCCCAGTGAGCCTTCTCGCACAGACACTGTGCAAGGTCAGGGAGGACGAGGAGCAGGTCTTGTTAGTTGCGCCTTACTGGCCCAACCGGACCTGGTTCTCCGAACTCTCACTCCTCACGACAGCCCCTCCCTGGCCGATCCCCCTGAGGAAGGACCTGCTTTCTCAGGGGCGGGGCACTCTATGGCACCCGCGTCCAGACCTCTGGAGACTCCATGTCTGGTCCCTGGACGGGACGCGGAGGTTCTAGGTGGTCTGCCACAGCAGTGGCAGACACCATCGCTTCAGCTAGAGCCCCCTCTACAAGGCACCTCTATGCTCTGAAGTGGAACCTGTTCGTTGAATGGTGTTCTTCCCGCCGGGAAGACCCCCGAAGGTGTTCGGTTAATGTCGTGCTTTCTTTCCTACAAGATGGGTTGGAGAGAAGGCTGTCTCCCTCCACCCTCAAAGTGTACGTCGCCGCAATAGCGGCGTATCACGATGTAGTTGAAGGTAAGTCCTTAGGTAAGCACGACTTAATCGTCAGGTTCCTCAGAGGTGCGAGGAGACTAAATCCTCCTCGGCCAACCTCGGTACCCTCTTGGGACCTAGCCCTGGTGCTCAGAGCGCTCCAGGGCCCTCCCTTCGAGCCTTTACAGTCAGTCGAGCTAAACATCCTGTCCATGAAGACAGTGCTCCTGATTGCATTGGCCTCAATCAAGAGGGTAGGGGACCTGCATGCACTTTCGGTCAACGAATCGTGCCTAGAATTCGGGCCGGCCAACTCTCACGTTGTCCTGAGACCCCGGCCTGGATATGTGCCCAAGGTTCCCACCACTCCCTTCCGGGACCAGGTGGTGAACCTGCAAGCGCTGCCTTCGGAGGAGGCAGACCCAGCCCTAGCTTTGCTCTGTCCCGTCCGCGCTCTTCGCGCCTACGTGGACCGAACTCAAAGCTTTAGAACCTCAGAACAGCTCTTTGTCTGTTACGGAGGCCAGCAGAAGGGAAAGGCTGTCTCCAAGCAGAGGTTAGCCCACTGGATAGTGGATGCTATCGTCTTGGCTTACCAGTCCCAAGACGTGCCTTGCCCGCTCGGGGTGCGAGCTCACTCCACTAGGAGTGTAGCTTCCTCCTGGGCGCTGGCTCAAGGCGCCTCGCTGACAGACATATGTAGAGCTGCGGGCTGGGCGACACCTAACACGTTCGCTAGATTTTATAGCCTCCGTGTAGAGCCGGTATCTTCCCGCGTCCTCGCCCCCAGTGGCCAGTAGCGCTAAGTACCCGTTCTAGTCTCGGCTTGCATACGCCACTCCCGCCTCCGGGCCGGATACGTGCGTCTATTGTCTCCAGTTGTGTTCCCCGGAAACGGCTAACCCTGTCGAGCTCCTCCGTCACCCCTTCGGTGTCAGACGTTGCGGCCGTCTGACATCAGGCCTACACCCGTATGCTTGTGGAACGTGTGTGTTAGGCTGGGTTCCATATGTAGCGGTTCCCTAACGGCAACCCCATATGTGTATTCTCCACGGTACCAGCTACCCTACTCGGCTAGCCCCGTGTCTTTCCCTTGACAGAGCCCGCTCTGTCGTCTCTGGTGGTGTTCTTTCCCCCCTGGGACCAGGTTGGATCCACCCCAGAGACTGCCATAGGTAGCACTACCCTGCTAGGTTAGTCCTTATGAGTAATTCCACCTCTCCTTCCACTGAAGGACGTGGCTCCGCAGCGTACCATCTCCTGAGACGGGCACGCTTTCCCAGCGTTATCCAATAGTCACGCTGAGTGGGTCTTGCAGGAACAGCAGTGACTGGCCTCCCTGACTGGAGCCCTGACTTCCGCACCAACCTAGGTGTGGTCCAGCGAGCTCGGTCAGGGCGCTGGAAGGGCCAGCATCTCTGGCGTGTTAGTAGGGATCCCAATTCGTCGGTCAGTTCCGACGTACGTCGAACGTGACCGACTGAAAGGGAACGTCTCGGTTACGTATGTAACCCTCGTTCCCTGAAGGAGGGAACGGAGACGTACGTCCCGTCGCCAGGTGCTGTGCTTCAGCTGAAGGCCGAGTCACCTATCTCGGCTCCTCAGTTGAAAAGCAATGATGCGGTGTTCCACTTCCGTATTTATACCCGCGCTGCGGGGCGGTGCGTGGAATGCGTGAACCGCATGCCAATGTCCATTGGCTCGTTTTTTATCACTCGAAGTAGATTGGTCTCTGAAAACAGATCCCAATTCGTCGGTCAGTTCCGACGTACGTCTCCGTTCCCTCCTTCAGGGAACGAGGGTTACATACGTAACCGAGACGTTTTTTTTAATTTTTTAATGTGTTTTCAGTTTTTCAATTTTTATTGTGTATTTCTGTCAGTACTCTGCCGTAGACTCTGCCATAGAAGCGCTGCGCTGTATTTACTACGTCAACAGCGTAGGACACATGACACAGACGAGAAGAAATTGTTGAATAAAGGAAATTGTTTGATTTTTGCACACAAAAAGTATTGTCGCTTCATAAAATTAAGGCTAAACCACTATAGTCACATGGACTATTTTAACAATGTCTTTACTACCTTTCTGGGCCTTGAAAGTTGCAATGATGTTGCTGCCTATGGGTGGTTCAGAGAGCTCTCTGATTTCATCAAAAATATCTTAATTTGTGTTCCGAAGATGAACAAAGGTCTTACGGGTTTGGAACAACATGAGGGTGAGTAATTAATGACAGAATATTCATTTTTCGGGTGAATTAACCCTTTAATATATTTGGATTTTAATGTGGTCTTTTTGTACAGCACTTTGGTCAGTCTAGTGGCTGTTTTAAATGTGCTTTATAAATAAAATGAATTTAAACTTAAAGTATGTTCTGCAGCACAGCCCTAGATCAACATGAGGACATTTGTATTCATGTGAGTGATATGAGAACAAGCAGTTAATGAATTCATAGTCCACCATTTAGCTCAATATTGATTAGCTCCTCTAGCACTGCGGGTTTAATTTTTGGTAAAGAATCTATTGTGTGTTTTACACAAGTGTGTTTGTGTGCACGTAACTGAATCTATGCGTATAGCAATACACCTTGATGAAATTGCTTAATGATTTTCTTTTATCTTGAGTTTGGCCATAACAGCTGCCATTGGCTGCTTTGTTTCCACAGAAAGCAAGCCCATCATTAGAAACTACAATTACATGCAATTACCGCCCCTTTTAGAGGACATGAAGGAACAAAGTACCTTAGGTTCTTTTTTGTGTGTGGAGTGTGTGTACGTGCATACGCTCTCAGCATGCTGGCAATTATTCGAAAACTCAGATGCTTGAACCTCTAAAAGCACTGACTATTTTAAGTACTTTCCTTTATAAGGAAAACAAATTCTTAAGGGAACGCAGAATCTGTACTCTTTCAACCAGTCAAAGAGGAATATTTGCTACCAGTGTAACTAATGTTCAGACGTAGCTGTGCTCTGTTTGCCTTCTTTGTGAGAAGCAATTAACCGAGTGAGGCAAACACTCATGAATCTGCGACATGAATGGAATCAATTTAGTGCTCAAAAAATGTAAGATGTGTTTCTGTGTCAACAGTTCTAAACTTAAACACAGAATCTGGTAAGCATCAACAAAAGTTTTAAAGACAACAAATCACACAAACCAAGCATTTGTACTTCATATATACCGATAAGGCATAACATTATGACTAATCCTAATATTGTGTTGGTCCCCCTTTTGCTGCCAAAACAGCCCTGACCCATCGAGGAATGAGACCCCTGAAGGTGTGCTGTGGTATCTGGCACCAAGATGTTAGCAGCAGATCATTTAAGTCCTGTAAGTTACGAGGTGGGGCCTCCATGGATCGGACTTGTTTTTTCAGCACATCCCACAGATGCTCGATTAGATTGAGATCTGGGGAACTTGGAGGTCAAGTCAACACCTCAAACTCTTTGTTGTGCTCCTCAAACTATTCCTGAACCATTTTTGCTATGTGTCAGGGCACATTATCCTGCTGAAAGAGGCCACAGCCATGAAAGGGTGTACATGGTCTGCAACAATGCTTAGGTAGGTGGTACAATTAACATCCACATGGATGGCAGGACCCAAGGTTTCCCAGCAGAACATTGCCCAAAGCATCACACTACCTCCACCGGCTTGCCTTCTTCCCATAGTGCATCCTGGTGCCATGTGTTCCCCAGGTAAGCGACGCACGTAATGTAAAAGACGTGATGCCATCCACGTGATGTTAAAAAAAATGTGATTCATCAGACCAGGTCACCTTCTTCCAGGGGTCAGCATGGGCACCCTAACTGGTCTGCAGCTATGCAGCCCCATACACAACAAACTGCGATGCACTGTGTATTCTGACACCTTCTATCAGAACCAGCATTAACTTCTTGAGCGATATGAGCTACAGTAGCTCGTCTATTTGATCGGACCACACAGGCCAACCTTTGTTCCCCACGTGCATCAATGAGCCTTGGCCGCCCATGACCCTGTTGCCAGTTCACCACTGCTCCTTCCTTGGACCACTTTTGATAGATACTGACACACTGCAGACCGGGAACACACCACAAAAACTGCAGTTTTGGAGATTCTCTGACCCAGTCATCTAGCCATCACAATTTGGCCCTCGTCAAACTCACTCAAATCCTTACGCTTGCCCATTTTTCCTGCTTCTAACACATCAACACATAAGGACAAAATGTTCACTTGCTGCCTAATATATCCCACCCACTAACAGGTGCCGTGATGAACAGATAATCAGTGTTATTCACTTCACCTGTCAGTGGTCACTTTACTCCCTATTGCAGGATGTTACAATTTAGATTTTGTTGTGTCATAAAACAAAAGGAAGTTGATTTTAATATTGGACAGGTCATTCCGCCACACATCAGACCGTCAATCCGTAAGCTCATTCCATTTGCTCTTTTGGTACTGACATGTAATGCCACTGTGCTGACAGCAGCCGAAATGTCTGCCATATCTTGACTTCAGCATTACACTGAGCTTCATCTCTCAGTTCTATCCAAATGCCAACGATACCTTTACAATTCTTTATACTTCTCAATTTTCAGTTGCCTTCCTTCCTCCCTCTCAAAACAAAATATGACTTTAAAGGCCAACGTGCTGACAGGCATCGTTGGGAAAATGATATCTAACCAGGGTGCCTTAGCAACAGAGTGACACTGCAACTACCTTTGATGTCCCGCAGAGCAGACAAACAGGCACATACACTGCCAAATATCATCGAGGGGAAGAAAAAAAAATGCAAGAAAGAACAAAACAAGCTGAACTTTTCTGAAATTGTTCCTCCATGTCTCCCACTTGGTGTCTCTCGTCAGCCTCTCATCTATTTCTCACCCTTCGGTTTCTCTCACATCTCTCAACTGCCTTGTCTTCTTTTTTTCACTCTTCCATGTCAGCTTTTCATCTAGCTATTCTTCAAGGAGCTCAGCCTTCTTTGTTTTTGGGTTTCCAAACACACCCTCATTCAGCCTTTGAGAGTTAGCATGCTAACTATGCTAGGGGCTAGATTAACTCCCTGACGATACTGTATGCCATGACAAAAAGAAATGACTGACATGTGTTGAAATGATCTGGCATGTAGAGCTGTGAAACTGAACTCTCCAGAGTGAAGACTAGCAGTCAGCATAAGCATTTGTACATGGTGCTAATGTGTGTGTTTTATATGAATATTTCATATACAGAGGCGGATAAAATGATAAAAATCCTGCATGAAAAGCAAAAGCTTTGTTTATTAGTAACTGAATTTATTAGAAAATCACAATTGGTTATTTACATTTTATATAAAATGTTACATACTCAACTTATACAACTGAAATGTATAAGTTGAAGACTGTTCATGATATCAGTATATTTAGGGTTTTCTGTTATTTTTTTTACGTAAAAATAAAGTTTTTAGAAGAGGGGGGGAAAAAATCCTTTCACAGCCCTGAAGATTTTTTTTTTCTTATCCATATTTTACCTCTGGTGTAGCGTTTTCTCACATCGAGATCACAGCAAAGCAAACCCCCTCATGGGACATGGAGGGGACAGTCAGTCACATCTCTCCTATCAATATTTTTGCATAATGTAGACACGTAGCCTTCCAAAATAATGAACAGATAATGTATAGAGGAACACTTTCTGTCAGTGCACTTGTCTCTGTGAGGGAGGCTCAGGAAAAAAAAGTTTTAGAAGCAGGTGGGACACAGGAGATTAAACTTGCTGCGGAGAAAATGGAGAAAATATGGAGAAAAATTGCATGCAAAAAATTGTATTGCAAAAACTGCAATAGAAAATAAAAATTATATTTTATAGGTTTCCGGGGTTTTTTTTATCTTTCTCTCTGCCCTCCTTAGCCTCCATGTCACTCCTCAAATATTGTACAAAGAATCTGTCAAGACGAACCTTCAGGAAATGGGAGCTGGAGTTTTCTTTCCCAGGAGGAGCAATACATATACCTGGATAATATAGATGAGTTGTTGCATGCACAGATATGTTGTTGTCTGTCTGTCTGTCTGTCGATCTGCCTGACTGTCTTGTTTATAATATAAAATGTACTGCTTTTAGTTTGTTCCATTTCTCAAAAAAGTCAGCTGATTTTCAGGGACTGTTTCTTTAGGTTAGATTGTTACACTAGTAGATGGAGACATTGAAACATTCACTCAAGTAATTAATTCAAAACAATCATTCATTCATGATCAAAACAAGTGACTGCCTATGAGTCACTGAATCATTCATGCAAGTAATTCCTTCAAACACACCGATTAATTCAAGAATGGAACTCTGCTATTGTTGCTATCATTTCTTCTTTTTACTTAATTTGGAACTATAGCAAAAATACACAAAATAAATGTCAATATCGTCTAAAAGCCATATCACATTCGCATTGGTGCAATATGTGGCCTTTTCAAAAAGAAGACAACACGTGACTGTAGAATGCCATTATATATGTCTTCTGAGATGGAATTCGATGTCCATTTTATCATATTAATATTTAATTTATTAATCTCATTGGACCATATAGCCATGCACACATACATGTGCAACATCTCCTAGCACTCATATGGCGAGATGTATCAGGGCAGTGAAATTGCACATTTCTGTACTATTTCAGGCATGTAACAAAAGTGTATAGGGGCACTCTGAAGTTCACTAACATTTGAAATGAATGGTTTCAGTTGAGTGTTTCCAGAAATACAGAAGCAGAAGCTCTGACCTTATCCTCAGTAAGTGTTTACAGAGAACTCCCACAGAACAAACATCATCTTGGAAAGTATAGTGTTTCAATAACATAGATGAACACTAAAAGAAATAGATTCTTATTGTCCTAAATATAAAAAAGGTACAACTTTATTTTAAAGTGTCCTCGTTACACATTACATGTAGTTACTATAGTAATTATTATAAATTGTGCACAATTGAATGCAACTAACCCTAAACGTATCCATAACTAACCCTAATCTTAACCCTAGCAAGTACATGTAGGCCTAGTTTCACAGACATGGCTTAGATTAAGCTAGGATTAAACCTTATCTCAATAGGAGATTTAAGTAGCTTTTATAAACGTGCCTTAGAAAAAAAAACATTACTGGTGTGCATCTTGAGACAAAACAATGGCACTGAAATATTTTGTCAGTTGCTTTCAGTTAACAGCTCAAACATGCATGTTAGTCTGGGACTAGCTTAAACCTTGTCTGTGAAACTGGGGGGTAGTTAATTATTATTACTCAGTACTTAGATATATAATTACACAGTAACATGGACACCTTAAAATAAAATAATAATAACAATACTGAACCAATGCTAGTCACTGGAGATACATAAAATATGTTGAGCAGCACTGAAATACTAGCATACTGAAAATCACTCTTTTTTTGTTGTTATTGCTTCAAGGTAAAGACAGATTATTAAAACCATACAACGTACAGCAATCAGTGTCCGGACATTGCCTACTAATCAGTTGTATGAATGCCGTCTGTTTTCATTACAGTTATTCATTTACATTACAGACAGACAGACAGACAGGTAGGCAGGCAGGCAGGCAGGCAGACAGACAGACAGAAATGCCCATCCTTTATAATAATTTTAATTTTCACATTTAGTGGCAATAACATTGTGAAAACAGTGAGGTATAATAATAGCGAGAAGTGCACTTTTATAGTATAATGTTCAATTACATATTGAAACACTAGGACTGTTGTTGTGGGAACCACAATAATCATCGGGTGCAAATTATCACACAGAGCCAAACAGTCACATTTTCACAGTTGTCCTATTGGCCACATGCTCCTTTTGTGAGTCTGAATGTCGAAGGCTGGGCTGATGTTGATCGGCGGGGAGGCAGATCATCTGTCACACCATTCATCAATACAAAGCCAGTTTAATTAATATAGAATGTCTCTTTCTAAACTACTGCAGCTTTGCAGGGAACAATATCCACATCATAAAAACCTAATTTGTAATAGTATATTGATCAGGAGTCGTTGGCAGACAGTTAATTGTTTTATCATAATAGCTGTCTAATAGGCACACTATCGATCCTTTAAAATGATTCCTTGATCTATGTCGCAATGGAGATTTTTCATTAAGTGATGACATCAATAATACAAAAAAACTCTGATTGAATTAATTGCCTTATATTATACAGAACAAAAAATGCATTGTGAAACTGAAGACTGGGGATTTGTCACATGGTATTTTCCGGCTTTACTTTAAACACAAATTTCAAAGTTTATTTGTCACTTGCTCAAGTTGGTTGGTGTGGTGTACCAAAATATTGTATGTTCAAACCTCACAAGCTTAATGGTTAATGTTTTCTCTTATAAGCCACCAAGACTGAAGACAATCAAAACACAATAAATGTATTTGTGAGAAACATACATAAAGTACATAAAAATACTGCAGCATGGGCAAACAAATCTTCTCTTCCCTACACCTCCATACACACCCTTCCATCCACACAAGTTCAATAGGAACTTTTAAAAAATAAAAATAGCTTGCTATCTAATTAACTAATGTGACTAAACACAGATAGCGCTCTAAAATCCAATTAGTAAGGAGTGCTGCAATCTTTTTTTAAATCGACTCGCCATGATTGATTGTGCTCCACAAGTCTAACACCATTTCTGAACTCTTAGTATTACAACCATAGCAGGAAAATAAGAAACAGAAAATTAGTCATGTCTTTTGCTTGATTTCTTTATAGAACTAGGAGACATCTGAAAGACTAATAAATTACCATGTGAACCAGGGAAGTAACAACTATTATAAATGTCCCACCCACTTTTACAAATTACTAAGACCACACCTTCTGGAAAATTATTATATTTAAAGAGTTTTAGCCAAAGTCAAGGAAAAGGAAAAAAAGTAGGCCTCTGCAGTAGACTGAATGAATGTGAGGTCATTTGTTGTAGCTAGTGACCTTCCTTTCAGCAAGGACTACTGGCTGAACATTGTGACAGCTTATTAATATTTATGAGGTTTATCATTTTCAGATCGTTCCTGTACCCTTGCTATTAACAATATAACTTATTTTAAAAATATAGCGGTATATGGTATATAATAAATATACACTATATTGCCAAAAGTATTGGGACACCCCTCCAAATCACTGAATTCAGGTGTTCCAATCACTTCCATGGCCACAGGTATTTAAAATCAAGCACCTAGGCATGCAGACTGCTTCTACAAACATTTGTGAAAAAAAGAAACGCTTTCAGGAGCTCAGTGAATTCAAGCGTGGCACCGTGATAGGTTGCCACCTGTGCAAGTGGAATCAATTGGGAACAACAGCAACTCAGCCACAAAGTGGTAGGCCTCGTAAAATCACAGAGCGGGGTCAGTGCATGCTGAGGCGCACAGTGCAAAGAAGTCGCCAACTTTCTGCAGAGTCAATAGCTACAGACCTCCAAACTTTGTGTGGCCTTCAGATTAGCTCAAGAACAGTGTGTAGAGAGCTTCATGGAATGGGTTTCCATGGCCGTGCAGCTGCATCCAAGCCTTACATCACCAAGTACAATGCAAATTGTCGGATGCAGTGGTGTAAAGCACACCGCCACTGGACTCTAGAGCAGTGGAGACGTGTTCTCTGGAGTGACGAATCACGCTTCTCTGCCTGGCAATCCAATGGACGAGTCTGGGTTTGGTGGTTGCCAGGAGAACGGTACTTGCCTGACTGCATTGTGCCAAATGTTAAGTTTGGTGGAGGGGGGATTATGGTGCGGGGCTGTTTTTCAGGGGTTGGGCTTGGCCCCTTAGTTCCATTGAAAGGAACTCTTAATGCTTCAGCATACCAAGACATTTTGGAGAATTTCATGCTCCCAACTGGGGATGGCCCCTTCCTGTTCCAACATGACTGTGCACCAATGCACAAAGCAAGGTCCATAAAGACATGGATGAGCGATTTTGGTGTGGAGAAACTTGACTGGCCTCAACCCGATAGAACACCTTTGGGATGAATTAGAGCGGAAACTGCGAGCCAGGCCTTCTTGTCCAACATCAGTGCCTGACCTCACAAATGCGCTTCTAGAAGAATGGTCAAAAATTCCCATAAACACACTCCTAAACCTTGTAGAAAGCCTTCCCAGAAGAGTTAAAGCTGTTATAGCTGCAAATGGTAAGCCAACTCCATATTAAACCCTGCAGATTAAGAATGGGATGTCATTAAAGTTCATGTGCATGTAAAGGCAGGCATCCCAACATTTTTGGCAATATATATATACATATATTTTTTTGCAGACTTTTTATTCTCTCTTTGGAAGGAAGTTTGAAGTTGGATTTTACTGTTCTGAAGTGAACTGCTACTGTCTGTGGTCAGACTAAGCACTATTTTCTGTCCTTGAGGAGTTTCAGTCTTTATTTGGGCATTTCTTTACATTTTGTGATTGTGATCATGTCATCTACAGAGGAGAAATAGTAAGTGTTGTTGTTTAGACAAGAGGCAAAACAGGGACAGGCTGTTTGTCCTCTGCATCTGACACACACACACGTCTGGTTCGCCATCTTTGTGGAGACTCTCCATAGGCATAATGGTTTTTATACAGTACAAACTGTATAGTCTCTCCCCTTACAGTACCCCTACTCATCATTTCTGCATTTTTACATTTTCAAAATAAACTCATTCTGTATGATTTATAAGCTTGTTTCCTCATGGGGATCTCAATTTAGGTCCCCACAGTGATACGAGTCCCCATGAGTCAGTGTGCATTCAGGTTGAAGTCCCCACTGGAGTAGAAAAACATGAACACACACACACACACATCACAAAGCCTGGAGGTGACTGATATAGAGGTTGCATATGTGTCAGTCGTGTGTTGTGCTTGAGCACAAAATAAACATAAAATGCAGCCGCTGCCATAAAGGTGTCCTTCATTTTAATGTGCAAAAAGGCCAACATAGCTGCAACTACCTTAAGTTTGTAGGTTTTGGACTCAGCAGTTCTGCTGCTCTGGTTTATGTCCCTAACCTCTATATGATTTATTCCCCTCAAGACACAGATAGTCTATAGCACCTTTAGTTTACCAACCTCAGCATGTTTATAATGGCCTCATAACCCTGCTATCTCTCTAACAAGCAGTCAGTGACTCTGACCTCCTTAACTAGGGCTCAATGTGGGTAGCTACAATATCTTTTATTTAGTATGGAGGGGGCAAGAAATGGGGCCAAACTATATTTAGGTATGCTGAGAAATGAGGGAGGATTTAAAGACAGAAGTTCTGCTTGTCATAGACAATGTATTCCAAATGATTGCCTCTGAGGTCAGAGTTCAAAGATTCAAGTCCGGGCTTAGAGTACTGGGATTGTTAAGATTGTTTTGGTTGGAAATATTTGTTTTTCAGATTTGCAGTGCTTTGTTTCCAATGGGCAATGGTAGGTGTATCATTTTAAATATAATAATATTTTAATATATTTTAGATATTTAGTTGTTATATAAAATAATCTATGGCTTGTTAGATATTATTTTGATATGCTGTTCTGTTTCCCTGTTCTCGGTTTTCTTGGTTTCTGATTATGTCCCTGTTTGTTTCTGTGGTTACTTATAATTATCAGCTATATCTTATTTAGTTTATTGTTATCTCCTGCATATATAAATAATTCAGCTCTCTGTTGGTTATTGTCTTCATGTAATGTGCTGCTTATTTCCTGTGTTCTTCTAACGATCTCCTGCGTTTATCATTAAAGACTGTTGCTTACAACAGGTTACAATACTAACACATTCATTTGTTTATTAAGGAAATAAGTAGTGTAGTGTAATTTCCTCTTATATTGTCATTGTATCAAAACAAAAATGTGACCCTGTCTGTGAAAACCCATCTAAAGTCATTTTTTTTCAAGTGTGTTTTTGGTTGTGAGGGAAAGATAACCATGTTCAGCTTCCCAAAGAACCAAGCGTTAAGGGAATAGTGGATGCAATTTGTTTTCCCAGGGCAGCAATGGAGTTGTGTTTGTTTGTTCCCGGAATTTTGGTGACGAATGTTTTACAGTTCGACGCTGGATTTGCAGATCGTTTGAAACTGAAAGATGGAGTGGTCCCGGTCCCGGTCATGAGTCTTAACCATAGGCGGTAAGTAAAACTGCATCAAATGTGTGCATATAATGTAAACAACACAAACATATAGTGAATCAAAAGTTATCCAGGGATAATGCAATGATGTATTGTGTGTTTAAATACATTTGTTTAGCTGACAACCATAAGTGTCCATTTGTTTATTCTAAAACCACTCCAAACAACTGAGTTACTCACACAAACACTATGCATGCTCGTGACTCTTTAGCTCCGGTCACTGCACGCCTCCAGGAGCTCAACTGTTTTCGGAAAAAATCGGTAAAGCTGTATCTGTATTTTATAAATCTGATAAAACTAAAGACTCTTCAGGGATATGAAGGATGCAATACTACTCTGTAGGTACTCAAAATTAACATGAAAGTGGTAGAAACTGTGTGTTATTTCCCATTTAAACAATTAGATATCTTTTGTTCCTTCACCCTGTCAGATAGGGAATTCATCAACCTAAAGCATCAGCATCCAAAGACCAAATTATTTCTACACATAGCAGCCATAAAATATTTTTAAAATAAGATAGTTATCTTGGTAGAATGTTAAGTTACAAAGCAAATGAGCTGTTCCTGATATTTCGGTGATGACATAAAAAAATCCACACAGAAATCAAGTCGCAATTTTCTTGCCTTTCCCGACACTGACCTGATTGTTGCTTGTACGGATTGATATATTATGGTCTGTTTGCACTTTCTGATGGTAGAAAAGAAGTTTCTGAACTGAATGATACAAGAATAAGCAGGTGTTTCTGCTTCGTAATTAAACCCAGAGATGATTAAAATCAATGTTTAGGAAGCCAACTTTCTGTATTTTTTTGTTGTTGCGCAAAATAAAGCGTAGGGGAGAGCAGGACACAACCTAACACTTTTTGACTTTCTCAGTTTGTATAAATCTACTTGGGGTTCAGAGTATTTCTTTTTTCCCACATTAATTTAACACATGTCTAGTGCAATTATGTGGTTTTGTTTCTTTAATACAGTATATATTTTTTTCTTGGTATACCCCGAAAGAATCGAAGTGAAATGTGATGACATGCCCCATAGGTGAGGTACATTGTAACATGTGAGGGGCACATTGTAACATGACCAAATGACAGCTTAAAATGTTACCTGATATAATCAAAAAAATATACAAGACAAACTAAAATATTTTGTCAGTAAAATACAATTATCAACTTTTTCGTATAAAATAATGGCATTTTTTAATAATTAAAAATAAACTAATTTATGAGCTTGACAATAAACACACCGCAAAACACAGCTACACAGCATAGTTCATAACCAACATTATCAACATAATAATAATTAATCATTTCTGAACATCGACTCTCAGTCTTTATTAACCTTTTTCTCATGGTTACTCAATATAATTCATAAAAGTATAGAATTGAATAGCATAGTTCTAATAGGGGCACGCCCAAACTATGCAACTGGGATTTAAACCCAGCCAGTGTCTTCTGCTGGTTAGATCAGCATTAAATAACTATCTCAACTGTTAAATAACAGATATAAGATTGCAATTAAAGCTGCAAGCAGTGATGAAAGGGCCCTCGCACCCGGGACCCCCGCCACCCGGTGGCCTCAGGAAAACAGCGAATAGTGGGCGACATGCATTTAAGCCGGTAAATATAGGAGAAATATGGCAAACTCACTTCGATGTGCCACACTTCCTGCTGCCAGAAGGTGGTGCTTTTACTATAACTGAATATTGCCATGTAGATGTCTTCAGGTTAGGACTATTATCAAACATGTGAAGTTTGGGGCAGATCGGACATTGTGTGCTTGAGTTACAACAACTTCCTGTTTCGTGGCGTAAACTGTATACATTAGCACATAGCCACGTGTTGCTTGATTTAATGTGTTTCTAGTATGTTTGGGACTTGATGGCATATTTAAATGTGTTTCAAGGAGTGAATTACAGTGTAAAGCATGCCATTTCCTGTTGCCCGCAGGTGGCGCTATGACTGTAACTGAATATTGGCATGTAGATGACTTCAGGTCAGGACTCTAAGAAAACATGTGAAGTTTGGGGCTGATCGGACATTGTATGTCCGAGTTACAACAACTTCCTGTTTCATGGCGAAACAACGAACTTTGTCAGGCCGCCACGGACACGCCCTTCAGGGAAAACTCAAGATCTTCGCAATGTAACGTCGCAAAGGCCTTTAGATTAGACTGACCAAATATGTATATATATGATGATCTGATTAAATCTCTAGGCGGAGTTGATTAAAGTACAACGTCTGGAAATGGCAAAATTTGCAACAATTTTGCAAAGAAATTTCAAAATATCTTACTTCCTGTTGGCTTTCAGATTTCATACCAGGTGACTTTTTTGTAGGTATTGGGCTCTTACATGTGTCTACCGAATTGCATACCTGTATGTGAAACGCAGCGGGAGGGGCACTTCGTTGAAATTTTGTAGGTGGTGCTATCGAGCCATTTTGCCACACCTAATTCTGAAACCCATAGCAGACGTCGGCTCACACCATCGGTGCTCGGGCCCTAATAATATCAGATTTGTCTAGTTTTAAATAAACACAAAAAAACAGATGAAAAATTAACTTCAGTAAGGAATTTAAAACAAAACTTTTGTTATGGTTAAATAAATGTTCAGTGATATCTTCCAAAGATTTTTTTTTTCTCTATATAGTGTTAATATGGCAACTAGTAAATACACTAAGGCCCAATCCCAATTCTATTTTATACCCCTTCACCTACCCCTACCCCTACCCCTACGCCTAACGTATGAGCCTTTGAGTTTCTTAAAACGATACAGAATGATACAGAACATACAAGACTGGTGAAGCCATCGGGCCAAACTGTTCTCTTTGTTTATTAACCATTCTATTACGTGCCGATCCGAGCCGGCCGGTATGTATATGGTTTTGTTTTCGACTGTGGTGCTGCGATAATGAAGCTCTTTGCAATGTAATACAAACAAGTCAGTTGTTGCCTTGGAGACGCAAGAGTTTACAGACGATACGTGATATAAATATCGACTGCGTTATGAAGGATGACCAGATATTTTTTTAACTGTATTATTAATTTATTAACTATTAGTTCACATCACTCAAATAGTGCGTTTAGCAAGCTACGGAGAAACTGGCAGCCAGGCAACACACAAGTGATCGACCCCGAGTGGCAACATCACTACACACATTCTAGCAGCACGGTAGTCGATGTATACAGGGAAATTCATCATACCCTTTCGTTCGTAGTGTGGTCCCGAAAAATATTCGTTTAAAGGGCTATCTGGCCCTTCCCCTTACCCCTACCCCTTCAGCCAAAAGACAAAAAATCGAGGGTAGGGGAAAGGGAAGGGCTAAGGGGTAGAAATGGGATTGGGCCTGTCATGCTGGCATGTGTGGAAAGTTTTAAACCATGTGTGTTACAACTAACCCCGCATTAGGTTGTGCCCCGCTCACCCCTATTGTCAATAAAATCATTCATTTCTTATGTTATAAATTAAAATGTGAGTACTATATATCAAAGCCCTTGGTATAACCATCATTTACAGCAATAAACACAAATGATCTGTTTTTGTCATTTTTATGTGTATGACACTTTGATGCTCTTAATCTCAAAATTAGATTATGAGACTTTAGCTGGGGTTTCACAGGCGGGGTCACAAATTATCCGTACAGCCATTTGGCAGAATGCCTTTCCCAATGCACCTAACCTGCATGTCTTTGAACTGTGTGGAGAAAACCAAAGCATCCAGAGGAAACCCATCCAAACAGAAGGGCTTCCTGGATCAGCCAGGACTCAAACCGGTGATTTTCTAGCTGTGAGGCAACAGTGCTACCCACTGACCCACTATGTCATCTAGTATATAAACAAATATGTAGAATATAAATATTAGTTTACTTATAAATCTGAAGAAATGCATTTCTAGTTCAAATAAAATACTCTTGGAATGTCACTCAGACAATCAGATTAGAGGACCAAACTGTTATATACTGTAAATGCGTATACATAGAAACACCGGACAAAGGCAAATTTGTCATTGCTGATTTACTGTTTGTTTATGCTTCGCTGTGGCGAGACACTTTAAAGATTCATGGTCTGTTAGCTGTCGGTCTGGAAGGAGGTGAGGTGACAGACAGTTCAGTGGCGCACATGAGGATAAAGAAAATCTCATTTGCCATTCATGTCATTTTTTTTTTATCCTTTTTTCTTTGTTGTTGTCCTTCATTGTGACTCCTTTTTTAAGGCCTTGACTGGTAACTAGCATTAACACACAAGCAAAGCTAGCTCATGACAAGGGTCAGTTTCTGATGTTTCTTTAAACTTCTTACAATTGTGGGTTATTCTCCATCGTGCTGACCCTTGAGGTCCCTCAAATTTCTCTGAAATCAGAGTTAATGAGAGGTGTTTTACATATTAATTTATTCATTAAGCACAGAGGTTTTTAAAACTCCCTAGGGTCAACAAGGGGGTCAGATTTTGGCAGAAAAGAAAGTGTAAAAAAAAAGTTAACATTTACAGAATTCTAAGGAATAGAAATCAGTGACATTATTTTATTATAGCCTTATTTATTACAGTAGTGTGTACAAACAAATCTGCATACAGAAAATTCTCATCTCTCTATCCTTGAAGGAAAGATGATTTTTAAAGGAGGATTTTTAAAATTTGGATTAGTTTCATTGCCATAAATAAATGAAATTCTTGTAAAAAAGGTGTGCATCTTTTTTACATGTTTGGTTTAGACTGGCGACAGTGTCTAGAGAGTTTTCATTTTGCGTGTTGGAAAGGGAACGCTTGACTGAACTCTGGTGCAGCAGTCAAATCAGCCGGTGAGTTGGCTCAATGTGGCTAATCCAGTGAAATGACAACACTTCTTCTCTCTCTCATGTTCTTTTTCAATCTAGCACCATCTTTTCACCTCCCTCCCACTTTCACTCAGTTGTTGAGAGAACTGGCATGCTGTTGAAAGAGATGAAACGATATTTTCGAGCAGATTTGGGGAGAGAGAGCACGAGGGGGGATGGTGCATTGCAGCCATCGACTATAATAGGACATTTTACGATGATGACAAGTCTTTCACAGCTACAGTTCAACAAGGCCAAGCCAAAGAGTAAAGAAAAGAAGTAAGGGTAAGCAAAGATGTCTCTGGCACCTCCAAACTCAAACTGCTTTTCCGAGTCCACATAAAAGGATCAGAATGCTAAAACGGTAAAGAGTCCATAATGGTAAAGCTCTTTGGGTCTCAAAACTAATGCAATCTTATCCTCGTTCCTCCCTCCACACCTTACTCTATCCTCTACTTTTTTCCCAGGTTGACATGAATCAGCTTCTTGCCATGATGGAGGCGATTACTTAACCCTGTTGATGTGCAGGAAGTGCAATCCTGAGAGGAAATGACGGCAACGGATGAGCGGGCGGAGGCAGATGCCAACCGAATGGGTCAGGTGAAGAAAAAGAGTAGGGATGTAAGCTACAATAATGAGAACTATAATTGTGAGGCTACGATCTGGAGTTTCAAGTGTTTTAGTGAGGGAGGAGAGGAAGAAGCCAAAGAGGAGGAAGAGAGAAAAATAGAAAATTATAGCAAAAAAAAAGGAGAAAATGAAATTGAAAGAGCACATAAAAATGAGACTCTTCACCATTATCCAGCAGATACCAATCTTCCCCAAAATTGAACATTAGGGGGATATGTCATCTCCCTAGATATAATTTACTACCCCATCCATTTCTCAAAGAAATGGCTCCAAAATGGTTAGAGACTAAGATGAGGGAGTTTCTTAAAAGAAAGATTTGAATGAAAAGCTTCTTAGGAAGAGCAGCATGTGCCATTACGATTATATAAAAAGGGATTTAAAAGATGTCGAAATGGCAAAAATGAGTAATTACTTTTGCTTTTACCAAAGCATAATGCACCTCAAATATGCTGGTTGGACGACAAATGTTGAAAAAGATAAAAACAGCTAATTTTAAAATAAAACCCTCTGTACAAACACAAATATATACTGTACACCATCTAATATAAATAGACCAATGTAATGGTGTTTAGAAAGGTTCACCATTCACTCCCTTCAGTCAGAAATAAATAAACAAGACCCTTCTATTTGTCAAGCTGCTGGGGAAAGAAAAGGTGTTGTGGAATTGTGGCAGTGACAACTCAGCAACCTCTTGAAGAAAAGCATCATGATCGATACATCATCAATCAGTGGGTTTAAAGTGTGACATGAAGCATGAAAATACAGGGATTACAAAAGCGATAAGGAATTTAAAAGATTTGCATGGGTAAGGGAAATGCAAGTGAAGAAAATGCAAAAGCTGCACAGAATGACTGATTGTGATCAAGGGATCACTTGTTATGAAAACTGAAATTTTACAAAAAAAAAGTGAAATTGACAACTGTCATTGGTCAGTCTCGCTGTCTCCTCTGATCTCTTTCCTGTTGCTTTGGGAAACAGACTTTGAATTATGTTTTATTAAAGTTCGGGAGGAATACGTTCAAATTGCCTATCCAATCAGTGCCTATATACACCGATCAGGCATGACATTATGACCTAATTATGACCCCTTTTGCTGCCAAAACAGCCCTGACCCATCAAGGCATGGACTCCACTAGACCCCTGAAGGTGTGCTGTGGTATCCGGCACCAAATTGTTAGCAGCAGATACTTTATATCCTGTAAGTTGCGAGGTGGGGCCTCCATGGATCGGACTTGTTTGTTCAGCACATCCCACAGATGCTCGATTGAATTGAGATTTGGAGGTCAAGTCAACACCTCAAACTCGTTGTGCTCCTCAAACCATTCCTGAACCATTTTTGCTTTGTGGCAGAGCACATTATCCTGCTGAAAGAGGCCACAGCCACCAGGGAATATCGTTTCCATGAAAGGGTGTACATAGTCTGCAACATTGCTTAGGTAGGTGGTGCATGTCAAATTAACATCCACATGGATGTCAGGACCCAAGTTTTCCCAGCAGAACATTGCCCAAAGCATCACACTGCCTCCACCGGCTTGCCTTTTTCCCATAGTGCATCCTGGTGCCATGTGTTCCCCAGGTAAGCGACGCACATGCACCCGGCCATCCACGTGATGTAAAAGAAAATGTGATTCATCAGACCAGGCCACCTTCTTCTGTTGCTCCACTTCTGTTGCTCCATGGTCCAGTTCTGATGCTCACTGTTGGCGCTTTCGGTAGTGGACAGGGGTCAGCATGGGCACCCTGACTGGTCTGCGGCTATGGAGCCCCATACACAACAAACTGTGATGCACTGTGTATTCTGACACCTTTCTATCAGAACCAGCATTAACTTCTTGAGCAATTTGTGCTACAGTAGCTCTTCTGTTTGATCGGACCACATGGGCCAGCCTTCACTCCCCACGTGCATCAGTCAGCCTTGGCCGCTCATGACCCATGTCTCCTCACACTCGCCTGGTTTGGGCCAATTTCCGAGCTCAGAACCCTCATCTCGGACAGTACGCCAAATACGCATACTTTTTACTCTATCTGATTATTTTTAAGAGTGAACTCGTGAAGCCCTAGAAAATCATTTTGATGAATAGCTGTCATTACTATTATGTAAAAGAGAAATGCAAATTACTACTTTTCAAACAGATTAAGTGCACCTTATTTCTACCTGACCAGATTCAGTACTGTACAGTAGGGATGGCTCGATACCACAATTTTGATTTCGGTACGGTACCACAATCTAATTCCGAAGTACCGATATTAAATTGATACCACACAGGGTCTGATTTTGGCGCGGGTATTGCGCATACTTTTACTCATTCTCGCAAGTTTTGGGTTTATAAAGTGGGAAATTACCACAAATGTTTATTAGTAAATGAATCAACAAAGATTATCACTTCAAATCAGTCATTTGAAAACTTTCTTGTGAGAAGAAATTTCAGCAATACCCCCTTCTCCCTTCTCTATCACTCAAAATGAGCAAATTGCTTCTGGCTTCAAAAGACATCGCACCTACACTAAAGCAATCTGCATGCTCCGATTTAACATTTTCACGTTCGTTTTTGGGACAGCTAACGGAAATCACTTGCCCACGTACTTTTAAACCTTGCAAATTTGAACATGCAAGCGATTTTATAGCATTTCGTAATACATGGGATGGGAGCTCTTTGAGAGTTTTTTTTGCGCTCATACCAACAACGCACACATAAGCCTGGTAAAGAGCTTGCGCATTCCAAATTAAGTTTCCTTAAACAGTCAAATACACAAAATTATGTAAAAATGTCCGTCTTTAGTGAGTATTCACATAAACAGTCGGTTATGTTACGCGAATGTAAATAGTGCAATAGTATGCGTGCAAATATTATGAGATCTAAACGTCATTGGTTGAAACGAACGCTGGAGATTTCGTGATATTTAAACGATTCGATCTTATGTATGTGCATTGATCCGTGTTAAAAGAAAATAAATGTTTAAATTAGATGGTTTGAATGATGCACTCACCTGTCGATCTCTTAATGTCTTTGATGGTTTGATGGTTCTTCATTAGTTTTATAAGCAAAGTAATTACAAATTTCACTTCTACTCCTCTCTTTATTAATTAGTTTTAGGCATGTTGAGTTAGATTCAACTGCTTTATCCATTTTGCTCCTCTATGTTGCCACTTGCCACATTTGCCGGTTTCGCGTCAGTTTGGGTAGCGCACTGCCACCTAGCGGTGAACTTTGGAACAGCAGCATATACCGAATTATGCAAAACCATGATATCGTACCGTTTGAAATAAAATATATACCGGTATTTTCCCAGTACCGGTATACCGCACATCCCTACTGTGCAGAAGACAGAGATTAAATAAAACTGTAATATGTACAGTAGGTTACTGTGTGAATGCACTGGTAAGTATGAAGTGAGTATTTTTACAGCATCCTTTTTTTCTGATCAGATCGCAGTCCGATCACTCAAACAGTAAATAAACGGTAAACCTCAAATGGTACATTTTACTCTTCCCAAATGGAATTAGTTCAGCATATAATATTTTAGAGACTCGTGGATGGAGCAACCAAGAAACTCAAACACCAATTGCCATATGGGACAAAGATTGCATTTCTACCCAACATTAGTATCATCACATAAGTGAACTGTTATATTTGCATATGGAGATTGGAGACACATTTAAATGGCTACTTCACCCATGACAACTCTATCATAATTTACTTAGACCCATGTTATTCCAAACCTTTATGACTTTCGTTCTTCAGTGGAACACAAAGAAAATGTAATGTAAAAAGTTTCAATGTTTAATCCATACAATGAAATTTTTTTTTTTCGGACCCCACTGACTTTCATTGTTTGGATAAAAAAAAACAGTTAAAACATTCAGTGTCTTTGTGTTCAAAAGAAGAAGGTAAGTCAAGTTTGGAACAACATGAGGGTGAGTAAATGATGAAAGAATTTTCATTCTTGGTTGAATTATATCTCTTTCAGTGCAACTGGAATCAAATTCAACTGGAAGCGATCAAATTGATCAAAAAATATTTGGGGATATTCCTGGTTTTATTATGAAAGATTCAGTGGTGCATGTTATTTCAAAGAATAAAATGTTTAGCATTGAAGTATTTTATGAAAATGTAATCACATGCTCTTCTTAAATGACTTTTCTTTTTCCGCTGGAATCACTTAGGCCTTGTGGGCTCTGTTAGACTATTTGATTGTTATCCAATAGCCATTGAATCACTGTTTTACCATCCAGTCTGGCTCCATTCTGGTATGGAATACCCACTTTTCACAATCCGATCAATTTACCATCCTATATGTATATTTTTTCTTGTTGAATATTCTGTTTTCTCAATGCTGCACCTTGCACTATGGGAAAATATTTTTGTTTGGTGTGAAGTATGTGTGGCAAACACGCCAAGAACTTGGCTTTAAATAAACTCTGACCATGACGTCATTGCAATACATGCTCATGAGAGGCTATAAATGTGATATACATTAAAAAGGTGCGCCTTCAGGTTTCTTTGTCTTCAGAGGCCGCATTGTGTGTGCATGTGTGTGTGTGTGCTACACTCTCTATCTTTCCACTTTAAAGTTAGGAGATAGAGTTCCAGTTGTCACTGTGCAGAGTTCATGGACAATCCCTGATTATAAAAAACATGAGTTCTGCTTTGAATGATGTGGGAAGAGCATGCTGCCCTTGCGTTTAACCCCTAGAGGACTGCACAGTTTGGGGCCCTTTAGAAGTTTTGACATGCTCTGACATTTGTGCTTTTTTCAGTTGCTTATAAACATAATAATGGCAAAAATGTCATTACACTGTATTCAGCACAAACTGGGCTACCATAATATGTTAGCAACATGTATGTACATGCTTGTACTTTTGAGAGAATAATGTTTATTCATGGTTTTTAAAAAACAAACAAAAAATATGTCACTGAATTAAGGCCACAAAACACACAATAGTTGTCCACAAGACTTTTTACTAATGGGTGTTGTTACCTAGAGTTGCTTCAAACTGATGTGAGAATCAGTGTGCCTGCTCATTCATATAAAAACAATTTATTGATTTAAATTTTGTAAGACACTTTTTCTTTACAAAGGCCATATGCGAGGAGGCGTGAACGATCATGAATAAGACTGTGATTTACACCTGAGAGACAAATAACTGCATAATGAGCTGCATAAAGAATGAGCCTTTGAGTCTTTGGTAAAGAGAATCTGGGATTTACAGGCTCTGTCGATTTCGGCATCCTGCTTAGACTTTGCCCCCGGACTGGTCAAGGCTATTTTGCAACCTCACCCTGACTATCTTCCTAAAGTTCCATTCTCGACCGTGCACTACACTGGAGAAACTTCACATACCGTGTCCAGTCCGTGCTCTTTAGACCTATGTCCACGGCACCTTTTCGTTTGCTATAGGGGATCGTAACCAGGGGGAGGCCGCCACCAAGCAAATTATGTCACACTGGGTGAGGGATACCATTGCCGTAGCCTATGAGGCGTGCGGTCAAGCTTCGTCTCTAGGAGTTAAGGCTCGTTCTACCATTGAGTCGACATCCCAAGCTCATGTCTGAGACCTCTCTCATGTTTGTGAGCACACACTACACATCCTTGAGGGGTCCAAACACTTCCCAGTGCAGAGGCATTTGCATTCTCGTTCCCATAACGTAAGGCGCAGCATTGAGTGTCATTTTTGAAAGGGAAAGTCTCGGGTTACTTGACTGTAACCCTGTTCCCTGAAAAAGCGGGAACGAGATGCTGCGCCTCAATGCTGGGGGTGTCCAGACGTCTCTTCAGACAAAGTGATACCTGAAGGCGTACCAGTTTCACGTCTATTTATAGCCTCTCACAAGCATGCATTCCAATGACGTCAGAGGTTATTTAAAGCCAAGTTCTTGGCGTGTTTTCCCACACATACTTCACAAGCGGTCAAACAAAGATGTTTTCCCATAGTTGCAAGGCGCAGCATTCTGTTCCAGCTTTTTCAGGGAACAGGGTCACAGTCAAGTAACCTGAGACGCTTCTCTCAAAAATGTCACATTACGGAAGTAAAATGGTTGCAACCAGCCATTCACATTGACTTTAAACTACTTTTTTTTCCAGTTCCCAGACCTGTTTTATTCCTAAGTGTCTGGCAACAAGACAGATAGATAGTAAAAGAGAGGGAGAGAGAGAGTGAGAGAGTTGTTGAGTGATTTACCAGCTAAAATGGAGCCCAGAGCTGATGACCAAGAACGAGAGAGAAGGAAAGAGAGAATGGGGGAAAGCGAAACAGTTTACACTGTCTGCCAGTTTGTCCCCTACAGCAATCTGAGAGCCATTTGTCAAAACTAGAGGAAGAAATTCAACAGCGCTGGAGACCAGAGATGATTTATTGAGTTGGTATCAGTGCCCACCCACACCCAAGCACAACTGACACATGGGTAATCTCATGGGACTGCCACTATATGGATTTGCAAACATGGAATTTTTTTCCATGATCCATGTCTGGTCCCCAAATTATGGCAAAATCTTTCATTAGACTGAATACATTTCAGGCCATTTAAATCTTATTTTCCCATAACATTTACTTTAGAGGAAGCTTCTTTGATCAGCAAGGGCAAAAAACATGCTTCCATTTATTATAAATGATCCAGACAAAGAGACTTAACAATTAATTGAATAAAGTTTGAATTGGTCATGGGTGAGTAAAACGGAGAAGTCAAGAGAAAGAAAAAGACAGAATCCACCCACCATTCCGCAAATGTAATCAGACGACATGGCAACCAGGGCCAGGTGTAAATTTACGTAGGCATACAGCATGGCAAACGCAACAAGAGACGTTAATTTTACCGCAGAGATAAAGAGATGAAGTTAATTAAAATGCTCTGGCTCTAATCACTGGAGCACAGCCACTTTAAAGAGAAAAATATATGCCTTGTCAAAGTGTGTCAGAGGTAGAAAGAGGGAGAGCATGCTGTGTTCCTCTCTGGAAACTGGGAATGAATTATCTAATCAAAGATAAATTTGCTTGGTGAGCAATAGCCAATCAGATACTCAGATGGTGTGCCGCAGAGCTAAACGCTGTAGGAGGTGAGATACTTTAATAAGCTCATTTGAGCACATCTGAATCCATCCGAATGACAGCATGCATTAGATATGAGTCCATGAGAGGTGTCATTGATAGTGGTTACAGGTGTACTGCCTTATTATTTTTCTGTGCCAGGATTTCAAGGTACCCAGCAGGTGATTTCGAAATAGGATTCCAAGTATAACCGTACAAAAAGGAGGCACAAGGAGGGAGCAATTCTTATATCACATTACAAATATTACAAATATTTACACTATTACAAATATTTCAGCCATCTTTTGGTATATTTTTTTTAAGGTATCTTCAACGTATCATTTGTAAATGTACCTTTAATAGATATGTAATAAGAAAGACCAGATTATAATATTAAATAATAATCAAAAGATCTCTAAAATCTCTTTTTGCTGAAAATTCTCAGCAAAATGATTGCAATAGATTTTCTCAGGCAGAGAGAGATAGAGATACTGCGCACAAATTGGATGCATGTCACCCCTTATTTGTGATTAATTAAAATAACACAATTCTCTTAAAATGTATAATATATAATTGTAGTTCAGTAACAGTAAAATATGAACTGTCCATTTTTGGTGACATTATTTCCTATAATTTTTTTAATTTTTTAATAATATGGGAATCAGTCCACTGCAAACCTTCTGGAGGTCAACCAGGAAAGAAATCTTAAAGTTGAGTTATGGCTAATGACATATCACAGCTGAACCAAATTCTTTATGCATAGAAAGAAAGCGGTTGTATGCTCATGATTAACCGCACACTTCCTGTTGAATAAGACAAAATGTCATTAAATCAGTCCTGCGCAGAGAATGGGAGACCTCAACATTTTTTAATGCCAAAGTTAATACATTTATTTGATAAAGAGCATCATACAAACCTAGGAGTATTGTTCATGGCCTCGTCACGTCTCTCATACAAGGTTACATGAGGTGGTGACTTTAAGACAAAAGCAACCCAATTCACACTTCTAAAGAAAGCAAAACCTGCTCTCTCATTTTTTATTTCTGCTGAAATCTTCTAGGTAGTGCCAGGAATTATTCTGTATTATGCTTTTTGTTTGCAGTGGCAAAAAGCCACACGAAAATCTCTCAAGTATGTGAACGTTATGGCTAGTGTGTACTTTTTCGCCAAATCACTTGACACAAACGCACCCCAAATCAACCTTTTTATCCTGAATGAAATAAATGTACTGGATGTGATAGCATAATCCAACCTAATTCCATCCAACCAACAACTTCACCCCATGATCTGCACCTGTGAAACTGTCTGGTGACATTCTCAGTGAACCCAACAACGTCACAAATCAGTGCTTAACCCCATAAAATGCCACACTCCAGGTGGTGGGAGCAGATATTCAGGATCTATATGGTCCTGAATATCCTCAGAATGATGAGGGTGTGAAATGCCCCCATCTCTCAGCCTTGCTCAGGATTGCTGATTCCCCCATTCATTCTATTGCAATAACACCTCTCTGAATAGATAATCATCACTGGATGCTGATGTGAAACTGCCGCTGATCAGAAAAGAGATGAATGCACTTTTATACCTGATGCATCTCATTTCCGTGATTGTGTCAGTCAATGAAACAATCAGCAGCTTCTGCTCTAAGCGGCATTGTTCTATTCAATACGCTCTGTGCGTCATTAACTGTCCACAATCGCCCGTTTTAACAACTGATTAATGTTTTACTTATTCAAAGCTATAATAGAAAAGTGAAAGACCATTAGTGAATTGACCTCTCTATACATGAATTAAAACCTACTTTTTTTTTTATTTAGAATCATCATTCAAGGGCTTTTCAGCTGAAAATGTTGGATAAGGACAATTCCATGCAAATGTCAAAGTAAATTTGGAAAGTGTTTACTACAAAGAAATTTTTAATTTTAAATTTAGGTCTATAATAAAACATTGTAAGGAAAATGCATTATCCACTGTAATTGAACAAAATTATTACCTACCATGGTTTTAAAAGATACATTTAATAAACACTTTTCAGAGGATTTCAGAGAAAAGCTTTGTCATAACAGCACTGATTTCTGAATTTATTTGAGCCATACATATGAGGTCCCTGTGATTCAAAACTCATATCTCATATATCTGGCAATCTATAGTATATAGTATATATAATATATATATATATATATATACCTGTTTTTACAGGCAACTTATATTCTCCAACAGATCCAGTCCAGCTGCTTCAAATGTGTGAGATTGATTAAAGATTCATGCCAATACAGCAACATCATTTTGCTATATATGTAAAACAATAATAATGATGACGATCAGTCTGGTTCAGTAGTTACAACATTTTATAGAGTTTCTCCACCATGAAGGTACAGTTTACAAATCTCTCACATGATACAGTCCATAATACAGTTTTCTCCTCAATAATGTGATAAAAAAAGTGTTTTGTCATGTCCACAACACAAGTTCATTTCTGTATTAAAAAAAAAACCTTGTAGGATTTTTCTGATGTTCTGACTATATCCAGGATTTTAGGAAAATACATAGAAATTATTAAATAGGGTAATTAGTTATTTCTCTGATAAGCTACATTTCATGTTTTGACTACAAATGTCTCATATGTAACTCTGGAACTGCTCACAATAAGACAGTGTTGCAGTCATGTTTATCATGACAAATGATTTGTGCTGCCCTTCAGTCCGTTTTCCTGTGCTGCATGTCTCAATTTATTTTATTTCAAAGTTCACAGATGAAATAGCTTTTGACTCAATGTGCTGTTTTATCTGACTTTATTTTCAGCATGAGCACTTTCCCATTATTCCAGAGTCTTCAGCATGTTTTGGCAGTGCTAAGCAATACTGTACTTGAAGGTCTGTTAACAACAACTCATTAACACATAATACATAAGTTCCTTAGGAACAGAATCGGAGATAACGGATGCATTGCGGACACTGGCATCACGCTAATAATTCACGTCCACGGTTGTGAACACACTCTCTAGCGACGGAAAATGAAAAGTTGCGATTTTCTAGACTGATATGGCTAGGGACTATACTCTCATTCCTAGCTATATCGGTCTACAAAAATCGCAACTTTTCATTTTCCGTCGGTCTTAGTACACGATGTAACTATACACATCACAACATGTAAATATGTAAATGTTGGCATTATATTGTCACTTATTGAGCAGTATGCTAGATTGAGCCGTTTACCTCCAGTCTTTGTGCTAAGCTAGGCTAGCGGTGGGTGCTGGGGAATACGGTGAATAAACTAAAGTCCCAAAAGTCGGTGTGTTCCTTTAACATGAGCGAAGTGGAATAAAGAAAATGATCAGCATGATTGTTATTCAAAACAGTAAGCAGGCGCTACTTTGTTTATGGTTTGTGTATCTGCAGCCTTTCTGAATGATGGCTTCCCTTTCTGAATGACGAATATAGACGAATATCTATGAAGCAATAGACAGTTGTCTCCTTGCACACAGGCGCAGAACGCGTTTGCAAGTTGACAGTCAGCTGTAGTCCGTTCAGAATGCAAGAGTGCAGCCTTCTTGCCCCAACACGGTCAGCTTTCATCAGCACTAGTTCTTTGCCGTCGGTTTGGTGTGTCCTTACCCTAAGAGAACACAATAGGAAAATTGTTAGTTCACCCAAAAATGAAAACTCAGAGAGCTCTCTGACCCCTCCATAGACAGAATTTAATTAACACTCAAGGTCCAGAAAGGTAGTAAAAACATTGTTAAAATAGTCCATGTGACTCCAGTGGTTCAACCTCAATTTTATGAAGCGACGAGAATACTTTTTGTGCTCAAAAAACAAAAATAACTTCCTTTTTTTTAACAATTTCTTCTTGTCTGTGTCAGTCTCCTACACTGTTGACGTTGGTCAGCTCCTGCATCAGCATCACGCATGTGTCGTGGTGCTCATGTGAACAGCATCGGCCAATGGTAAGCCGGCATGCTGGCGTAGCTCTGACGTAACTCGGAAGCACTGCACTGTATTTACTACGTCAACATTCATTTTATTTACTCTAAATGTTTAAATGGATACATACATAATCATAAATATATTACACCATTTCATTGTCTGCTGTGTGCTTGCAAAGAGAGCCAGCCCACAAGTTTTTCTGATTGGCTGTGGTTATTGATTAACTATCGCATCACGTGGTCATGGTGTGGACAGAAAAACTGCTTGTTGCTAGAATCTTATCGCATTTGGTTAGGACATGGTGTTATTTTTATGATGTCTATACAACTTTTCTGGACCTTGAAAGTGGTAGTTACGTAGGCTGTTAACAGAGGGAGAGAAAGCGCTCAGATTTCATTAAGATCTTAATTTGTGTTCTAAAATTCTTACAGGTTTGGAACATCATAAGGGTGAGTAATTAATGACTGCATTTTCATTTTTGGGTGAACTAATTGGGTAAAAACAAAACAAAAAGTCCTTTTCTGTATGTTCAGTTAAAGGGATAGTTCACCCAAAAATTTAAATTACCCCATGATTTACTCACCCTGAAGCCATCCTAGGTGTATATGGCATTTCAGACGAACACAAAATGTAAAGCCCAAAAAAGCACATCCATCCATTATATAAGTGTTCCACACGGCTCCGGGGGGTTAATAAAGGCCTTCTGAAGTGAATTGAGGGGTTTGTGTAAGAGAAATATCTATAATTAACACGTTACAAAGTAAAATATCTAGCTTCTGCCAGACCGCCTTCCGTATTCAACTTACGAAGAAAGTGTAACTGGCGTGACGACGATGTTGGACGTAGCGTAAAAAAACGTAACTGCCGCGACGATGAAGTTGGACGTAGTGTAAGCATTTTGAACTGCGAGAGGCGTTACACTTTCTTCGTAAGTTGAATACAGAAGGCAATCTGGCGGAGGCTAGATATTTGACTTTATAATGTGTTAAATATGGATATTTTTCTTACACACACCCCTCGATTCGCTTCAGAAGGCCTTTATTAACCCCCGGAGCCGTGTGGAGTACATTTATAAAGGATGGATGCACTTTTTTGGCCTTCAAATTTTGGGCTGCCATTCACTGCCATTATAAAGCTTGGATTAGCCAGGGCATTTTTTATTTAACTCTGATTGTATTCATCTGAAAGAATTAAGTCAAATACACCTAAGATGACCTGAGGGTGAGATTTTTGGGTGAACTATCCCTTTAAAGTTCCATTATGCGATTTGACAAAAGCTAAAATTTTACATGGAGTTGTTCACAGGAAATTCAGCAGTCTTGGAGGAATGTGTAGCCATTTGGTTTCCTTCATCACAGCCTTGTCGACCCTCATTTTAGGATTTCTGCACAGGAAAGTTATTTAAAGAAACATATTGTTTTTAGTTACACAAGAAATAAAATGAATGAAACTGAACTACAGAGTAAAATGCAGACCAAGCTGAGGTGGAAAACCATATCAATCATACAGTATTTTAAGTTCATTAAATTATAAATTGATCCCCAATACTTTGTTTTTCTACTGTCCATATAACATAAGGGGTATTCAGCAACCATCTTTTTCTATCAACATGTCGACATTTAACACTCATAATGATTAATAAAAACTGTTAATAAAACAAAATACAAACCCATAATGAGAATGCATAGGAAGCACAGTACAGCAGCAGTTAACGTTAAGTCCTGTCACAGAAAAGAAAACGTCTCGGTTACGTATGGTAACCCTCGTTCCCTGAAGGAGGGAACGGAGACGTACGTCGGACGTCACCGACGAATTGGGATCACTTCTGGGAGCCCCTATCAACTTCGAGATATAGAGAACGGGCCAATGGCCATTGGCGTGCGAGATTTGCATCTCGCGCTCCGCCCCGCGCTGCGGGTATAAACAGGAGGCGAATGCAGCGCACTATTGTTTTTCACTGAGGAGCCGAACTAGTGACTCGGCCATGCAGTGATGGTACAGCAACTGTGGCGACGGGACGTACGTCTCCGTTCCCTCCTTCAGGGAACGAGGGTTACCATACGTAACCGAGACGTTCCCTTTCAGTCGGTCACGTTCGACGTACGTCGGACGTCACCGACGAATTGGGATCCCTTTGGAAAACGCCACAGTTACTACCACTTCCAGCGCCCAGCGAGAGCCCCTCAGACCCCGTCTGTTCCGGGCGGGGAATTCACGCAGGGAAGTCACACTGCTGTTCCGCAAGACCCACTTCAGCAGACTATTGGATAACGCTGGGAAGCATGCCCAGAGGGACGCTGCGGAAGCCACATCATGCCCGAAGGGAGTTACCATGTGGAAAATACACGTATGGACTGGCCGTGGGCAGTGCAACATACGGAAGTCCCAGGGGTGGCCCCGGCCAAACAGGCGGGGGAACAACACCTAACTGAGACGGCAGAGAGCTCTGCCGAGGGAAAGACACGGGCTCGCCGTAGGGAGCCGTATCGTGGTAGAATACACATATGGGACCGCCGTGGGGGTCACAACATATGAAACCCAGCCTAACACAAGTTCCACCAATGCATACGAGTGTTAGACCTGGCGTCGGACGCTCCGCCACATCCGACTGCCGCGGGTTGCGGAGGACTCAACAGGGTTCGCCGTTCTGGGGAACTCGACTGGAGCATATAAGCGCACGTATCCGTTCCAAAGGGAAGGGAGTGGCGCAGCAAACCGACACTTAGAACGGGCACTTCGGTGTTACTGACTATGGGAAGCGAGCACACAGGAAGATACCGGCTCTACACGGAGGCTATAAAATCTAGCGAACGTGTTAGGTGTCGCCCAGCCCGCAGCTCTACAATATCTGTCAGCGAGGCGCCACGAGCCAACGCCCAGGAAGAAGCTACACCCCTAGTGGAGTGGGCTCTTAACCCGAGCGGGCAGGGCACGTCTTGGGTTTGGTACGCCAAGACGATGGCATCCACTATCCAGTGGGCCATCCTCTGCTTGGAGACAGCCTTTCCCTTCTGCTGGCCTCCATAACAGACGAAGAGCTGTTCTGAGGTCCTGAAGCTTTGCGTTCTGTCCACGTAAGTCCGCAGAGCGTGGACTAGACAGAGAAAAGCTAGGGCTGGGTCTGCCTCCTCCGAAGGCAGCGCTTGCAGGCTCACCACCTGGTCCCGGAAGGGAGAGGTGGGAACCTTGGGCATAAATCCGGGCCGGGGTCTCAGGATTACATGAGAGTTACCGGGCCCGAATTCCAGGCACGATTCATCGACCGAAAATGCCTGCAGGTCCCCTACCCTCTTGATAGAGGCCAATGCAGTCAGGAGTACTGTCTTCAGAGACAGGATTTTTAACTCAACTGACTGCAAAGGCTCAAAGGGCGCCCTCTGCAGTGCGGTTAGCACCAGAGTTAAGTCCCAAGAGGGTATAGAGGGAGAGCGAGGTGGTTTTAGTCTCCTCGCCCCCCTCAGGAACCTGACGATCAGATCGTGCTTCCCTAGAGACTTACCACCTACCATGTCATGATTAGCGGCAATAGCGGCAACATAGACTTTGAGGGTGGAGGGAGACAGCCTTCGCTTCAACCCGTCCTGTAGGAAGGAAAGCACAGAACCGACCGAACATCTCCGGGGGTCTTCTCAGCGAGAAGAACACCAGTCGACGAACAGGTTCCACTTCAACGCATAGAGGCGCCTCGTAGAGGGAGCTCTAGCGGAAGTGATGGTGTCTACCACAGCCTGTGGTAGGCCACCTAGAACCTCCGCGTCCCGTCCAGGGACCAGACATGGAGTTTCCAGAGGTCCGGACGCGGGTGCCATAGGGTGCCCCGTCTCTGAGTCAGGAGGTCCTTCCTCAGAGGAATGGGCCAGGGAGGTGCTGTCGCGAGAAGCACTAGTTCCGGGAACCAAGTCCGGTTGGGCCAATACGGAGCGACCAACAGGACTTGCTCCTCGTCCTCCCTGACCTTGCACAGAGTCTGTGCAAGAAGGCTCACTGGGGGAAACGCATACTTGCGTAGGCCCCGGGGCCAGCTGTGTGCCAGCGCATCCGAGCCGAGGGTCCCCTCGGTCAGGGAATAAAACAACTGGCAGTGGGTCGTGTCTGGGGCGGCAAACAGGTCTACCTGTGCGGTCCCGAAGCGACTCCAGATCAGCTGGACCACCTGGGGATGGAGTCTCCACTCTCCGGGGAGCACTGGCTGTCGTGAGAGCTCGTCGGCCGCACGATTGAGCAGGCCCGGAATGTGAATGGCACAAAGCGACCTCAGATGCTTCTGACTCCATAGGAGGAGATGGCGGGCGAGTTGTGACATGCGACGGGAGCGTAGACCACCCTGTTTGTTGATGTACGCAACGGCCGCAGTGTTGTCCGTACGGACCAGAACGTGCTTGCCTAGTAGCGGCGTTTTGAAGCGGCCCAGCGCAAGACGAACTGCTAACAACTCGAGGCAATTGATATGCCATTGCAGTTGAGGCCCCGTCCACAGACCCGAAACTGCAAGCCTGTTGTACGTGGCACCCCAGCCGGTGGATGAGGCATCCGTGGAGACAACAGCATGCCTGGACACTTGTTCTAGGGAAACTCCTGCCCGTAGAAACGAAGGGTCCGACCACAGGCTGAAGGTTTGGCGGCACCTCAGAGTCACGGGGACACGGAGGGATCCGCTGTGCCACGCCCATCTCAGGACTCGGTCATGTAGCCAGCGTTGAAGCGGTCTCATATGAAGCATATGAGCGTTACAGCGGCTGCGGATGCCATATGCCCCAGGAGCCTCTGAAAATGTTTCAGTGGTACCGCTGTCCTGCATTTGAACGAATTCAAGCAGTTCAACACCGACTGGACACGCTCCTCTGTGAGATGCGCTGTCAGATTGACCAAGTCCAGCTCCATACCGAGAAAAGAGATCCTCTGCACGGGGCAGAGTTTGCTCTTTCCCCAGTTGACCCGAAGTCCCAACAGGCTGAGGTGACTGATCACCGTGTCTCTGTATTCACACAACAGGGACAGTCCTGAAGGGAACGACCTTCAGGTCGATCGCTGCAAACCAATCTTGGGGACGGATGTACTCGAAAGTGCACTTCTGCGTCAACATCTGAACGGGCGGTTTGTGAAGGGCCCGGTTTAGGACTCACAGGTCCAAGATTGGTCATAACCCACTGCTTTTCTTGGGCACAATGAAGTAGGAGTTATAGAACCCCAACTTCATGTCGGCTGGAGGGACCGGCTCCAATCGCGTCCTTCGCCAGTAGGACTTCGATCTCTTTCCACAAGATAGGTGTCGCAGCTCCACACAACAGTGAAGTGGATGCCCAGAACTTGGGAGGATGCCGTGCGAACTGAATCGCGTAGCCGAGCCTGGTGGTGCAGGTGAGTCAGCGGGACCGTCCCGGAAGTGCTAGCTAGGCTTCCGGAAACCGTACCATGAACACACCCGCCCCACAGACGTACCCGCAGTAGGGCAGCGTCCTCACACCGCTGAGAAGAGGGGAATGAGAGTGGCGAGGCTCCCCGGCGTCGCACACTGCCATTCTCGCCCTCTTGTGGGGAGGAGAATGAGAGCGGCGCGGCTTCATAGCGTCACACGCTGCCATTCCTGAACTCCCGAGACCCAGAGGTATTGGAACTGCTCTTAAGAATTTGGGTACCACTGGCTGTAACACCGGTGGCGGAACAAAATTTAGCAATGATTCTCCACCCGGCCCTCCTCCGGTGAAGAGCAGCTTCAACCAAGTCCAGGTCACCCGTCTCAGCTGACTGGCAGCCAAGACGGGTGGCATCGTGGGATGCCCATGGCGAGCAGACTGAGGGGTTCCATCTGCTTTGCACTGTGGAGGACTGCTGCACAGTCACCGACAGTGTCGCCGAAAAGGGTCACCTTGTGAGATGTGAGCATCAAGAGAGCGTACTCTGGCGACGTCTCACACCCCTGCAAGGTAGCCCAAGGGTGTTTCTGGACCAGGGTGGACATCGTCTGGCCAAGGGCCAGCGCTGTGACTTTAAATGTAAATCAGTCACTGTGCGCAGCTCAACCTCAGCTCAGAACTACCCTCGTGCACTAAGGGCGCAGGGCGGAGGTGGCCTGCCAGTGGCACTGCCACCTCACCGATGAGGGTAGTGAGAGAGAGGAAAACTTTATCCAGATTATGGCACCATTGGCACCCCATATTTTGGCACCAAATAGTTCCACACTGCCAAAGCTTTCCAATGCACATCCGGGAAAAAGGCAAGGGGGCGGGCAAGGCGATTTACGCGTTGCACTACGCCTCAGCCACCCAGGAAAGCATGGCTGTCAAGTCTGAATCTGATTCAGCATGAGCACACACCATTATAGTGGGAAACTCAGCATCATCTTCATTTCCAGCTTATAACAGCCCTCTCTCCGATGCAGCGATTGACATTTGTCCTCTGCTAGAGCCCCAGATGAAACGCTAGGTCCCCTTTATTTATTTTTTATTTTTTTTGGAACCAGCAATCCCACCTGTAAGCTACCAGCAGGCATGCAAGACTGTGAGCGTGGCCGTCGAGACGGCACACGGCGCGCTGAACACTCAAGCCCCTATGAAGAAGGCAAGACGAACAACGCGCCGACGTGGTCATGCTCTCATGAGAGAACATGAACCACCCACGAACACAGTCTCAGCATGCTTGCGATGCGATAGAGGAGTGAGGGCCCACGGAGATGTACTCGGCAGGGAAGCCCCACTGTAATCCTCAGGTCACCAAGGCTTATTAGCCGAAGTAGCCCCTTTCTGGTGCACCAGAAAAGAAACTAGATCGGGGAATAGGCGAAGGGACTCAACCCCGTTTGAGGTTAAGTCTCGACCGCGCATCTAAAGCGCCGAGTGACGCGCTGGGTTGCCGTGACAACCCGCGCTGTCAGCCGGCAGCTAGACGGCACACGGCGCGCTGAACACTCAAACCCTCACGAGGAAGGCGAGACGAACAACGCGCCGACGTGATCCCGTTCTCCTGAGAGAACATGGATCACCCACGAACGCAATCTCAACATGCTTATGCGAGAGGGATCGTGGCCGTCAAAGGACAGGAAACAACCGCATCCAGAAACGCACAGGTGGAATGACGTCTTGAAAAAGACGCAGTGTCACACCCGCGCTGCTCTTTTAGAAGAAAGCTCTTTTAAATGTGCTGAAGCACCCAGGAACGACCGCGGCAAAACACAGGAGAGTAGTGCAGCCTGTGTATGCACTCACCGTTGGGAACGCCCTCACCAAACCAACAGTGCTGTAAAAACAGCAGTTTATCACTGTATCAGTGAGCTCGCGGCCGCCGCTGATCGTGCCTTCTCTCCCAGCACTCAAAGAAGCGTCTTCTCTCGTTCTCTCTCTTTCTGCTGAAGCAGGAACAGTCTCCTTCATCAACACCGTGTTCGGCTCCGAAGTGAATGACAATAGTGCGCTGCATTCGCCTCCTGTTTATACCCGCAGCGCGGGGCGGAGCGCGAGATGCAAATCTCGCACGCCAATGGCCATTGGCCCGTTCTCTATATCTCGAAGTTGATAGGGGCTCCCAGAAGTGATCCCAATTCATCGGTGATGTCCGACGTACGACGAACGTGACCGACTGAAAGGGAACAACAGAGACACTATGAATTAAACTAATGAGGGATCTGGTAAAGAATGACTACAGGCAGAAGTATACAGTAACATGCCTGTGTGTTTAAAACAAGACAATAAAGAGTCTAAACATACCTCATCTGACAGAAAAGGTGATGGTGTTTTCCTTTCGCAATGCTAGAAATATTTTATGCAGTGCTCAGTAACGATTAAACTAGAGATGCCCGATTATTCAGAATGATATCGGTCGATGCCGATACCGATAGTTTTATTTTTTTTATGGAAAAGAAACCTCTCCCAAATAATGCTACAAACTATACAGAGAACCCTCTCATTTGGTACACAATAATAATATATATAATGTTGGTTAAATTAGCAACAAATGTATTATATTAAACTGCTATTTATTGTCAGATATAATAGGCTAAATACACCCACACAAAACAAAACAAAATGTTTGTATACAACTCAATTGCACATTAAGGTATTTTTCATAAGCACTTGTCTTCACGACAATTTATATACTGTGGCGAGGTGGGCGAGCGAGAGACGTGGGAGGAGCGAGCGAGACCAGTGAAGGACGAGTGAAGGACGAGAGAGGACCAGTCCTGGACTTTTAAGTTGTGTTTTATATGTAATTTATTATGTGTGTGCGTGGCAGCCGTCCGTCAGGGGCTGCCCGCGTTACTTTCGTTTAGTTTATTCATTTATTAAAGTCTTTGCTAATGTTCGCCGGTTCCCGCCTCCTTCCTCCTTATTCTACGAACTCTGTTAGATATACATATTGTATATAATTAACATTAAGTAAGCTCCTCTCTAGTGTTTTTTTATCGCTAACTAACTGTGAACATCAGATGACTTTCCTGAGGAAGTCTTTCTGCGGTTGAAACACTGATTGAGTGATTACATGAGCCATGATACAAATTTCTGTAAGTTGTAGTGTATCTTTAAACATACCTTTTGATATTCATGTATGTTTTTCGAGATATAACTTGTATTAAAGTGGAAGAGATGACTCGCGCTCCACGCTGCCGCGTTGATATGTCACGTCACATTTAGGAGAAGTAACAAAGCACAGTGCTATTTGTGATTATTGGATGAGAGGTGAGCTACAAATAATGTTTAGTGTAGGGAAAAACTGTAACCCTGGCTTGAACTACGGGTGATTCATAGGGTCAAATAGAGCCTGCTTTTATTAACTGCTAATGTGCTATTGTCGCATTAACTTGACCTAAATTCAACATGAGACATTTTCTTCAAGTATACACAGTATGAGTTGCAGTCGGACACATTTTTTCTGCACCCTTTTGATTGACAGGATACCATCTGCCCTGACCACCGGCTGTTTTTAAACAATCAGCCGATGGCCAATGGTGAAAATAATATAGCTTTTATCGGCCGATACTGTTTAATGGCCGATACATCGGTGCATCTCTAGATTCAACCATAAGTAACAATTCAACAATCGTGCTTTAAGAAGAAAAAAAAAGCAATGCTGAGCACATTTGTTAGTGTGACATTTTATACAACAGTTCAAATAACAAGATGTGAATACTGAGTAACTTAAATTTTAGTCACAATTATTACCTTTTACTTTGATTGTTTTTGCTCTGCCAACAAACAAAGGGTTCAGATTATTCTTTGTACAATTCAATATAAATCATGTAATGTTACAGTTCCGAGTGAAAACGTTTTATTTACTTAGGAAAGCCAATTCACATTTGGCAAGCACTACTTGTGAATGGGGCGTGCATGGTTCTTGAAAAAAAGCAGAGAACAAGTCTGTGAGAGGATGTAAAAAGAGAAACAGGAATGAAACTACATTAGAAATGGGGTGTGACACTGAAACTTGCCTACTATTTCCATGCTAATGTTTATAATTTCCATGCTTAATCTGCTAATGTTTATTAAAACAGATGTGCACCACTTAAATTTCCATTGCTCAGTGGCGCCCCCATTACTATTTATTTACCACAAATTAAAATTTATTGCCATCTGGTGTGATTTGAAACCCCTCATACTTCTAAAACGTCCCCTCCTAACATCACCCATTACATTGAAGGCACAACAGTGAATCACTTCCCCATCTTCTCTCAGTCATCATCGCCTAGAAAGTTTTGGCAACCTTCTCTGTAGATGCATGGCTGAAGGATCCACAGACCACTCTCAGAATAGGGTCACATTTTCACTGACGTTTCCACGTTGTAATGTACTGTGGAGTGTTATTATCCAAAGTAATTGAATTTAGAATGGTTTACATCACAAGCTGGCTTAGATGTAATGGTCAGCAATATATAAAAATACACCGATCAGGCATAACATTATGACAGCTGAAGTGAATAACACTGATTATCTCTTCATCACTGCACCTGTTAGTGGGTGGGATATATTAGGCAGGGGTTCACGGTCTGCAGTGGTCAGTATCTATCAAAAGTAGTCAAGTCAAGTCACCTTTATTTATATAGCGCTTTTTACAATGCCAATTTTTTCAAAACAGCTTCACAGTGTTAACAGGAAAATAATGCAACAGAATTTGATTCGGCTGTACAGCCGCTCTGGAGAAAACGGTGATGTCATCAGCTCATTTCAATTATGATATAGTGTCAATGCGGGCAGATCAGTAATATAGTTGAAATTGAAGTGTTCCCAACTGAGCAAGCCAAAAGACAAAGGCGACGGTGGCAAGGAACCAAAACTCCTTCAGGGCCAGAATGGAGAAAAAAACCTTGGGAGAAACCAGGCTCAGTCGGGGTGCCAGTTATCCTCTGGCCCGTGTAGTCCAAGGAATGAACAGTGGTGAACCGACGACAGGGTCATGGGTGGCCAAGGCTCATTGATGCACGTGCACGAAGGCTGGCCCGTGTGGTCCGATCAAACAGACGAGCTACTGTAGCTCAAATTGCTCAAGAAGTTAATGCTGGTTCTGATAGAAAGGTGTCAGAAAACACACTGCATTGCAGTTTGTTGCGTATGGGGCTGCATAGCCACAGACCAGTCAGGGTGCCCATGGTACCAGAATGCACTATGGGAAGAAGTCAAGCCGGCGAAGGATGTGGATCCATGTGGATGTTACTTTGACATGTACCACCTACCTAAGCATTGTTGCAGACCATGTACACCCTTTCATGGAAACGGTATTCTCTGGTGGCTGTGGCCTCTTTCAGCATGATAATGCGCCCTGCCACAAAGCAAAAATGGTTCAGGAATGGCCAAATTCACCAGATCCCCCAGATCTCAATCCAATCGAGCATCTGTGGGATGTGCTGAACAAACAATTGTAATTGCATTATGCTAACATCTTATGCAAGCATGGTTTGCCCCACTAAAAGTATTATATTATAATTTTCTCTTACAATGTGGGACAAGTAAATGAGTTTTAAAGCCCATGTACATAGCAGCCATGAAGCATTAGCATTTGATTGATTTACAGAATAGCACACCAATGTTTAGCCCTCCAGCTAGTCACTAATCATATATTGTCATTAAAATTAGTTGACCACATTTCTCAGACATATTTTCCATAATATTAGTACTCAGCCTAAAGTCTAAAAGAAGAAAATAGTTTTAAATGAAGCATCAAACATGAAAGGTTTTTTTAAACTGGCTCTCCTGAGGTACACTGTGTTCTGATAGACTGAGCTGAAGAACAAGAAACCATATCAGCAAAGTATTCTGCCTTGCACAAGTCATGTTTGTTTCCATTGCTCTTTTTGAATCAATGATCTTTTTCGGTGAGTGGACAATTATGGTGTTAGGTGACATTATTGTTCAGGACAAACCCTGCAGAGCTATAGTGTTGCTGCTTCTGACAAACTCATACTGGCAAGTCAGACATCCACAGCCAAGCTCTGTTAAACAGCACTTTGAATTCATTGTCTTACCTCTTTTACCTCAAAATCACCTCCTATCCGACTCCCTTTCTTTTGCTTTAAAACACACATCCCTGCTGGGGAAAAAGAGCTTACACTAGCCTGAAGTGGTTTGCTCATCTCCCTGCCTGATGCAGCACCTGGCCAAACTGGAAGATGTTAAGGTGGCTAGAAAAATTTTCTAAATAAATAAATAAAATTTTAAAATACATTTTGGGTAAATGCTAAATGTATTTTATATACAGTCATATGAAAAAGAAAGTACAGCCTCTTTGAATTCTATGGTTTTACGTATCAGGACATAATAATCAATAAAATCATCTGGTCCTTAGAAGGTCTTAGGGCGAGACACTACAGGTGAATAGGGATTTTTTTTAAATTAGAAGATATCACTGTGAAACTTCTCGAGTTTGTTACTGGCATAAACATAAGAAAAAAAATGTATTACAAGTTTTGTGTAAATTAATGTTTTAATATGCAAATGAGGCCTAATATACTTAAATATACGCTCATTTGCATACATTTCCAAAAACAAAATATGGAAATTGGAAAGGACCAGGTTTAAAATTCTTGGTTCTATTTGTTGACATATTAGATGAAAGGGCTTTTACAGAGGGGATTCTGGAAATCTTATTTTGTGCTTTAATAAATTAGAGAATACTGACAATAGCCTTAAAAAAAAACAATTATTGCCATGTTTTTTGGAGTAAAATGACCTATAACTCAGGATAGGAATGATATATCAACAAATCCCTCTGTAAAAGCCTTCAGAATATAGTTAAGAATAAGACTGGAAAAGTTGGTGCTTGTAGGTGCTACTGAAGTGGATATATCTGACTCTAAGTGGCCTTTAAAGTTTTATATTGTATAATTTCATACATTTCTATTGAAACCCCCAACCTACAAACAAAATATATATTCAGTTCATTAATATCAGTAGTGTATAATATTTAAAACACATGGAAATTGATAAATTAATAAATTATTAATAGCAATAGCCTTAAGCTGAAGAGAACTACCTTAACAAACACACATAACAACAGTCACAAAAACTGCAAACGAACTGTCCCTGTTTGTTGCATGTCCATCTATAACTATTTGAATCTAATTCGCTGACGGGGTTTCATCGTCTAATCTGTTGTTGTTTACTTTCTTTTTAGTAGCTCTTCTGTGAACGTTTATGAGCTGATTTCAGCGTTGTCTTCATTTTCTCTCAGGCGGAGAATAAACAAGGAAGCGGCAGCCAATGCCGTAATCGGAAATTCACATCGACCAATCAGATGTGGTTTTCGGCTGTAGATTCCTCGGCAAACTTTCACAGTTGGTTAGTTCTACAAAGAAAATGCCCATATTTGGATTAGACAGCACTGTAAGAGACTGAGAGCTTTACAATGATACTAGGCATGACATGTTTCTGTGAATGGAGATGGCACGGAAGCTTGCGTTAGAATGCTAACTTTTGGTGATTTCTGTTAGAAATCTAAAGGCGCAAGTTGAAAAAATATAATGAAATAATCACCTTAATGTGTAATGTTGACATATTTTTTATTTTGACATGAAAGCTTACACGTTAAGGGAGCAAAAATCTCAAAATTGACCACTGCATGAAAAAACTATGTTTTCACCTGCCGTGTCTCGCCTTATAAAGCGGGCATATTATGCCCCTTTTTACATGTCCCCAGAATGTGTATGTGAAGTTTTAGCTTAAAACACCCCACAGATCATGTTTTATAGCCGGTTAAAATTGCCACTTTTTCGGGATTAGCAAAAACACAGTTTTTGTATATGTCCCTTTAAATGCAAATGAGCTGGTGCTCCCTGCCTGTTCTTTCAAGAAATAGCTTGTGCAACAACAACAACAGAACATGTCAGAAACTAATGGTGTTCAGTTCGAACCAGAGTCTGGCAATAATGCCTACAGAGCCAGAAAATACATGCTGCATGGGGATAGAACAGGTATAGTTTAGTTTAATTCCATTAGTTTTAGTTTTAGTTTTAACTGATGTTGCCATCTTGCTTTTATCCACTATTAGTACAAGCCTGTTGTAGTGGACCCTGTTCGAATGATGGCCAAAACTTTACTGATGATTTTTATGAACTTTATTGTTCATCACACAAAAGATGAAACGTCTGTTTTCACTCCAGAAAATCACTGTAAGAGCTAAATAAAAAATAAAACACATTCAACCCTCTACAGTGCGAGTAAATCACTCGCATTTGCGAGTAAATCTTCACTCTGGGCGACTAAATAATATCTATCATTAGCCATTGGCTAATAAATGCTTAGATTTTACTCGCCAGTGTGTGTGTGTGTTAAAGGCTAAGAATAAGTTTAGCATATATATATTTTCACTCGCTGAACTCTCCGTCAAGCGATCTGTCTCTTTCAGTTCAGCTCAACGGATGCGCAGCGTATCTGTATTTGACGTACCGTAAACTGTAGTGTTAAGGCACATAACTTGCCAATGTTTTGCTGAGAGCACTGTGTTTCTCACACACACGCACACACACGCAAAGAGAGAGAGTCTTAAATACCACACAGAATCGACGCGCTACATGTAAACCATATTCTTTGCTGTAATTTCCTGTCAAAACAACGGAGTTCATTTGGAATTATTCAGCTTTTAAGAACATGCGGTTTCTCTGGTAGTGGGTGGGACTAATGCGCAAACGGCAATCTCATTGGCTGGTGCTCATCTATTACCCACCCTGTTTCAGCAAATCAGTTAGAGCGAACGCACACAACGTGATTAATATTCATGAACCCAGCAGCTCATCAATCCTTAGTGCGTTGTTTATTGTTATTAGTATTAGAATTAGTAGTAGTATTATTATCTTATTAATAATTACTATTATCTATTATAATTTTTTACAGAAGAACTGAATAACTAACAATATCTTAAGCACCAACACCAGTCCTAAGTTCAGTTAAAATGACAAATATGCATTCATACATCTATCTACACTCACCTAAAGGATTATTAGGAACACCACACTAATACTGTGTTTGACCCCCTTTCGCATTCAGAACTGCCTTAATTCTATGTGGCATTGATTCAACAAGGTGCTGAAAGCATTCTTTAGAAATGTTGGCCCATATTGATAGGATAGCATCTTGCAGTTGATGGAGATTTGTGGGATGCACATCCAGGGCACGAAGCTCCCGTTCCACCACATCCCAAAGATGCTCTATTGGGTTGAGATCTGGTGACTGTGGGGGCCATTTTAGTACAGTGAACTCATTGTCATGTTCAAGAAACCAATTTGAAATGATTGGAGCTTTGTGACATGGTGCATTATCCTGCTGGAAGTAGCCATCAGAGGATGGGTACATGGTGGTCATAAAGGGATGGACATGGTCAGAAACAATGCTCAGGTAGGCCGTGGCATTTAAACGATGCCCAATTGGCACTAAGGGGCCTAAAGTGTGCCAAGAAAACATCCCCCACACCATTACACCACCACCACCAGCCTGCACAGTGGTAACAAGGCATGATAGATCCATGTTCTCATTCTGTTTACGCCAAATTCTGACTCTACCATCTGAATGTCTCAACAGAAATCGAGACTCATCAGACCAGGCAACATTTTTCCAGTCTTCAACTGTCCAATTTTGGTGAGCTCGTGCAAATTGTAGCCTCTTTTTCCTATTTGTAGTGGAGATGAGTGGTACCCGGTGGGGTCTTCTGCTGTTGTAGCCCATCCGCCTCAAGGTTGTGCGTGTTGTGGCTTCACAAATGCTTTGCTGCATATCTCGGTTGTAACGAGTGGTTATTTCAGTAAAAGTTGCTCTTCTATCAGCTTGAATCAGTCGGCCCATTCTCCTCTGACCTCTAGCATCAACAAGGCATTTTCGCCCACAGAACTGCCGCATACTGGATGTTTTTCCCTTTTCACACCATTCTTTGTAAACTCTAGAAATGGTTGTGCGTGAAAATCCCAGTAACTGAGCAGATTGTGAAATACTCAGACCGGCCCGTCTGGCACCAACAACCATGCCATGCTCAAAATTGCTTAAATCACCTTTCTTTCCCATTCTGACATTCAGTTTGGAGTTCAGGAGATTGTCTTGACCAGGACCACACCCCTAAATGCATTGAAGCAACTGCCATGTGATTGGTTGATTAGATAATTGCATTAATGAGAAATTGAACAGGTGTTCCTAATAATCCTTTAGGTGAGTGTATATACACTCACCTAAAGGATTATTAGGAACACCATGCTAATACTGTGTTTGACCCCCTTTCGCCTTCAGAACTGCCTTAATTCTACGTGGCATTGATTCAACAAGGTGCTGAAAGCATTCTTTAGAAATGTTGGCCCATATTGATAGGATAGCATCTTGCAGTTGATGGAGATTTGTGGGATGCACATCCAGGGCACGAAGCTCCCGTTCCACCACATCCCAAAGATGCTCTTTGGGTTGAGATCTGGTGACTGTGGGGGGCCATTTTAGTACAGTGAACTCATTGTCATGTTCAAGAAACCAATTTGAAATGATTGGAGCTTTGTGACATGGTGCATTATCCTGCTGGAAGTAGCCATCAGAGGATGGGTACATGGTGGTCATAAAGGGATGGACATGGTCAGAAACAATGCTCAGGTAGGCCGTGGCATTTAAACAATGCCCAATTGGCACTAAGGGGCCTAAAGTGTGCCAAGAAAACATCCCCCACACCATTACACCACCACCACCAGCCTGCACAGTGGTAACAAGGCATGATGGATCCATGTTCTCATTCTGTTTACGCCAAATTCTGACTCTACCATCTGAATGTCTCAACAGAAATCGAGACTCATCAGACCAGGCAACATTTTTCCAGTCTTCAACTGTCCAATTTTGGTGAGCTCGTGCAAATTGTAGCCTCTTTTTCCTATTTGTAGTGGAGATGAGTGGTACCCGGTGGGGTCTTCTGCTGTTGTAGCCCATCCGCCTCAAGGTTGTGCGTGTTGTGGCTTCACAAATGCTTTGCTGCATACCTCGGTTGTAACGAGTGGTTATTTCAGTCAAAGTTGCTCTTCTATCAGCTTGAATCAGTCGGCCCATTCTCCTCTGACCTCTAGCATCAACAAGGCATTTTCGCCCACAGGACTGCCGCATACTGGATGTTTTTCCCTTTTCACACCATTCTTTGTAAACTCTAGAAATGGTTGTGCGTGAAAATCCCAGTAACTGAGCAGATTGTGAAATACTCAGACCGGCCCGTCTGGCACCAACAACCGTGCCACGCTCAAAATTGCTTAAATCACCTTTCTTTCCCATTCTGAGATTCAGTTTGGAGTTCAGGAGATTGTCTTGACCAGGACCACACCCCTAAATGCATTGAAGCAACTGCCATGTGATTGGTTGATTAGATAATTGCATTAATGAGAAATTGAACAGGTGTTCCTAATAATCCTTTAGGTGAGTGTATATATATATATATATATATATATATATATATATATATATATATATATATATATATATATATATATATATAATTTATATTATATATAAATATAAATATTTTATATATAAATGTAAAAAGCATTTCTTAAATATACACATGCGTGCGTATTTATAAACATAATATTTATACACAGTACACGCACATATATTATGTAAACAAACTTTTATTGTGAATGCGGTTAATCGTGATTAATCGATTTGACAGCACTAATAGCCAATGGCGATTATATTGCCAAGGTGTGCGTAGGGGTTGGCATTAAAGTCTTATTCATAAACACTCTCTCCCTTGCATTTTCATCAGCACACACAGCGAATTACACAGAAACACTTCTTACAGCTAACAGTAAACAAATATATACAGACCATTTCAGGGGCTGCTTAATAAACTGGTAAACTTTATATCCATAAAACAATTCAGATAAACTATTATAAAGTGCGCGCTCTCCCTTTCATGACTGCCGTGACCAGTATCGCTCCGGAGACTATAAACTGAATCACAAATAGTTGGTACTGATCCATCCTTGAGCTTTAACTTTTTAGCAAAACCTGCCTTGAATTGTCCCTTGTTCAGGCAATGAACCTGCACTGCTTACAAGACATTGTTGTCGCTACAGCTGCTCGAGTGCTGAGAATATGGCAGACAGTGTACAACTGGCTGAGGGCGGAAACTATGCTAATACGGAACAGTGTGTCAGCACCATGGGTGGAAACGTGCAGATTAAGGGGCGAAAATAATATAATAGAGCCCCTTCCTATACATCAGAAGGGGAGAGAAATCTGAGCAGCTCGTTTTTTCACATGCTTTCAGAAAAAGGCTTAACAAAACAAAGTTACTGGGTTGTCCTTTTTCACGTTTTCTGTGTTAGTAGATGCACCGGGGACCCGATTATAACACTTAAACACGGAAAAAGTCAGAGAGGTTCATTGTTCATGTCCCCTTTAAAATGTATTAAATACAACCTCAGATGAAAACAACACATGACAGTGTGTCATTATTTATTTATCAAAAGTAAAACCAAAATGGAGAAGCCATGCGTGGAAAAACTAAGTACACCCTTAGCTGCTTACAAAGGAATTAAAGGGATAGTTCACCCAAATATTGTGTCATTATTTTTCCTTAACCTCATGTTGTTCCAAACCTGTAAGACTTTCATTAATCTTTGGAACACAAATACAGATTTTTGTAACAAAATCTGAGAGCTTTCTGTCCCTCTATTGACAGCTACACAATTACCACTTTGATGCTTCAAAAAGTTCATAAAGAGATTGTAAAACTAATCCATATTAATCGAGCTGTTTATTTAAAATTTTCTGAAGAGACATGACCGCTTTATATGATAAACAGATTGAATATAGGCTTTTATTTACATATAAACATTGATCAGCGAACATAAACAGAAGCTCAACCGTACTTGCATGAACCTCATTGGTTCTTGTGGAAGCTGAAACGTGCTGCGCCAAACATGAGAAAAGCATGCTTGAGCTTCCGTTTACCCTAACTGATGTTTGAGTTAATGAATGTTTATATTGGTATAAAGCCCTCTTTCCCCTGCTCATGGATGAAATCATAACCCTAAAATCATACAATCATACCTTCCACAAAGATATGTGATAAAATGTACTGTGAAATACTACCTCTGTGGAAGATTGTAGCCAGATTCTAATGAGGTTCAAACCAATATATGTGTGTTTGTGGGTGACTCTTGGTCAAATCTGTTCTACAGACATGTTTCCCTCAGGGCCATATCTCATCGTCAGCAAATGTTTGATAATGTGTTAAGCATTAGCTCAAGCTCAGCCTGAAATCTCCACCGCACGCCGCAGGGCAAACAGCCAGTTTCTCTGTATTCCTCTCATCTCCACTTTACACATCTGCCTTATTCTTTACTTTCTGTACATTCGTTTCACATGTGGACACTGGCTTTAATGTTCAGATGAACAGAGCGATTAAACCCTGTCTGGCATAATGATGCCTTGATTGGAGTTTGTGTTCGTCATATTTACCAGTGATGGATGGTTTGTGCTTCCTATCACTGCTTTTTCAGAACGGTTTTTGTGTGCCTGTGTATTTTGTTACATCCTTGTGCATTAGGGTTTATTTGTGTGCTTGTGCTGAAGAGTTAAGCACAAAAGAGCAAAGGGCTTGGAAGATAATCAGAATCTTTCTTCATGGTCATTTATCAAGACCAGGCTCTCACAACAGGCAGACCTGAACTCTGAATCATCTGCTACAATTATCATCATCAGGCGGTCACGGTTAAAGGTGTTTGAGATGTTAAAAATTAGGCCTGTTTATAAGAGGTTGGAGGCATATTTAACAATGGCTGTTTTGCTAACACACCATCTGCCATTTTTACATCAAGAAGGGGAAAAATAAGAAAGTCTGGATTGTAGATGAATGACTGTGAAGATGGTGGGATAGGATGGATGGATAGAAGAATGAAGGATAGACATGCGGTATGTGTTTAATGTGAAGGTATACTACCATTAAAAAGTTTGGAGTTAGTAAGATTTTATTTCATTTTTAAAAGAAATAAATACTTTTATTCAGCACGGACGCATTAAATTGATCAAAAATGATAGTAAAGACTTTTACATTGTAAACAAAAAAGCTTTTTCAAATAAATGCTGTTCTTTTGAACTGTATTCATCAAAGAATCCTGATTAGTTTAATAAATATTGCTGTACAAAAATTCAGCTTTGTCATGACAAGATAAAATTACATTTTTAAAATATGTTAAAATAAAATTCTAAATATTAAAATATGAATACTATTTCACAATATATTTTTAATATATTAAAACATTAAAAACACACAAAAAAATCCCCCCTTATTCTTTCTAATTATCTAACATAGCATTCTGCAAAAATAATATGATACTGTACTATTGTTTGTGATTGTGAGTGTCTGTGCATTATTGGTGAGGATTTTTCTGCAGGTTACATTGCTACACCAGTGGGTGCCGATTATTATGAATGAGTTATTATTCACTGTAGCGACTGAGACAAATCAGACACAATTATTTCTCCAATTTAACAAATAATCTTTAGAACTCACTCTGAAGGTCTATGGACCCATCTCCCCAAAAGGCCGATAAGAGCAAGGAAGAGGCCTCTAGTTACAGGACACAGGAACTGATGAGGTTTGCGACTAGAAAGAATGTGCAGAGAGCTGTGACACTCAATTCTTTTTACAAATAAACCATCTTAAACCCATATAGCCTATATATAACCACTTGAGAAATATATAAACATATATCCATCTCATGTTTTTTCCTTTATAGGGTTTGGTCTATGTCTAATTCAATCTCTGTTGGATTTATGTTTCAGAATTGCGTACTATGGTTAACGAAAATCATGTGTATGTCATGTTTGGTGTCTACAAAGTTGTAATTTAAAGATCTGAATGATTGTGTATATGATATGTCGATACCTGTGCAACATATTAGTATTACAAGAATCTTTAATAGTTCCTTCATCAGCAACCAATCTGCAAACGATTTGCTTGAGACAAAGGATTGTATAACTTTTCCTCCAAGAGCCTCAAGCCATGTGCAACTTCCTCAACCTCGACGGAGTCGAAACAACCATGCAAGTTCATCATATCTTCTTCAGTCAACATAGAAGATATCAACACCATCAGACTGAACTATCAAGGCTTTCTCCTGTGATTGTACATCAGACGTTCGTCAACAGCTCAGGTTAAATGCAAGTAACGTACGATATTCAAATTGCGATGTAGTTAGTAAAACTGTAAACGCCTTTGTTTAGACAAAGGAGCTTGTAGTCACTGATGGCTTCTCCCAGGTGTTTCCATAGTTTCATCCCTTTGTTCTGATCCGGTTTTCATTCTCTCACTTTCCTTCTTACCATGTACGTGTGATGTGTATGTATGTTTTATGTTAGTTTAGTCTTGTTCGTGATTTAGTTAATAAAATTTGTGCACAATATATGTTTGGTTCTGCCTGCAAACAAATTGTCACTTAAATGATCCATTTTGTTACATGCTCTAAGCACTGTAAATGCTAAGGAAGAATAATTTTTCTGTGGCCATGAAAAATATCCTTTTCTTAGACTTAATTAATAATCAATACCGAGTGTTCACAGGATGAACTGATTGATTGATTGTAATGTTAATGTAGCTACATCAAGTTCATCTCATTAACTGATTCAAATATTCATAATCATAATGAATAATCATAATGAGTTATGAATAATTATTAATATTTCCCCTATGAGCTAACTCACTACATTCACTTAACTGATTCATTCAAAAATATTGATTCATTCAGGAATTATCAAAAAATCTCAGCCTGATTCTGCTTTGACTTTGTTTGGAACTATTTTAGATGGCAGTGCAAAACTACACAAGAAATTTTTAAAATGTAAATCAATTAACTTTATATTTATTGAACTGTTGAATAAAAGCTGTATCACACTTGAAAAATCACAACTGATTACCCACTCCTGCAGTTTTGTTTCGATACAATTGCATACTGTATTATTATAATTTATATTAGCCTATATATGTATAATGAGATTATATCATAACATTATTTTGCATTTTCATTATTTCTATTAAAAGTCAGCAAGTAGCACATTCTGAGTATCATCCAGATTTATGAAACTTCTTCACATTACATACCATTCTTTCTGTCTTATAAAGTCTAAATTTAAAGGGTTAAACTTACAGCTGAGAATCGCTGCTCTAATAATTACCAGTTAGACTGTTTTGTAAGTTCCAAATTGACTCTTACAGAATGTCACACACACACACACACACTGAAACAAGGACTTGGCACTTGACAACAATTTTTCTTGTTGTATTAACAATAGCTCTCAAGTGAGTGTGCTTACAGCTAGATTAAATTCCTTTAAAGCTTTCAAGTGCGCAAATCTTTTCTTTTGTTTTCTGTAACATGCACATCGGGCCATTAGCGACACCACATAATCCAATTGCCCACTTTTACACACTCTTTGGTTATCTCAGTGGTCAGTGGATCTGAAGATCACATTAGGACTGATCTCAGGGGACTGGCTGTGATTGTATTACTGTACCATCAGGGTAGAGGTTTATCATATTAGTACTTCAAAACGTCTCCATATGTGGGTGTCCTTGTGTGTATGTGTGTGCTTATTTAGGTCAAACAGGAAGTGGCATCTGCTGTCTGGTTGAGATTGATCACATGACTAATGTTCTCCAGGTCATAGGGGTCACCCTTAAATCATCGGAGGTCAAACAGCCTCTGGCTTTTACTCCAAACCCATTTACTGCAAATGGAGATGCATCTAATCTGGGAGTAATTGCCAATCAAATTTGCCCTCGCACACAGAAAGCGTCTGATCTTGCCCTCCTCCTCCATCGCTTTCTCCTTCCCTGTCTTTCTTGGCAGAGGACAGGCTGATGTATCACCTAATCGTTCTTGTCCTTAGGGTGTGTGAGTGTGGTTGGGCTAAGGCGAAAGTAACTATTGAGGAAATTGTCATGAAATAGAAAAAAAAAAAGAAGAGTAGGTTGATTTAAAAACACCCCAGGGTCTGATTTCTCAAATGACTTTTGTGCGTTGGGAACCAGGGATTCTGTGTCTTGAGAGAAGGAAAGGGGGGATATTGAAAAATGAACTCCGGGGCGTGTTCACACAGGAGGTTTAGCTTCAATTCAATTATACGCCAGAGTTCAGTTTCTTTGGATGGTGTGAATGCTGTTTTCTGAACTCAAGAAACAACCATATGAAAGCAATCCAATCTAATTTTCAGAAATGAACCAGATTAATATTTAATTATTGGATTAAATATTTTTAATTATTGGATCTCTCATTGCTACTTATCTCTGCAACAAAACAAAAAAAAGTCACATTTCTTGCAATGCACCTCCAGTAGACAGATTCAGCTGCCTTTATGTGGTTGTGAAGTTTAATTAAACAATCAAACAAAGTGTAAAAACTTTAGTTTCATCCTTGAGCATTTCATAGTCTAGATAAACAGGTAAAGGCTGCAAAAGAAAGAAAACAAATGTTTCTATCTGCCATGGTCATACGTGGACAAACGCTGATGGCCGCTTCTTCATTTCAAGTCCATCAAGGATGTATTATATTGAATATTGAAGCTGTCCATTTCTCTCTCAGGGTGAGCAGAAGTATAAAAATGAATATCATCTAATATTCTGGCCATCCCTTCCAGCACTCTTTCAATTACAACCTTCAAATTTTCAATTGAAACAAAAAAAAAAACTCTGAAACCACTCTTCCTCTTGCTGTGTCTGTGGGATATAGGTGTGAATACATGGAAAGGTTGAAATTAAATTAAGAATGCTATAACAAGAAGTGGAAGAGATAAAGTCAAAGGACTTTATAAAAGAAAGAACAGAAGTAGAGAAAGAGAAGGTTAAGTATGCTGAATCAAAGTAAAATCGTTTAACATGAATCTTTTGCTCAATGAATTTCTGTGCTCCATATTTGATTTAGTGTGTGGTGCCTGTGTGCAGAGAAACTCTATAATCAAACAAGTTTAAGGCAGTGAAATATTCATAATTCTTTGGTATGTATATGTTGATTATACAGCAGCAGAAAAAAGCAAAGCTTTAATTTTCCAAAACATATTTGCCTGTCTCCTTCATCTCTCCCTGCAGCAAAGAATAAGAGAGGCAAACACTAGGGAGCAGAATTACTCCAGAAATGTAAAAGAAATGGGCAAGAGTGGAATGGAAGAAGACAAAAAATATGGAGATCACACATCTTCTGTCTCATTCGGTGAAGGAATCAATTTGTATTATATTTGAAAGGTATTCTAATATAGTCCAATATTATCCGTGCATTCCTATCCTATCCCATCCTTATACAAAACTATTATAATTAGTAATTTATAGAATGTATTATGGAAGGTCATAAATTTGCTTCAAAAGCGCAGCCTTGATACAGTAGCTGTAGCAGCACAGGGGAGTATTTAAAGACAAAACTGTAGCATTCTGATATATAATATATTCAATAATATACACAAACTAAAATATTCATTGATGACTCATTAATTAATAGTCTTAAAACATATTCTTTAAAGCATATATAGTATAGGATATGCTGTATGTAATTCATAAAAGATGTGAATTTTAGGTTAAGGTTGCTAGGAAAAGCATGAGTAAGGATTTAACAGCTTCTTTCCATCATGCTGTTTTCCTGTCCTCCTGTCTCTAGCTCTGTCATGTTAGTTTGAGCACCTCTGGTAAAAGCCTGTTCTCTACTCTTCACAGCAAACACTCCAAAGCTTTTACCAGATGACAGCAAAGAAAAGGGTAAAAGATGAAAGACTGGACAGATACATGCACAAACCCACCAACAAATATACTGGAACATGGCCAAAATACACAAGGATGACATTACAGTATGCATGCTCCTTACACAAGTGAAGGTACAAAAGCACGTCCAAAAGAAGCAGTATAAAAACACTCCAGCATCAGATTAGCCATAGATGAGGAAAACACAAAGAGATGAAAGAAAGAGACATCTGGGTAGCACAACATGTTCTCCTTCACCAAACTACCATTTAGAGACCCATTTAGAGACTCATATTTACAGCCTGAGGTAATACACTGTGACCCAAGGGACCAAACACATACACACACCTGAATTTGTTTACTTCCTTAATGTGACAGTTGTGTAGGTTGTTTTTCTATTTCTACGCTCACCAGGGCGGTCCGTGAAGGAGTTTTCCAGTGAGGTCTGCATTCACAGACTGGTCCATAATAAATGATGATTTCAACATTGACAATAATAAAAAAAAAATCCTTGTGCACCAAATCAGCATATTAGAATGATTTCTGAAGGATCATGTGACACTGAAGACTTGAGTATTGATGCTGAAAATCAGTTTAGCCAACACAAGAATGAATTACATTTTAAAATATATTCAAATAGATTTTAAATTGTAGTAATTTTTACCATATTTTTTATCAAATAAATGCAGCCTTGAATAAGAAACTTCTTTTAAAAACAACAAAAACAACAAAAATCTTACAGACCCCAAACTTTTTAAGTATATACATCTGTTTATTATTTGCTAAATATCTTTAAAATATATTACAAATTGATTCTTTATTACAAAAAAAAATCTTACAAACCCTAAACCTTTGAACAATAGTGTACGGTTTTTTAGTCTGAATGGCTGCAAATAACATTGAGGGCCCTATTTTTTTTACAATCTGAGCGCATGGTCTGAAGAGCATGGCGCAGGTGCACTGAGGACGTGTCCGAATCCACTTTTGCTAGTTTAATGACGGAAAAAATGGTTGGTGCATGGTCCAAAAGGGTTGTACCTAGTCTCTTAATCATGGGAGTCATGGGTGTTTTTTTGGGCATTACGTATAATAAACCAATCAGAGTCTCATCTCCCATTCCCTTTAAAGGGATCCCCTGGTGTTAAGACTTGTATGGCTTAATATAACATAAATTATGTCTCTTACTGAAATATGTACTAGAAAACCCATGAAAGATCTACATTATTTAAAAAATCCATTACATATTTGGACAATGGGCAGTGCCATTTTGTTTGCGTTCTATGTCAATGACGTAGAATGGTTGCACTCTGCAATCAACTGGCGCAACCCGTAGCTATTTTTACCACAACACAACTCGAAAAATGTTTCAGAATTAAACAAAACCAATTAATTGCTTTGTAATTGCATTTAAAACACACTCAAACACACGTGCACACAAACTCACACACACCAACATCCACATCCACACTCAATCAGCTGTACTGTTATACATGAGGGTTGACTTGCCTAATTTGTCACCTGGTTCCGATTCGGCAGGCCAGCACTCTCCCTGGCTGAATCCGAAATTAGTCCCTACTTTAGTCCACTAATACAGTTCACTTGAAGGAGTGAATGAAAACGAGTGCGTAAAGTCGGACAGCCGTTGAGTGTACATCGGCTGTACACTCGTTATTGCGGTGCAATGTGAGATTGAATGAGTGCACTCGAACATGTTCACTATGGTTTCGGACACCACTACAAATGGCTGTCCCTTCCTATTTAAGGGTATAGGGGGCGATTTCATATTCAGCCCCTGTCGTGGAGACTGACGAGGGCAGTCCATAACACATCTCGATTGAGACAGAGCAGTCTGTCAGATGTGTGTGTGTGCGTGCGTGTGCGCCGATCTGTTGGTGTCTGTGAGAGTTTGTGCGTTTTAAATGCAATTACAAAGCAATTAATTGGTTTTGTTTAACTCATTTTTAAACATTTTTCGAGTTGTGTTGTGGTAAAATAGCTACGGGTAGCGCCAGTTGATTGCAGAGTGCAACCATTCTACGTCATCGTCACAGAACGCAAAGAAAATGGCGCCGCCCATTGTCCAAATATGTAATGGATTTTTTAAATAACATAGATCTTTCATGGGTTTTCTACTACATATTTCAGTAAGAGACATCATTTATGTTATATTAAGCCGTACAAGTCTTAACACCAGGGGATCCGTTTAAAAGCCAGTTGCGCTTGCACCATGGCGGATTCGCTATTTACATGGCGGAATTGGCGAGCGGAAAGACTTTTAGAGGAATCCTTTTATTTTTAATATTTAAAAACTGTTTGTGTGCTGCTGTGAGTCTCTGTGTGTGTAATAAGAAGAGTGTACGCACGTTGTGCACCCGCCTATAGGCGCATATTACTAAGGCACCCTTTAAATAACACAAAAAAATACTGTGTAACGACTGAGACCAATCAGACACATAATTACTTATTACATTTAACAAATATGCTTTAAATGCTTTATGCTTAGTAACGGAGCTTCCCCCAAAGAGCAGGAAAGGTGTCAGTTACCATGGATACCAACTGATAAGACAGTTGTTGCTTGAAAGAATGTGAAAAACAAGGGCCATGGGGAGACCCATAGCCCTTAAGCAGACTTTTCTACATTCATTTATAGAAAAACTGTTCTATAAATGAACATGCACCCCAGGACATTGTGCGTATGATTATAACTATCTTGTAAAAGTGTATCTTGTATGGTATTTTGTTTTATGCATATCTTATGAACAAACTACTAGTTAATGTAACCTCATCTATAACTTGTTTGGTGTCTACGAAGTTGTAATGTAAAGATCTGAATGATTGTGTATATGATATGTCGATACCTGTGCAACATATTAGTATTACAAGAATCTTCCATAGTTTCTTCATCTGCAACCAATCCAGCTGCACATGTAAAGGGACACGCTTGAAACAAAGAGCCATAAAATCTTCTACAGAGGAATCTTCTCGCTTGGAAGATTTGGCCTTCCTCATTGGGATTTGGCCTTCCTCATTGGTCAAGTCAACCCTGAGGGGTGTGGCCTGTCTTAGACCTTTAAAAAGAGACACTCTCCATCTTACGCTCTCTCTCTGACTACGGACACACAAGCCGGCCAGGCTGTAAAGCCTATACACACATCAAGCCATGTGCAACTTCCTCGACCTCGACGGAGTCGAAATAACCTTGCAAGTTCATCATATCTTCTTCAGTCAACGCAGAAGGAATTGATTGCAACTTCAACACCATCGGACTGAACTATCAAGACTTTCTCCTGCGACGGTACACTGTACTGCTCTTCAACCGCTCAGGCAAATGCAAGTAACGTACAATATACTAAATCGCTGTTTAGTTAGTCAAAGCAGTGAACCACTTTATTCAAACAAAGGATCTTGCAGTCATAACTGATGGTTCTCCCAGGTGTTTTCAAAGCTTCATCCCTCTGTTCTGACCCGGTTCTTCAACCACTTTAACTTGACATATTACCCATGTATGTTTTTGTTTTGTGTGTATGTGTTTCTGTTTAGTTTAGTTTTGTTTGTGATTTAGTTAATGAAACTTGTGTACAATGCATATTTGGTTCTGACTCCCTGCCTGCAAATAAATTGTCACTTAAATGATTGATTTTGTTACACTCTTTAAGGAAGAATATTTTTTCTGTGGCCATGGAAAATACCCTTCCCTTAGAATTAATTAACAATCAATACTGAGTGTTCACAGGATGAACTGAGTGATTGATTGTAATGTTGATGTAGCTACATCAAGTTAATCTCATTGATTGAGTCAAATATTCATAATTAATCATAATGAATAATCATGAGTTATGCATAATTATTAATATTTCCCCTTTGAGCTAACTCACTACAACTGTGCCATATGACTTAAGACCAGGTTTTTGTTGGTCAATGGCGCTGTCGTTTTCAGTTGCCTCAAAATAGCAAAGCACCAACAACGTGCCTGAACACACCTCATTTTCAGACAATTGTGCAGTTGAATCTTGCATTTGTGTATGAATGAAAAAAAAAAACATATTTTTACGCTATATGCATTTTAGTAATGTACATTAGTAGATAAAATTAGTAAAACGATACTTAATTTTAGCGCTTACGTGGTTACTGTGTGCATACAGTATATTATCAAACTAAGCCTCTTCTCAGTGTTGGTTCATGTGTACACACATCTGTACACAATCTCACTCTTACATGCCTGTCATACTCAATTTATCAATGCAGTTTTAATTTAACAATTTCAAATTCAAATGTAGTGCCTTTGTTTTCCTCCATACTTGACAAATGATTCTGTGCATTTAACTATTTTGATAAACTTCCAATGATTGGTTTAAGAGTTTACTAAACAGGGTTTTTGTAAAGGCCAGTGTGTCTCTCTCTCTCTCTCTCTCTCTCTCTGTGTGTGTGTGTGTGTGTGTGTTTAGCCTTAAGTTAAATGGACTGGCTGTTGTTTTAGGCTGGTAGCTGTTGATCCTGATTTGTGAGAGTTAAGCTTTGATAAACGAATTGCATCCCTTCCAATATGCCATGGCCACAAGTGCCCTGCATAAATCAATAGACATTACTGTCACCACCAATCACATTCACCTCTGTTTCTCTCACATGTACTCAGGCCAACATTTACTCTTTCTATTCTCTTGTCTGTGTGTGTGTGATCTCTGCCATCTCACCGTGGAATAACTTTTGTTGTATCAGGTTATTTTGTAGTAAAAACCACAAAGACCCGGATATAGTCTTCCAGAACATGTCATTTAGATTGCCATAGATGGTTACATCACTGTTTTTTTATGTCACATTATACAACAGTTCACTCTTTCTGTAGGTAACATTGTAGGTAACCAGTAGGTGGAGACAAATGATTGCCTAATGTTATGAGTGAATCATTCACTGCATTCGAAATCACATACTGAGTAGGTAGTACATTTAAATTTACTTCGCAAAAAGGTATGTTCTATATAGTATGAATGTGGGTAGTATGAATGCAATTCGGACATACTACATCCGCCATGTTCTTACTGTCACATGACCTATCATCGTCAGTTGCGTAGCTTCACTGCCATTCATAAATCCTCTCCTGTGGCCTTATGAGATTGTAAAGTGTCCATCAAATGCGCACTTCAAAATCTCTGCAGAAGTAGTAAGTCCTCCAGGGACTTTTGGCCTGCGGTTTTTCAAATACTATATGTATTTGGACATACTTATTGTTTTTCGCATACTATAGAGTAGAGAAGTATTTAATTTTTTTTGGTTGAAAACACTAATTAATTCAGGAACAAATGAAGTGCGAGTGAGTCACTGAATCATTCTTCAACCGATCCATGCCCTTGTAATATTTAATCAAAAAGGTTAACCTCCCCTCCCCCTCAAAATTACATCCGTTCTCTTCATGATGTGTGTCTCGGTGGATTGTGGGGCTATATATCCTCCACAACTGACTGCAAACTGATATTTTGATCTGCTTCCATTTATTTAGCAATACTCAACTTATACGATCCAATCAATTCCCAAAGGACGGAATCAAATCCCACCCTACATTTTGATATACGCCACAATAGGGAAGAAAAAACTATCGCAACTTCTGTTTCATGCCATCTTTAACTCCACATAATAACTGGCAATACTGCGTCTTAAATGTAAGTCTAAGAACTGATTTATTTGAGTCATCAAATATGTTTTAATTTGATATCCTTGTGGTTTTTAAGTTGTGTTCTATTCATTTATATACATTTATGCTGGACTGATCAAGTTGATATGAAGTTATCATATAGCATAGTCTACACTCTTCTACTCATCATTCTGTTATACATTTGTTATTTTTGACCCTGGACCACAAAACCAGTCATAAGTCGCATGTATATTTGTGGCAATAGCCAACAATACATTGTATGGGTCAAAATTATTGATTTTCTTTTATGCCAAAAATCATTAGGATATTAAATACAGATCATGTTCCATGAAGATATTTTGTAATTTTCCTATACCGTAAATATATAAAAAATGTATTATTATTAGTAATATGCGTTGCTAAGGACTTCATTTGGACAACTTTAAAGGCGATTCTCTCAATATTTAGACTTTTTTTTGCATCCTCAGATTCCAGATTTTGAAATGGCTATATATCGGCCAAATATTGTCCTATCCTAACAAATCATACATCAATGCATCAATGCATCAAGAAATTGACCCTTACTGGTTTTGTGGTCCAGGGTCACATTCTATTATCCTGTGTCTATTTATTTGAGTACTGGATGCTTCAGTTATCAAAGTCAAATTCCTTGTGTGTGTGAGCATACCTGGCAATAAAGCTATTTCTTATTCTGATAACTAAAAATGCTGGTGTCTTCTTTTTATTAAAAAAAATGACATTGGTATGCTTAAGAGTAGAACAATTCCAGAACAGATCCAATATCTTTTCTCAAGCATATAACCTTTCTTTAGATTTGCAGTCCACCTGACTTTCGTTAAAGCTTTTAAAACCGTCAATAATAAGAAAATTGTATTTTTTGAAAATGATTGACTAAATGTTATTTAATATCCCATATTAAACATCAAATCATAAAGATAATGCTTTAGATAATGCTTCCCAATGCTGAAGAGTGTAATTTGTTTTGAATGGTTTCTACCTAATGGTTCTCTGTGGCATGCCTTTTGGCCACTGTTAATGACTGAAGAGAGGGAGAAGACGGAACAGACACTTTATAAAACGATTAGTAGAAACTGCTTCACAAGTTATCATTTAGAAGAATGTTGTTTGTATATAGTGGACACACTGAGAAAAGTCTTTGTGACCTTTGGAGATCATTGGACCAGTAAAATTAAATTTTGAAAGCAATATATCTTATATAGCTATATATTGATCTTTTATTTACCATGCACACAACAAAAATCAGGGTTGAAGCATCCATTATTCTTTTGTTACAGCTTTAAACAACATCTAATCTATCCATCAATAAAATGTGTGCCACTACAATGAATTGATGCTGGGCTTGAGGTGATCTACATGTCCTTGCCTGTCACACGACTGGACTTTAATATGAATGAGCAAACACGCACATGTTGAGGGAAGTAGAACATGGAAGCAGTCAATTATGCAGTGGGACGTGTTTGCATTAAGAAAACATACACATCACTATCCATATATACAAGAGGAATTCCAAGAGGAATTCAGATAGCATGCCTTTAAGAAAGTATTACAACTGCGTTATAAACATACTTGACATGCAAAGACACCTGTAATGGTCTTTTCACTAACAAAAAAAAAAAAAATCATTACTTTTTTAGTAATGTGGGCAAAGTACCTATTTGTCAGTTGTTGTTTTTTTGGATGGCAAAAGACAAGCAATTTTCATTATTTTACATTAGTCACATATGCATCACACAATATTGGCAGCATTCTGGCTTTGAATAGTCTTTAAATTCACAAAAATATAAAATAAAATAAAAAAGTGACACTGTAACTGAATGAAGTTTGGGGAAAGCTGGTTCAGATGATCAAATGTTTTTTATACTAAAGAAAAAAAAAATAAAAGAAGTAAAATGAATTTGATTTAAAATACATGTTTGTGTAGATATTCAGCAGTAATTCAAGAACCTTGAATGTGTATGTGGTCTTGGACACCAGAATAAGATGTCTATATTTCTATTTGGTAAGGACCATCTCCCTCTGTGCCTATAATATTCATCAGGCTTTGGCTGCATGATGGGATGTCCAGGGACAGATGGCCAGCACGGTTCTGCACAGAAGCCATGGGCGTGATTGCGTCCGGCCCGTGGAGCGCGTTTGTGAGGTTTAATGGGCTGACTAATCAGAGCGAGAAATAGATGCATCTAAATTAGTCTCTGGGATCACCAGAGATCAACCACACACACGCATAATGAAAATCCTTTGAAAAGCAGTTTGTAATGCAACTTCTCAAAGCCTCACACCTATGAACTAAAACGCACACTACTTTCATCCTCTGAGAACATTTAATCTGCATTCTAGAAAGAGACGCATATTATTTTCGATGTATTGTGATGTAATGCCCACATTGTTGAACAGGAGTAAAAGAAACCGAAATCATTAGCCAGTTCAATCCCATATTCATCTTACGACTGTGGAAACGTCAAAATAACAAATAACTTGTCTCGCAAAACTGCCGCCATTTCACACAGCTCTCGCAGCTACTTTGACAAATGTTGCAGAGCTGTCAGTAGCACAAGGCCACCGTAACAAGCTGACAAAGCCACATTTGAAAACCCGAAGAAACACACACATTTCTCAGATGCCAAGAAAACCGGCATCTCAGATCCCTCTTGACACGGAGCGGTCCAAACTTCCGAAGAGAATGTGTATAAAACCATAGACTGAATAATATTCAGTGCCAAAAACTCCACATAAACAATCTACAGTCAAAGTTTAAAGGGGTCATGTCAAGAGGAATCCAATTCTGCTTGATCTTTTGAAATCTTTTGAAAAGAGTTCATTGTATTATAAACATAAACTAACTTTTAGAACTGTAAATTTCCTTAAATATTTAAAAAATTATGCTGCAAAAAGGTATCTTTTTTCATTTGTGCAGAACACATCAACACATGACTGCACTTATTTACATCAACGAAGCCTGTTTGGGGTTCAGAATCTGGGTTCATCCAGTCACAGAGAGGTAATTATAAAAAAATTGGGACAGATTCCTAAAGATCAGAATTACTCATGATAAAAGTAAAAAATAAGGATAGTCTGTCAAACCTGCCACTCTGTATATCTTTATAAAGAATCCCAACATAGGAAATAATTGTATTTTTAGAAAGTTTCAAAACATTTCAGTACAAATTGCAAAACCAGGCTTTTAAAACCCAGCAAAAAAAAACTTTCAAGGGGTGTCAAGTCTTCATTAAAAAAAGTGTAAATGAAACCCTCATATTTTGTAAGGGCACACATAATAAAACATGTAAACAGAAGTGGGAGATGGAAAACAGATTTGTCAATGCAAGAATTACTGGCTTTCCAATATATGGGCATACTAGACATACAACCACAGCAAAACCCTGAGACATACATCTCTCTGATCTCTCAATGACTTCCAAACAGGCCAGTAAGAATTCAATCAATTTTCTAAATTGATTTTTCGCCATGGACAATTTGCTTGGCTATTAGCGTGTCACCCATAACTATGTGGGGATTTAAACCAGAAGGAATGTGTCTGCGTGAGAATGTTCAGACAGAAAGAAGCCCGTCTAGATAACACACACACACACATGCACAAGGCCATGTAATTTGCTTTTGTAAGGGTAATGTAGAGTAAATAAAGCTTTGCAATATGCGACTGCCAATTATCTGGGGTGGATGATCCAAGTGTCTTAAGATTAAAATAATATATTGAAACTCCAGCATGTAAAATCAACAAAATGTCCAACAAAAAGGAAATAGAAAAAAAAAACTGGTTAAAAACCAAAATGAGTAACAACCACAACACACATTTAAACTGCCACTATAGTAGCATCAACTAAAAAAAGAAAAAAGCGTGACATATTACCATTAAAATTACATTAAGGATGCAGCAAATTAAAACAAGACTCAACCACAAATCTGTGCTAAAAAAGGAAAGTTCAGCAGAACTGCAGCAACCGAGCTTGTGCTGAAGGAGCTGAAGGAGTCCTTAAGGTTTTTGTAGGCTGCATTTACTTGATCAAAATTACAGTGAAAACAGAAATATTGTGAAATATTATTACAATTTAAAATAACTATTCTATTTTAACATATTTTAAAATGTAATTAATTCCTGTGATGACAAAGCTGAATTGTCAGCATCATTACTCCAGTCTTCAGTGTCACATGATCCTTCAGAAATCATTCTAATAAGTGGATTTAGTGCTCAAGAGACATTTTTTATAATTCATAGTTTTCAGTCACGTGACTGTCGAAGAGCCCTGGGGTGCAAAACAGCCATAGAACTGCAGCACAAGCATGTACATTTTCCATCTTAAAAAAAATATGTATACAAGATGCAAGTTTTGGGCATCCATACAGCATCTGCTGCAGTATTTCAATCACTAAAAACAGCAGAACATTCTAAAATGCTTAACGTGAAAAACACTTAGGGTGGGTTGCACCAATAAGGATCAAATTAAGCATTTTTAACGCTTTATCAAGTTTAACGCTTATCAAGGATTTGTTTATCTGGGTTTTATTTTAAATCAAATTGTTTTGCACCACTTAATTTTAAACAAAGATTAAAGGGATAGTTCACCCAAAAATGAAAATTACCCCATGATTTACTCAGCCTCAAGCCATCCTAGGTGTATATGACATTCTTCTTCCAGAAAAATACAATTGGAGTTAAATAAAAAAAAATGTCCTGGCTAAGCCAAGCTTTATAATGGCAGTAAATGGGTGGCCAAAATTTGATGCCCAAAAAAGAGCATCCATCCATTATAAAAGTAATCCAAGGCTCCAGGGCGTTAATAAATGCCTTCTGAAGCATAGCGATGCATTTGTGTAAGAAAAATATCCATATTTAAAACATTATAAAGTAAAATATCTAGCTTCCGCCAGACCGCCTTCTGTATTCAACTTACTAATGTGATGTATGACATCGGACGTAGCATAAGCGTTATGAACTGCGAGAGGCGTTACACTCTCTTCGTAAGCATGCTATATACAGCTGAGCAGATGAGCCCTGAATATAAACACAACAAATTTTCTTTATAATGGTTTTTGACGGAAAAAAAACGCTTAACGAGAAACCTTGTGTTGCATTTATATTCTTTGTTCATCTGCTTGCCTGTGTAAAGTATGCAACATCAATAAGGTGTATATTGAATTTGGTCTTTTAGCTCTTTCCCCGCCAAACAGAATTTTCCGTTATTTGTGAGAAAACGCTTCCCCGCGAGGGTCTACCCTTTCTTTTAAAATATTGCATGCTAAGATATTCATACAACAGAATATTCTATGGGCCATTACATTTTTGTGAAAATGATCAAAAACACTGGCGGTGGCTGGCAACTTTTTTTAAAAACACTGGCGGGGAAAGAGTTAATATCAATGTCTTACTACATTAGTACTTACTACAAACCTGGTAAAAATGACTGGTGGGCAATGGAGGAAAGCCTTGTTTTGCCCTCCAGGTGGAAAAAACCTATAAGGGTGTGACTTCATGAAAACTATGAATTATCAATGTTGAAAACAGTTGTGCTACATTTGTAAATTTTTCAGGATTCTTTGATTTAATAGAAGGTACATCTTTGCTAAACCATTACTATATACAGTGAACAAATGAACGAATGCCACGAACATCATACATGTACACAGAAATGACCAAAGTAACAAAAATCCACACAAATAAACATCCACACATAAAATGCCAGAAATCAGCAGTGACCACAATTTTAAAGGATCGAGAGGAAAAATGTAGTGTGATGCAATGGAGAGATCAGGGAAGAATCTGGAAACAAAAGTAGTGTAAGATCAGACGATGACCCAAGAACGTCAACACAGCTTGATATTTTACATTATTTGTAGCTTGTTTGGCCTTGTAAACCTGCTTATTGAATTTTCAATGGTGAGCATAAAGTTGATTTTTTTATGATCCTTGCCAGAAAGAGATAAAAAGAAAATGTCTGGTCTAAGTAGCCTACCTGTACTTGGTGACATATGAACAAAAACAAAAAAAGGTTTATTAGTTTCAGGTTTATTAAAGCACATGCTGACATCTCTGTTTGTGAATTTTTGTTGTGATAATTAGTGATAAATGTCTATCTCTCTGTAGGAGTTTGTTTATGTGCAGTTGCAGTGCCCTCTGGCAGAATATGCTAGGATATTCTTTCTTTATGAACACATGCCTCCTAAGATAAAACTGAAACTTCACACTAGAGACCAAGACAGAACACCAGTTACCACTTTTATATATTTCCTATGCATGTGTGTCATTGTTCCTTGACAGTTTGCGATTACATGCAACACAGCGCAGACCCCAAAGACAGCATATCTAAAAGGAACGCCGGTGTTAAATACACCACAAAACCAAAGATCCGCCACTACCCTCTCCTTGACCTTCACTCACACAGGTAGAGTACCTTCCATGAAGAAGATATCGAGTTAAAATAGCTGATGACATTTTCCCTAATGAAGCCAACATTGCTGAGTGGGAGTGGTCAGTATCACTCTGCAGTTCCTGCGGGCGTCGCATCAAAAATGGCCACGAGTTAATTAGGTAAATGTCACGCACTCAGATGCGGCAGACAACAGCTCCTGTCTACCTGCTGCGAGAAATATTGCCAAACCTTGAAATGACGTGACCTCATTAATTTCTCCAGACGTCTCCATAGTTGCACTAGATATTACGCTTTCCCCTACTTTTTTTCTCTCTTGTTGTCGCTCTTCTAAAGTACACAAAGTTGCTATGACAGATAATGAAAGTTTCACACTTTACCAGGCCTTGCTTTATTCTTCTCTTTTTTTTATTTGTTGGTTTATCATTAATCAAAGAGTTCCGTTAAGCAGGATTACTCTGATGTGACCAAAGAGAGACAGAAAGGATTAGACTCCTTTCAGGACTCGCTGGAATCAATACAAAGACCAATCCATCCTTCTCAAGCAAATGTGTCACACGTCCATTCACATTCAAAATCCAAATGTGATATTACAACTGCAGAGACACAGCCTGATTACTTGTTGTATAATATAATATAATGCTATGAAATCTCCACATGATATTGCAAAACTAGATTTTTAGTTTCCTTTAAAAAAAACCTTATAATACATGCAGAACTAAACAATGGAGTATTTTTGGAAGAAATTATATTGTGTGTCTTCCTGTAACCCAGTATACGTCTGGGACATGCTCCACATGAAGAAGCTGAAGTGGGTTGATGTGTCCAAACATGTAATAACTTATGGAAAATTTGATGGATGTCTCCATGAGTCAGAAGAGGCCATATGCCATGACTATGTTTTTATGGATTTTACGGAGGAATAGAAAGGTTCAATTGTTACAAAATCTTACTTTTTTTTAAATTTAATTCATCAGTATTTACTTACATGAGTCATACGTGGGATTGGTCTGAGAGAAATAACAAAGGCAAATAATGTCTGAGACAAATAATAGTTAATGACAGTGAGAGTATGCAGTGGGGGTAAACTAGAACATTATTAGTCAAATTTCTATTATTATTAGTACATTATAAAAAAATTTAATAAAATTAAGTCTTTCTTTCACAACAAGTCAGCCAGGATGCAGAACTAAACAAATATATATAGCCAAAAGTTTTGGGACACCACTCCAGATCATTGTGTTCCAATCACTTGCATGGCCACAGGGGTATAAAATCAGCACCTAGGCATGCAGACTGCTTCTACAAACATTTATGAAAGAAAGGAATGCTCTCAGGAGCTCAGTGAATTCAAGCGTGGTACCGTGATAGGTTGCCACCTGTGCAATAAGTCCATTCCTGAAATTTCCTCACTACTAAATATTCCACGGTCAACTGTTAGTAGCATTATAACAAATTACAAGCAATTGGGAACAACAGCAACGAAGTGGTAGGCCACGTAAAATCACAGAGCGGGGTCAGCGCATGCTGAGGCACACAGTGCGCAGAAGTTGCCAACTTTCTGCAGAGTCAATAGCTACAGACCTCCAAACTTCGAGTGGCTTCAGATTAGCTCAAGAACAGTGCATAGAGAGCTTCATGGAATGGATTTTAATGCATCCAAGCTTTACATCAAGTGCAATGCAATGTGTCGGATGCAGTGGTGTAAAGCACACCGCCACTGGATCTAGAGCAGTGGAGACGTGTTCTCTGGAGTGACGAATCACGCTTCTCTGTCTGGCAATCTGATGGACGAGTCTGGGTTTGGCAGTTGGTAGGAGAACAGTACTTGCCTGACTGCATTGTGACAAGTGTTAAGTTTGGTGGATAATAATAATAATGTGAGGTTGTTTTTTCAGGGGTTGTGCTTGGCCCCTTAGTTCCATTGAAAGGAACTGTTAATGCTTCAGCATACCAAGACATTTCAGACAATTTCATGATCCCAACTTTGTGGGAACAGTTTGAGGATGGCCCCTTCCAACATGACAGTGCACAAAGCAAGGTCCATAAAGACATGGATGAGCGAGTTTGGTGTGGAGGAACTTGACTGGCCTGCACAGAGTCCTGACCTCAACCTGATAGAACACTTTTGGGATGAATTAGAGCGGAGACTGCGAGCCAGGCCTTCTCATCCAAAATCAGTGCCTGACCTCACAAATGCGCTTCTAGAAGAATGGTCAAAAATTCCCATAAACACACTCCTAAACCTTGTGGAAATCCTTCCCAGAAGAGTTGAAGCTGTTATAGCTGCAAAGGGTGGGCCAGCTTCATATTAAACCCTACGGATTAAGAATGGGATGTCAATAAAGTTTATGTGCATGTAAAGGCAGGCGTATACATACACACACACACACACACACACACACACACATACACATACATATATATATATATATATATATATATATACACACTCACCTAAAGGATTATTAGGAACACCTGTTCAATTTCTCATTAATGCAATTATCTAATCAACCAATCACATGGCAGTTGCTTCAATGCATTTAGGGGTGTGGTCCTGGTCAAGACAATCTCCTGAACTCCAAACTGAATGTCAGAATGGGAAAGAAAGGTGATTTAAGCAATTTTGAGCGTGGCATGGTTGTTGGTGCCAGACGGGCCGGTCTGAGTATTTCACAATCTGCTCAGTTACTGGGATTTTCACGCACAACCATTTCTAGAGTTTACAAAGAATGGTGTGAAAAGGGAAAATCATCAAGTATGCGGCAGTCCTGTGGGCGAAAATGCCTTGTTGATGCTAGAGGTCAGAGGAGAATGGGCCGACTGATTCAAGCTGATAGAAGAGCAACTTTGACTGAAATAACCACTCGTTACAACCGAGGTATGCAGCAAAGCATTTGTGAAGCCACAACACGCACAACCTTGAGGCGGATGGGCTACAACAGCAGAAGACCACTCATCTCCACTACAAATAGGAAAAAGAGGCTACAATTTGCACGAGCTCACCAAAATTGGACAGTTGAAGACTGGAAAAATATTGCCTGGTCTGATGAGTCTCAATTTCTGTTGAGACATTCAGATGGTAGTCAGAATTTGGCGTAAACAGAATGAGAACATGGATCCATCATGCCTTGTTACCACTGTGCAGGCTGGTGGTGGTGGTGTAATGGTGTGGGGGATGTTTTCTTGGCACACTTTAGGCCCCTTAGTGCCAATTGGGCATCGTTTAAATGCCACAGCCTACCTGAGCATTGTTTCTGACCATGTCCATCCCTTTATGACCACCATGTACCCATCCACTGATGGCTACTTCCAGCAGGATAATGCACCATGTCACAAAGCTCGAATCATTTCAAATTGGTTTCTTGAACATGACAATGAGTTCACTGTACTGTACACTGTACATTTCTAAAGAATGCTTTCAGCACCTTGTTGAATCAATGCCACGTAGAATTAAGGCAGTTCTGAAGGCGAAAGGGGGTCAAACACAGTATTAGTATGGTGTTCCTAATAATCCTTTAGGTGAGTGTATATATAGATGAAACCAATAGCAACTCAGAAAAAAAAAAATATTGTCATGATATTTTATACATTTTTGTTACAAATAAAAAAATACATAAAACTATGAATACTTTAACAATAAAAACTAAAAGGTATTTTAAATGTAAATACTAAGACATTTGCTAAAACAATGATCTGCCTTTTACTCTCAAAATCCTCAGAAACAAAAATGGTCAAAAATGCTTCATCTCTCAAAGGATGGCAGCTGATCAGTTGATTCTTCATCATTTTGCTTTTTTGTGACAATTTAACAACAGTTGTTTTTTTGAAGCTGTTGTGTGCATTGATCTTTTCTGTTGATTTTGATGTTGAACATTCATCAGAGCTGTTGTTTACTCATATGAGCAGCCGCTAATAATGAGGCCCTCAGCAGGTTTGCGTTTGCGTCCTCCATCAAGCTAATGAAGTGCAAGGTCAACACAGAAGACAAAGAGTGAGGGAAAAAAATTGTCAAAAAATAGTTTGTCTAGAGACATTAAAGAGTCGATATATAAAGAGCACAAGTCATTAGAAAATCTCATTTTGTGTTCCACAGAAGAAAGGAAGGTTTGGAACGACATGATGGTGAGTAAATGATGACAGAATTTTTATTTTTAGGTACCTATAAACAGGAGTGCACTCACAAAACTGAACCCTAAACACAAGTGTACACTTATGTAAATGTTCTGTAGGAACTGCTTAGTCAGCACAGCTGCATTGTTTAACACATTATTATCAGTTTACTGATGCATCTGCTGACCATTTCTGTCCTGTATCACACTTAATTCAGTCTCCCCTTGCCTTTCAATCCCATGTAGCTTCTTACCTTAACCAGAAGGCTGTAATTTGTGTCCATCATGCATTGTGCTGAATGATGTGCTGGACAGGGCTGATTCTACAGGCCAAGAGGAGCTGTATTCAGCAGATGATATGGAGCAGCATCGTAATGTGATCAAATCTTCACCCGGATGCCCAATTCTTCCCTCTCAGCTCAGCGAGTCTCTTTTTATTAGTGCTGCTGGCTAAGGCAAGCATCAGTGCTACTATTTTTCATTCAATCTATCTGCTAAATGTGTTAAATATAAATGCAAATGTGAAGGCTTTAAAAGGCCCATAAGTATTAGAAAGCCTGACAAAGGAGATGCCAGGAATTAATGGGTATAGCATCAAATAGATGAACAGCTTTACCAGAGGCATTTAGCAGATGCTTCTGTTGTCTTATATGGTTTCTCTTTTTTACATTTAAGTTGACCACTTGACAGACCACTACTGATGCAGTAATAGTCAGCAACTTCTAGCTTAAAAAACACCCTGACTAAAATCAAAACGGGCAGTGAAACCTCTGTAGATACTCTTTGAACCCATCTGCATCTCCTGAAGGCAGTTTAGTTATGACAACAAGCAAAAGCGTAACATTAGAGCTGTAATTTGTAGGAAGCCAGGGGCCTGTAGCGACTTAAGAGAGCAAATGTTATTTATGCTACTGCATTAGACTGTGAAAGATGTCCAATAAAAGACCAATACGTTTCAACAATGAAAAGTTCTCCTTGTCATTGTCAGCTGAACATCCCAGTGATTAGGACTGTAACGTGGCTGTACATTATTTCAATTCTTATAGGGCTACTTACAGAGTAAGTCAATAAATAGACAAGTCAATAAATAGACACAATGTTCATTCGTTGGCCAGAGGAGAACCGGTCCCCTGGCTGAGCCTGGTTTCTCCCAAAGTTTTTTTTTTCTCCCTTTTTTTTTTCTTTAGCTAAATCTACTGTACAACAGTAGCCTAATATATTTCTGTCAATTTCTTCAAGTTAAACCGAACATTTATTTTGATGGTTCGCCGTGAAGGCCTTTGAGTGTCTGTGTGTTTATGATATGACGATAGTTTTTTTTCAAATGAAACGGTAAAATGCTCACGAAGTGACTCTCAGAGCGCCTCTGGAGATGAAGTTCATGCGTTCATGTCCTCATATAGTGACACATCAGAGGCTACACGTGTGTGTGTGTGTGTGGCAAATGAAAACGCATGTCTGCGCCATTCATTCACACAAAGAAACAGAACATGCAGGATTATTATTTAAATAGTCTTTTGCGGTATAATATTCACAGACACTACTATATATTTGGCTACAGTCTGAAACCCTGCGCTTAGATAAATACGGAAGCGACTGAAATCAGCTGCCTATTAGTGGGTAAGGAATATACCCGGTACTACCGGTACTACAGAAATGCTGGTATCGTCACATTTTCAAAACGTCAGTACCAAATTAGTATCGAAGTACCGGTACGTGTGACAGCCCTACTTGCAACTGTCCTTAGTTGGGGACACTTGATATTCAACAATATTATTGATCTGACTGTACTGACGCTGTTGTATGAGAACATAGGTAATTTGCGGGTGGGACATGTCCCCACCACTTTTTGCCTGGGTCGATATTGTCCCCACCACATTTTGAAACATCTCACGGCATGGCTGAACCTACCTAATACAAACAAAACATCTCCAGTTAACTAGCAGAGCATAATTTGGTTTGTTAAATTAAGAGGCGATCTGGCACTCGTTGCCGCTGCTATCTGTGGCATGAATTTCTCTTGTGGCTCATGCACATTGTGCAGACTTCACACGGACGAGTGCTTTAATCTATCGCTTAACGCCATTGTGGAGACTTTCTATTTGTTCTTGTGAAATCACAAAACAAAATGCACAAAAAACTGTCCCTGCTTTTAAAATACAATCACTGATGATATTCAGTTGATAAAAAAATATATATATATAGAGGTCAGATTAGAACCCAGAACCTCTGACATGTTTTACAAAAGTTCTACTGCTAGACCAGTAGGGAATACAAGCTAATTTTACAAATCTATACATTTATTTACGTGAAAAATCTCGAGACTAAAAATATTTTATGTTTAGATGCAAGTGCAATGAAACGATCACATTAAACATGAGTTATATATCGATAAATTAAACCTAATGTACTATTGAAATTGATTTCTGGACATCTTAATATAATTTTTTTCTGCAATTGTTATGGTACATATTTTACATCTGTATAATTGACTGTACATTTACAATACCCCCCTACCACCCCACATTACGCCACTGTATGAAAACTGAACTGAGCTGGACGATGACATCATGTTTTGCAGAACTGCTTTATAGATGAAATTAACTATTTTAATAAATGATCTTTACAATGGTACTGAATCTACACTGAACTGACTTCAGCTGAACAACAGCCGAAATGCATAATTTTCTTGTTATCACTGTAAAGCTGCTTTGAATCAATCTGTATTGTATAAAGCACTATATAAATAAAGGTGACTTGACTTGATATGAAATATTATATATTATATAGACATTAACAGCTGTATAAGAAATCTGTCTGAGACAGTATATTGCATATATGTAGTATATGTAGTAGATTGAATATATGAAGTAATTGACCAATCACAATCAAGTAATGACAGAAAATACATTACGATCTAGCAGTATTGAACTGGTGGCTCAAAACAAAATAAAAGCTTTTTTTGAGCAAATTATTAATGTGGCTAAATAAAATGTTATAATATTCTGGATAATGTATATTTCCATTAAAAAAAGAAAAAAAAAAAACTTGTGTAAACATGTACAGTACATTGTAATAAGTCATGTTAAAATACTTTCTCCTATCACAGTTTAATGTGCAGAGACATATACAAGCAGGGTTGCCAGGTCTGCATGACAAAGATACCCCAATAACTAATCAAAAGATACCCCACAAAACACTAATGCACAATTATAAAACCTGCAAATCTCAAATAAATACAGAATTATGCATTTTAATAATAAAATAATGTTAAAGAGGTAGGAAAGAGGGGTTGGAAGAAAGAGTAGGAATGTTTGGATAACTTTAACAAACATTTTCAATTCTATTCATTGCCACTATGGTGTTTTGGTAAATATCCCATTTCTTGAGGAGAGAAGTTCATGGGCCTGTACTAGACTTGTCTGACCAGAATCATTTGAATGCCCAAACACGCTCCAGTGCTAAATTCCAATGACATTTATAATGGCAAACCTGCCTGCAGTACTCTATGGATAAACAAATGAATAAATAAATGGTAATGAAAGATCAACATTACATTCAGTTGCACAGTTCTCAAGAGGCCAGCGTCTCATAAATCAATCCCTCTTCTTTGCTCTTCCTCATGTCTGGTTTTAATGACCTTTCCCTCTTATCTCAATCTGATCTCTTCATCCTCAATCTCGTACAACACTTCCAATCAATCCTAAAAGCTTTTAACCGGCTAAAGCTCTATCTGGACGGATCTGACAGCCACCCGCCCATTATAATGAGTAGAATGGCTGACTGCTTTTCTATTGTGCGGGATCTGATAAGTAGGGAAATGGATGAGCTTCAATCTCAGGACAGGACATACAGTGCTGTATTTCAGTAGAAGGATCCACGCTTTAGGATTTCCTGAAAAGCAGATGAGATTTCTTTGGTATGGTCAGTCTCAGGTAGATCACTATAGAGTAAAATGTGCTTTCTATATTTTTATCACAAACAACATCTCTGTTTATGCTTAACATATTTATATTTAGTAAGGCATGATTTTATATGAGGGCCACCCATTACGTGAGCTGGGATATGGTTCCAGTCTGTTGAATGTTCAGTTTTGTTCAGTTTGATTGACTAAAAGGACCTGAGAACACACTTAATATGACACTAACACTGAATTGCATTTGGTAGGTTTAAGTAAACTGGGCCATAGAGACAATCTAATTGAAAATCTACAGTATACATTTGATATGTATTTTTTGTGACAAATAGGCTACATCATGTCCTGTGATTATAATGTTGAAAATGTGGCTCAACACACTATTGTACTGTTCCACTATGATGTAAAGCAAAGCATGAAAAGCAAAACCTCAATGAAAAACAGGAAATGTTAGTCTCTGGCCAAACCGAATCCAGAGGCACACTGTTTATTATAATAAAAAATTTTGACTTACAAGAAATAACAAAATGGCAAGGACGGAGTGGTAATTAAAAAAAAACTGACTAGAATAATTTTTGTCAGAGAAAATAAAACATTTAGAACAAGTCACTAGTGTGCTTGAAGCATTAGTGAAAAGTTCTCATTAAATCACAGTGGACTATAAAAGGATCCACTCTCTAAACATCAGTCTCTTTCCTGGAAGCCACTTCTGGAAACTGTGATTGACATTTCTGGAAAATTGTGACATATTACTGTACCTAACATCACCACGACAACCAGACGTCCAACTGCACTAAGAAATATATACTTTTACAGAACATAAAGATGAGTTCTTGAGATAGAAGTGCTGATTTGTAATCTCTCATCTAACCCTAATTAATCCCAAATTTGTATTATATTATATAACATAAAAATACTACATCAAATGTAATTCATAATGTTTGCTTTAAACGGTTATTCTGAACTAAATTACATCTCAGAAGTTAAATTCACTCAAAATGATAATTATGTAATTTTTTTCACTTAAAAATGTTTGTGAAATTTTGAAATAATTTTATCTAAGAAGTATTTTTCATTATTTATATTTCTACTTGGTTAATGATCCATACAGGGTTGTGCACTATTCAGAATTGAATCGAGAATGTTTTTTTAAATTAGATTAATTCCTAGAATTTGAATTGAATTTAAATTGAAGTAGCAAACAGAAAGCATAACTGCAATTTAAAATTGTATGTAAGGAAGTAAAATGAAAGTGAATTGAATTTCAGACAAATTCATAATATTGCTATTTTAGTCGAAAATGTTTTTAGTTTTATTTGTTCTTGTTTTTTTAATTCATCAAATTTAATAAAAAATTGCGGATCAGTGTGGAATAATAATTAATTTCCATGTGTTGAATTTATTGAATTATAATTCAGTAAATTCCTCCTCCTGCTAATTCACTTCAAATTCCGTGGGATGTGGGTAATTCAGTTCAAATTCACAATCATGAATTGAAAGTGTAACAATTCTATATTTTTGAATTTTGCACTCTCAATTAATAAAGGTTTGAAATGACAGCGTTGTCATTTATGGCTGAACATTTGAGCTCAAACTGCCACACTTTCCACTCTTGACCAAAAAAAACCCCAAATCCAATGCAATTACTGTACAATCAGACAACGCTACAAAATGTTAACCAGCTCTAGACAAATAAACATGACATTACGAATACATTCTAACAGAAACAACATGAACAAGTTTCTTGGTAATCATACCGTCCATGACGTGAGCTGGAATGACAGCATATTTAATTTTAGTGATTGTCATGCCTTGTTCCTTTAACTTACTGGAGGCCTAATCTTGCTTGTTTTACTTATATTCAATATAACGCTGTCTAGAACTGAAGTGTATACACACTGACTAATTCCCCTCACATGAACAGAGGGGTCCCTTGTACTCCAGAGCTAAGATTATAAGGGAAACAAACACGAAGCACTGCAAGTCAAAGTCTGGCTGCATCATGCAATGGCGACAACCAAATTATTCCTCTCAAATTAGCAGCATATATATATATATATATATATATATATATATATATATATAAATTATATATATATACACATTTGTTTTCAGTTTAAACCATAGCTTCACCTCAAATCCTCACGGCAGACAGTGAACACTAAATATAGCAATGATTATACTGTGACTATTACAGGATGAATGCGGTATTCACTTCTTTATTTTGCACAATTATATTCACTGTCATTCCCGAAGTACCCCTATTTTATTTTTTTTATAAATCTGCTTCATTTAATTGTAAAGGTAATTATGTGAGAAGACAATAAAATGAGACCTGTGAGCCATTTGCAGATTAATGCTCAACAGGAGAAATTATACAAGGAATCTATTCATTTGGTTTGTAAAAAACAATATTGTTTGTCCAGTTGCTACTTTAAAAAGATGAATAACTTAAAATTATATGTCTGAATGAACTTTAGTGCCCCTCCTAAGCTGTCATTTAAATAAAATAATTGAAATTGCGCTGAAATAAAATTGTTACATACTGGCTTGACTTGATAATCCAGATTCAAGAGGCTTGACGCAGATTAGCAATTAAATCACATTTAATAAACGTAAGGAACAATAACGAGAAACACCAGCATGAAACATTAACACAAGACGAAGAACAGAAGATAACTGAGGGTTTATACACAAGATGATAAGGGGCTAAATGAAGGACAGGTGTACTATAGGTGATTAGTACATGTAGACAGCAATGGCAACATAGATATATATATACGTAGATGCCACATTCGGCCACTCCAGACACATCGGTGTGCCCACCATCTTGCAAAGGTCAGCGTGTTGTCAATCACAGCAAGAATCAATAATGCCACACCATTGCTCAGCTTCTGGTTGTGAAACTGCCATGATTTAAATTCCCAAAGAAATGTGACAACCTTTCACAGGTGAGAATGTGTTGGTTTGTGTTTTTATATGTATTAACTTAATATTATTTTTTTTTACTGTGATACTTTTTTAAAAAATGTTTTTACTTTTACTATAGCAACTTTTTAATGTTGTGTAAGCTGACACCGTCACAGTCTAACTGGTTCGCTTGAGTCAACTTGCTCCCGAATGTTCACGGACCAGCTTTGGCTATTCCAATATGACAGACAGCTTATTTATAGCGGCCCACAGAAACAGCCGCTAATGAGGAAGCTATGTATATATCCATGAATGTAAAAAAGGAAAATAGGAACTGCACATAGGCACAAAAGAGTCCATGAAACAGAGACACAGGGAATCATGACAAAAATAAAATGAAATAATAAAATATTTTTGAAATTAAGCTGAAATAATATAGAATAATATTTTTTAAAAAATGAGATATTTTGGCAACTAACTGAAATAAAATAAATTTAAGCTGAAGTAGTAAAATTACTAAAACTGAAATAAAATGAATTTAAAATAAAAACAAAATAAAATACAAAAGCACAATTATTATTATTTTTTTTTATTAAATTGTATTGTCATACATATTTTACTCTCTGTCATTTGTTGAAAAGCCAAACCAGAGGCAGGAATTGCAAGTTAGCTGTTAGCTAAAAACTAATACAGAGCATGTACAGAACAAATGCTGCATGAAATTAATACGCTATTCTGTATTGCACCTGTCAAGTAAACAACAACAAAAAAGGTTCTGAAAAACATTTCTTCCAAACTCCATTTCCCCTCATGCACCACTTTGCCCTACTTACCTACGACGAATTCATGTTTAACTCCAGCACATATGCATGATTCAGCCTCTTCATAACCTTTAACCTGTGCTAACAAATTTTATAAGATCCAAACAAACAATCTATGAAATCACATCTCATATTACTGCTGGCGAAACACGTTATAACAGAAAACACACACCCTGAGCACACGAGTTGTCATATTGCATGTCCTCTCTGTGGTATCTGCCATTTTTTTCTTCCAGTGAATTCTCCTTCCTGTCTGCACCTTGCAGAAATTACTGACCCTCAAAATCATAGGGAAATTTAACGCTTGCTTGTCAACAAACTGACGGACAATTTTTTCGACCCTCGACTTTGTGTCTGAGAATGTATTTGCTTTGAAACTTGAAGTCCGCCTTGTCAGGCCCTCGATTTTGTGTCTCAGCGAACACTTTACACCACACACGCATCATGTTAACTGTCCGGAGCCACAACACGCTGGCATCTCTTCCACCTCAACACCCAAAGTTCTGCAGGGTCATCTTCCAGAGGGCGTGCAGTGCCTCGTCACCTGATCAAGCGTCTCACGGTGCCGTCGCTGTTCTGAAACAACCCCTCGTCTCGCTCTGCTCAGGCAGAAACAGAGCTGATGGATGCGCTACGACATCATGGTGACCCACGGCTCAACCCTCTCATGTGCTGCTGTTTTACTCATGAGAACTACCCAGACTAGCCTTAGCCGAATACCTGCTGACAGTCAGTATTAAACCATGAGTGTACCTATGATGAAACCAGATTTAATTTGTGCAACATTTAATATATTAAAATAGTGTTTTTTTCCCCTGTCGTATTTCATTATTTATTTTCACTTTGGGATTACATTTATTTTGTAGATCAAATTTTTAAAAAGTATATATTTTTTCTCAAGGTTAGAGACAGATTCTTTTTGGGTTGTGTGAGTTCTATTGGCTCTGACAGGTGAAGCACAGGGCCAAGAGGGGAACCACTTTATGGGTGATGAGCAAAGGACACAGAGGTCAAAATCATGGAGGAGAAACATACCAGGGTCACCGCCGAATCAGTCACTGCAATGAAACAAGCGCTTCCTTATTCCAGCACAGCAGACCGGCTTCGGCACTTAAGCACTCAGCTTCTGTCTGAAATTTTAAACCATATATATATTTATATTTATATATTTATACTATATATATATATTATGTGCAATATGTGCTGTAAATACTGTATGATTTCAATGAAATTGAAAATAGCTTATTATGAAAATTAACATGGCAATTTAACCAATTATTGTTATTCATTTTTTCTCATAGCTTTAGTGATCTTCAGATGAGAGCTTGAGTCTGTGATCACTGACAGCAGATTTGCCAGTCAGGGGCCTGTGAGGGTTGCTCTGTGTCTGCAGTAATTAGTGAAACTGGTAAAAGTTTACTAATGATCATCTAAAACTTATATCAATTGCAACTCACTCAGCCAAACAACACCTCAAGAGACCCTACGTGACAAGCCAATGTATAAAAAGGGAAAATTGTGGACGGTATATTTTTTTAGGGCCACTTCTCTGTGGTTTATATCACATTTGTGTTTATGTACATATTATTATGTGCATTTTCTATTTACTAAAACTGAATGTTTTTTTCCCCCCAAATACACACACACACACACACACACACTTTGTGTTTTCAGAGAGGAAAGGGGCAAAACTTACAGTGACATCCAAATGACAGAAAGCAGCAGCAGCTTTTAAAAAGGACGAACAGGCTTAATTATTTACAAAGTGCGTATGAATTATTCCAAGTGAAATGTCAAGCAGCAGGACACCCATAACTTTTCCTCTCAGCCAGTCGTGCAATAACATGAAAAAAAAAAAAAATCATTTTAATTGGATTCACTCTACCTAGCATGATGTACCGATGATGAATATCCTCTTAAAGAAATTCATGAAAAAAAACAAGTGTCTACTATAAGAAACAAGCTTTGTAGAAGTACCACTTTGGAATGTGGGTTCTCTGGGTTTTTAAAATAAGTGCTGAAATATAAAACAAAATTTGAGCTGATAATTAATTTGAAGTTGTAGCATTGGGGGGTTATTAAAGAAACAGCATCTTCTTCAATCCAATATCATTGTAGGCTATAATATTATTAAAAGTATATACACAAAAACAATATTAAAAAGAATATAAAAACATATATAAAATAATAAAAAGTATATAATACAAATAAAAAGAATAATAAAAAGAATATAAAAAATATATACACAAGTAAAATTAAATAATAAAATAAAAAACTAATTATTTAATTCAATTTATTAACTATTCAAGAACTACATGACTTGCAGGATCTGCAATTATTTGTTGCTTTTCTGTTTTATTATTATTCCTGCAGACTTTACACTGAATTTGCAGGGAAATAAATCATACTTATAATAAAAACTATAATGACACTAATCAAAGCATACTTCATCGCTGGCCACAATATAGCAACTTCTTGTTGCGGCATGTCATATGCCACATTCATTCATATGCAAAGTACATTTTAGGGCTTCCGCCACATGTGTTGTTGGTGCCGCCTGTGTGTTATCCGAGACTTTACAGAGCCCCTTCCTGTCATCTGCCAAACTCTATCACTCACATCCACCATTCGATGACGGTCAAACACTAATGAATGGCTCCTTTAATCATATCGATAAATCATGAGGGGTCAATCAAACTGGACCCACAGAAACCAAGACATCATCCATATGATTCATGTGGTGAAAAACCAATGTTATCGATGTTAGCCATCTGAAAGATGAGTCATAAGAGCAAAAATGCATTGTTTTTATATGGGAAAAAAAGGAAAAAAGTAGAATACTTCACAGACACTGGTTTCTACCTTGATCTTGGCTATGGGACCGTAATCAGATCTGTTTCACATAACTGCCGATTACGGTAAAGCTCAGATCCGGTTTCACTGCTGAGGAGCGAGAAAGGGTGCACAAAAGGGTTGAGAGAGAGATGGAAGGAGTGATAGAGGAAGAAATGAACAGGGTCGGGTGGTGTAGGGGGAGGCGTCTTGGCTTCAGCAGTGACACAGAGATGACAGGTCGCCTGAAGACACTTCCATTTTAGCTACTATTCACTCACTCCGACTGCTGCACTTTGTTTGAACCCGAGAGAGAAAGAAAGAGACAGAGGCGACATTCACACAGCAGCAGAATACTGTTGTCAGACCTATTTTAAAGTGTTAAATGCGGCCATGTTCACACATAGTTTGCTTATAAAGAGTGTGAAATCTCCATTGTGACATTGTACTGACTACATTTTGAGAGTGAGTTTGGTAAATGTCTGCCGTGTGAACTGAACCACACTGGACAACTAGTTGTCTGTCAAGTTTGTCTTGTGTGTGTTGCGTGCTTTCATGTGGGGTTCCACTAATTTACAGTGACAAAGATGTGAGCTTTGTGTCATCTGAAGGTTTTGGAGTCGCTGTTGAAACAGAGTTGCTGTTTTCCAACAGAGCGGCACCCATCGGTTTTGTGGTCATAGATAATAATAAAAAATATTATTAATAATACATATTTTAAAAATGAAAAAAATAAAATAACATTTAAAGTTAAATTAAATGAAATTAAATAACAAATTTAATTAAATGAAAACCCTGATAAACCCTGATTGGACTAATTTATTTATTTATAATCTTTTGTGAATTGTGATCCTATGTTATGAAAGTTAAAAGATTTTAAATATGAATCAATAAACGTCCTGTGTGAATGGGTTAAAGTCAATGTTGCGTGTGCACTTGGTCAAATTGAAAAAAAAAATAGAAAGAGGAATAAAAGGGAAGACAAACGCAGCCTTTATATTTTGTCATCCCTCATTCTGTCCGCTGTGGATCTGAGGTAATCTGTTTTAATGAGGACATATATTGAGATGTGGGCTGGGCAATTGTCCTAAAGAGTCATCAAATAAAAACAAAAGAAAACAAATGAAGGTAATCAGTGAAAGGAAGGAGTGAGAGAGGGAAGTGAACTTTCTTTGCAGGTTCTCGGGTAGAGAGAGAGAGAGAGAGAGAGAGAGAGAGAGAGAGAGAGAGAGAGAGAGAGAGAGAGAGAGAGAGAAAGCTAGAGTCTGTAATAGTATGAGACAGAGCCAGCATTTCCTTTCATCTCTCGAGGGGGACTCTGACAGAAACAATTCTCGTATCTCCTGGCCCTGTTTTCGAGCAGGCGCAATGTTTACGTACAAGTACATTTCTCCTCTCAATTTGTTCTCTCTATCTCCTCTCACGCAGCATTAACTGAAGATGGGAAACAACCACGCCGAGTTGGGAAGAAAGAGTGAGAGAGAAGTTTTCCTCATGAACGATAATCCAAAGCTAAAACGTCTACGCGCTTTGCCTTCATAATGTCGCTAGACGTTTGATCATGGCTGCTGATTGGTGGGAAATCAGCTGGATTTTCTCCCTAGTCAGGTTTAGAAACGTTTGATGTAACCTAAGAAATGCCTGAGAATGAGTAACGCACGATAATGTAAACGTGAACACTGGAAAACAAACAGTGGATTTTTGCTGAAACTGAAAACGTACAAAATGTGCCGCCTGAGCGGCGATCTTTAAGGAAGTGATGCTAACAAATGAGTGTTTTAATGCTGCACAGCTGGTGAAGTCATATTACCGCATTTATTCAGGATTATGAGATTCAAAAAGAAATTTTAAACGGCTAAATTTACCCCGGGTATGCACATACACGCCTACAGAAAATCCAGTAGCTGGGCCTGAACAGTGGTGCAATATGGGGCAAATTAGACCGCAAACCCCCCGCCCCAGGCAGGGGCTCTGGAGCAGAGCTTTCTAGAACTCAAGAGACCCCCTCCCATCCGCGGCAGTCCGTCTGCCACCCCTTGTGTGCAGCGACAGGGTATTTGCACCGCTGAGGAGAATGTGAGCTAATGAAAGCAAAAGCCTGTGTTCACTAGAGTATAAAATTCACATTTGGCCAGAGCAGGCTGTGCAATCTGATATTATGAGGCTGCCTGACACACACGCACATACACACACATACAGTGGCAGGGAAAAAGGCTAAAAAGAGAAAAAAGAGACGGATAAAGAGAAAAGGCAAACAATATTCGAAGGAATGCATCCTGGGATTTCGGCACGCGCTCTCTCGTAGCTGCGTTTTTGGAATAAAAATATTGTACAAATGACGAATTCACTTTTTGCAGTCACGATTGCCATCAAATCAACAATCAAATCAGGACATGAAACAATTAATACTTAGAAAATTTTGTGATCACAAAGAGGTGCTGCACTCATTTCAAGATGGTGGCCATGCTGGATGACAGCTTCTCTGCTGGTGAGGATACAGGAAGAAACCACAGCAGGGAAAATGAGGTATTGTGTCGCCATCTTGATTTTCGTGTGCATGTGTGTGTGTGTGTGTGTGTGTGTGCGCACATTTCATTGCCGCTTGTTTTCTCAGCTTAAAAAGAAGGTCCACCAGGACAGAAAATGAGGTCAGTAAGAGGGTAACAAAGTGACATGCTAAACAGGAAGAAGAAGCATCCAATCACAGTTTCCCACTGAAGAGCAACTCTGATTGGTTGAAGACTATCACAACACAATTTGCCGTCAGTCGATAGGGCTGCTTCACAATGACGCACCAACCTTCAAAATATATATGTACGTTTTTGTCAAAATATCAATTACGCACCAACTAATTTATTAACCTTGCTATGTTTTATACATTAAATATGTATATAAAATATCAATATTATTAATATAATAAAATAGAATAATTTTGCAATGTTTAATATCACATTAACCTACTTAATATACATTACATCCACTATATGTATCAAAATGTGTGCAGGCTGTGGCCATTATATCATAATATATAGTTTATTTACTACTTTTACTAGTACTTTTACTACTTTATTTAGCCATTTATTCCAAATTAAATACGCATGTTATGCAAGGTTGAGATGCTCTTGTGTCTATCCAAAACTACAGAAATGAACAATGTGTGTTTGTTGCCTGCATATGAAAACATAACTGCAGTTGCTTATTAGCTGAATAAAAAAATACAAGAGTATTAAATGATAAATCAGTAAGCCTACATGATAAACGCAATGTCTTTTTGCGGGTCTTAGGGGCTGAGTGTCAGGACAATAGAAGCACTTTCGTTCGGTTCAAAAGTTCAGTTGCATTACAAGCGCATGACCTATTTTCCACACTCAAAGTTTGGCATCAATCTCAGTCATTCTGCACCCTTCTCTCAATTTAATGCAACTGCACTAATCACAATAAACTAGGCCATCAGTTACCACGCCTACGCCACCGACTACATTCCAGCTCTGTAATGGTACAGAGAAGGTATTTTGTTTATTGCCGTTTTAAGGACAAACAACTCTAAATTTCATTAAACTTTCCATGATTTAAATTATTTAAAAAAATGTTTTTTGGCAAACCTAATAATGACAAAAGCAAAATCCAAATGTAAGGAAAAAGAAGAGGAACATATGACTATGTCATGGAGATCCTGATGGAAGTTTAGTAATGATGTACCATCAGGGATGAATTTTCTATATCACTTCAGAAGCATCAAAGAGATTCATCCGCCGTTTCTCTCATGGGACAAGACTGATCTATGCAAGGATCAAAGGTTAAAAAAATCTGACCAATCGGATGAGCTATAGCGAGTTGACTTTTTTTATGAGGCCTAAATTAGATGGTGGTCTGGGTGAATCAGTGGGGCATTCATGAGAAGTCGGGTTGCAATTACCATCATGGAACAGCAGAAATTACAGCCATACCTTTATGATTGCAGACTGGCGGGTTACAGCCGGGCAGCCTCATATCAATACTACTGTTCAGATCTGGTTTCAGGGTCACACACTTACACATTCTCATAAAGACTTGGCAACTGCACACACTTTAAGAGAGTTTTTCAGTAAGTTCTTCCAGCCCATATCTGGGTCAGCATCGCATGCATCCGTTGAGGAGCGTAATTACAGGCCAAAAGCTGGGCTGAACATTTCTCTCTTTTTCTCTGTCTCTCATACCCTGGAGTGGGAATCATTGGTGCCGCGCACTTTATGTAACAGGGTGAAAGACGGGCAAGTGTGTGCCTCAGGTGGGGACAGTTCGGTTGAATGGCTCACATCACTGCGCACACTCTCTGACCGACTGTTCCTCACCATAATGCTATCCTGACCCATTTGTACGGCACAGCTTTATAAACATATACATTTTTTTTGTTTAATTGCAGTTTCAAATGCATTTTAATATATTATCTAAATGATAACATTAAACAGATGTGTAAAAAACAACAGCAACAATAAAGGGAAAAAATACTATTTTATTTTCTGATGATGGCTTTATCTTTTTAAAATAACTAATTTTGGAAGCTAAAATATGTTCGTAGTAAATAAACTATAAATGATTATGTGATGACCACAACATATATAATCAGGTAAAACTAGTTAATGTATAAAAGTGTTTACTGAGGGATTAAACATGGCAAAATGTATATTATATTATAATGTATAAACAAAATAAATACATGGATAACAATGCCTGGAAAATGTATTCATTGTTGAAATAAATTATTTGTTATGAAATACTGATGTGTTAAATTTTTTTTTTTTCAGTCAAATGCATTTATAAATGCATAAATAATAATAACAATAATTACAATCCTAATAATAATACACATTATGCATTAAAATGAGCATTATAGCAGCATGTGTGAAACTGAAATCATTTAAATATTAATGTTACTATTCCACAACATTGTGAACATGAACATACAGAACTCAGAACAAAGTCACGTTGTAGACAGAGTGAGAGAATAGATTTAAATGTAAAGAAAGGAGGAATGTCAAATTACACGTTCCCGGGACTCGGTTGCTTGTGGTCAGCATGTTATCATGTAAGACGACAATGAAACTGTTATTATGCCGCGTTACTCACTATTTTACATATTTTCCCCTCATCTCTGATTTCATATGATTGCCTGTGATGACAGTAAAAGAGCGCGTGCACTCCGCAACTCAAGAGGCTGCACTTTTGATGCTGGCTTGATTTCGGAAATGGAATGAAATGCTGATTGCTGAATCATTTCCATTGTTTACTTTAAATCTCTCAATCATGCACTTAAAGTAAGGAGAGACAGAAAGAAGCAGGAGAGAGAGAGAGGGAGTGTGAGAGATGTTCATGGTTACCTATCAATTATTTATTTGGTTTTATTAATATTACACCATATATTTTAGGACACTTCATTTATGTAAAATATTATACAGTGACTAAATGTGTGACATTACGAGTGGACCTTGTTGTCTAAACTATGAACAAACATGTAAAAAAACAAAAAATAAAAAATAAACAGATGAATTATCATTTTGACTGTCTCTGAACTAAATATATATATTTTGGACAGATGGTCAGTGCTTGCAGAACGGGTAAAAAAAATCTCTTTTACTTGGCTCAGAGAGGTCAACAGGTGCAGTCCACCAACAACAAATGTCTTTTCCTGTTTGTCACGCATCTCTCTCCTGAGGGACCCCAAAACCACGCGTGGGTGAGAACAGCAGGAACACACATCCAAACTTTGAGATCTGAAAACCAAATTCAGACAACTAAATTAGGAAACAATCTTTCAAATATTCCCATATATTATCAATTAAAATGTAGGCTATGTAAATAAATAAACAAATGAGTAGATTTCAGTGACACTAGAAAATTGTAACATGCATTTGTATGTAATAAAACCTTAGTCAAGAAAGAAAAAAAATGGACAAAATAATAGTGGCAATAAATAAATAAAATAAAATAATGTATTTTAAGATTCTGACATTTAAACTACGAACAAAAAAATTCATATTTTGTTACTCTATAGGCTGTCTCAATTTTTTTTTAGTTTACAGCTTCCAAAACTATCCTGGTAGAATGACTAATTTTCTGTATGTTGAAAATATATTAATGAAAAAAATAATAATAATGAAAAAACTGAGTATGTTATATAAACTGGATATACGAGAATGTCAAATGTAAAAAAGGGGCCAATCAAACTACATGTTAAAGCAAATAAATCTGCTCTGGTTTTTTTTTAATGCTTACTTAATGGTAAGCACTTGTAAGTATTAAATTCTCATCATTTTGATTGAACAAATTTCAGTAAACAGAAAAGATTCATGTCAGAAACAAATAAGTTTACAATAATTCCAGGTATCAAGGCCAGAGATATTGAACCCATTTTTCTGCTGCATGTGTGTGAATGTATTCCGTGTGATGTGTGTGCTAAATTCTGAGATTGTACAGTAGACGGCACACTCACTCCACATTAGCTCCGAAACTCACTCAAGGCACAACAGCAAAGCAAGCGAGGACACACACACTCCCTGACCGAGCAGTGACCATCCCAAATGCATCATTGCTTATTTGTTTTACTCTTTAACACACAAACACACATAATCCCCCTCCTCTTGTTTTAGTTCTTGATTTTGGATCGGTTTTATCCAGCTAACCAACATTTACCCATGATGCTCTATGGTATCAGCCGAACGCTGATACACATATCACAAGTGTGCGTATGATAGTATTGGCATGTGCGTGTGTTTGTGTGTTTGTATAGTGGAAGAGAGGGGGGTTGGCTTCACAATAGTGCTTTGAATCAATTTGTGCCATCAGCTGGATCATTACTGAAATAACAGTCTTGTTGATGGAGATGTATTTAGTTTAGTCAGTGATGCACGACGTGCATTATTGAACTACCTGGCAGCCTAATCAAAACCAAATTATTTTCATATCATAAGCACAGGGGCTACTGGAGACAATAGGGCCAGTAATTCTTCATGGGCTATTTGTTTAAGTCATTTATCAAAGGAGTCAAAATGTATTTAGTTATTTTTGGATATAAATGAACTGTGTCACTCTTTGTGACTCTTTGCTATATTAATACATGTAAATGTTTAAACGCAGGGTCTGTGTTTATATCAAGGTTTTAAGATAAACTTTAAATGAATGTATATTGGAAAGCATATATTTTAGGTGCTGTGAGTGACTGATCTTTTTTTTTTTTTTTTAAATAAACCCATTCATCACTGTGGTGTGACAAATGTAGTCTCTCAAATAATATTGTCATGAACTGCATGCAGGATAATTATAAAATGCACACTATATTATATTATATTATATTAAGTACTGTCAAATCAATTAAATCGCGACTACTCGCATCCAAAATAAAAGTATGTGTTTACATAATATATGTGTGTGTACTGTGTATAATTATTATGTATATATGAATACTCACTCATTCATGTATATATTTAAGAAATATTTGCATGTATATACGTAAATATATTTATATAATTTATATTAGCCTATATATAAATATAAATATTTTATCTATAAATATAAACATTTTTTCTCAAATATATACATGCATGTGTGTATTTAAATATAAATAATAATTATACACAGTACACACACATATATTATGTAAACATGAACTTTTACTTTGGATGTGATTATCGCAATTAATTGATTTGACAGCACTAATTATATTATATTATATTATATTAATTTATCACACCACAGGACCATTTACATGAACTAGTGAAGAAAACATTAAACAGCTAACATTTTATTTATAAATATACCGTATAAAGGAACATGTATCTTTATAATCTTATATGTTGAGGAAAAAAAGGTCCAATAGCTTTATCAGTCTGCCAGTCATTTGCTTTCTGGGATCTGTGTGGGGTGAAACGGTCACTGGAACACTGTCTGTGTGTTTTAAAGTGGAGGCCATGAACTCTAGGTATTATCACTTTAATGCGCAGGCACAGAGAGGCGGGAGACAACTGTGTCGCATGGAACTGCCCTCATTCAATCAAATACAATAAAGACAGGGTTTGTTTTGTATTAAAAAAAAATTGAATTGTGAGGGGTAAAAATAGCTAAATTGCTACAATAATATAATATATAGGTTTGCTGTTGTCAGTAAAGAATATAATTAATTGTTTTGCTGTTTTAGTTTCAGTCCACCACTGATTAACGTGGATGGATTTATATTTATATATTTGGCACAATATGTGGTCCAACTTTATATTAGGTGTCTTAAACTACTATGTACTAACTTTAGAATGAATCATTTGTTACATGCACTTATTGTGTGTGTACATGTTGTACTTAAATATTTAAAAAAATACCTGCATGTAATTACAGCTGTAATTAATTTCTGTAAATACATCTATAATTACACTGTTGACAATAACATTGTACTTATTTTTTACCATCAATTGTACCATCAATTGCTATAAAGTCTAACGGTGGCAATAGTTTTAAAAAAGATTTGAGTTCCAAGTGTGTTCTGACTTAATGGCTATACAGATAAAGTTCTTAATGGTTTTGTTTTGAGGTACATTGCCTAAACCTTGTCCGGTACTATATTTAGGTCAGTATATTTAAATATGAAGGGTTCGTAAAATATTAAAAAGCGAAGAAATGTAGGGGAAATAAAAAAAATACATTTTATTATTATACATTTAAAAAAAAAAAACATATTATTATTATTATATCCATTGTTAAAGTGGGACATCAGCCCAGTTCTCCGTTGTGGGCACTGCCACTTTTCACCAATCACAAGAGACACATAAACTCCCCGTGAACCCGTCTGTCTAAACTCATGAAGCAGATTTTGGGAAATAAAGTAAGTTTTCTAGTTATACTCAGACGGTTTAATCTTTGCCCTAAATGTGTTGTTGTTTAAAAGAGAAAATGTCAGAGTGGCAAATGTTTTACTTTGAGGCACATTGATCCAAAAAGGTTTAACAGTGATTATTAAAGTGAACAAATTCAAGGTATGGCAGTGTAGGTCATATGGAATTTGATGATTATATACAGGGCTTTTGAATGTAGGGTTTTAAAAATGCTAAATTATCAAAAATATGTTTAATTGGCTTAATAATGATATCTACTAAGCAAAAATGCAAAAACAAATACAATACATTTTTTTTTAAAAACAGCATCAGTATAAGAAATAACTCATGTAATTACAACATTACAGTAAATCCTATATATCAGTATGTTTTGTAAAATGTGACCCTGGACCACAAAACCAGTTATAAGGGTAATTTTTTTTTTTTAAACTGAGATGTATACACCATCTGAAAGCTGAATAAATAAGCTCTCTCTCCATTGATGTATGGTTTGCTAGGGTATGACAATATTTATCAGAGATACAACTATTTGAAAATCTGGAATCTGAATGTGCAAAAAATCGTGAATGTGTGAGGAAATCACCTTAAAGTTGTCCAAATGAAGTCCTTAGCAATGCATATTACTACTACTAATATTTTTTTTAATATATATTTACGGTAGGAAATTTACTAAACATCTTCATGATCTTTACTTCATATCCTAATGATTTTGGCATAAAAGAAAAATCGATAATTTTGACCCATAAAATGTATTGTTGGCTATTGCCATAAATATACCCGTGCGACTTATGAATGGTTTTGTGGTCCAGGGTCACAAATAATAAAACAAGCAATATGGGAATTAGTAACTTCATAAGTTCATAAAGGACCTCAAATTCTATAACTTAATTGTTCATTTATTTGTTATTCATTGTTCATTTATTAAATTGTAATATGTTACAAAATATATATTCCCTTTATTCCAAAATAATAGTCACTCCTATTAAGATTAGTTAACATTTTCTCTCTGAAGCAAAATTAAAAACCATGTCAATGTGCAATGTCACTCATACATGCATGTGCACAACCTTTCAATAATGCAAAAACATCTAAACACAATCATACTTTTAAAATCCTCATATTATATTAACCGAGCGAGTCTGACTGTCTTTGAAAGCACGTAAACAAATAATCTCTTTGCCACTGACAGAAAAGAACAACCCTCACGGTCACTGGTCATTTTCTTCTCTAGGGATGCAGGTGGGGTTAAAGCAGGGTCAGCATGTCTCTATTCATTCCGTTTCCTCTTTATACGTATCTACAGAAACGCAATCAAATAGTCGCCTAAATCTCTCCCAAATAATTGACCGACTTTTTGGGGTTCAGAAAGAGGTCACGATAATGCTGACAATGTCGATTTGGTATAACAGCTTAGCTTCCTTTTATTTTTCCCTTGGCAATCGTCCCTCTGCCCTGCTGTTGAACCTGCACATCTCTGACCGATGGGCATTTCTGTCGCTTTTAAAAAGCAGTGGGTGATGGGGGGGCAAATGCCAGCTGTGATCACCCTTGGCAGAGCCAATGCAATCTCTAAAATATTCAAACAAACTTTACTGGCATAACTGTGGTACTGCATTGCCAAAGCAAAGCTCATTATTAAATTTAAATTTATAGATTTATAACAGTATTAAGCCCTTGAATTTGAATTACAAAGTGGACAATTATTTGAACAGACAATGACAACAAAATCTTTTACGCTATTTGAGAAGTAATTTCTGAAATATTGAAAAAGATGATGATGATGAGGGTTATGGAGCTAGTCATGGACATTTAATCAGGACTACATTCTCTGACATGAAGGTTGATTGCTATGCAAGCTGAGGGCAGCGCAGATCTGAGGGTATTTCATTTTGTGTGTGTGTGTGTGTGTGTGTAAGCAGCATGGTAATAATCTCATAGCTGCATCATCTGCCAGGGCCTTTTAGATCCATTTCCCCTCGGCCTGGAATAGCAACAGGGCAACAGCTGGTGTAGATGAACGCGGGCGGGCGGGCGGGCAGAGAGGGAGGGTTATGACGAGGGTAGTGGGGGTGTTCTACTTTTTTCCCCTTTTCCTACCCCTCTGAATTAATCCTGACATTCTGACCCTTGCCTAAATACTTGGTTCCATGTTGCGGTCTGTGGCAGGGATTGAGACGCATGAAATTACAGCAGGAAAGCGGGATAATGCAGCCTGTGCCAATCAGTTCCCCCCCACCGATGCCCCGTCAATCTGGATTGTCCTAAACTGACAAGAGGAAAAGTTCAAAGTTCATTACCTTACAAAAACTAGTCCCTTTCTTCTTTTCAAAGAGTTTGTAAAAGCACAATTAGGGGAATTAAAATAGGTTTAAAATGGACATGGTAAAGACACTCAATATGCTAATGTCACACTTTTAATATGTGAAGTAATTATGGACCCCTGGACTTTGGACATTTACAACTGAAATGCAACAACAGATAACAGACAATTAAAAAAACAACTCTGACTTTCTCTTTATTTCCTTACAGATCATTTGAATAGATCAACCTGAAGCAAAATAAAAACTACTTTATTTATTTATTTATTTAATATGTATATATATATATATATATATATATATATATATATATATATATATATATATATATATATATATATATATATATATATATATATAAATATAAAATAAATAAAGTAGTTTTTATTTTCAATCAAATAAATATCCAAATAAATTTAATTACTAAACTAAATTAACTATGTCAACTATATTACTTGAATATATATCATAATTGAAATGAGCTGATGACATCACCGTTTTCTCCAGAGCGGCTGTACAGCCGAATCAAATTCGGTTGCATTATTTTCCTGTTTAACACAGTGAAGCTGCTTTGAAACAATCTGCATTGTAAAAAGCACTATATAAATAAAGGTGACTTGACTTGACATATACATACATATACATTATGTATATATATATACACTCACCTAAAGGATTATTAGGAACACCACACTAATACTGTGTTTGACCCCCTTTCGCCTTCAGAACTGCCTTAATTCTACGTGGCATTGATTCAACAAGGTGCTGAAAGCATTCTTTAGAAATGTTGGCCCATATTGATAGGATAGCATCTTGCAGTTGATGGAGATTTGTGGGATGCACATCCAGGGCACGAAGCTCCCGTTCCACCACATCCTAAAGATGCTCAATTGGGTTGAGATCTGGTGACTGTGGGGGCCATTTTAGTACAGTGAACTCATTGTCATGTTCAAGAAACCAATTTGAAATGATTCAAGCTTTATGACATGGTGCATTATCCTGCTGGAAGTAGCCATCAGAGGATGGGTACATGGTGGTCATAAAGGGATGGACATGGTCAGAAACAATGCTCAGGTAGGCCGTGGCATTTAAACAATGCCCAATTGGCACTAAGGGGCCTAAAGTGTGCCAAGAAAACATCCCCCACACCATTACACCACCACCACCAGCCTGCACAGTGGTAACAAGGCATGATGGATCCATGTTCTCATTCTGTTTACGCCAAATTCTGACTCTACCATCTGAATGTCTCAACAGAAATCGAGACTCATCAGACCAGGCAACATTTTTCCACTCTTCAACTGTCCAATTTTGGTGAGCTTGTGCAAATTGTAGCCTCTTTTTCCTATTTGTAGTGGAGATGAGTGGTAACCGGTGGGGTCTTCTGCTGTTGTAGCCCATCCGCCTCAAGGTTGTGCGTGTTGTGGCTTCACAAATGCTTTGCTGCATACCTCGGTTGTAACGAGTGGTTATTTCAGTCAAAGTTGCTCTTCTATCAGCTTCAATCAGTCGGTCCATTCTCCTCTGACCTCTAGCATCAACAAGGCATTTTTCGCCCACAGGACTGCCGCATACTGGATGTTTTTCCCTTTTCACACCATTCTTTGTAAACTCTAGAAATGGTTGTGCGTGAAAATCCCAGTAACTGAGCAGATTGTGAAATACTCAGACCGGCCCGTCTGGCACCAACAACCATGCCACGCTCAAAATTGCTTAAATCACCTTTCTTTCCCATTCTGACATTCAGTTTGGAGTTCAGGAGATTGTCTTGACCAGGACCACACCCCTAGATGCATTGAAGCAACTTCCATGTGATTGGTTGATTAGATAATTGCATTAATGAGAAATTGAACAGGTGTTCCTAATAATCCTTTAGGTGAGTGTATATATATATATATATATATATATATATATATATATATATATATATATATATATATATATATATATATATACATATTCACTCAGGAGTTAAACTGTGTCAGAACAAATTCATCTTGATAATGTCAGATAAGTTTGATAGAAAGGTATGCAATGGATTACAATCAACCAATCAGCTGTCAGCTGTTAAATTTAAGTACACAATTAGATAATACCAATTTAGGTCAACCAATGACCAAGCAATGCTTAATTTTGTTCAGTCTGTGGTGTAAAAGGTCGCATTAGCAATTAAAGAAAAAACAAAACATGGTCAGTGTCTGAATAATTTTGGTCCCAAATTTAACTGGTAGTCCACTGTATGAAGAATTTCTGGGTATAATGTGTCACAGTTTACTTTATTTTGCTATCCTCACTCACATAAATTAACTATAGTGTCCAGGGGACGTATTACAGAAACTTTCTATCTTAGGTCTTAACTTAATATATGATAAGCTAATTTAGGATTTTTCACAACTTCGTATTACAGAAGCAAATCTTAACTTGATTTAGGATTCTTATCCTATCTTACAAAATCTCATCTTATCTGTAGTTAGGAAATCTTAAGCCGCTCCATCAAGTTCGCTAATCAACTGTCAGGTCTGTTACCAAGCAACCAACAACGCGCAAACTGCTTCTGAGGTAACGTTAAACCTAAAATAAAAATGGAGAAACAACGGTGTGCTTTTAATTTCAGTGCGGCAGAGATTGAAATTTTGATAAGCTCCATTGTAAAGTTAAAGCCTGTTTTATAAATTGCCTTTTGCAAAAAAAAAAAAAGTAAGGCGTAAGTCAGTTGAAGAATGACCGGTAATGCTCCGTGGCGGCTCGTTGGCCTCTGTAATGTTGGTCGCAATTCGTCAACTAACTGCAAAATCTTGTGTCGTGGGAGTCTGTAATAATTTACGAGTATTTTATCATCAAAGCACAGCACATCCTCTTGGTCCTCCAAAAGTCTCTCCACCATAAAACGTCGCTGCTCTTCGTCTTGTATAATCAATAAATGTAACGCCAATCTTAAAAAAGGCTTTTGTACTGTGTTTTTTGCCATTGGATTTCAAAAAGGTTTGAAGTTAGGACATCAGTGGGGTTGTCCTAAAGTTAAGACAGCTTTTAGGATTTTTTTGTCGAGTTAGGATGCTTCTGTAATACCCGTTTCCTAACCATAGTTAAAATAAGATTATGCATTTAAGAAATGTCATTCTGTAATAGTTTTTTTTCCTAAATGAGGTCCTAACTGAAATTGCCATGGTTACCAAACAGATAAGAAAGGATTCTAAAGTTAAGATGTTTCTGTAATACGCCCCCAGCTCCATAGTAAAAAAAATATATCTGGAAATACAGGGGGGAAAAAAACAATAATATTGTGAAATATTATTACAACTTAAAATAACGGTTTTCTATTTCCATATATTTTAAAATGCTAATTATTCTTGTGATGGCAAAGCTGAATTTTCAGCAGCCATTACTCCGGTCTGCAGTGTCACAAAATCATTCTAATATGCTAATATTTATATAAGTGATATTTAAATTGAACAAAATATGTTAGGATGTTTAAAAAGCGAACCTTTATTTTGGATGCTAGATTGCCTCCGGAGACTCAGATGCTCACATAAGCTGTGTGTTTTTATTATAACCTCTGATACACTTTTAATTAGAAAATTGAAGAACGTCATGGGGAGTTGAGTGCACGACTCTTAATGATCGGTCTGGATTAGCTGTCATTAAAGGATAAAACAGACATTAACTGCTCAAGAATCTAATCCACAAAAACAGCGCTGGTCTTAAAGACATTTCAAAGTCCCCAAAACAAATGCATCAAGCACTAGACAGTAGATTTATAAATGCAACATCGTAGCTGACAAGTAAGTCAAATTTAATGGTTGGGTAAGCATTCTGTCTCACTCAGTGTGAAAAATAATTACAATTATTATTATATGAATAAAATTGATTTGAAATTTTCTAAAACAATCATTTTTATTAAAAAATTTTTTTTACATTTTGAATGGAAAAACTAATACAATTTCAGACTACCTTAGCTCTCACACCCACACACACACATATATAATTTCAATTATAAATGTATACATTTCAAAAATAAAGATTTCAAAAATAAATATGTATACAGATATATAAAAAGTATATATCAGTATATTTCCGCATAAATTGTGTAATTGAGTATTCAGTGTTCCTTTATATCAACAGCTGTACTGATCTAACATTCACACTTCATGAATTATTTACTAAACAAAGTACCTCTTAATGAACCAACATAAAAATAAACACTCAAATGGCAAAAGTTTTTCTGTTTTGTGAGTGCTATTTATTCATCTGTCAGACTGTATTTTTAGAATGCTTTTATTTCTACCCATTATTTTCTCTATAATGTATAAAGTGTTGCTTGAAGCTTTTAACAGAGGTCTCAGCACTGTGACAGGAAAGACATTCAATGCATTTCCTTTTTTTGAAAGACATGGCCATCATGACTATCCCGTGCTTTTACCCACAAACAAGCAAATCCATTTACGGACAAACCAAATGGTTTATTTTTCCTTTTCTGTTTTAACATCACTCCCTGATTGCTGTCGAGCAAGCTGGCCGATCGGACCATCTCAGAAAATCTGTCATGAATACTTTAATAACCGAAATGTTGCTCATGCGGCCATTTTCATGGTTCAAGAAACATCTGAACAGAGAAGTTGGCCGCAGCTCGAGGAAACCAGTTTCTTTATTTTCTCTTGAGATTCTGAACATATGTGGCAGCAAAAATATGTGTCCGCTTGTATACGTATGTCTAATTTCATTTCATTGCACGGTTCACCATCAGGTCATCTAACAGCATAAGGACAAGCACGTTAAGTAATGTGCTGCAGTATGAGTCAACAAATACAGGATTATGTTATTGGATTTTATTCTACAGATTAAGCAAGCATTTCCAAAAGCTTTATTTAGCATAAAGCGCCACAGTCATTGATATGATTATGGTTTGTATCTAGGGCAAGGCCTGCAAACCTACATATCCAGCATGGACGATGAAAGTAAATTCAGCTGATCTGCGATGGACACAGTTGCATTCCAAACCCCTGTTCAGACAAACCTACAGCTGTGACCTGCAGTACTACTTACCTCCACTAGGGGGAGTAAGAGGTGCAGACAGCAAAAGGAGACACAGACAAGCAAGAGTTCAACTGAAATCAGAAAAGCTGCTGCACAAAGAGGGTGTTGTCTGGCAGAGACGTTAAACACCTTGGCCGGCATCCTGTTGCGATAGAGAACTGCACAGTGAGAGGCCTTTAATAAGAGTAGATTAGTGATTTTGGCTTTGGATTGTGATATACTGTACACACACACACACACACACACATTACACCCATACGATACAGGTCATGTACTGTCTAAGCACTACATTGCATGGGAATTCATGGTTCTGAGCACTTGAATTCAAAGACGTTATTTAGTGGCTTCAAAATGTGATCGAAAAGGCTAAAGGCCCCAAACTCCTGCAGATTCGCTCTGAGAACCGCTTGACTTTTCTCTCTTGTTCATCTTCCTCCAGTGCTTTCTCTATCTCTGCTTCGCTCCGGGACCGTAATACCACATCAATGCCTCAGCGGGGCTGTGGCACCAGGCAAATGTAAACAGAGAGGTCATCCCTCCTCTCTCGTGCTGTGCTCAGGTCTTTTTCTCATCCCTCCATCGCCTCTGAAAGGTCTAGCCTTTCACACGGGACAAGCGAGGGATGAAGGTGAAGCATGACATCCCATTTGAGGTTTAATGAAAGGGAGGGAGGATAGGAGAGGGAGTAAATGACTCAGGGATCTCAGCAGACGATCGCTGGAGATGCAGCAGTGGTCTAAAGAGAGGCAGAGCTGTCATAAGACTGAAGAAAAGAAAAGAAGGATGAATAGGCCACAGCTGGATAGATGGATGAATGAATGGGGTGAAAAAAAGGATAGTTTTTCCCTTCGTAACTGACCTACCAGTTCTTTCATAACATTTCCACCCATAATGTGTTATTGTCATACATTTCAAACCAATGCCAAGCAAGCACACATATCGCATAATGGCAGATATGTCACATCTAATGTTTTAAGCATTATTCCTGTCCCACTGTCAGTATATCTGTTCCAATACCTAAACTGCCTTGCGTCCTACCTGCAGCATCCTAACAGTCATGGAGCCTCATACATTAATCTAATAGGATACTATACTAGTTTTAAATACTTTTGTTTTTATATGATTTATCAACGCTATCTCACGACTAATTCGTAAGTATTTTACGAGGTGGCTAATTCTTATGAATTTGTACGACCTCACTTGAACGAATTTGTATGATTTGTCTAAACCCCACTGATGGGTAGGTTTAGGGGCGGGGTTAGGGGGGAGGTTATTTGTACGAATTTATACAAATTGGGCAACTGGTCAAATATGTACAATTTAGCCACCCCGTAAAATATGTAAGAATTTCCGTGAGATCGGGTTGGATTTATACATTTATATTTTACCTTTCTCTCACTTCGTCTGACATCTTGGATTTATTTTTTTACTAAGCTCAATTCAATGCATTCTGGAATTGCAATTTTTAGGACACTTTAGTATGGGGAACACATTCACTATTAATAACTTAATTAATAAATTAATAACACACTCAATAAACTCCTAATTTACTGATTATTAATAGTTAGTAAGGTAGTTTTTGTAGCGTTTAAGTTTAGGTGTTGGGTAGGATTAAGGGATGTAGAATAGTGTAATGCAGAATAAGGCATTAATATGTGCTTTATAAGTACTAAACAGCCAATACCCTAGTACTATGCATAGTAATAAGCAACTTAATAGCGAGAACTGAACCCTAAAATAAAGTGTTACCATTTTTAAAGAAATCTATTATTTTGAATTGTTGGTAAAGACAAAGGAGACTTCTTTCAGCACCATTAAAAAAAAAAAAAAAATATCACTGACCCCAAACTTTTACATGCATATGATGCCTTAAAAACAGCAAACTAGGTTTTGAAACAAAGCAAATATATGTAGTGCAGGCTTCTATAATATCAGCATTTGAAAATGTCCTCCATTTAAAAATCTAAACACTTTCTCAGTGCTTTGTGCTCTGGGCTGAGAGAATTAAACTGGGAACATTAGCTAGTCTAAGGTCTCAAAACTTTGCCACCTCAGATACAGAAATAGAGCCAGCAATAAAAGCAGATTTGGGTACTGAGACAAATGCCCACAGTTAAGTGATAAATGCAAAAATGGTAACTTTAGCTCATTACTGAGGCAGTAACCTCCAAGGCACATGTGTGTATTTTTTTAAAGGTAGTTTTTCCAAAAAAAAAAAAAAAAAAAAATTCTGGCAATGTAGACCCAGACAAATCTAAGGATTTTATTTTAAAATATAAAAACTATTAAACGGAGCTAAAAGTCTTATAGTATCTGAGAGAAAAGCATCATCAAATTAGCCAACATAATTCATAAATGAACAAATAAGGGGCAGTGGAGGAGCACTTATCGACAGACATTCAAACTCTGTTGTAATCCCCTGAGCTTTCTGGGAGTTCTGCAGGCGCAGATTCTGTGTGTGGCTTGCTGATACCTAATTATTCCCCTATTTCTCTCCACAAATTCTAGTGTCCCTTTCATTTACTGCCCACTTCCTGTCAGGCATCACACATATGTCCGCTTTCAGGCACAATTACATACGCCCTGAAAAACACTGTATCCTACAACTGTGACTCATCAATATAATCACCTAACTGCTGTTTCAGTGGCCGTATAAAACAGCGTGGGATAAATTTGCTTAAATTCGATGCATTAACGATTACATTAAATGCAGGGCAATTAGCAATGGGTGCTCAAGGTTTTTAATGTGGCATGTGCTCCTCCATGCTCTGTTCCCCATTAGTGATATTAGAGCAAACTGCAACACATAATAGTTTGATTTATTTTTTTTTGTTAGTTAGTTAGTTAGTTTGGTGTTTGGAGAGTTAAAGCTGTTGCCATTGACCTGTGTATTATGTATCCCATAAGCCCCCAAATGGCTTAATGGGTGAGTCGAGAGACATGAAAAGGTGGGACTGCTCCATCATCTCTGTGCCACTGTAAGTTTCCTGTAAAGCGGAGCCTGGCTAAGTGTACATTTACACACACACACACACACACACACACAAATAAAACCACATAAACTCAAAGCGTGTACCTTAACACAGTATACACTTGAGACTGAGAATCTGTGGAGCACCAAGCACATATGAAAAAACACATGAAATGCATCTCATACACACAAACACAGCACAAACTAATACACACACTGGGGACAAGAGGAAAATAATTGGGTTTTAAAGTTTGTAGGGGAGAAACCTGATCAGGGTGCAATAAATTCCTACATTTCCTTTCTAATGGAAAACAAAAATACAGAGAGAAAGAGAGAAAGAGAGAGAGAGAGAGAGAGAGAGAGAGAGAGAGAGAGAGAGAGAGAGAGAGAGAGAGAGAGAGAGAGAGAGAGAGAGAGAGAGAGAGAAGAAAAGGACGAACCAGAGGAAAAATGCTACGGGCAAGCTAACAGGCAGCTGATATCGATCAGTGGGTGTCCAGCAATGATAATTGGAGGTTTTAATTGTCAGAGGGGTGAGACGGAAAGAAGCTGATGAATAAATGCATCATTCTGTCTGTTTCGTTGATTTTAATGTAGAGCTTAACGCGTTTTGCTGCACACTCCTCCAGGGGAAAACTGTGTGTGTGTGTGTGTGTGTGAAATGGATGGAGATATGTGTAGAGAGTTTTTATTCCATGCATGTTAACTTGAGGTAATGTTAATATCACTGACAAAATTCACTTTTGTCATATATACACACATTTAAACATAAAACACAAATCAACATTTTGTTTTGTATTCTATAGTACATGCATGTTAACTTAGTTGTGCTTATATGATAATATTCTTCTACACTTCTACACGTCTAACACTCATACAATTTGCTTTTATCTGATATACATATTTAAAATGTACTCTACAGAGAAAACAGGAAAAAAAAACATGACTCATCTTGCACTACAGATTCGTGTCCAATCAGATACTTTCTAGAATGAGAATGCCCAGCCCTCTAATACCTTATTAGGTAAATAGCAAATTATGGTTTATGGATTTTTATTTATTTATTTATTTTTTAATACTAGCCCTTCAATGTGTCTTGCCCCAACCTCCTGTTACAAAATAGGAAATACATATATACATGAACAGAAACAGTACATTTTGTGTGTAAAAGAGAGAGAGAAAAAAAAAGAAATTCCTCACATCAGTCTTTTATTTTAAACGGCCTGTTCTTTTTCTCCCATTTAATATGGAAATCATCTTTATGAAACACATATGCGCTCCTTACACGCACGCACGTATCCCAGTAACGTTTATAACATAATGTCTGTCAGAAGCAGCTTCACCCTCATTCATCATGTCTATTTAGCAGGAGAGAGGATGCAGTTTCCCTCCTTCAGTGGAAATACGTCTGTTGCCAGTCCATTTAAACACATCCTCTCCCTCTCTCACTGTCTTTCTTTTTTTGCTTTATGTTATTTCTCCATTCAACTTCTCCCCTGTAATGTCTCTGCTCATTCATCGTCAATATAGTGTTTCAAAACAGTCGCTTGCACCTATTTTTTCTTACCGCCTCTCTTTTTTCCCCTCCAAAGCCCATTTTAAGTATTTTCGGTGTAGCTTTAAAAATCCCCTTTTTTCTGTCACACACACATACGCTTGTTTTCCACATGGATCTGTGCATGGGCTGCGCTTCCTCTGCACTGACTTTAGACATTCTCCCAGCCTGCTAAAATAAACCAACGTGGTCTTGAGACTCTGAACAAATAAGCATCTCTGGTCCAGATCCTCGAGCGGCTATCCTGCCGGAGTAAGTGATTGTTCCTTTACCTCCCTGATTAAAAGAAACAGGCTGGAATATAATACCAGCACTATTACAACCCAACCGGAAAAATAGCAGGCCTAATCCTGGAGAAAATAAGTGCTCGTGTACATTGTGACTGGCAAAGCACCATGAAAGAAAATGGTGGAAGAGATTAGAGATTTTTACCTCTTCACGCTGGACGCTGAACCAGGGCAAAAGGCTTTTAAGATCGCCTGATCTGTTCTAGTAGGAACGCAATGGTAAGCCAGGGGTTGTTAAATTGATTTTTTTCTCACTGAAGCATAAAAGAGGCTTTTGTCTGTCCCAAGAAGAAACACTGTAATTTCAAGAAAACTCTGACTGTAAGTGTGCATACTGAATCTCTGCCTGTGGCCGGTCACTCCCAGTGTGAGTTCTGCACTGTGCAAATTGATGTCATGGAAAATATACAGTAAGTTAAAAGAAGGATGAATGTCAAACATCAAGACAACGACAAAAACAGCAATAGCCTGAGCATGTCAAAAATCATTATTACTAAAAGTTCACAACCAAAACCAAAGTTTTTCTCTGTCACTAACAGCACTAAACAAAATTGCAAAAATGAGTTTCCAAACAATTTACCCATCCTCTACCACCCATCATCCAGGGTTCAGACCAATGAGACTTTTAGCTAGAACAACATATCAAGCAGACAATAATATCAATTTCATGCTTTTAAGAGCTCTGTAAAATATCTACTTTATTATAACGACACTTTAATATGGGATATGTGATTCATATGTTACTTTACTCACAGAAAAATCTTATTTACCCCTAGCACCTTAAAGATATGCATCACTACCTAAAGTGTACAGTACCCTTTTTAAAAGACACCAAGTGACAGCTTTTGCACCATTTAGCAAAATGCAAAAAAAAATGCATTTTGTTACTTTTGAATGGCCTTTAATAGAAGTAAGATGTTTTTGCCTGCAGAAAAGTGCAGTTCCAGCAACTTTGACCGCTTGGTTGAGCCAAACTCATATCACTGGTTAAGCTAGAAGTCAAAACAAACAGAAAAACTCTTTAGAAAGTTAACCTATGAATGGCTTACATTAGTATAATTGCATTAGAAGAAACTAATTATCACCCAAAAGCATTACATCCTTCATCTTTAAGGTGAATTTTCATTTATTTTTAAGTTTTTACGGTAACACTTCACAATAAGGTCTCGATTGTTAACATTAGTAAATGAATTAACTAACATAAACTAACAATGATCAATACATTTTTACATCATATTAACCTCTTATGCAAGTCAGTTGTTCCTAACCCTGGTTTTTTTTGGTGTCTCTCTTATGTGTCACACCCATCTGAGGTCTTGGAGGCTGCATCTGAAATAGTATAATCTCTTGAGTAGGTACTTATTTTGAATAAGTAATTACTTCACTGCCATTTACAAATCCTCTCTCGTGGCCTCATGGGAGAGTAAAGTGTGCATCGTATGCACACTTCAAAATCTCACCGGAAGAAGTAGGTCATCAGGGTACTTTTCCATCTACTCTTTTATGAATACTGTGAGTTCGGACTTACTTCCTATACAGTAGGTAAGTATGCGATTTTGGATGCAGCTGGAGTCTTTATGAGATGAATCAGGTGTGTTTGATTACAAAGACAAAATGTGCAGTGCTAAGGATAATCCAGGACCAGTAATTCAAACCACTGATGCAAGTTAATAAAATGTTCATGTTAATGCTAGTTCACAGTACATTAAATAATTTTAACAGTTACGATTTTTGATCTTAAATATGTATTAGCAGATGCTTAACATTAACTAAGATTAATAAATGCTGTAAACTAGGTAACATGTTTACAACAGTGTTGGGGAAAGTTACTTTTAAAAGTAATGCATTATCGCATTACTCCCTAAAAAAGTAACTAATTGTGTTACTTAGTAAAGTAATGCATATTTTACTTTTGCGTTACTTTTTCTCTGATTGTTTGTTTTTTATTAATGTTAGGAAAATGTATTCTTGGCAAAGTAAAGGCCCTTTCACACCAAAAGTGAAATGAATAAACCTCAGGCTTAAGAAAATGCAAAATCACGCCTGTATAGTAAAGGGCGCAGGTCAAACAAACCTTCTGGATCACAGAAGAATAGGACACGAGAATAAAGTTCAAAACTCTGAAGGCCCGATATACTTCAAGAGAAATCAAAGAACAAACTGGTGTGACGTCATTCCGAACAAATTCAGGCCAAAATTAACTTAGCTTGTCAAAGAACTTTCCGGAAACGTTCACTCTGGCTGGTAAACCCCTTTGTACTACCACTGGTCCTTGGTGATTACATAATAGGTAGGTGTCTTTTCACATGGAAATCTTTTCTGCTTCATTTCTTCTGCTGAGTCTGTAGAGGTGAGACATCCACGAGTGAAAACATGAACATACTGGAGAGCTGCTTTATAGTAGAAAAAAAAGTTGTACTTCTGATGAAACGAAACACTGACACTGTTTTTCATGTTTAATACGGTAAAGATCTATTGTATAAACGTATAAAAGTGCTAAACGTGATGTGACTTTACTGGAATGCCGAACTGCAGAGTTTCAGCCTATAACGTAAATCGCCACAGACCAATGGCAGTACAAAGGTGTTTACCAGCCGGAGCGAACTTTTCCAGAAAGTTCGCTTTGGCAAGCCGTTTCGAATTCCCAAAACGAACTCCAAACAAAGTTAGTTTTGGCCTGATTTTTTCCAAAATGGTGTCACATCAGATCGTTATTCGATTTCGCTTTAAGTATATTGGGGCTTTTACTTCAGCAATAAAAATAGAGAAAAAAACTAGGGATGCACGATATATCGGCAAAATATCGTTATCAACCGATAAAAGATCATTTTTTGGATGTTATCGTTATTGATTCGATACACGGAGTTACACCTTCATGACAAGCAGTCAAGTTCGCTTGTGCATTCGCAGCCTTTTGTGCCATTGTAAGTTGGAATATTCTATTTATTCTGTGTATAATCTCATATTGGATGCGTCTGGTTAAATTAATTAACGACGCAGTAAAGCGCTTCATTGTACCGGTCTTTATAGCTTCAGCGCACGCATTTCAAACAGAAATGCACAGCATTAATAACTACTGGGACTGTCATATACATAACACTGTAATGAGAACATTTTTGTAATAAAACGTTGTGAATTCTCTGGGTTTAGTTGTGTTTCAGCGAGCTGTTGTGGGAAGAGCGCGTCCACAACGCATTCTGACCAGCACAGTCAAGTTCGCTTGTGCATTTGCGTCATTTTAAGCCTATATAAGTCGTAATAGTAAGTTTATGTAGTATAAACATCTGATTAAAATCATATAGGATGCGTTTCGTTGAGTAAACCCGCAACGCTTCATTGTACCAGTGATCATCTGATTCAGCGCGCGCTCTCAAACAGGGGAAGAACGCATCCACAGGAGTTATAGGCCTTCTGACTACGTAACTTAGTTCACCTGTGCGTGATTTTGTGCAAATATAAGGTTTTTTTCAGAAACACCAAAGCGTTATTATTAATAACTAGCACTTTTATTGTTCTCGTATTATTTATCAACAACAATATGATTTGATTAAAACCATTTTCTTATTGTCCATGCGGAGGCTATTTCATGCATGGCACATGTATTATGATTCTTTATATGCAGCCTAAGTAATGCTGTCCAATGACGTGTTGCCATTATTTAGGTATTTTATTTTTATTTTTTGTTAGGCAATATAATTGTTGGTAACATTTTACAAATAAGGTCTAATTTGTTAATGCATTAACTAACACGAACAAACAGAGAGCAATGTTGTTAATGTTAGTAATAAAATGTTTGTGTTTATTAACAGTCCATTCACAGTGCATTACCTAATTTTAACACACACAACTTTGAATCTGAAAATGTTGAGATTAACATGAACTAAGATTAATAAATACTGTAGAATTATTGTTCATTCATTGTTGGTTAACTAATGCTAACAAAAATTAAACCTTATTGTAAAGTGTTACCATTTTTTTAATAAAGTAAGTTGGCCATAGGAGTGTAAAATTAATTTGAAAAGTTCAGGAATCTTACACCTGTTCAAATAGGCTACTGTACTGTATAGGTTTGATTCATGTTGAAGTGTTTGGGACATGGCTTTTAATTGTGAGCCTTTTGTTTTTTGTAATCAGGCTCTCAAAGTTTATTAAAATTTGTATTTAGATTTATCGGCCAATCTATCAGTTATCGGCTTTCAAATATAAAGAATTATCGGTTATCGGTGCATCCCTAAAAGAAACACAAATGTGATGTTTATGTAAAGTCACTATTGCTTATAGTATGGTTGAATTGGGTCATTGAAGCTTGGCAGCCAAGATATTGCTTAATAAATTGAGATTAAATATATTAAGTATATGTCATTTAAAGGATTATTTCACTTCAAAATGAAAATTTCCTGATATTTTACTCACCCCAATCTCATCCAACATGTTCATGTCTTTCTTTCTTCAGTCGTAAAGAAATTAAATTTTTTGAAGAAAATTTTTTCCATGGCAACCAAAATGTTAAAGGTCCTAATCAATGCAGTTTCAAAGCGCTTCGAAGGGCTTCAGAGGATCTGAGCGATCCTAGACGAGGAATAGGGTGTCGTCTAGCGAAACCATCTGCCATTTTCAAAAATAAATTTAAATTAATATATACTTTTTAACCTAAATTGCTCATCTTGCACTGCTCTGCTACGTGCTAAGGATTGCGCAATCACGTAGGAAAGGTCACGCCAGACTTAGGCAGAAGTACCGCCCCCGTGTTTACAAAGCGCACATGCGAAGACTAATACAAACGCCCTTTAGCAAAAAAAAAAAATAAAAACAATTAAAAAAAAGGTAAAACAACGATGTTGGAAATTTTTGAAGTTGAAAATTGAGTGTTTTTGTTAAAGGGCGTTTGTATTAGTCCTCGCACATTCGCTTGGGGCGGTACTTCTGCCTACGTCTGGCGTGACCTTTCCTACGTGATTGCGCAATCCTTAGCACGTAGCAGAGCAGCGCAAGATGAGCAATTTAGGTTAAAAAAGTATAATCTTTTTTTTTTTAATTTTTTATTACCGATGGTTTCGCTAGATAAGACCCTATTCCTCGTCTGGGATCACGCAGAGCCTCTGAAACCCTTCCGAAGGGCTTTGAAACTGCATTGATTTGGACCTTAAACATTTTGTTTGCCATGGAAGTCTGTGATGGGGAGAAAAATCCTGGAATGTTTTCCTCAAACTTAATTTATTTTCGACTGAAGAAAAAAAGACATGAACATCTTGAATGAGATGGCGGTGAGTAAAATATCAGGAAATTTTCATTTTGAAGTGAACTAATCCTTTAACATATTTAATTATTGCAGGTTTGTGTAATATTCTGAGTTTGCATTTCACATTGCATTTGTTTTTATTAATTTTGAGGAATACTGAATCTGTTTTTGTGCAAGTGAGAGAAGTAAATGCATGCTCACCTTTAGTCTAGAACTAAAATAACCATGTTTACACAGTGCATACGAAGCCTCTGCATCTTACGCCCGATTTATGTGGGAGACATATACACATGAATGTACACATGAATGTACACATGCAGAACATGAGCCTGCAACTTTGATCAGATTATCGTAAATTGTCACTCTTACAGAAACAAACCAAAGTCTTATAGCAGTCTTTAAAAACGTTTTTTTTTTTTTTTTTTTCATTTTACATTCAAAGTCATTTTACATTCAAAATGGGAAAAAAAGAGAGAAAAACATGAATTTGAACAAAACAGAATGATACACACACAAACTACCTTGGCTTACTCTCACGCTCACACTCACACTAAAACCTCAAGACATTACAGAGACCACAAAATGCATCATCGTGCACATCGATTGGACACAGTAATTACAGAGAGATGCTTAATGGCGAGTAAGTGACCATGGTAACCAACCAGCACTTTTCTGCAAACTTCAAACCCTTTCCACACACCTGCCCAGGCTCAAGAGGGCTTTTAACACAGGGAGGGGCACCATTCTCCTCTCGCTCTCTCACACACAAACACACAAACGCAAATATGAACATAAGGAGAGCTGAAAAAACCTGAACATAATGATACTGAATCAAAGCGAAAAATGAATAAAGTAGCTGGAGCAAATTCGGAGGGGAGATGGATGGCTTGAGAGGGGACGTGGTCATGTCAGTGGTCAGTATAATGGGAGCTGTCTCTCTACACTTGGATGGATCTCTTGGACTGCAGCTCAAGGCTGGTCTGGATTCAGTCACATAGCAAAGCGGCCAGATTTAAATGGAGCTGCTCACAGGCTTCGGGCCAGACCTGCAGACTACATCTCTGGATCTCCAGACAAAGCCAACGGGCTTCTGTTTGTTTCTCTTCCTCTCCGGCTTCCAAATTACAACAGTGCACACAAATTTAACAAGCAAATGAGTTTCTCCTCTCCTCTCCAACAGTTCCCCCACTCTTTGCTCTTGCTGACATAGCAGCACAAGTGTTCCGTGTGTGCTTTTTACTCATGCTCATCCAGCTAAAATGGGGGTATATTAGCAGTGAAATCCCACTGCGGCCCACCCTTCTTCCTAATGACCAGCATATATGCCACATTTTGCAACTATGATGCATCCAGCAAAAGAGATAAATGGCATTCATATAGGTGTGTGTGCAGTATAAGTGTGTGCATTTGCTTCAAAGAGTAAACACTAGTGGTCTAATGTGGAATCGAACATTGTTATCCCTAATGGAGGACAGTAATTTGCTAATGTTAATTACTAACATTAGTCTCAATCATTAACAATGTGTGGATATATATGGCATAATGACTTGTGTTAATGTGCATGTGTTAATGGTCAGCTTGTCCAGGTCGACGGGTCGTGCCAGTCTCAGGAGGAGTCTCATCTTGGCTCGACTAATGCTAGCAGACCTCCTACGGCTGGCACTAACTTTGAATGTGGTTTCATTGGATTTCATCAGAAATAAGCAAGATTTGCAGCATTACAGAGAAGAGTAGCACATGCAGGATTTTTTCTCACCTCGCTTAGTTTCAAATGGAGAGGCAGGAAAAAGATTTTTTTGCTTTTAAAGGCAATTTTAGTAAATGTCACACATTCACACTTACTCACACCGTAATGGACTGCTACTTGTCATCTTTTCACTCTGCAAGGGAAAACGTTAACCTCACAATGATGACATTTTTCTGTTGAAGAGCAACATATGTGTGCGTTTAATCCTGTGAACACCTTGATTTTCAGTCAATAATAATCTAAATGTGTATGTAAAATATCTGTGAGGAGATTTTTCAGATATGTTCCTATTGTACATGACTTATTATTGTGAAAAGTTTTCAAAAAATAAAAAATAAAATAATAATAATAATACATTTTTATATATCATTTTTTTGGGGGGGTCAAAAATTTCTCGCTTTTATCTTTAAAAAATTTAAAGTAAATACTTGACAAAGTATTTAGTGAAAATAAAGACCCAAAATTTAAAAAGTAGAAATGTGCATTTTATTTTTTTAAATGAACGACACACTGTCATGAAGGTCCGAACATGCATTTTTGGATATATTGACAAAAATATGAAAAAACATGTTTGGCATGGCATGGTGGTAAGTAAATGACAGAATTATCATTCCAAGCTATTCCAAACTGATTTAGCCACAACTTCCTGAGTTCTACACAAGATACAGCCAGTCCCCACCTCACAACTTTATTTATAATCTAAAAAAACATAAAAGCTATCAACGTATCAAGTGTTAAAACATATTCTGGTTGATGAAAGGAACAAAGCATTTGAATTTGTGTTCACTCCCATCCTGAGAAAACCGATTAACTAATTTTAGCTAAATGCAGCTCCAAAGAAAGGTTTGGGAGGAGCATGTTCATTCAATTTCGCCAGTTTCAATGATAAGAGTATATAAACAGACGCTTACTCACTCCTTTAGATAGTTCATCTGACATCCCTCCTCCACCCCAAAAAGCCTGTTTTCCTCCAAATCTGTATGGTTCAAACTTTCTATTGGAGACAGCAATACAATCTGCTTACCAGATAAACAACAAAAACCTTAGAAAAAGTACTGTGTTTGTCATATGATCATACTATGGTACTTAATACTGTATATACTATGGTACAAAATTCAAAAGTATGGGGCTAAAACTGGCAGTACCATAATAGTTGTGTAAGTGGTTTAAACCTGTAAATTAGTAATTAATGCTAATACACCATATTACAACAACGTGTCTTGAATTAATATAAAATTCTTTTTTTAAAGAAATAATATGAAATTAGGCCAAACTACTTATGCCTACACATACGGATTGTTATTTCCTTCTTTTAACTTTTGGTGCATAAGTTCTAATAAGTTCAAATACACCGAACAATGAATCATCTTTTTTTTGTCTTTTATATCAAGGTGTAAATAGTTACTATTCTGATGAACTTAAATTTTAGATTCTAAAGAGCTGACAGAATTAATTTCTTCCAATACTTAGAAATAGAGTTCACCTTGTTGCCTCCTTGGTACCCTATCACTGATTCATAAAAAGATAAATCCATGCACACATGCGCACGCACACACACACACACACACACACACGTTCAACAATCAGTTTTGGAGATTTTAGTCATTCACAATTCAAGTAGATGAGATGCTGTACTTGCATGACTGAAAATAGCTTCTGGGGCATTAGAAAGAAGATCACAATGATGATGGACTGAAGGCAGCCTTTGGCCTCAAAGTCTGTCTTCTGTGGACTACAGGCAATATCACTGACATTATTTACATCATTTGCCAAGCTCAAATGGCAGTGTAGATGACAGATTCAAATCCATTCAGAGTAGTTTAATGTCATCTATACTGCACTACACAAAAAACACATACAGTAGGTCCTATCTCCAGCAGCCAGTGCAACAACCTATATAGTATTCCCTTTTTCCTTTTTTTAGCCATGTTTAGGCATTGATGGGATGGATGGTGGGGTCATGTGGACTCTCACATACACAAACACACTGTTCAACACAAGAGATATTACTCAGCTTAGTACGGCAAAGACAGTTAACTAAATAAGCAATAATCTGCCAGTGTATCAAAGAAGCAATGCTGGTAGATTTATCCTCATGCCCACTGTTTTGTTTCTTAAAGGCCTGAAAGCATGACCCCAGATTTATGAGAGTCTACTCGGACATTCTGTCAACATATACAGACATACACACACCACAAAGACCAGACGCAAGTCCCCAGTGTGTTTGCACACAGCTCAGAATAGAGCTGTACTGTCAACGGAGGGAATGTTTTAATCAGAAAGCAAACCAAGCATTGACTTATGTAGACACATGCATGAGCAAACATAAGGATGTAATAAAAGTAAAAATACAATTCTCTGGGAAACTTTTTATCATGCCTTTGTGCCTTTTTTATGCCTTAATGTTAGGGGTGTAACGATATTCAAACCGAACTGAAAAAACGCGATACACCACCCACGGCCCAGCTCTCACTTCACCTTATGCCACAAAATCATTTTTTTTCTTTCTCGACATTTGATTAAATAGTAATTAGTACACTTTTAACAACTAATAAGAGCTGTATTTTACTCAATATTATTATAATAATATTATTTACTAAATATACACTAACTTTTGTCTTCCAAATGCATGTCACGTGACTTGGGTGATCGCTCAAGTTGCATGGTGGAAGGACAAAGACAGCCAGTTTCCCCATTTAGCCAGGTAGTCTAAATGCGATCTTGGAGTCCCAGCAACATCGTCATTTTCGTAGCCTGTTTTACGAAAATAAATAAATAAATAAAACCTCTCTCACCTCAGAAAACCGTTTTCCTGTCATGTCAGCCGTTATACTGTGCTCGTAGTGCACACTCTTCAATTACACGCGCAAAGTGAAATCGAAAACAAATAAGCTCCTTTCACACAAAGAAAGTAAGTTAACATACACGGCTAAAATTACAAATTGTGGAGTTTTTATAATTATAACATATGATACAGTTAAGCAACATAACACAGCCACGACTGAAAATGACAGTTCCATAAATAATTCATTAACATTTGAATCACTTACATTTTAGACGCAATATTGACTGTTTTTGTTCTATTTCAGCAGCGAAAATAGTTCCAAACAAAGATCACAGCAGAACCATAACGCATCTCACAGCAACAGTGTGTTACTGAATGATTCAGCGTTTTGAATGAATCGGTTGAATCAAAGATTCAATGACCTATTCGTAAACGACTGCCTCATTCTTGAATGAATCAGCCGTTTGAATGAATTGTTTGAATGAATGACTCAATGACTCACTCATTAAGAGGGTCACCTGCCGCCACCTACTGGTGGTTTAGTTTCATGTTTAAACATTCCTTCCAACATTTCTTATTTGTATATTCAAAAATATTTAAAACAATATCATAACATTTTTCAGTGTAAATTGTTTAATTTGATTAGTAACAGCCCTATAGTGTCTTATTCTAATTTAATTTATAGATCAAATTTAAGAATATAAAGTGAAAGCTGAAGCATAGCCTATATTTAATAAAATTCTGGAAAAAATGCCTTTCATAAACAGGAAAAAATTTCACAGATATGCAGATTTAAATATGTCAAAGCTGACTGAACACTGGTGAGAATATTGCTTCAGAATAAACTATATTTAAAACAGCTAGCTAACGTTAGTCAAGTTAGCTAACGCATATTGATAGCTAATGCTGGCAGACTTGGGGTTGTGTGCGATTAAACCGTAAGCTGGATGCAGGAGAGAATCAAGCTAGTAAGCTGGTTCTCCCTGCATGCTGCCGATCGGTCATGGATGATCCAGTCGGGGTTAGACTTGGAAAAGCTGACTAGTCAGGTTTGCCACACTAACGTTAGCTCAGTGTTTCCCAAACTTTCTTTCTTTTGCGGCACAATATGTACTATGAAAACATCTGTAACACTTTACAATACGGGTGCACTAATATGCATTAATTCATGCCTAACTAATGAGTTAATGTATGACTCATGAAGAACTAAACCATTTATTAATGATTACTGCATCAGCAACAAATGAACATTCTATATGATTCATAGATTAAGTAATATATGAATTGCTATTAATTAAATATGACATGTATTTATTCCCTAATAACATTATATTAACTAATAATGTAAATTAATCTGTTAATTACCACAATGGGTGTCTGCTTTAATTAATCATTAGCTAACGATTTTCAAAGGTATCATTATGCTATGACTTTACTTGTTTAGGCATGTGACTATTAACTAGTTAAGTAATATGCCATTGTGGTTGTCAGTGATGTGAGGCAGCACACCCTTTGGGAAACACAGTGTTAGCTAACTTAGCTATCACTGCATTGATAACTTGGATCATTTTTCAATAAAGCTGGCAACAAGTGAACATAAAGCAGTGATTAAGTTTGTTGTTGAAGGCCTTCAACCATTCAGTGTGGTGGACCTACAAGCATTCAAAGACCTGATCCAGGACCTCCAACCCAATGCCACCATCATGTCATGCCCCACTCTACGATCAAGTATAGCCGAAGCTACAAAATCTATGAAGAAGAAATTGACTATGGCAATGAGTGAGGTGGAATACATTGCAACCACCACAGACTGCTGGACCACCGTAACAGCTCACTGGCTTGATCCTGAGAGTTTAGACAGGCGCTCAGTAGCCCTAGCATGTAGGCAGTTAAAAGGCTCCCACACTTTTTACGTTTTAGCGGCTGCATTAAACGACATCCACGCAGGAGTACCAGATCCGTGATAAGATCGTTAGAACAACGACTGACAATGGGTCAAATTTTCTAAAAGCATTCCGCATTTATGGAGAGCAGGATGAAAACAACAATGTGACTTGCACTGAAGAATTAAGCAACTCGAGCGAGGGAGATGAGGAGAAGATTCAAGAAGACAAAGAAGTTGTTAACTTCCAAGAAGTGGCAAGTGTGCTTGATGTAGGCGATGGCTTTGAGTATCATTTACCCAAGCATGGGCCACCTTCTCAATTTGGTGTCAACGGTAGATGCTTTAAAGGCAAACTCGAATGAGGCCTACAAAAAAGTGTCCAGAGTCACATTTTCAAGGTAGATGCTTTAAAGGCAAACTCGAATGAGGCCTACAAAAAAGTGTCCAGTCACATTTTCAAAGTGCCAGGCATTATGGAACAAGAGTGCACGATCCACTTTAGCTGCAGAAACCATCAAAAATGCATGCAAACCAGCTAACAAGGCCCAATGCAACCAGATGGAACTCGATGTTCCTTCCAGTGGAGAAAATCATCAAAGAACAAGGAGAGGGTGACATCTGAGATGTCTGCACATCATTCAAAATTCCAATGTGAGTACTGTATTTTTGTTTATTGGGATTGTTTTCCGATGCCACTACTCCTAAACTATTTAAGCTAGACACACCACACCAACTTTATTGTAGCCTCTCTACAACTGTCCCATTTATTCTAACTACTACATACTCACTAAATTGCCCCATTACAACTTTCCCACTCCTAACCCAACTCTTAAACTTATTAACTACTCCAGTATAGTTATTCACTGAATCTACCCCACACTAATCAACCCGCTACAGTTGCCCCACTCCGAACATCCTAAATCCCTAATTGAACATTCTATTCTATTCTAAAGCTACTACCTAACATACTCAGCATCATGAGTCCAATGGCCAGGGCCATCGATATTTTGCAGGCTAAAACCAACATACAGATGGGATGGTTTCTTCCCACTCTGACTCAACTGAAGACAAAACTGGACCGGATCAAGCCATCATTAAAGGTTTCCAAGCCACTTGTTGATGCCATTCAACTGGGTTTGAAGAACCGCTTCAGTGAAATCTTGGAAGACTGATTGCAGCCGCCATCTTGCTGCCAAAATTCAAGACGTTGTGGACCAAAGATGAAACCATCCTCAAAAAGGGTAAGGCAAAGTGTGTTTCTTTTGAACAGATATTTTGTATTTACTTTTTTTAAAAACCTGAATACTATATGCATATATACACGTATACTATATACATATACTGTGTATTGATGGCAGTTTATGCATTAAACCTCAAATTAAAGGCGGGGTCATAGGTATAATTATTTATTTGTAATCGTTCTCTTATCGTATGATCAGTTCATTGTTTGACTAGTGCAATACCAATGTCCATGTAATGGCCAGAATTGTCCAGGCTCGTAGCCCCACTACATTCCTCTTATTAAAGGTTAGGGAGGGTAAGAGAATGATTAAAATATTAAATAAATAAAACATATGCAATAAATTAACACACACACAATAATGCAAATAGGAAAATAATTATATTCCATGCATTCTATGACAATACAGCTTGGGTTGCATGCATCCCTGAGGTGGAAGGTTTATGTCTGTCAATGGTGTAGAATGATATGGCTGTTTGCCAAATGACAATTACAGTTAAGAATAGAACTATGAAAAAGATGTCCTTTGGCCATCATTAACTAATGTTCTGAATGCCATTCTCTTCAATTTCTGCATGTGTATGGGACATGCATTGTTTTTCAGGACTAGACTACATCAATCTGGAGATGGACCCCTTGCATCCCCTGCCACCTCTTCTGATGATGACGACTTTTTCTCATCCATCAAGTCAAATGCACAAGAAGGCTCCAAAAACTTGAGGGATATTTGGCATGCTCTGCTGACCACACCAGTCTGCTGAAGACTTTTCCCTCCATCTGCAAGTTGTACATCAGGTTAAACACACCCTTCCTGCCTCAGCGGCGTGAGAGGCTGTTTAGTACAGCAGGATTTTTATTTAGCCCCAGGAGAGCCAGGATGGACTCTAGAAATTTTGAAAATCAGCTTCTGCTAAAGCTGAACAGAAGCTTTTACAACTTTGAATAGTATTCTGTGTAGCTTAATGGTGTGTTTCGAAGATATTTCAACTTAAAGAGGTGGTTCTTCCTCATTGATATTCTTACCTTGTATCTTGCACATCTTCTGTTTGATGCAGCTAACGTTATGGAACGTCTATTGCTCGTTTAACCCCTATACTGTGTTAAGGTGCTTCATTGTCTCTTATGATTGCAAATCTAACAAATTCTTAATTGCAGTATCTAGTCTTATCATTTGTTCATTTAAAGCATTGCATATCACTCCCAAAACAATTGATCTGCTTAATTATTGATATTTACAGTTAATTTGAATATTTACTTTTTACTTTCGGTACTTGAGTACGTTTTAAATCGAATACTTTTGTACTTTTTCTCAAGTGATGTTTGAATGGAGGACTTTCTACTTTAACTGGATCCATTTTTTATTTAGGTATATATACACTTTTACTCGAGTATAACTTTTGAGTACTTTTACCACCCCTGGATGGCAGGACCCAAGGTTTCCCAGCATCACACTGCCTCCGCTGGCTTGCCTTCTTCCCATAGTGCATCCTGGTGCCATGTGTTCCCTAGGTAAATGATGCATACGCACCCAGCCATCCACACGATCAACTTAGAGAACAAAATTGTAGGAATTGTGGGAGCAGACACAAATGAACCTTCCAGATGATTCGTTCAAACATAATTCCACACAAAACCCAACAACCTGTGGTACCAAGACCAGGAAGGACAGGGCTTCTCATTGGTCCACGTGCGGTTTTCTGCCCTTCACCCATCTAGAAACTAATCCCTGTCCTGGTCTGTGACTGCCATAAAAATTCCTCAGGATCCCAGTACTAGTGAGTGACACAAAGAAAAACTCACAAAAACCGTGTTACACATAAACTGCAACAAATCATTGATTATTGGACTTGCATTCAAATAGCCTTCGACGGCATAGTTGTGTTAGTGTCTACAACCGATACACGTAACCATTATGTATCACTCCCAATTCATGTAATCATGTAACTATTGAACGAGTGAATGAAAATGCACCGTGCTTGGTATCTTTTTGTTTGTTTGTGTATAATCCAACAGATGAGTTGAATGAAATCTGTCTAGAATGTCGTGTTCTTATAATAAGAAATCATGTTTAAATTTACTCACTGCTTAGAGCAGGAACGTAAATGACCACAGATAACCTAATTTATGGGGAGGGTGTAAACACAGTCACCTCTGAACCAAAGATGATTCCTAATTGGTCAATTCATCCAGAAGGATGGGCAAACAAATTTGAGTTTTAATCTCAGAACACGAACAAAGGAGTCAGTTGAAGAAGAAAATCAGTTCAATAATGTTCAAGTCAGTCTAAAAGAGAAACAGACGATTAGACGATCGAGGCAGACCAAGATCTGAGAAATGGGTTAATTTCATTCAAGCCATCTAAACTCTCCTCTCACTTTCCTTTCTTTTACTTAAGTTTATTTTCTTTCCGTTGAGTCTCGTGTTCTAAGTTAAATTTCGCCGCAAAGTTTCTCTCAACGAATCTACAGCAGAATCTACGCTTGAACTTCGAACACCGCTCACGAGACTTTCCATCTAGTTATTCCCAAATGTATACTGGGAATAACAGTACTGCATAAATCACATTTGACAAATGCAACAAGCAATCAGCATAGTGACTTTAAGAGTTATCACCAAAATAAAACAAAATGTAATAGATCCTCACCCTCAAATCCTCACTACAAATAATTGCATTATCACACAATCCTTGTGTGCAGTTTAGCGAAACTGGCCTTGTTTCGAAACGTAACACACACAAAACCAACAAAATGTATAATTAAATAGCGAAAATTAGCGACGAACAGCGATTTTTTTTTATTGCAATATTAACAAACAGAACAAGTCGATACATACAAGAAATATAAACAATCTTTCAAATCAAAAGGAAATTATGGTTCAATAGTAAACAGACGAACAGCGATTGTGGCAGCCTAATAAATTAATGTAAAAGACCGTAATAGACTTTTGGGAAAAATAAAAAAATTTGGTGGCTGAGTTGGTTAATTTACAGATTGACCAGTAACGTTAATTCTGCAGTAACATGAAATGACTGTTTTCTAAAATAAACTTAACATAAAACAATGGCAGCAGGCCAGAATAAAATCCGTTGGCACGTGACCTATTCGATTTTAAATAACTTACCCAAACAGCAAACTATTTCAGCAGTAAAGCTTAGCTACTTGGTTGATGCTGTCATCCAGGGGGTATCGCTTATATAATTGCTGGGTTGAAATGCTTTCAAAAGTTTGCTTTCTGCACCAGCCGATTAACTACAGATTTTCTTTAACAGTTAATCTTGAAAACGGTGTGGATATTACATTTGCAACAACTTATTCACTAACATTACTCCACAGCGAATAGCACTAACGTTAGCTATTTTATCAACGTTTTTTTCCCGATCGTGTTCCCCACAGCGGGCATAAACCTAGTGATAACAAGCCCCACCCATTTAGAAGGATATGATTGGTCAATTTTCCTGTCATTGGAAATTAGTCTCTCTCTCTCTCTCTCTCCAAGTACACCTGGCTGCAGCCTACAGATCAGGACAGGGTTGCACCTGGGGCGGGGCTGCACGTGTCTCCCCTCCCCCCACTTACTCTGATTGGCTCATTCGCCTTTTATAGGCATTCATGATATAAAATGTGTTTGTTGTTGGTGTATGTCAGTAGTGCATGGATTAATAATGAGCGAAGGTCATCAATCCAGTTACAAAACTGTAAAAGTGAGGTGTACCAAACAAATAAGATTTAAATAGGTCTAGAGCACACTTAATCTGCTATTTTAAAGTTTCCTAATTTAGTTTTGGAGGTCTCCAACAACAGGTTTACATGCATCAAAAGGTAAAAAAAACTGTTTAATTTTCTCATAATATACATTGCACATCACCGCAATAGGCCTATTTCACAATATGGCAGCCGAGACCGGAAGTAGGGAAACGGAATTTCTGGTTGCGCCGCCGCCCACTACGATCGCCATTCATCATTTAATTTTCTGAGAATAGATGTTTTCTCGCAGTCATTACATTAATTTATTTGGCTATAAAGTAAAAATAGCCGATGTTGTCCGTTTTGTTGACCAGTAAGGCTACTAATTCTTTTTTGAGCAACTTATTTTTGATTGTCAAGGTATGCATTATTACAGTTGCCATTATATGCTGCAAAAATGCTTTTCTTACTTAGTATTTTTGTCTTGTTTCCAGTCCAAATATCTAAACATTCTTAAATCAAGATGCTTTTACTGGATAAGTAAAATGACATAAGATATTTTTTCTTGTTTTCTGGAAAATAAAATCAAAGTGAAGTGAGTTTTTGCTTAAAACAAGCTAAATTATCTGCCAATGGGGTAAGAAATAATCTTAAACAGAAACAAGGAACAAGATTTAAAACAGAAATAAGATTATTTTTCTTACCCCATTGGCAGATAATTTAGCTTGTTTTAAGCAAAAACTCACGTCATTTTGATTTTATTTTCCAGAAAACAAGAAAAACTACCTTATCGTAAATTTTAATCGTTGGGAAAGGTTTACAGCTATAAACGATTGCTTCTTCTTCGAGTTTGAACATTAAGACACAATATAGGACTGATTACTTATTCTCTGCCACTGTTCTGCTAGCACTTTTACCGGACCGGAAAAGAGTTTTTCCTACTTCCGGTTTGCACACGTCACGTTGTGAAATAGGCCTATGTTCAATGATTCTCAAATGACTCGATGGATGAATCACTCCCTCTAAATCCCTCCTTTCCATGAGCCTACTCTGCTCTGATTGGCCAGATGGCCCAGTCTGTTGTGTTTGGTCTACCGCGTACCGCGCACATCGGAAACAAATGTCTCGGTTACTAAACGTAACCTTGGTTCCCTGAGAGAAGGGAACGATATGGGGAAAAACTCCTTTTCTTGAGAATATTGAAGCCAAAATTATCCTTTTATATATGTAAAACGCAGTGCAGCTGCACAGCAGACCCCAGCAGAGTAGTGCACTGATTGACTGTGCTGCAGCAACTGCACGAACCTATGGCGAGGCAGCTGAGACGTGCAAACCAATCAGGTCGCTTCACGCCCTAGCACGTCAGTGCCCGCCAAATTAGCGTGGTCTATGGCTATAAAAGCCCCCCTTACGCCATAGGATTCAGGTTAAATCGACCGAAGCGATCGCCTGATCTAAGCACAATAGCACGGCGGGTTACGCAATACTCGTTTCCTTTTCTCAGGGAACCGAGGTTACATTTAGTAACTGAGACGTTCCCTATCGAGAGTACTCTCGTATTGCGTAAGTTAGCTTACGCTATAGGAACCCAATTTAAAACTCTGTGTGCTTGTAAACTTTGCCCCATACGGGCGAGAGCCCGAAGCCCATAGAAGAGCCGGACAGCGTCGTCTATATGGAAAGGACCCTAGCTTGCAAAGCAGGAACCTCCAAGTTATAAAATGTAATAAATGTGGACGGAGAGGCCTAGCCTGCCACCGCACAGATATCTTCCAATGGTATTCCACTGGACCAAGCCCATGACGAGGCCATGCCTCTAGTGGAATGAGCTCTGATGCATATGGGGCAGCAGAGACCTCTTGACTCATAAGCCAGCAAGATAGTATCTACTATCCATCGCGACAATCTTTGCCTTGTGATCGCGCACCCTCTGCTGCGACCGCCAAAGCATATGAAGAGCTGTTCCGACTGCCTAGATGCGGCAGAGCGCACTAAATAAACTCTAAGAGCCCTGACGGGACAGAGTAGATACTTTGAGCGTGGAAGGGGAGAGACCTGCGTCCAAAACCTCTTGAAGGAAGGAGAGCACTTCTGTCACTCCACACGAGTGTGGGTCCAGGTTCCGCACTGCACACCAGCTTGAGAACACTGACCATTTTAGAGTGTAAAGCCGCCTGGTTGAAGGCACTCTCGCTTCAAAAAAAGTATTCAGCACCCCTTTTGGGTTCCCGGGTTCCCGGGTTCCCAGGTATCCGTTGATGGGCCACACATGAAGGGCCCACAAGTCAGGACGGGGATGCCAGATCGTCCCCTTCGCCTGCATGAGGAGGTCTCTCCTCAGCGGTGTCGGCCATGGGGCTGTTTCTAGCAGCTGAGTCAACTCGGAGAACCATAGTTGGTTTCTCCAGAGAGGGGTTATTAAAAGCACTGCACACCTGCTCTTCCTGATCCGTTTGATGACCTGAGGTAACATCGTGACCGGATGGAATGCATACAGTGGGCGGCTGGGCCTGTCGTGGGCCAGCGCATCCCTGCTCTTGGAGAAAAATGTTGGGCAATGAGCATTGTCTTCTGAGGCGAAGAGATCAACCTCTGCCTTGCCTGACGACGCTCCAAATTAACTGAACCATTTGTGGGTGAAGAGACCAGTCCCCTGGGGAAATTTTGTCTCTGGATAGCATATCTGGGCCCTGGTTCAGAATGCCTGGCACATGCGCTGCCATTAGCGAGTGCAGGTTGTGCTGAGTCAATAAAAGGAGGCGTTTGGCCATGGTGTGCAGGTTGCTTGACCTGAATCCACCCTGGCATGGGGTTTTAACCAGCGCTGGAGGGAACGCATATACAGTAGGCCCAGTTTGAGTACTGCTGATGCTGAGGCCATAAAGCCTAACATCCTCTTAAAACGTTTGAGAGGAGTGTAAGTGCCAGCTTTGAACGACAGCGCTTTATGGCGAGCGCGTGCTGTGACGTAAGCCATGCTCTCATCTGTATCGAGTCCATGACTGTACCCAGAAAGGAAATATTCTGGCTGGGAGACAGTGCGCTCTTGGCCGTGTTGATCCTGAGACCCAGACATTCTAGATGGCTGAGGAGCAAGAACCTGTGAGTTATTAAATGCGCCTCTGGTTGGGCTATAACCAGCCAATCGTCGAGGTAGTTCAGTACTTGCACTCCCCGTAGCTGGAGCGCTTGGGGAGAAAATGGCGCATGGCTTGTAACGCCTTCTGTGCTTCAGTGAAGCACTCAGCGAACCCTTTCACCACTGGACCAAACAGGTCGGTGGTGGAGATGGGGGAATCCAGGAAGGAGGCTTTATCTGCGTCCTTCATGTCTGTAAGGGTCAGCCAGAGATGGCACTCTAGCACAGTCAGGTTCACCATGCTTCTACCGATCGCCTGGGCGGTGATTTTCGTCACGCCCAGGGCTAAGTCAGTAGCACTGCGTAGGTCTTTGAATGCCTCAGGATCAGGACCAGACTCATTCAGAGCACGGAGAAGTTTGGCCTGAAACACTTGAAGTACAGCCATCATGTGAAGAGTTCCCTTTCGAGAGTACTCTCGTATTGCGTAAATTAGCTTACGCTATGGGAAAAATTCCTTTTCTCGAGAATATTGAAGCCAAAATTATCCTTATAATTTTATATATGTAAAATACAGTGCAGTAAACCACACACACAGCTTGTAAAGGATCTAGCGCGCCGGATGGCGGAGCAGGACAGCGGGCTGAAGGCGGTGTCCAGTGAAGACAAGAACCGGCGTCCTCAGAACTGCAAGGCAGGTAGCTTGTTCTGCTGAAGGCCTTTTCGACGGCGGCGACTTCTCAATCCGGAGGTCAGCGAAGATAAGTGAGCTGAAGGAGATTAAATCTGGCGTAAGGGGGGCTTTTATAGCCATAGGCCACGCCCATTTTGGCAGGCATTGACACACTAGGGCGCGAAGCAACCTGATTGGTTTGCGCATCTCAGCCGCCTTGCCATAAGTTCGTGCAGTTGCCGCAGCACAGCCAATCAGCGCGCTAATATGCTCTGCTGGGGTCTGCTGTGCAGCTGCACTGCATTTTACATGTATAAAATTATAAGGATAATTTTGGCTTCAATATTCTCGAGAAAAGGAATTTTTCCCATAGCGTAAGCTAATTTACGCAATACGAGAGTACTCTCGAAAGGGAACTCCCATTACCATAACTGAATTTAGCAAAACAATCATTTCAGGGACATTGCGAGTTACAGGCTAATGTTTATTTCCCCCTTCTTTGAAACTGCACAGCTTTTCCAGGTTTTTTAAATGACACTCCTTCCCACACTAACTATGAGTACAAACACATTTTCTATCACGTATACCTATGAAAGACGATGGAACCAATCCGAGTATGGGGCTGGCGGGGTTTTAATGTTTTATGAAGTTTTATTTTAAAAGTTTTTTATTTTTTTAATTATTATTTAAAATGTTGTAAATATTATTTTTTACGATTGTTTAGGCCCTCTTTGACGGTACTATATACATACATATACTGTACTGCTAATGTGGAGGATGTGTTTAGGTGTTCATACAGTAGGTCTCTGAGAAAGAAGCGAGTGGAGGAAAGCAAAAAAGAATGTCGGTGTTAGTCAGTGGTATAAATAGGGCAGAAGTATGAAAGACTGCGAGTGGAGCTCGTGTGTCACTATTAGAGCCAAATGAGCCCAACACACACATACAGAATTTATGCTATACTGAACACAAATCAAATCCATTCAGACGCACCCCTCTCTCTCTCTCTCTCTCTCTCTCTCTCTCTCTCTCTCTCACACACACACACACACACAAAAACACATATCACCAGCCTGAAACGTAATGAATAATCACTACTGCTGAAACAATTTCTCACTCAGATCTCAGGCTTCAGCATTTTAAGTCTCTCCGCGGTAAGTTGCTGCCAAGTTCAACAAAGTGCTAGAAATAATAATTAGTTGCCATGACAACGGCGACTGGAAATGGGGGTAGTTATGAAGACTAAACAATACAGAGAGAAATCAGTACCAGGAACCATTTGCATTTGAAGTGTGAAAGTTAGCACATATCCATGCTTACACATGTGCAGAGTGAGAGCACCAAATGTGCCATAAGCAACAAATCTAAAAACAATTTTTAAGAAATATATATTTCATCATGACCTAAGTATATATACATTTAATAAATACGTGCAAAATGACACCAACGTAGGTGGGTCAGACAGCACATTGATATCTGATTACTTTTGCCCTACCTCATTTTTATTTTCAATTCCTTCATGGCAAAATCATCCACATTACCCACAGAGACCATTAAAACATTTTTTCATTGTGGACCCGCCCTGATGACATTAAAATTCAGTCTTTAGGACAAATGGGAAATAGCGAGGAAGTGAGAGACAGAGGGAAGGAGGAAGAGAGGGAGGGAGGAAGATTAAATGTTATTACAACAGAGGGACATCTAATAGGAACATATGGCGCTAATGCTATCAGATTTCCCAGAGCATGCTGGGAAAGCACGTCGAAAGTCTCTTCTGATTGCTCGGCGCTAACAATACATTGACAATCTCATTTACACTGAGCCCTGCTCAGAGAATGGTTATCTAATGAAGTCATATGCATTATTTCCTCCATGTGCCTGTGAGTTTTCTGGCACTGCAAATGTAACCAAGAGCAGGTGCACTTTGAAAGGGAACCGAATGATACGAAGCGGACGGGACCATTTATTGGATCTGATTATTTAAATAAAAACACTCAGTGCATTTAATATTCCTCTGCCACAATATATCAAAAGACACAATGACATGTTTTAAATGTAAAAAAATCCTGCAGCACCCGTCAGCTAAATCACTTTGGGCATTGATATAACTAATGTGAATAACAGACAATCTTTAAAAATCAGAGTTGCTCTCAGCCAAAATTCCTCCTGCTTTCAATCCCAACCAACATACACCACGTACGACTGCAATCATTGAAAATGTCCTTAGAGCATTTCTGAGAAATAGCTGTTTTGCAATAATGCTGGATGTAATTAAAGAACTGCCCGAGTCAGAATCTATGCATTTGACTGCGTGGTCATTTGTGCTACAAAAAGAGTACTGTATTATCATCTCCAACTGTTGCTAGGAGCACACAATTCATCTATTCAGTTGTCATGGTGATATTAATGTATTTTTTTCCTGCTGCAGGTCATTGATTTGTTGTTATAGAGAGTATTTTTGTGGCTTTTGTGTTAAACGGCAGTAATTACAATGACAAGACCCTCAGGAACAGAACGAATCAGACTGCCTAAAGAGGACAATCAGGATTTTCTCACCGCAGTGTGAGCGTTGAAGAGCTCCCAGAAGTGATAATAACAAAAGCAACGGACGCACGCAACAACCAGTTGAAGCACAACCCGACAATATCTTTCTCATAAATGCACATGCAGATCTGTCCTCTCACTTGGCAGATGCTGAAACATCAAGGGGGTGATTATCCATTCCAGATGAACACACACATACACCCGCATGCGGTGTCACAGATGCCCTAGCAAGAGTAGGCATTGTCACCACGACCTGCCAGCCACCTTTGGCTCAGAGGACACCAGAAGAGCAAATGTCACAGTGTTTCATGCCACTCCGGTTCCACAGGGGCCATTAATTATGTGGCACCCAATGTGGACAGGAAGTGTGACTTTGCAAAAGGTGAGGCCTCTAAGAATGAGTAATGTGTGACGCTGAATTGGATGAAGAAAATAAAAGACAGAGAGAACATCTTAAGATAAAGATAGTTTAGTCTTTGAGTAACATAGCAATACCACGAAAGATACAGTGATGTTATTAGAATATTATAATATGAGTGTGTGTGTGTGTGTATATATATATATATATATATATATATATATATATATATATATATATATGTGTGTGAATATGTGAAAAACTATTATTCAGCAAGGATAAATTGATTGAAAGTGAAAGTGCACACTTTTACATTGTAAATTTTTTTTTTCAAATAAATGCTTTCTTTTAATCTTTCTATTTATCAAAGTCCTGAAAAAAAGTATCATGGTTTCGACTAAAATATTAAAGGCACAATATGTATTTTTCACCACTAGAGTTCACTTATTCAAAACAAAGGTGTACCTTGATGACGCCTTGATTTAATGGAATCATGGGAGTTGTTGTCTTCACCTCTACAGCCGGTGGAAAAGAATCTGACAGGACACAGGCAGAAATCATATTTGTGGATGAGCTAATGTATTAAAGATTTATTCATGTTACTGTAGTATGTAGCAGGGTGGGGCTGAAAGCCGTTGGAGCGGAACAAGGCTGCTGGAGCGATAGCTAATGAGAGACAAGCGCGACACACGGCTTGAGAGCAGTGGAGTTTTATTATACAGCAGACGACTGCTCCCGCTTCTCCAGTCATACGTTATATGGGATAGCGCAGTGCTGTTTTGTCATATTAGATACATTTGAGTGTGTTGAAAGTTATGTTATAATGCTAATCTATGCGTTCGCTCGGCGGCTACTATGAGACACTTATTGCACATTGCAGTAAGCTAGATCGATATTAGGCATGGTAAGGCATGGTAAAACATGGTACTCGAGGTAAATCAAGAAAACAGTACACAAGTCAACAAAATATATAACACTGTTCTAGTGGTTTTTGGATATTTTAAAGGGTTAGTTCACCCAAAAATAAAAATTAGCCCATGATTTACTCACCCTCATGTCATCCTAGATGTATATGACATTCTTCTTTCAGACTAATAAAATCAAAGTTATATTAAAAAAGTCCTGGCTAATCCAAGCTTTATAATGGCAGTGATTGTTGTTCTGTTTTTGAAGTCCATAAAAGTGCATATAACGTGCTCCACACGGCTCCAGGGGGTTAATAAAGGCCTTCTGAAGCGAATCGTTGTGTTTGTGTAAGAAAAATATCAATTTACGTATTCAACTTACGGAAAAAGTGTAGTGTCTCCCGCAGTTCAAAATGCTTACACTACGTCTGACCACATTGCACACCAGTTACGCTCGTCAGATGTAGCGTAAGCATTTTGAACTGTGGGAGGCGCTACACTTTTTCTGTAAGTTGAATATGGAAGGCGATCGGCCGGAAGCTAGATAATTTACTTTATAAAGTTTTAAATATGGATATTTTTCTTACACAAACGCATCGATTCGCTTCAGAAGGCCTTTATTAACCCCCCGGAGCCGTGTGGAGCAGATGGACAGATGCACTTTTATGGGTTTTAAAAAACAGAACAACAATCACTGCCATTATAAAGCTTGGATTAGCCAGTACTTTTTTAATTTAACTCCGATTGTATTCGTCTGTATTTGTCATATACACCTAGGATGACTTGAGGGTAAGTTAATCATGGGCTAATTTTCTTTTTTGGGTGAACTAACCCTTTAATCCAAAAATCTTACATATTGTGCCTTTAAGCAGCACAACTGTGTGCAACATTTATGATAATAAAAATGTTTCTCGAGAATAAAAGACTGAAGACTGCAGTAATGGCTACTGAAGCTCTGCCATCAGCTTTGCCATCAAAGGAATAAATAATATTTTAAAGTTATATTAAACTAGAAAAGGTGTTATTTTAAACTGCAATAATATTTCACAATATTACTGTTTTCACTGTATTTTGGATCAAATACGTATATGCCATAAGAATCTTCTTTCAAAAATTTAAATCAAAATCTTGAAAATAAAAATGAGCAGCCTGTTAATCAACATATTTTTACAATCTCAGTGTGTTTTTGGAAACAAAACAGCTGCTTCAAACACGCAAGAGAAGACATGCATGATATCTGCTTAAAATAACCATGGTCATCACAGACCCAAAGAGACTCAACCAAATCAAAAAAGGAAATAAATTCATTCATTACACCTTCTTATTAGTAACCTTATACATGGTACAGGACAAATAGAGATTCAGAAATAAGTTTACTGATACTTTTGCCAGTAATGTATTTTTTGTCTAAAAGGAATAATTCATGATTTTTCACGCAACTTTATTTATATGAACACATTTTTCTGTGGTCTGAAAAAAACTGGTCGTTTTTTGTAAACATTTTGATATTTAATTATATGTGTCTAAGGCAAAATTACATTTATGCTGTCTGTAAACTTTGTAAATCAATAGCCCACCATAAAGTGTTTCAGTCTGATGTGACTAATGGTGATGCTTCTCAGAATATGTTTCACTACAAAAATACCATTTATGTGACATTTTCCCTTCATGAGCTGCATCACTGTTGATGTCACACTGATGACAAGTTTTTCAGTTTACTAAATGAGGACAAACCATGGACTTGGTTTTTGAACCATGGTTTTATATAATAATATAGACTAAACTAACGTTAACCCAAAACCCTATTATAACCCATGTTTATATAAATAGTTTATTATGAAATTATGATTTTTTATGTTTTTGAAAAAAGGTATCTTATGCTCACCAAGGCTGATTTGATTTAAAATACAGTAATGTTGTGAAAAATTACTACAGTTTAATAGAACACAGAAATCCATGCATAACGCCCAGTGTCTTCACTATAAAGATCCTGTCAGCAACAAATGAGTTTGTCCATCCCATGGGAATATCTTCCACCCTAGCAACCAGTCTTCAAGCCCTGTGTGTGTGAATTTTCTGTCCTGGCCCGTGTTTCTAGTGTCCAATCACAGTGCAGTATGTCAAGCATCAGTCTCTGTCAGAGCAGTGTCCTTATCACTTATGTCCTGTTTAAACCTACAAAAAGCTGTCTAGAGAGAGAGAAAGTGTCTGTGAGAGAGACAGAGAGCGAAAGGTGAAGTAGGACAAAACAGACAGATGCCTGACGAGGAGACAGAGAGAGAGAGAGAGAGACAGAGAGAGAGAGAGAGAGAGAGAGAGAGAGAGGAACCAGATAAGACAGAGAGAAATGGAGGGAGAGGGAACGATAACAAAACGAATTTCAGTGCAAGCTAAACGCAACACTAAAGACAGATGCTTGGGGGGACAACAGTATTGTTAAAGATGATGTGTGTCATTTTTTGGATGTTAACCTACTTTTTCCTACCGTGGTTTAATATGGAGAGAAAACTATACATAATCCATTGGTAGCCTGACTTCCTGAAGAGTGTTAAAACTTCAGGACAAGTGTCTGACAAGTGATTAATTAGACAAGCAATTTTGTCAGGCACTTGGATTTCATTTCTGTTTCGTCATTCTCAGGGGCGGAGCTACGGGTGGGCCTAGGTTAGCACATCTGTTTTCAACATTAATAATATAAGAAATGTTTATTTTGAGCACCAAATCGGCACATTAGAATGATTTTGCAAAAAATTTATTTGACAAATATTACCTTTTTTACTGTATTTTTGATCAAATCAATTCAGCAACCTTCAGCATTCAAGACTTTTTTGTAGTGTATACATAAACAAATAACTTTAGAATAAAAGTTAAATAGTATCACACAATTTGTGTTAAAAATATGAAGATAAATAATACTGAATTGTTTGTGATCTGATTTAATTGTCATAAATGTTCATACTAAAGTTGTGCTTTGCTGGGTGTCTATGGCAGATGCCTGTATACCATTGAAAAAAGGGTCAATATTTATTAAACTAGAGACTCTAAACTTCTGTTTCTGCCTACATGGTCTTAAAGCCCATCTTCTCTATAATGATTGGGTGAGCTCACAAAAGGGTGTGGTTTTGCAACAAATGGCCAATAATGACAGGTGCAAAACTGACAGGCAGTGAAGCATTTAATTTGATCGTCATAATATTGTTTCTTGTCTATTGCCATTTGTAAATATTGTACAACGATAGTTTCATTCATCTCATTCCATTCATTTTATTTAGTAATTTCACTGTTGAGTGGGAGTTTGTGAATCTTTTCGAAGCCACAACACAGAGACAAAATAGTACATATAATACATGACAAGTGAGATCTGTGCTTTTTAAAAAGAACTGGCACTCTTAAACACACATACACACACACACACACACACTCCTGATAGCTGATCAGAGCTTCAGCCCTCGCCGTAAAATGTGGTGTCACCCCAGTGTGAGGTGCTTTATGGCAGGATGCTGTGTGCACTTAATCTAGTTCATGCCCAAACAATTCCTCAAGGTCTCCATAACTCCTCCTGAAGGATCTGCATTTAATGCATGGAGCGCATTCACAACCATGTATGAATGTGACTGCGTGTGCCACGAGGAGGTCTTTTTCACCCCTAGTCCTGCCATTTTTCAAGCAATGTTTCTGCATTAACACCCCACCAGATATGCACTACTCCTTTCCATCCGTCCTGCATGGCTAGGGATGTTGCGGGCAGGACGTGCCCTGCGTATGTAAGTGTATATTACCTTAGTGGAGTATATGCACCAGTATAAGACCAGTAAATTACATAGAGAGGGAGAGCTGAAGCATCTGTTCTGGTAATTTAATGACGGCAATAAGAAGGATCCTTGTACCCTCACGTACCTGGGCTGTTGTCCATAAGCCTCCTGGTGCATTCTGGGAAATGATACATGTATAAATTTGCACTAGCGGAGATATAATAACAAATAAGCTGCCTCCTGTTGAGAGGTAAAAATTGGTAAGCTAGAACTGCATGAAGGCGCGGAAGAGCGAATTTGTGTTGGTTCTATCTGCTTTTCACTAGGCTGTGGAAACAATGGAAACAATCACAGGCAGAGAATGAGCTGAAGTTCAATTTTGAAGTCTTGTTGAAGTGCTTCCCCTACATATCTGGTAAGTTGGTCAATGATCTAAGGTTGGGTTAAAGTTTGAATTTGATTTGGAACTGATCCTATACTAGCAGTTAAGAGCAGTGCCATTCCCAGAGCAGCAACATACCACATATGGCAACACTGAAGTCCAATAATAACAAGACAATGAGTGAATTAAAAAGACCTGATGAGCAAACAGATGGCAGCAGGTAATAGCCAGTGTGTCTTCAGGTTTTTAGTCTGGTCCACAAAGCCATTTCGAAGCTAACGCCTGGTAGCATGCCACAAACACTCCATTATGATAGCAGATATACCCTGTATTACTGTACATACATGAAAGCTGAACAAAATGCTGGTCATCGTTCCTCCTGCAATCTCAGTTGAAGAGTACAAGAATCAACACTTCCAGCTTTTCCCAAATCAATACTTTAGTCTCTGTCATATGAAGTAATTTATAAAAACGGATAGTTCCAGGGCTGAATGTTGATTGGTCAATAAAACATCCCAGCCGTGCTAAAATACACAATACAATAACATCTATAACAAAACAACAAACCAGCAAGCATAGAGATCTACAGTACTATAAACCTGAGATAGTCACAACAGGACTTCTCATTTGTCCAACACAACAACAAAATGACCAATAACAGACAATAATAACAGGTTCTTAGGTGTCTTAAAGGTGCAATAGGAGATTATAGAATGTTATGCTGGTTGAAAGTCTCCTAATGTCCTGATAGCAAACACTATGTTAAGCAATCTAAATTTATTTTTATAAAAAATATCATCTGTGGAAGGCATAGGACAATGAAATGTTCGTTCAATCATTGCATTCGGTCAGAATGAAATGAAAGCATGTGTTCCCTGTCAGTCAATGTGTGTTTGCATACCACTGCGCAGCCTGTTCACGAAGACATCATATGTCATCACCGCGTTCGCTGTGCAGACAGAGCGAGAATGGCAGGCAAACAGTTGTTTATGTTCGATATCATAGTACTGTTACTCACCGGTGAATGACACATGATGTAATCCAATAAAGTTGTCTCTAGTCGTCTCGCTTCTTGTCTGTGCACGTATAAGGAAATTTTCTGGATAACTTAAAACTTTAACTTTAAATATATGATAACTTTAAAAAACACATAAATAAACACTCATCTTAGGATTTGTATAATTCACATTAAATAGCATTAAAATAATTGAAACTTCATTAAATTAAAAATATATACACTGTTAGACCTTACCAGGCATTTTTACAACACTGTTTAATGGCCAAATGCCATTATATTTATAAACCAGTATTTATAATGCACTAGTAATGCAAGCATATTATTATTGTGAATTTATTTCATTTGAGCCCACTAAAAAAATATTTTAAATAAAAAGACTCTGCATCAGCAACTACATAGTCACAGACTGTTACATAAAGCAACATTCAGCATATCATCAACGTTTCTTGGTCTTCTCCTTGACTGAAGCACATGCAGGCTCTACTCTTCATCACAATGGTAACCCACACAATTTTACAGTTGTTGCCAGTATATAACTGTTTTTTAATACATTTCGTGGGTGTGTATTTTTTAGCTTACACCTTTAACCCTTTCAACCCCACAGGAACATCCTGTAGTATCCACACTACAAAGAGTATGTAAGTGATTGTTGAGCATTACTGATGAACACCTGCTGTTAACAAGCAGAATCACTGAAGGAAAGAGGAACAACAAGAACAGAAAAAAGACAAGCACACTGTTAAAAATGTATTGTAATTTTACAGGAAATTCCTGGCAACTAATTGCTGTAAATTTACAGCAAGTAATATACAGTATTTTTACTGTTTTATTAATACACTAAAGTACTGCATTTATACAGCAGTGCTACTGTGATTATAGTAGCGTTATTAGAGTAAAATGCTGTAATTTATTATAATTTCCTGTATATTTACTGTGACTCAGTTGCCAGGAATTTCCTATAATTTCACAGGACAGAATTACAATTTAATATTGTAATTCAACATACTGTATATCCTGTTATTTGTAAATATAACAATAACATATTACTGTAAAAGCTCACACCACTACTAGCCCATCAACTCAAAAAGTCCAGGAGTTCTTAAGAGGGTGCAGACAGTTGTGTTGAGCTCATGTCTCTTCTCTGCTTTGCTGCCCACCTGGGAAAGAGAGAAAAAAAGTTTAAAGTTTTCATATCTGTTGATGAATACAGTGTAAAAAAACATATTAAAAAAAAAGTTACCTATTCCTACTTGCTCATAGAAGAAAATTACCTTGATGTATTTAACATGAACAACTTATATATTACAACAACTTCACATTAGAATATTTTATGTGAATTTTAACAGTTTCCAGTCAGGATTTCTTTTTCAAATGGTTAAAATGTGGATTAAAAAGTTGGATGGAGACCCAGCTATTGGCGTTAAGTGTCTGTTCTACCTAGAGTTGTTATTCCCCTGCAGGATATTTATTTAAACAGAAGAGTCTGACGGACAGCAGTTTAACATTACGACTTTCATTAATTATTTAATGTCAAATTTTGTGAAGTATGGTTAAGGTATTTAGCAGATGCTTTTGTCCAAAGCGACATACAATATACAGTAGATGCATACAGACAATGACATATATTTAAGAAAAACCATGTAAAAGCCTATGTAATTCTAAATGTTAAGTTGTTAAAGGGTTAGTTCAGACAAAACTGCAAATTCTGTCATTAATTCCTCTCCCTCATGTCATTCCAAACCCGTAAGACCTTCATCTTCAGAACACAAATAAAAATATTTTTGATGAAATCCAAGAGCTTTCTGACCCGTCCATAGACAGCAATTTAATTAACACTTTTAAGGTCCAGAAAAATAGTAAAGACATTGTTAAAATCTTCCATGTGACTACAATGGTTCAACCTTAATTTTATGAAGCGACGAGAATACTTTTAAGACTTAAAAGTAAAATAAATGTCCTGCAGGGGAATACCAACTCTAGATAGAACAGGCACTAAACGGTAATAGCTTGGTCTCCATCCAACTTTTTAATGTACATTTTAACCATTTGAAAAAGAAATCCTGACTGGAAATGGTTAAAATTCACATAAAATATTTTAATGTGAATAAAAACTTTTATGTGGATTGACTCGATATTTCGTTGCAACAGATGTATTCGCATAAATTCGCATTTGTTGCAATTTTATCAGGTGTTTTAAGTTGCCCTGACAACCTTACATTTTGATCCCACAGCTGTTCACGATTCCTTCCTAGGAGTGTGTCCATTTCTAATCGCATAACTGATGGAAATGCTCTCCAATTAGAGCGTTTTTTTGTTTTTTTTTCTCATTTGTACGAATGCACTTAAAAGATGCAAATGAGTTGGATGGAAATCTGTCTATTGACATCAATGCATTGAGTATATCATATAGCCTATTAATACTGGACAAAAAGGAAGTGATTCATGGGACGTTCCATATGAGAATGATGGATCTGTTTTCTTTATTAGTGTGTAAACAGTTTAAACATACCTTTGGACAAATTCAAGAGTGCTTGAGAATACTGTAAGTTGATGTCCTTCCATGGACATCATCCACTTGTCCGCATAGTGTCTCTCCTGAAATGCATTACAATATGATAACTAAAAGAGCACTAGAAAGCTGCACTACATAAACATACACACAAGTGGCGGTGTTGGCATAATGGGCAAAAAATTTACCTGATTTATTATTAATTTTGCTGCTATTCCCTTCAAAGTAGTCTCCTTGTGCAGCCATATAGAGTTCTCAGTGCTCCAGGCTCGGTTGAAGTGCTCCCTGGAAGCATCGCTATTTAAGCCTATCCAGCACCATCTAAAATGTGTTTTAGATCTCCTCTACTCTAATATACCTTGCACAATTAAGCAAGGTGTACTGGGTAGGGTCTCTCTCTGGATATTAGCAGCTGTGGCATTGGACTAGGGAATAAAAACTTAAACATTACAAAAGGTGCTACAAATTACACAACAAATTCCAATTACAAATTATTATTATTTTAATATTCCATACAGTATGTCAGGTAGCCATATATAATTTGAGACAAAGAAAATGGTCCACTCAACACAGAAAAAAAATGGCTAATGTTTTTAATGTACTGTATGTATGCTATGCCGTCTAAAACAGTAAAAGGATGTTAGCCAATCAACTCCCTATAGCGGTTCAGACTGTCTATGGAGGCTATATTATCAACACAATGGTATTGCACGAGCAATTTACAAAATAACTGTTGGAAGAGAGAACGAGCCAGAGTAAGTGTGTGTGTGTGTACTTGCAAGTTATACTCATATCAGCCTTAAGAAAGATGCCATTCTCCTTAAAGTGGGCAAGTATATGCAAATGATAATGCAGATGGCCTTGCTGCCATTCTTTTCTTAATAGCCATTCAAGACTTCACCCACACCTGTTGTCGATTACAAGACAGCAAGATCACCGGTATTAATATGTCCATAGACTTATAAAATAAATGTCATGTTACATACCTGAGATGTTTCTTCTTCCAAAAATGTTTGAATACTTCTGGTACCGTTGGCCGCGTAATTTCAAAATTCAAACAGCAGCGATCCCACAATGCTATGTGGTGGCTGTAAAATAACGCTTCTACAGTGTAGTTACAATAATATTACAGGACTGCCCATAAATTTCACATCATGCATTTGCATTTACATTTACAGCAAAAATGTGAATACAATTGTTGTAAAATTTAATGTAAAAATTACATCGATTGCTAACAGTGTACAACTGTCTTCCATTACACATTATTACACTTATTACTAACCAGTTTGACTTTATTTCTGTCTGACGTCTACAGAAGCTCTTATTGAGAATTAACAGAGGTTTAGATATTGATGGTTAATTGAAAATGTTTATTTCTTTCATATTTGTACAAAAGTACTTGTTGAGAATTAACAAAGATTTAGATGTTGATGTTTTATTGAAAATAATAAAGTTTGTAGTTACCTTTATGGTGATCAGTGTTTTCTTTAGTTGAGCTCTTGACCCTTGACTTTTTAACACAAGTTTTTTTTCTCTGGCTGCTTTAACTGTGTTTATACAAACCACATCGTTATAGCAAAAGGAAAAAATATAATAACTGAATGCTGGTTGTTATGCATTGATGATGATACAACCACCAAATGATTTCTTGATTTGCTGATCTCATCTAGTGTCACATGTTTAACACTCTTATAGTTTACACTGCCACCACTGTAAAACTACAGCAATCAATTATAATGAAGGATTTACAAAAGAAAAGAAAAAAAATGTGCACAAAAAAACAGAGCTATGGCATAATTAAGACACACACAGATATCACAAATCAGTACATGAATCTCAACAATGGTGGCAATGGAAACGTCAGCTGCATAATTTATTCATGCTGGCGCTCAGCATGCATTGCGACATTAGACTTTTAATTGTCACCATTATTGAGATTCATATGCTGATTGATGATGTCTGTGTCCAAGTAATGCTGGAGTTCAAAATGTTTTATGCACTGTATGATTTCAAAATAACCGTTTACTGAAACATTGCTGGGTCTCATGCTGTAGAATCACATAGATACTATAATCAATAAATATCATATTAAAATACTTTTTTTAATGTTAAAACAATTAAAGATTAGACACAGAATGAGATCAGTGAATCAGACGTCCATGATGATTACGGCATCGTCACAACAGCCAAAAACACCTGATCAACTTTCTCTTGGCTTTTTCTTGCCATAACGAATGTGCTTTATAAACACACAGTTGAACAGCCAGAGTCAAGGGTCAAGAGCCCAACTAAAGAAAACACTGATCACTATAATGGTGACTACAAACTTTATTATTTTCAATAAAACATCAACATCTAAATCTCTGCTAATTCTCAACAAGTACTTTTGTACATATATGAAAGAAATTATGTCAAACTGGTTTGTAAACTGGTTTCACACTGTGGCTAAAGTCAGTTGTAGTTCTTGTGTTTCTTTTTTTTCTGTTTTTGTTTTCTGTCCTTCAGTGATTCTGCTTGTCAGGTGTTCACAAATGTCTGAATTCACTCACTTCTTTTTATTCACTCTTTCAAGTGGACTATATCAGTAAACTAATGTAGGGGATAGTGAATGAGGGAATAGGGTGTGATTTGGGACACAGCCTCTGAGGGTCGACTTTGAGCGCTGTTAACTCACAGTATATTCCTGTAGGCTATTTTCTCGAAAACGATACATATAACCCAGAATTCATTGTTTTCTACGGTATATTGCTGTTTTAATGGAAAATACTATGTTACTGTCAGAATTTGGCAGTTTTTAAGCGCAAGGTTTAACAGTGTACTGTATATATTTACAAATGTAATTTGCAAATGAAAAAAATATAATAATACAAAAAGATCAGAATTTAACTGGCATATAACTGTACAGAAGGATGGTAATGAATTGGCTTAGTTTTAACAAAATTTTGTGTATTATGTACTAATTATAAACTTATTAGGACCATTAAGATTTTTTTGTACTGTGGCATTTCCGCCCCAGTTCTCATTACTGCAATGCTTCTGGCTGTTGTACTTTTAGGTTTGTTTGTAATTCTCTTTATTCTCATGAGATTCCCCCACTGCATATAACTGCAAAATATATATATATATATATTTAAGCAATGAATATTTAGTTTTTACAGGTTATAAACATAGCAATACTGTGCTAATTACTATAGAACACTTTAAAGTGGTAGTTCTGCTATATAATTTCAATGTAATTTTCTAGGCTGACTTTCATTTTCCCCTGAGTGATTTTCAAGTGGTGTATCTTAAATATAATTGAAGGGTTCTGGATGTTTTTTGCTACTGTTTGCAGGTAGGCGGAGGACCGATTCGAGGCTTTTACTACAAAAGTTCAGCTCTCCAGGGAAAACCAATCAGAGAACCTCCACTCCTCAGATGTTCAGATTAATTTAAATGCCTGAGACAGAAAATAGCAGATGTGGAGAGTAATTACACTTTCATCCATATTTCATATTATATATATTTATTTATACAACAGTTACTTCTGCTCCTCGAATATGATTGGCTGAGAGGTCTTTCCAGCCATGCGATATTCCACCAGTATCACCACAGGAACGTTTTACCATTTATATCACTTTACTTGCATCATTTCTCACAGCAAGCATCATTTTACAAATAATCTTGTTGTTGTGTCACGGAATGTAGTTTTAAGAGGGTTTTTTTTTTAGCAGAAAATGTAATTGTTTTAAACTAGATACCTGCGCGGGACGGATTTTTCTGTCCCGCTCCTGCAGGATTCTGTCCCACTGCAAAAATATACGTTCTCCCGCTCTCGCCTGCAACATTCATGTTTTGTCCCGCCCAGAGGCGTCGGACTTGGGGTAAAACCAGTACTGATTACCAGGGCCCCAAGGGGAGAGAATGCCCTTGAAAAGTCTGGAATATTTGTATTCGGAGTCTATTCACACCAAGTGCAAATAGCGTGCCTTGTTGGCAAGTGGTATTCACACTAGCTCCGCCTAACAATACAATAAAAAACATACCTACATTAAAGTCTTCAGTGGCGTAATCAGTAGCCTACAGCGTAAGGCATATCGTCTTTGTTTCGACGCGATTGACCCGCGGGTTCGAATCCGCCTTTTGCAGAGCTTGGTCTTATCCCCTTTCCCATCACATATCACATCGGAAAGGCATTTACTTTGAATAAAAATGACGAAAATGTTCTAAAGGTGGAAATAAAGTGTCTAACGAAATGTTTAATAATAATAAAAGCATTTATTGGGTAGTGTATGTTTGCATCGCATACGTTTCCAGTCAACTCGCTCCATGTCCAATACAAACAATCCACATAATCCGTCTTCTTCATGAAAAATCTTCCTTTAATCTTGATTCGTTAATAAATCAAGCAAATACAATAAAATAAACAAATATTATCTTAAATCCTAAATATCGCGGATGCGGTAAAGAAAACAGGTAGGGTTAGGGGTAGATGTAGGGAGGGCTTTTATTGTCCCATTAAGGCTGCATCCATTTAATAATTTTAATAAATATAATCATTTACACTTGTTATTATTGCATCCTGTTAATGTACAACAATACTGAGGTGCAAATAGTATGTATCTGTCAAAATAAAGTATAAATTGCATATTATTACTATTTACACATATTGCAAATAACTACTTTTATATGGTGTAAATAGAATCTATTTTCACTTAGTAAAGCTATTTCACTTTGTAAATAGAATCTACAGCTATTTGCATATAGTGAAATAGAATATATCGCTAAGAAAATCTAGTTGCTATTAACACTTGGTGTAAATAGCATCTATCACTATTTTCACTTAATGCAAATAGCCGCTGCCTATTTTGTGGGAACATGGGGGCCCATCAGGACTGCCGATGCATAGGGCCCCAGATCTTGTGCTAGGCCACTGGTCCCGCCCCAGCCCACAAAAGCCTGCATAAAAGTATAAAAAAGTATAAATTTACAATGATGTAATAATATGACAAAATCTGAAATGAGTCGTTTTCTGAGCTTGGTTTCAATAAAAGCTGTTTTTGGACTAACAAGTATGTTTTAAGTTCTGAAACTTACAGAATATTTTTCTTACACTTATATGTGACCATGGACCACAAAACCAGTCTTAAGAGTAAATTTTTTGAAATTGAGATTTATACATCATCTGAAAGCTGAATAAATAAGCTTTCCATTGATGTATGGTTTGTTAGGATAGGACAATATCGAGATACAACTATTTGAAAATCTGGAATCTGAGGGTGCAAGCAAGTCTAAATATTGAGAAAATCGCCTTTAAAGTTGTCCAAATGAAATCTTTAGCAACGCATATTACTAATAATAATAATTGTTTTATATATATTTACGGTAGGAAATTTACAAAATATCTTAATATCCTAATGATTTTTGGCATTAAAAAAAAAGTAATAATTTTGACCCATACAATGTATTGTTGGCTATTGCCACAAATATACCTGTGCGACTTATGACTGGTTTTGTGGTCCAGGGTCACATATGTCAAAAGATCAAGGAAAGTTTCTCAATTCCTGACTGCTTTAAACTGATAATTTGAGATTTCAATCCACGGAAAGAAGTAGTTCCATACACAACAACCGTTGTTGTTTACACACTTGTTCCATCGAACTGTTGTACAAACGCAATATAACACTCGTAGTCGTGCGATATGGCAGTCTGCCGCAGCCAAATCCCAGCCGTGCTGGTAAAGAGCCATATCGCACTTCTACTCGAGTGATATAGGAGATTACTAGGATTAAATCCACCTACGCAAGTAAACATACAAAAAAAATAAAAATAAGCAATGATCAATTTATTTATAATTTTTTTTTTTTATAAGTGTGAAAATAAAACCTGGACATAATTGACTTTTCAGCCTTGTCAACCCACAATCATGAACCGATAAAATCTTGAGTCTTAAACACTGCCTTCACTCCTCAACACTGTCAACAGCTGCCTGAATGTTAATTATACATTGCGACTCTTGTGGGGTGGGTGGGGGTCACACCTGTCTATGTGTGCTTTAGCATTGCTAATGCAGCGCTAATTAGGAAAGTAATCTGCATGAAATCAGTCACTGAATTACCAATGCTTTTGTCCTCCTCCAATTGCATTTAAGAATGCTGTTAAGTGAGCATTTGGCATTGATGTGTCGAGGGAGGTCGACATGTCATGAGCTTTGTCACACCACTTGTTTGATGTGTGCTTTGCCATCCCTCTTTCTTCTGTCTTTTGGCCATCTGTCTTTTATTCTCTCCCTTTACTCATCTATCTATTACATCATTCATCCTGTCATTGTAAGATTGTGTGACGGTGGGCTGTAGGTCATAAATGAATAAGTATAGGCACATGTTCACCAGCACACGCACACATTTTTAAAGGAGCAGTTCACCCAAATGAAACGATTTCAAACGATACAAATGTCGTTCATGCTTGCACATATTTAAATTTGATGTGTGAAGATGCATTTCACCAGGATTGATATCACCAAAACAACAATGGGACTTTTTATTGTTTGTAGCGATGCAATTTGTTCCAGATTTTTTCAGTGGCTCTATCTGCAAATTACATCATTACGACAGTAGGTGGCATCATATGAGCGAGTCATTCATTTATTTAAATGATTCGTTCAATAACGTTGATTCATTCAGAAATAAAACAAGTGACTGTTGCTGAATTCAGAACAGCATAGTAGCAGAAACAAGAAGCAAGAAACAAGTGACTGTCTTTATGAAAAATCATTGAATTATTCACTCAAATGATTTGTTAAAAAAAAAAAATGCTGATTCATTCAGGAAGGAAACAAGCAACTGTCTTTTTAAATGAGTTACTAGATCATTCACTTAAATGATTCATTCAAAAACATGCATTCGGAAACTAAGTGGCCATCTTTATGAATAAGCCATTTAATGAAACTATTCATTCAAAACATGTATTCTTTCAGGATGGAAACAAAGGACTGTCTTTATGACTTTATGACTCACTTTATGAGTGAGTCACTGCATCAATGACTCAAACGATTCGTTCAGAAATGCTGGTTTATTCAGGAACAGAGCAGGGGTCCTTACGAAAATATGAACGTTTATTTATTGTACGGCTTCTGAAGACTTTCGATATATATAGCAATAACAATTATTTTCACTTATAGTGTTTTTTTGTTGTTGTAGTTGTTGTTTTTGTCCTTTGTGGAATTTGATAGCCCCTGGTCACTGTATGTTATATTTCAAACTTCTCCATTAATGTTACACCAAAGAAAGAAAGTCATACATTTGGAACAATGAGTAAATGAGTCAGAATGTTTTATTTGAAGTTAATTGTTTCTATAATTTGTGTTGCTCAATGTGGGATCCTCTCAGTGGGAGAAGTAGCAAAGAGAAATCTATTCAAGGAGGCTTGTATTAGTGGCTTTCTGCATCTCTCTGGAATGGATGTGAACATCCCTGCGATGAATTGTTGCCACTCTGTCAAAACAAATTTAATAACAAATTCCCCCTCTCTTTCTTTCAACATCTCATTCCATTTTTCTTTCTTAATAATAATTGGGGTGAGGACTGGGGGTGAGCTTTTGAGAGACAAGAGTATTTGTAATCAGCATTGTCTCTTCTGATTTGAATTCAGGTTTTTGGAAACAGCTGCACCGGGATCGGCGGAGAGGTTACTCCCTTCTTTCTCTCTCTCTCTCTTTCTCTCATTCTAGTTATTTTCTCCTCAGAGGAGCACTGATATTTCCGCCTGGCTGCGTGCAGGAAACGCGCCTTACATCCGAGGAATCAGGCATGAAACGCTCGCTGCTTTCACCAAACCCTGTGCGGCAGAGCAAAGGATTGTGGGATGCATTGCACGACAGGAAGACAGGAATAAAGACAGAAGGTAGTGATTATGAGCTAGACTGATGAGAGAGAGAGTGAGCGAGAGAATGTGAAAATCACAGCAGACAGTGTCTTCATTTAGCCTTTTGTCTAAATGCCAGTTATTCCCATTGCAGAACTTTGGATCGGCCTACAGAGAATCATTCAGTCTATTCCTGTCTAATTCTAATTCATCTCTCTCTTGCTCAAAGAGACATGTGTAGACTGCATTACTGTAAGCACAAGCATCTTTAAATGTCATTGCCCATCGACGGTGACTATGGAGCTCTGTCCATGCAAACAGAATCCCTTTTCCTCACTCCGATCTCCTCTACACTTTGAGCAAATGTGTCAGTCTCTCTGATAAACACACACTGACCTTGGCACAATCCATGAATACAGTACAATTTAGTGTCCCATGATTTAATTTTAAAGAACAAATCTCTGTTTGCGAGGCCTATTAGATGTTTATGGATGCCTGTTTCAACATCAGAAAGATATTGTGAAACAGTGTTATTTTAGGATTATTTATACTGTTATAGTATTTACTAATATTTTCTATTAGTGTTTATTTTTATATTTTCAGTTTTTATTTTAATTGTTAGTAGTTTTTTTTTTTTTTTGTGTGCTTTTGTAGTTTTTATTATAAAAAAAATAAAAATAAATCTATTTAGCTTTCATTTACTTTTATTTCCGTTTTTTTTTTAATTTTTTTATTTTAGTACTTAATCTTATTTTATTACAGTTACACTGTAAGAAAAAAAAATCAGAAAGAGAAAAACGGAAAAGGTACTGGTGGCAGGAAAGGATTTATGGACATTTCCTAAAAATATTTAACGCAATTAACACAGCCTCCGTTTTTTTCCCGTCATCCTTTAGTTAGCGTTATGTTATATGATCCTGCTATCATTCATTCAAGTGCTATTAAACCATTCAAGCGTGATAAGACGCAAAAAAAAAAGAACTCTGAAATCTGTACTGGCATGCTGTCTGTGAATTTTCTGTCCTGACAGACACACAGGATTCATGCGCACAGAAAGCCGCTTCAGACAGCGCGCCGGCCAGATTGAGTTCTCTTTCGAGCTTGGATGGACAAAAAACACATGAAACTGACAAAAGTATGCTAAAATGCCCGCTTTGTCGAGTATTCTCGTAAGCACAGTCTTAAATGAGTTAAACAAAGTCTTAAATGACCGAGTTTTCAGATCATACAGTGCATTCACACGGGGAGTCTGTGTTAACGCTTCTTATACTTTGAATGGCTGACGTCATGCATTGCCGAACTGAATTGTGGGTTCCATTGCGTCGCGTCACTGGCGTTGCTTGCGGCAGAAACATTTTCAACTTTTTTAAGCACCTATGCAGGTGTCAGACAATCAGACGCTGGCCAATTGCGTTCATGCAACACGTTCATGAAAATTAATGTAATTGGCTATGACGGTTGCATCAACACCTAGCTTCAGACACGCCCTCCATCAAGCGCCGGTGCCCCGTGTGAATGCAGCGTTAAAGTGACAGCAGCCTAATAAACCTGCTGCTGTGATGTCTGTCATTAAATCAAAGAACAAAAGACAGAGAAAATCACTCACCGCTTTTGACTGAATCACTTTTGTAGCTTTACTAAGGACTAATCTATATTTATTAAAAAATTTATGAAGTAAAAACTGTGTAGTGTTTTATAACTTTATTACATTTCTTTATATATTCCTACACTATAAAAAACAAATGCTGTAAAAAAAAATTCTGACAGTAACTCTTTTCCATTAGAACAATAATGTACTGTACAAAACAATGCATTCCGGGAAACACCTGTTAGATCAAATATTTAAAATTTACTGTTCGCTTCTACATTAATGTGGAGATTAAATGTGAAATTATTACAATATAAAAATATATTAAAAACAATGTTAGGTACGATTAATCGTGATTAATTACACAAAAAATATGCAATTATTTGTTTTGTTTTTTAAATCTACAGCGCTAATATATATATATATATATATCAGAGTTTCAGGCACCATTTTGTACTATATTTATGTAAAGTGCCTCACACACTTTTTTATGTTAACTAGAGTGCGTGTTTATATGTTTACATATTGCGTCCACGTCTCAGGTTGTGCTGTCACCTTGAACAAATCATAGTGGTGTAATAACCTGGGCCGCAGATCTACAACAGCTCTCTCTCTGTGTGTGTGTGTGAGTCGGTATAATACCTGGTTCTGTGTCAGGTTAGGAAATGAATCAGTGTAAGCCCAGACTAAGCACCTCTCTCTCCCGCTTTCCTGCTCCGTTATCATATTACACCGCTGATAGATGTTCCCTACAACCCTGAAGCTAAACGATTAATTTGTTTAAGCAGAGCCCACTGCATTGACCTTGGACAAAACTCTCTCTCCTCTGATGTGTGCTTTAGGTTTAACCAAAGAGAATAACATAGATTTTATAGTATTTGGAATGAGAAAACATGAAAAAACAACAAATTTGCCCCCATGGTGCAACATTACCATAATCTGAGAGAAGTTCTCCATTTGCAGAGAATTACTGTTCACAGAAAGCTTCAGTGAGCCTGACGAACGCTCAACAAGGAGAATCTCTGCTGGGAAAACTGGTTTGAGTGCTGACGATGAACAGGAACAATTACTGAAAAACATTGTTTTTGAATAATTCCTCTTCTTTCACTTGATGATAAACCTCAAAGATACCCAAACATTGATATTGAGTTGTATTACCTTCTTAAACATGTTTTTAGGAAGCCACTGTTTATAAAAATCATGAAAAAATCACGATGTTTATGCATTTTCTTTTAGGCTGAATTAAAAAATAAATGTTGGAAAATTGCAACATTGCCTTTTAAAGTTGCAAAATTTCAACACTTTTATAATTAAGTATACAAGTTTATATGTCTTGACATTCTTGCCTTCCCTGAAAGCTAGAAGGCTCAAATTGGGATACATTTAGCTCAAAGCAGACCACTGCATATTTAAAGCGCAGTTGCACTGACCTCTGTAAAAGCCTTCTCAGTAAGCAAGAGCAATGAAACTTAAGTTAAAAACAGTTAAACTTCAGTTAAAGCAGCCCTCTAGAGTTTTATTATAAGGGTATGCTGGAAATCATCTAAAATATATCTATGATTTACTAAACGAGCTTTAATGCATGAATATCATTTAAAGACCCACAGCTGCATTTCTGCATCAAACTCTATCATATTTACAGATATGCACTGTTCAAAAGTTCGGGGTCGGGTCATATATATATATATATATATATATATATTTTTTTTTTTTTTTTTTTTTTTTTTTCTAACACATTATATTTATTTCATACATACATATATTTCATGTAGGCTATGTGTGTGTGAGCTGCTGCTGTATACAGTTGTAAAGTTGTAAAAAAATTGCCATAAAAAGGCAATTTACTATTTAATTGCAATTTTGCCAGTGTGAGTCTCTGAGGGTTATACATCTTTTCTTGTTATTGAAGAGAGGTAAGTCACTTATGTTATAGTTTCTAGTGAAATTGTAAGTGTCCTGTCAAAATCATTTCTTAGTGTCCAAACCCTTAAACCTGCAAAGTTTGGATTTCTGTCAACTGTTGACAGTGATTGTCTCATTCTCTCTTTCCATCTGCCAGTTGAGTTTTAAAGCTCTGTTTTTTTTTTCATTCATCTCTTACAAATGGCTGCCACTGAAGGGTGTCAGAACCAACAAGTATGACTGAAGTTGAACTAAAACTATTATTATCTGTCAAATTTGTATATCTATGAAACAGTTACACTGTAGTTCACACGTGTTATTGAAACATAAGCTTAGCTTACAGTTTTGGAGATTTCAGTGTTTCCTGATTCAAGCAGACAGCACACAAGCAGATATAAATAAAGCTGTTTAATGTATGTGAGTCTCATCAAGACTACATATCAGTCTCTACATAAAACTGTTCTCTAAGGTTGTCGTCCTGTTAGCAAATAAAAACAGCACACTCGCAAATTAAGATGAATAGAGTGATTAACAGTATGACAGAGCGAAAATATTTTCATTCCCTCTTACCTCAGGGACAAATATGAATAGATGTTTTGATTTTAACTGGCTTGTGTAACAGCCATTGATTTGAACTATTTCATTAAGCGATCTGCCATCATTTAGCAGGTATATTGGATAGTGCTGCCTGCTACACTGTGCGTTTTTGTATATTGAGCATTTCACACATCGATTGAGCCTCTTATGTTTCATCGTACTGAAAATCTTTCCAGACAAAGGAAAAGGTCAAGCACTGACTTTGATACATCAAGGTGGCAGCAAGGAGGGGGAATATGAGTGTGAACTCATTTACATATAACACACAGAAAGCATCATGCCCATTAAAATCCAATCCAATGTTTGAGCCAAGCGGATTTTAAATCTGACTGTATTTTTTTTTTTTAATGTATATGTATATACATCAATCAGGCATAAGATTATGACCACTGACAGGTGAAGGGATAACACTGATTATCTCTTCATCACAGCACCTGTTAGTGGGTGGGATATATTAGGCAGCAAGTAAACATTTTGTCTTCAAAGTTGATGTGTTAGAAGCAGGAAAAATGGGCAAGCGTAAGGATTTGAGTGAGTTTGACAAGGGCCAAATTGTGATGGCTAGATGACTTGGTCACAGCATCTCCAAAACTGCAGCTCTTGTGGGGTGTTCCCGGTCTGCAGTGGTCAGTATCTATCAAAAGTGGTCCAAAGAAGGAACAGTGGTGGACCAGCGACAGGGTCATGGCTCATTGATGCACATGGTAAGCGACGACTGGCCCGTGTGGTCCAATCAAACAGACAAGCTACTGTAGCTCAAATTGCTCAAGAAGTTAATGCTGGTTCTGATAGAAAGGTGTCAGAATACACAGTGCATTGCAGTTTGTTGCGTATGGGGCTGCATAGCCGCAGACCAGTCAGGGTGCCCCTGTCCACCTCCAAAAGTGCCAACAGTGGGCACGTGAGCATCAGAACTGGACCACGAAGCAATTGAAGAAGGTGGCCTGGTCTGATAAATCACGTTTTCGTTTACATCTTGAATCACGTTTTCGTTTACATCATGGCCAAGTGGCCAGGTGCGTGTGCGTCACTTACCTGGGGAACACATGGCACCAGGATGCACTATGGGATGAAGGCAAGCCAGTGGAGGCAGTGTGATGCTTTGGGCAATGTTCTGCTGGGAAACCTTGGGTCCTGCGATCCATGTGGATGTTACTTTGACATGTACCACCTACCTAAGCATTGTTGCAGACCATGTACACCCTTTCATGGAAACGGTATTCCCTGGTGGCTGTAGCCTCTTTCAGCAGGATAATGCACCCTGCCACAAAGCAAAAATGGTTCAGGAATGGTTTGAGGAGCACAACAACGAGTTTGAGGTGTTGACTTGGCCTCCAAATTCCCCAGATCTCAATCCAATCAAAAAAACAAGTTGTTGCTGAACAAACAAGTCCGATTCATGGAGGCCCCACCTCGCAACTCGCAAGAGTCCATACCTCGGGTCAGGGCAGTTCTGGCAGCAAAAGGGGGACCAACACAATATTAGGAAGGTGGCCATAGTGTTATGCCTGATTGGTGTATACACACTACCACTCAAAAGTTTGGGGTCAGTAATATTTACTGTAAGTAAAAAAAATAAAATAATAATTCAACAAGGATGTAATAAATCAATGTGATCTCATGAGTATTCATATATATTTTTACTTACGTTTCCATAGACACTGAAACTTACAATATTGACATATTGACAGCACTAAAACGTAAATTATTTACTTTTGAACAACTTTATGAATATTAAAATCATGGCATTAATATCTTGATTCTATTGCATTCAATTGTCATACTTTTAGTCGCATTTCTTAAATGCAGTTTTCTCAGTATAGTCCTATGTTGTGACTGACAGTACAACCATAAAATACACCAAAAATGCAAATGCAAATAAATTCACAAAATCAATAAATTTATGAGTGTGCTGTAATTAAAATCTTTAGAATCCATACAGTTGTGAATGAACAAACCCAAATTCGAGCCTTTATTCATCTCCATTCTCAGCAGCGACCATACACAGCAAACCCCCGTACATTCCCATTGGCTGTTGTTTGCTTCGTCACTGATTGTGACACGCCGTATTTCTGTCCATGTTTTATATATCCTTTTTAAATCATCTATAAAATGGTTATGTTTGGGGTTAGGGTTAATTTAATGTAATGTAATGTTAATCTACAATTTACAGTATCTATAGAATGGTGAAAGTAATTATACAAATATCTTTATGATAAAAAAAATTCATAAATATTAAAAGATTTTTATCTGTAAAAACATAGTTTACGTTTAAATGTTGTCTTGTACCTGTAAATGTTAAGTATTAATACCTATGTATTAACAATAAGAACAGGCTGAATACATTTATCAAAAGTCTTACAAAAGATTTCTATTTTTCAACATAAACACAACATAAAGTCTAGGCCTGGTCCTCTCTCCTCGTCACTTCTCCTTTTATTCACCCATAGCTCCTCCGTGAGACTCAAGGACAGTGTGGCGCACAGGTGATGCTCATTAGCACTCGTGCCACTGGCCTCGTACCATTCCCACGGCTCTCGGCCCCGTCCTGCTTGCCACAAAAAGTATTACGGTTTCCACAAAAATACTGATTTCTAATAACTAATTTCAAGATTGATAATAATAATAAATGTTTCTTGAGCAGCAAATCGGCATATTAAAATGACTTCTGAAGGATCATGTGACACTGAAGACTGAAGTAATGGCTGCTGAAAATTCAGCTTTGCCATCACAGGAATAAATTACATTTTAAAATAAAAAAGTTATTTAAAATGATAATAATATTTCACATAGTAAAGTAAATGCAGACCCCAAATTTTGGAATGTAGTGAATATAATATAATAATAAATATAATATATTTAATATATAGGTTGGGATTTTAACCATGGTTGTTATTATAACAAACTAAGGGCCCTATCATACACCCAGCGCAATGTGACGACAGCCGTGACACAAGTGTTTTTTTCTAGTTTCAGCACAACGCAGTTATCATTTTCATGTCATTTTAAATAGCAAATGCACCTGCGCCCATCTGTTCGCCCATGGGCCTACAGGTGGATGCACAACGCGTGTACACTCTGCTTATTACACTCTGCTTATTACACACACAGAGCACACAAACATTTTTAAATATTTAAAAATAAAAGGATTACTCTCTGGAGAAGCATTCAGTCTTTCTGCTTGCAAATTTTGCCATGTAAATAGCGAATCTGCCATGGTGCAAGTGCAACTGGCTTTTAAAGGCAATGGGAGATGAGATGGGAGACTTTTATTATTGACGTTTATTGCACGTTGTGCCCAAAACACACCCATGACTCATTTTGGACCATGCGCCAGGCGCGCCAACTGTTTTTTCCGTCGTTAAACTAGCAAAAGTGGATTCGGACACGCCCTCAGTGCACCTGTGCCGTGCTCTTCAGATCGTTAAAATAGGGCCCTATAACCTTAAAAAAAAACAATGATACTAAAATAGCATTGCTTTTAACTTGAATAAATTAGACACTGCAGCATAACTAAGCAGTTGAAAAGTGTTTTGTTTTGCTTTTTTTTATTATCTTGCCTAGGGCACCAAGTGAGCCAGAACTGCCCCTGGTGCCCCCTCAAAAATATTAGGTGCATGACGGCCCTGCACACAAATACACACTCAAATTAATTCCCTTGTCACATCTGCAGTTGATTTACGTGCCTAGTGTTATGCAGATCAGCAGGCGTTGAGATGAGGTGCGGCTGTCAGAATTGATTCCACCTTTCCATCCGAAGGGTCGTTAGAGATAAAGTAACCACTCTGCGGGCTGTCACTGATGAATTACGGTTTGCATAACCAATCATCTCAGGGCTGACAGACAGGCAAATGACGATGTACACAGAGGGGAGCTGGATGTGACCTCAGGACCCAACATATCCAACACCTGAACAGATCGGAGGGCTAATGCTAATGCAGGCTTCAGCAGCAAAGACTGTTTGTTTTAATAAAAGTTCCATTGCTTGTTGCTTGTGGGGTGAGAAACAGAAAGTCGAGAAAATGAGGACTGTCAGCTGTGGTTTGATGACGGTATAAGTGGGACTTGTGTTTGATTTGTCTGGGCTTATTCTTTCCTAATTGAGTTTTCCAATCAGTGCTCTGATGATTATTTATGTGTACATCTGTCAGAAAACAGACTGCATTAATCAATGCAGTATCAGTGTGATTGGTGACCAATTATTTCTTGCCCTCTGACCGCAAAGTCTCTCCTCATGTAACTAAATGGGATCTGTGCTTATAGATTTAAAATAAAGATGAGAATGATGGAATAATTTATTGTCACTTTGAGAGCTGTGCAAAACCCACCATTCTTAGAAGGAAAATGATTAGGAATGCATATACATTAAATAATAACCATTTTGCATTTACCTTGTCTTGTACTTGTTTTTGTTGGACACCTAGAATAAATCATGTTCATTCGTTCTTCTTTTTTAAGCTGTCAAATTATCATGTAAAACGAGGTATTTTTGATACCTCAGCAAGATAAAAAAGTATACACTTAAACTTGAATACAAGTTTAATATGACGTCATGCAGCTTTCCAACTCCTCTGGTCAATGTTGAAATGGTATCCAGGACAATTGCTTTTTCCAAGGCCTTCAAAAGCAAGGACAATGGGGTTTTCCTGGCCCAATTAGAGAGAGAGAGTTGAGCTAGATTAAAAACCAGAGGGGAGAACTTCATCCCTGAACACCCGAACTCAAGCAAATGCAGCTCACAGCTGGAAAAATTGTGTGTGAGTGAGAAGCGCAAGAAGAAATGAACAGGAAATGAACATAGAAATGCAGCAGGGAATAATTCATGGTTTTTATATGGGAATAAAGAATAAATGGAGCAATTTTCCTCCAGACAAGGTGACATTAAAAATGTCAGCGGTAATTGCGTGCGAGTTAGTGCAGCAAAAAGAGCTTAGCATTATGGGTAATGTGCGAGCAGAGCTATCATTAACATCAGAGGCCCACTGAAAGCCTCTGTTCAGTTTTAAACCCTGTAGTTGAGGTCAACACACATCTCGCAGGCGTTTGGAGGAACGTTTGGAGCGTCGGGTTGGTTTCTGAATGGAGAAAACATTTTCAGTGACCTTCATCATAAAGCGAGCATCCATCTCTCGTTGCTTGCGGAAAAATATGAGAGTCATGAGCGAAAGGGTCAAATGATCATGTTCTTGCTGTTGGAACTAAAGCTTTCGTATAGCTGCGGTCCTTCTCAACGTGTCAGCAAATGTCACGGGCGAGGAGCACCTACTTCCCAGTGACTACCTTGACCGCACTGGGCCTCACAGGCTAGCTGACATTCTGCTTGCTTTGACATTTGGGTTGACACACGGAAACACAGTAAAGGTGCACGGTGAAAACTTTCAGAAAATGTTGCTTAGGGCTTTACTTTGACAGAACCTCCGATTGGTTGAGCCGACCTCTGTGACCTCCTGAATCCATTTGCTGTGTAATGGAGTCCCAACATCGAGCGCCAACATTTCCTCTCTGTCCCTGACCCCACACACACACATACAGGAAGGTGAGAGGATATCAAAGCCTAATGTCTAATGCACCAGGTAGGAGAGTGGCTGACTCGGAAGGTTTCTTTAGGATTGCTGAAACGTCATTATAGCGTTTCTCTCTCAGGTGCTCTGGTGAGAAGAGTAGAAGTGATGTCTTTGAGCTGCACTCCTCAGTTCTGTCTGGTGTCTGGACAGAGAGTGTATTGGAAGTGTACAGATGACATGAGAAATGGACAGGAGGCACCGGACCAGACAGATGGAGAGAAAAACACAGCTGCCACATCTACAGGGTGGAGTGATCAGAAAAGAAAGAGTTGTAAATGGATGTAAGTATAGGGAGAATTTATTATTATTATGATTTGTTGCTCACCCTCAGGTTTTCATAAATATAAGGTGGCAGAAATTATTAATCTTCACTCAGAAATAAATAAATAAATAATACATACATACGTTCATACATACATACTATTTTAATACATTTAGGATATTTACCAGTATTGGCTTTTGTTTTTTTTTGTCTTTCTGGCAATAAATAAGATTTTCATGTAGCAGAGTACTAAATTTACACATCAGAATGATGTTTGATTTAAAAGAAAGTGCTCGAATAAATTTTCAGTGTGTCTATATCAATCTACATCCAGAATTCTGTACCTTCGGTTATGAAAATTATTTATCCAAAGCTTTTAAGTAAACTTATATTTTACAACTTCAAATTGAGATTCCGAGCAAAACGTTGTTGTCGTTAACTAAAACTGAAACCATTAAAAATATATATATTTTCGGTAATTGAAATAAAGGAAAAATAAAACAAAATATAAATATTAGAGTATTTGAAATAAAGGAAAAATGAAAAAAAAAAAATAATAATATATATATATATATATATAAATACAAATGAACTTAAGTTTGAGTATTAAAATGTCCAACACTGAAATAAAAAACTAATAAAAATGACAAAAGCATAAAACAAAATTACTCAAACTAATTAAAATGAAAATAAAGGTTATTTCAAAATATTAAAAATATTATTATAGTATTCAAATAATACTAAAATAACACTGTAGCAAAGAAATTTAGTTATAACAAAATGTTCAAGAATCGTGATGCACTCACTCACTTCTAATTATCTAAATTGAATGACAGTAAAAGTTGACAGTAAAATACACCCACATAAACAGTGGATGAAAGGGGGATATATCATAACTTTACTACAATATGTGCTATCATAATTTACATTCACTAACATCACTACAACACCAATATCTGAGCTGATTCTAGAGTGAATGTGTCAAACGACAATCCTTCAATTTTGATCGGAGCTGTGTGTGTGAGAATGCGTTTAATATCTTTCTGCTGCAGAGCATTAATCTGAGCATGGGTGTCATGGAGGGAGGTGGGTGCGGGGTCGTCCGTCCTCTTTAAGGTCTTCCTCCCATTAGCCCAGACTCATCAAGGAGATTAATCGAGCCCCAAGCGTGCCAGTCGACACATTTGTCAGGCCACTCATCCACTAATACCATCCTTACGATCCTTTCTTCTTTCTCAGTTTTACTATTTCTCTCTTTTTTCACACTAAAGACACAGGAAGGTCAGTCCAAGCATCAGACAGAAAGGGACAGTTGGGAAGTGACTTGGGATTGTCCTGAACTGGTCATGATGGAGTGTGTATTTTTGTTAGGGGACACAGTCTTACAGTCTTAACATAAAGCTGATATTTTTTTCTGAGACTGTAAAGTGACATTTGGATAATTAAGCTTAGCTTATATAGGTAGTTGAAATCAACTGGAAATCAATACATGTACAGAAACTGAAAACGAGTCAGTTTATGATATTTGCAAAGACAGTGTGCTTTGCAATGTGCCAACCCTATTTTATGCAATTACCAAAATACATTCTCTTAACCCAGTTTATCTCCCACAAGTGTAAACATGGAGCCTCCCAGGCACCATCAAAATATTGAGAGCGGTCCGCTCAGATCTGTCAATTTCTTTCCAGCTAAACCTAAAGCAAGAGCTGGGGGTGTGGCTACTGTAGTAGGTGGAGCCAGAGGGTGTTTAGCTGGTGTGGGACATGGCTGCATCCAAAATCGCATACTTCCCTACTATATAGGTGGCAAAAAACAGTATGTGACAAAATAAGTAATTCAGAATTCAGAGTACTCATAAAAGAGTGGACAAAAAGTACCCAGATGATCTACTACTTCCGGCGAGATTCTGAAGTGTGCATACGATGGACACTTTACTATCCCATGAGGCCACTGGAGAGGATTTGTGAATGACAGGTAGGTCACACGATAATGACAACATGAGGGAATCGAGCGGATATAGTACGTCCGGATTACATTCATACTACACTTTTTTTAGCAGTCAAAAACTTAAGAGAGTATGCGATTTCGGACGCAGCCCATTACTGACATGTTACATGGGCAAAGTCAGTGTTGCGGTCGTGAGTTTGTAATACTTAGTGTAACCAACTCAAATTTGAAGGGTGAAATAATCTTGGATATCTCACCATAAATTTTATGGGCAAAAAAGGTACATTTTCTATTGTCAATAAATTTGCAATGTATGAAGTATTGTTCACAGACAAAAACTTTCAAACCAAGCGGCTTTTGGTTGGTAAACAGCAAAATTGTGTGACCAGCTTTAATCCATTGCAAAATCTGCATATGGAAATCTTCCACCTTCACACAAAAATCTCAGTTGCATGGATTCCTATTAAATTACTGCATTTTGCCCATAAAAAATCTTAGAAAAACGGTAAATGTGACTGCACCTTAAAAAGATAACAGGACATAAGAATATAATCACAGATTTTATAGGAGGACGGAGATAACGGACCTAAATAGGTTTGTAATATAATTAATGTTTTAAGCAATAGGCTGTTTCTTTCTCTATATGTTAGGCTATATTGGTCTTAAAGAACAGCAAATGTACAAGCTGAACTATCTGATAAGACTGTGAGCCGAAGAGCCCTTGAGATATACAGCACTAGTCCTGAGTCATGGATACTCACTATAGCAACCTGAGAGTAAACCATGCGAGACGGAACAGAAGGACACAACTGTCCAGTCCAGCATCACGGTGACTCAGCGTCTGGCTGCTGCGTTTACACAAACACAAATGGATACACAATGTTCTCTCTCAGTCTCTTTCATTCCCTGTGTCTGATAATTCCCTTCCAAAATAATATATGTCCCACTCTTGTCTTCATTCATCCTGAAAAATAGATCATCTCTGACTCTAATCCCACAAAACCTAGCAGTTTATTTCTTTGTCTGATATATCTGGAGATAATTTGTTGACACTCTTCATCATTTACTTTGTAACAGCAGTTATTATTAGCTGATTTAAAGGGATAGTCCACCCAAAAATGAGTCATCATTTACAACCTTATGTCGTTCCAGAACCTGTATGTCATTCTTTCTTTTGTGGAACAAAAGTTGGTAACTAAACAGTTTTGGTTCCTATTGACTTCCATTTTATAGACAAAAAATACAATGGAAGTCAAAGGGAACTTAAACTGTTTGGTACTGTTAGCGGACTATCTCTTTAAATAAATTTTAGTGTGCTGTTAAATTACACATTATTATGTTCATATTAAGGCATGCAAACTTTTTAAATTTAAAAACTCTGACAGTTTTCTTTCTTTTTTTTCATGTTTTTGTCATATTTCTGCAAACATTTAATAAATATTGACCTCGTCTTCTTCACATCATGCTTTTCTACGGTCTTGTATTTCAAGTGTTACACATGCTAGTCAAACACAAACCTCCATCTACATGTACCTGAATCAACTACTGTTTACACATTGAGAGCCCTTCCGCTGATTTCGCAGACTGTCCATCTTTCTTAGCCAGGTTGGTAACTTTTTTGCTAGTGCCCAATGATATGAGCGAAAGAAAACATGGAGGGGAAGCGAGGCAAAAATATCCTATTAACTCAGGAAATTGGTACAAGCTGTGCCACAGCACAATGCAATCACCTTTCCCATTTTAGCATCTCCTGTCCACTTCACCGTCCCTTTCACCTCGTCCAACAAGTGGTGGAGTCATGTGCACTTTGTTTCCTGGCCGACCATTACAGATCTCATTGGGCAGGTAGAGAGTAGGATGAAGAAGACTGAAAAGAGATGCAGAGAAGGAGTTTTACTAAACTTACTAAAGGAAATAAACATCAGAAATGAGCATCTAGAGATTTTTCTCCTAATAATAAGAACCCTGAAATCGCATGTGTCTCCTGTAGAGTTTTAACAAATCTCAGATTAAAGTCTGATATATATACACCGATCAGGCATAACATTATAACAGGTGAAGTGAATAACACTGATTATCTGTTCATCACGGCACCTGTTAGTGGGTGGGATATATTAGGCAGCAAGTGAACATTTTGTCCTCAAAGTTGATGTGTTAGAAGCAGGAAAAATGAATGAAGAATTTGAGCGAGTTTGGTGGCCTTGTATGATGAACTATTTTACATGCGTCATTTACCTGACGCATGCGTCATTTACCTGTGTGAAAACACCAGGATGCACTATGGGAAGAAGGCAAGCCGACAGAGGCAGTGTGATGCTTTGGGCAATGTTCTGCTGGGAAACCTTGGGTCCTGCCATCCATGTGGATGTTACTGTTGCAGACCATGTACACCCTTTCATGGAAACAGTATTCCCTGGTGGCTGTGGCCTCTTTCAGCAGGATAATGCACCCTGCCACAAAGCAAAAATGGTTTAGGAATGGTTTGAGGAGCACAACAACGAATTGAGGTGTTGACTTGGCCTCCAAATTCCCCAGATCTCAATCCAATTTTGTCAGCAAAACGGGGACCAACACAATATTAGTATGGTGGTCATTATGTTTTGCCTGATCAGTGTATATATAAATATACATCAAAATAAAATCATTAATTAAAATACTAAATACAATATTCTAAGTAAATTTATGATTTTATTTATTAATTTTTAGTTTGAATAATTGGAAAATGTCAGACAAAACAAGTAACAGAATGCCAGTCTGCAAGATCAATTTGAAATACACTATATGAATGAACTATATTTATATCCAATTACATATACATTTTCTAAATATAAATATTCTGATTAAATAATAACTCCAAGAATTATAATATTTTTCAATTCATAAATAATGAATAAATTATATATAAATGCACACCACTTTTTTACTCATTTGGGGGGAAACGTACCCAATCTCACCCTACTGAATAAAAACAAAGGAGTGTTTTTTTATTTATTTTTTTTATTTTGGAAAGTTTATTTACATCTTGTGTTTCTATCCAGCATTGTGCAGTGCAATATCTCAATTATACTGTAGCTCTTTAGTCGTACTGCAAGTTAAACATTTTCTCGTTTGTTTCAGGAGAAGAGCCGTCTAAGATTAAGTTGTTGCTTAATAAATTAAACATAACTGAACGCTTTAAGTCTTCTGAGCTCTGAAATAGTGCCCACAGAGCGATAACATTTTCCTCTGGGTTTGTATATGAGACTCATTATTCTGTGTTACTCTGAATGAGGCATAAAACCAAAGCAATGCTCTTAGAACTGTCTGGCCTATACAATCATTTCCAAAAACAAACCACAATGTGTCCTGCTTTAATGAGCAGACACTGGACTATTGCACCACTCTCGTTGTTCATACCGATTTTGAATATTTCACAGTTTCATCAAGGTCAAAGATGCTGTAACATCAGTTTAAACCAAAACTATAAAGAGACTGACTGTAAGAGCACTAAACATTTGGGCTTAATAATGTATTAATTGCTACTAACAGTTTGATCACTACAACAATTATCCATGTAATAAATGACTGTTTTATGAGAGAAGGAAAGAGTGAGATGAGAGATCGGGAAAGAGAGCAAGTGTAATTATCTGTGGAAGAGAGTGAGTGTGGTCCCACAGCTCTGGCTCTAACACAGGCCTCATTACTCTGTTTAGAGTCATAAAGAGCCCCATAGGACACACACACACACACACACGCACACACAATCCGACCTTCATCACATCATTACACTCATCTCAGTGATCAGTTCAATTCATTTGCACCCACAGCAGCAGTTTCAGTCAGGCTAGATTTATGTACTTATTTCACACACACACAAACACACACAAACACACACACACGCACACACATACACACACACACACACACACATACACACGTGCGCGCACACACACACACACACGCAGACACACTTCTCAAGCTATCTCACTAGCTTTTGGCTCTGTGTATCTAACAGACTTTTTAATTAGAAACCAGAGGATAACAACAGTAGCGATTACTCACAGTGTGTCTTTGCCTACAGGAGGTGAGGGGGGAAACGTTGCCATTCTTTAAACACGTCACATTGGATGATTCAGTTCAGCTGTTTCTCTGAGAGCGGGTTCGATAGCGCCCACAAAATGGACTTCACAGGGTATTCTGCCATCTTAAATGAGATTCCAATTCATGGGGAGTTTATGTTCAATCCGAAAGAACACTGCAAAATGCACAGGGAAATGGAGAGGAAAATGTTCCCATCAATCATTGAGAACCAGAACTAGACAAAGTTTGTCTAAAATAAATGCGGTATTATTCACCTCAGGTGTAGTTTCTACATTGTTTTCGGAGGTAAAGCACTCAGGATGCAACCATTACAAACACCATTATCATGACCATGAGTGACATACATTGGCGTGAATACAGGTAATGTGAGACACTTTCTGATCATTTGTCATTGGCATTGTTTTTAAAATATGATTCAAATTGCTACATCAAAGGTTGCATCGTGTGTGCTTTATATAATTAATAATATCAATATATGATTCTATCACCTGCAAAAAACACAATTTGATTGTGTTTGATGCCATTGAAGTGCATATGAAATGAACCAATTTCATCAAGTAAAGTGAACATCTACAACTATCTCCTGCTCAGCGTGTGAACACTTTGTAGGGACCCTGTGAATTGGATTGTAGCCAAGTTATCATGAAAGTGATTGGATGAGGACTTCAAACAGTTACAAAACGCCTTAAATTCATTCTGTCTGCATGCTACGCTGTTGTTATGCCACATGCTATGCTAATCAAACAATAAACTCCCAAGATTGTGAGGTTGTGCCTTCTCATGTCAAACGATTTCAGATGATCAAACAGACGCATCACTGGACGACTCTCACAGATGTGCATATTTTGTAATGGACCAGTGACCCTGTCTACTTCAACCCATCACATCTGTACAGTACGGCCTGATTTGGTTTCACAGCCCAGGGTCCGTATCCGCTGTAGGGCCCTGCGGATAGCACGTTCCCGGATCTCCCGGAGCTCTGTGAGGGATCGGAATTCCGGTTGAGTGGAATTTTGGCAGGAGGGATGGTCGGATGATCTAAAGGAGTGCTGGTAAGCAGCCTACACCCACCCCTCTCTGGAGCCACGCTTCTCCCGTAAAGGGTTTTCTCCGTCTCTGATGGTTCTCGCACCACGCTGTTGTAGCATTCCCGGGACTTTTACAACTTTCAGCTGGATGGGTTTATTGAGGGTATCATCCTCTCCTGTTAAGTCTGATCCCACAATGATGTCATCAAGACCACTGCCTGTGGTGGGGCTGCAGTGTCTGTACTGTATGTGGGAGTGTCAAGGTCAAAGTGAGAAAATCACTTTATAATCGTTTTAAGGGGACTTTTTTTTTTGATAGGGCATCTTGAGAAGTAGTCAGTGTGTTTATGTGTTGTGCTCATGCATTTAACATCTCTGGAAAATGACCTGATAATTGTTGCTTTAAATTCGCAACAACAAATATTAATATGTTTAGAGAGCTACAAATCAAATGGACCAGATGACACAAACGGACCATGCAATTACAAACCACTGCGGTATTAGAGCTGAATTTCCACAAGGCTCTTTAATAGGATTCAGGGGCCTTATTTCGTAGTATTGAAAGACTTATCAAACCGTTCCCATATTGTGCTGATTCAAAGAAGAAAGCCACAGAGCTGAACTTCACACCCAGCGTTTGAAACTTTAATAGGCTGGAGAAACACAACCATAACCCAGCAGAGAGAACCACTTCTGCAGAACGAGAGCAGGAAAGGTCCTATTCTTACAACAGAAAGACAAAAAGAAGAAAGCACCTCAGTGCTAACAGCATTTAATATTTAAAATAAAGTCAGTTTTCAAAAAAAAGAAAAGCAAAAAAAGCAAATATAATTCGGCTGTCAATTTTTTTTATGTTGCTAAAAATTTAAGCTGCTATCTACTGAAAATATTGACATTTAACATTATGAGAGACGACACAATGTTCAATTTATGAACGAGTCATTATTTTGGGTCTGAACAGTTTTTTTTGTGTGAAACAGTCAATCTGGTTCAGAGTTGATCTGAATGATTTGTTCATGAATTGAACTGATCAATGACTTCTAATGGTTCTTGTACAAAGATATAATTTACATTCAGAAGACGTGGAATAGAGTGAATACATTTATGAGAGGTTTATGGTACTTTTTGCAACCATTTTGAAGATTAAAAACTTAATTTCCTATTCACTGTTGGATGGAAAATAGCAGCCAGCAGCAATTTCAGAATTTCTTCTTTCTATAAAACAAAGTTTAAATGAAGTCATACAGGTTTGGAACTACAGAGTGAATAAATGATGACAGAATTTCATTTATTGGGGGGGGTATAGTATCAGTTTTTCAGTTTTTCATACCCTGTAAAGAGCAGTGCCATTAGAGGCAGGTATGTGCCAGTTCCAAAAATCTGCTTCAGTCCCAAAAGCTTGCATCATTTCACCACCCCCTCTTTTTCTCATTTATTTAAACAAAGGTTGACTTTCATCAATGAGTAGGGCTTTTTCATCTACAACTTTTTATCTGCTCCTGCCTGTGAAAATTAGGAAATGTGTCATTTTGTTCTATCAAACCTTCATATTAGAGACATGATGTAAGTCATTACATGACTGTCTCCCTTATTCAACTATGATCAGAAACACCCACATTTTCCAACACTTCAAGGACAGATGTGTTCAGAAAGCATTTGTCTTGTCTTCATTATCATGTCCTCGATTATCACTTCAAGCTCTTTTTCTATGTTGATGGATTTGTTTGAGCTTACGAAACATACAGAAAAAGCAACACAGCTCAACCATCACACCATACATTTGCACTTAGCATTTGTTTCTCTCGATTAGAAGCAAACTATTGGCAAAAAGGTGCTAGCCTTCATGTAGAAGTCAGTTATTGTGTAGGGTCTTAATGACCATGCATGCAGTGACCCGTGCTAATGGTGCTATAGATTAACTACAACGGTCAGCCTTTGAGAGGGTCCCAAACTATTCCCACGCAATCGATTCTCAAGAACGCCTGTGAAATTGAACTGTCAGGTGTTCCGTTGGATGCTGATATGATATCGATTCTCCTTTTTTTCCCCACAGCTCAGCCTAATAGAGCCGGGACGCCACAGACATGGCCACAAGCCACAGCGTCATAGCTATTAAAAGAGCCTCTAAGAGTAATTTTGAATTCTTTCAAATGGATAGATAGACAATGCATGTGCGAATGAGAGGGCAAAAGATGAGACAGGAGGTCCGGGCGCTTATCTGTTAAAGGAAATGTTTGTGTATTACATGGCTTAACCACGTGTTTGCTTTTTGTAGCTATCTGTCAATTAGCGAGGCCTGCTAGGAGAGGCAGCAGTAAGAGCACATTGACATTGTGGAGATGAGGCTAATAATGAGTGCAGATAAAGGCTCACATTAACACTAGGCTGCATCATTACTCTTTCTGTCAGGTTCTGCCCTTTACCCAGCCAAGAATGTGAGAAGGAGACAGACAAACATTGACCATAGGGCTGGAAAAGAGGTATATATAAAGATTACAATTTTTAATTAATTATATATATATATATATATATATATATACACACCGATCAGGCATAACATTATGGCGCCACCTTCCTAATATTGTGTTGGTCCCCCTTTTGCTGCCAAAACAGCCCTGACTTGTCGAGGCATGGACTCCACTAGACCCCTGAAGGTGTGCTGTGGTATCTGGCACCAAGATGTTAGCAGCAGATCCTTTAAGTCCTGTAAGTTGCGAGGTGGGGCCTTCATGGATCGGAATTATTTGTTCAGCACAACTCAACTCAAACCATTCCTGAACCATTTTTGCTTTGTGGCAGGGCATTATCCTGCTGAAAGAGGCCACAGCCACCAGGGAATACCGTTTCTATAAAGGGTGTACATGGTCTGCAACAGTAACATCCACATGGATGGCAGGACCCAAGGTTTCCCAGCAGAACATTGCCCAAAGCATCACACTGCCTCCGCCGGCTTGCCTTCTTCCCATAGTGCATCCTGGTGCCATGTGTTCCCCAGGTAAGCGACGCACACGCACCCGGCCATCCACGTGATGTAAAAGAAAACATGATTCATCAGACCAGGCCACCTTCTTCCATTGCTCCGTGGTCCAGTTTTGATGTTCAAGTGCCCACTGTTGGCACTTTTGCCGGTGGACAGAGGTCAGCATGGACCCCCTGACTGGTCTGTGGTTATGCAGCCCCATACGCAACAAACTGTGATGCACTGCGTATTCTGACAAATTTCTATCAGAACCAGCATTAACTTCTTGAGCAATCTGAGCTACAGTAGTTTGTCTGTTTAATCGGACCACACGGGCCAGTCGTCGCTCCCCACGTGCATCAATGAGCCTTGGCCACCCATGACCCTGTTGCTAGTTCACCACTGTTCCTTCCTTGGACCACTTTTGATAGATACTGACCACTGCAGACCAGGAACACCCGACAAGAGCTGCAGTTTTGGAGATGCTCTGACCCAGTCGTCTAGCCATCACAATATGGCCCTTATCCAACTCGCTCAAATCCTTACACTTGCCCATTTTTCCTGCTTCTAACACATCAACTTTGAGGACAAAATGTTCATGCATACTCAGCTTGCATGCACCCTCTGCAGATGAACAGGAAGTATGGTGTTCAGGCGCACCGTTGACACGGTCATGACCACCGCAGTTTTGAAAAAACAGCAATTGACCCCCGTACTTTTGATAAGGGAAAATAGCCTGCGCGATTCGCTAACTAAAACTTCCGAAAACGAACATCAAATTCATTGTAAGTCATTCAAGCCATGTGATATATATCGTCTGCGATAATTGTTGGGTAATTGTTGTTTTAACAATGTACAATCTGACATTATCAAGTAAGCACGCATACACTACTTGAGGTAGTCTAGTCTTGTAGATTAGACTAGTGCAAGTGCGCATTTACAGTGCACACTTTCACTGCGTGATTACTCTATTATATAATTTTAAATAGTTACTACATTTTACACGAAGAGTGCAGTTTTTCTCCAGGCATCAGCATAACAAATGTGATATTGATTTTATACAAGTTTACTAAACAAGAAGTTAATAAGTGACTTACAATTTAGGCACCATATTGCCTGTTTTTGAAAATAGTTCAAAACAGAGCCACAGAACTGTAATTGCATCTCTGAGCAACACACAGAGGTGTTTCCTTACTGAATGAATGGCTTCGCTTTTTAACAAATCAACTGAATCAATGATTTGATGATTAAGATAGATTAAGATAATCAAATGCTTTGTTCCTGAATAAATCAGCCGTTTGAATGAATTGGTTGAATCTCAATGACTCACTCATTAACTAATTTCTGACCCTTCCAGTGCCTGGCTTAAGCCTCACATCCTTCGTACCTTTCTAGCGATAGGATTGGACCTACGCCAGGAGAGTCTACTGCTGTTCCGCATGACCTATGCAGTCAGACTTGGATAACACTGGGAAAGCATGCCAAAGGGAACGCTGCAGAGACCACATCCTGCCCAGGGAAAGACACAGGCTCGCCGAAGGGAGCCTTACTTTGGAAGAATACACATATGAGGCCGCCGTAGGGGCCAAAACATATGGCACCCAGCCAACACAGCAGTATTCAGTGCTGGCCTAGCGTCAGACACTCCGCAATGTCTGGAGCCGCAAGGGGTGGTGGAGGAGCTTAACAGGGTTCACCAGTGGGAAACTACTGAAGCAAAATAGCTCAATTATCCACTCCGAGGAGGGGAATGGAGCCCAGCCCGCAGCTCTACATATATCTGTCAGCGAGGCAGCATGCACCAGCGCCCAGGAAGAAGCTACTTCTCTCGCAGAGTGAGCTGTCAACCCAAGTGGGCAAGGCACGCCTTGGGTTTGGTACGCCAAGGCGATGGCATCCACTATCCAGTAGGCCATCCTCTGCTTGGAGACAGACTTTCCCTTCTGCTGGCCTCCGTAACAGACGAAGAGCAGATCTGAGGTCCTGAAGCTTTGTGTTCTGTCCACATATACCTGCAGAGCGTGGACGGGACAGAGCAAAGCTAGGGCTGGGTCTGCCTCCTCTGAGGGCATAGCTTGCAGGTTCACCACCTGATCCCAAAAGGGAGTGGTGGAAACCTTGGGCACGTATCGTCAACCGAAAATGCATGCAGGTCCCCTACCCTCTTAATGGAAGCCAATGCAACCAGGAGAACTGTTTTCATAGATAGAGTTTTTAGATCAGCTGATTGCAAGGGCTTAAAGGGTGGTCTCTGCAATGCGGTAAGCACTGAGGCAAATCCCAAGGGGGTATAGAGGTAGGACGAGGTGGATTTAGTCTCCTCACCCCCCTCAGGAATCCCAAGGATTTACCATCAACTGCATCGTGTTATGCGACGATACCTGCATCGTCGCAAATGCTGCCTTGGTGAACATAAGAGAGGTGGTGAACCTGCAAGCTATGCCCTCAGAGGAGGCAGACCCAGCCCTAGCTTTGCTCTGTCCCGTCCACGCTCTGCAGGTATATGTGGACAGAACACAAAGCTTCAGGACCTCAGATCTGCTCTTCGTCTGTTATGGAGGCCAGCAGAAGGGAAAGTCTGTCTCCAAGCAGAGGATGGCCTACTGGATAGTGGATGCCATCGCCTTGGCGTACCAAACCCAAGGTGTGCCTTGCCCACTTGGGTTGACAGCTCACTCTGCGAGAGAAGTAGCTTCTTCCTGGGCGCTGGTGCATGCTGCCTCGCTGACAGATATATGTAGAGCTGCGGGCTGGGCAACATCGAACACTTTCGCTAGATTTTATAGCCTCCCCCAGTACCATCAACTGCATCATGTTATGCGACGATACGGGCAACCTACACTTTAAGGGTGGAGGAAGAACACCATTTGATGAATAGGTTCCACTTTAATGCATAGAGGTGCCTCGTAGAGGGAGCTCTAGCGGAAGTGTCTACCACGCCCTGTGATAGGTCACCTAGAACCTCCGCGTCCTGTCCAGGGACCAGGGTACCAGAGGGTGCCCCGTCTCTGAATCAGAAGGTCCTTCCTCAGAGGAATTGGCCAAGGAGGAGTTGTCGCGAGGAGCATCAGTTCTGGGAACCAGGTCCGGTTAAGCCAATAGGGCGTAACCAGCAAGACCTGCTCCTCATCCTCTCTTACTTTGCACAATGTCTGTGTGAGAATGCTCACTGGGAATCTCATACTTGCATAGGTCCCGGGGCCAGCTGTGAGCCAGTGCATCCATGCCGAGAGTGCCCTCGGTCAGGGAGTAAAACAAGCGACAAGCAGGCGGAGGAGCTGCAACCGGCTGCTGGGTGGAGGCAGCAGCAGGATGTGCCGGATCACCTTCATCTGCTTCAGATTACTCTAATTTAACCTATAGTATATACCATACAGGGAGAAACAGAGTACACAGTACATTTCAAAAGTTGGAGGTCAATAAGATTTTTTTATGTTTTTGAAAGTCTCTTATGATCACCAAGGCAGCATTTATTTGATGAAAAATATTGTAAAATTTTATTACAATTTCAAACAACTGTTTTCTATTTTAATATATTTTAAAATGTAATTTATTTATGTGATGGCAAAGCTGAATTTTCAGCATCCATTACTCCAGTCTTCAGTGTCACGTGATCCTTCAGAAATCATTCTAACATGCTGATTTATTCTAATTAATTACTGATTAATTGTAATATGCTGATTGCTCAATAAACATCTCCTCTTATTAATAATAATAATGCTGAAAACAGTTGTGCTGCTTAATATTTTAGTAGAAACAGTGATCATTTTTTTTTCAGGATTATTTGATGAATAGAAAGTTCAAAACAACAGAATTTATTTGAAATAGAAATCTTTTGTAACTGTAGTGATTTTACTTTCTTCCATCCAAGGACGCTTTGATACCAATCTTTCATTTGAAAGCCACGTTTCTAGCGTCTGTAAAACTGCATTCTACCATCTTAAAAATATATCTAAATTACGGCAAATGCTTTCAATGCAAAATGCTGAACAGTTTATTAACAGATTATTGTAATGCTCTACTGTGGTTGCCCTGCTCGCTTAATAAATAAATTGCAGCTGGTCCAAAATGCAGCAGCTCGAGTTCTTACTAGAACCAGGAAGTATGACCATATTAGCCCGGTTCTGTCAACACTGCACTGGCTCCCTATTAAACATCGCATACATTATAAAATCTTGCTAATTACTTACAAAGCACTAAATGGTTTAGCTCCCCAGTACTTGAGCGAGCTCTTAACGCATTATACTCCATCACGTCTATTGTGGTCTCAAAATTCTGGCCAGTTGATAATACCTAGAATATCAAAATCAACTGCAGGCGGTCGATCCTTTTCCTATTTAGCACCTAAACTCTGGAACAGCCTTCCTAGCATTGTTCGGGAAGCAGACACACTCTGTCAGTTTAAATCTAGACTAAAAACACATCTCTTTACTATGGCATACACATAGAACATTATCAATTTCTATTATTCAAATCAGTTAAATGATTGTTTTAGGCTGCATTAACTAGGTCAGCCGGAACCGGGAACACTTCCCATAACACCTGATGTACTCATTACATCATAAGAAGAATGGCATCTATGCTAATGTTAGTCTCTCTGTTTATCCCAAGGTTTACTGCAGTCAGCCGGATCTGGGCCATATCCAGATCAGATGGTGGACCTGCACCTAGACCCCCCTGTAAATGCCGCATCGACACGACATTCTCATTAAAACCCATCTCCGGCGTGACGACTCCGATCTTTCGAATAATCTTAAGAATATCACTCGACCATTGCTGGTTGACAATGCAGTGAGGGAGAGCTGGAATCCGTTTCAACAGCCTTGAACACGAAGATATGTGGGATGCTGATCTCTTGGAGCACCAAAGGGTCCTAAAATCTGGAACACGCAGATGAGGCCCTGAAGTAAGTGCAGAAGGTCCTTAATCTGAATTAATCTGAATTTCTTCACAGGCTGGAGGTTTAGAACATGGTCGTATCTGTTGCTGCCTCACAAGATGTAGACTCAGATCCTCGGATCTTTTGTTGTCGCTCTGGATTAACCAGAGGCTCAGAATGTTACGGTGTATCTGTTATGTCTCATCCTTGGTGGACAGACTCAGAACTTGGTGAACTGTTTGTCTCTCTCAAGGGGAGACTCAGAACTTGGTTGATCTGTCACAGTCTCATCCTTGCAGGACAGACTCAGAACAAGGAGTGTCTGTTGAAAGGGTAACTTTATCCCTTTCCGACGAGGAGGAGATTGCAATTTGGCGCTTCTCCATTCCAGTGCTGTGATTGGCTGCTGGCATCAGAGAGGACACATCGTGTGGCCCACCCTCCTTAATTTGCATACTGTACACAGTTAGAATTCTTTAAAGTTTACCAATGCATTTCTCACTTTCCAAACCACCACCAGAATACCCTTGGCAATATTCTAAACAAATAGACACCACGCATGATGGAAAAAGATTGAACTGTTCATTTGTTCATTAACAGCTGAATCTGTGTAAGATGTTGCATTACAAATAGCTGTCACTGAAAATACTTATTTCTCTGTACCTTTGAATAAGCATGGAATGGATTTGTGTAGTTTACATCAATCTTAAGGTTTCCAAACATAGTTATGAATGGATTTGGATGGATCATTGTGCTCTTTCTTTGTTTCACCCACTACTGCTGAGGTCCTGAGGAATTTTTATGACAGTCACAAACCATGACATTAGGGATTAGTCTCTAGATGGGTGAAGGGCAGAAACTGCATGTGGACCAATGAGAAGTCCTGTCCTTCCTGGGCTTGGTACCAGAGGTCTTCTTCTTAGCCTCTAAGAGGTGTCTGGCTGTTGTCCTAGCATCTTTATCTGATGGCGTTGGACAGTTTGTTTGTGTTAGTCCACCAAGATGCAATCAAAATGTAGCAAACCTTGTCCACTGTTATGGGCAGAGAGGGGCCCGGCCATAAACTGGGCCCTGGAATGCGCTGTCCACTACATAACAATGTAAAAGATCAATTTAACGCGTCCTTGCTGAATAAAAGTATAAACAACAACAACAAAAAGTTACTGACACCAAACTTTTTGAACTGTAGTGTTTGCATGATTTTGTGCAAAATTTTTACTATAGGCAATGTGTTACTTATGATGTTAGCTGGAAATACCTTACAGTGCTACTTGATTTAAAATTCAGATTTGAATTGCTTTTAGGCCGAAGAACACTTCGAATAACTTGCATGCTTTTGTTGCTGGGTGTGAAAAAAAGGTGTCAGATTGACTAAAATTGACTGGTGCCCTTTTACACGCATACTGTTGCCACTGAAATGCACTGTGGAGAGTTAAAATAGGAGAGTCATTATGTATTACCACAACAATCTTTTGTTTGGTAAAGGTTTTTAGTTTTTATTAGAAAACATGCCTTCTTTTGCAAAGTGTGCACATGACATGATAGACAGCAGAGAGTACATGTGAGCTGCAGTCAGTCACCCTACTGTGTTGATCGGATACATTATTTGACATGCTGGGGTGCATCTGTGTACATGTCGATCCTGTAATCATGCCGAATCTAAACATTCACAAACTGTTTATACTGAAATTCACTCCCTTGCTCTAATATACAATAATACACACACAAACCTATTGTTCTCTAACAGCCGAATTAGCATTGCACAATTTATGTTTGTATTTCTCCCAAGTCCCATTGGATATTCTGTTTTACCCACACACATGAACACACAAAGGCTCTACACACAAGAGTTTGTCTTTTATTCTCTCTCTGTGGTCGTCCAGTGTCATGTGGAGGCGTATGGAGAGGAAATGAGGGGCAAGACTCTTTCCCCTTAATTCAACAAATTCAAACACACTCACCTCACATACACACACTAACACACTCTCAATAACAAGTATATCACGCTGACCCAGCCAACAACTGTGTATTTGGCCTCTACTCACTAGGAGACAATGTAGAAAAATAACCCATTTTCTTCCCCTTTTTGCACCCATCCCACAATGCAGCTTGAGAGCAGGCTAGGAAGGTTAACTAACTAAAGGCTAGGAGATAAACGAGGCTAAGAGGAAATGCTTAATTTAATGAATAGTTCAAACTAAAAATGTAAATTGTGTCATCATTTACTCACCTTGATGTCATTCCAAGCGAACAAAAAAGGTGATTTTTTTTTATCCTGCCCATTTCCTGTTTTCCATATAATGAAAATAAGGATTGGGGCTATTAAAAAAAAAAAAAAAAAAACACCATAAAAGTATAATAAAAAAAAACTATTTTTAAAGTTTACCAAAGCCATTTGGTAACAGATATTATTCACTATAATTTTAGTTGGATTAAGTAAAATTAAGAACCAGACATCGGAAATATATTAATCAAAAGAGTGATTCAAATAGTAAATGTAAATGCAAATAGTAAGAGTAAATGATTCAATAATAATAATAATAATAATAATAATAATAATTATGACTACTTACATTTTGGTGAATAATTTAATTAATTTAAACGTTTTTGTTTTTTTTTACTCCAAAAAGGCTCAACTTAATTGCATATTTAAAGGTTAACCTCTGGTCAATCAACTCGGTGGTCCTACTTTTTTAAAACACATACTGTATATCTGGGAATCTGTTAAGACGAAATAACTCTGAATTTATGGCAACTCAAAAACAGGTCAGCCAACTGGAGACTAATGAGAGACTCTGTGTACAGGAAGTGCAGCTCATAGACTTTGGAGGTTTTAAGCCACAATTACATATTGTGACAAAAATAATCCCCTTTTATGAAAAGAATAGGGCTCAGGGGTGAAAACATGAATAAAGAAAAGAATAGGGAATGAGGGTGATCAAGCAGTGAAAGAGAGAGAGGGTGACGATTATGAGAATATATGGGATTGTGGTATGGCCTAGATTACCTCATTCCAAACCCAAGCCACACGCTCAAGATCTGCTGCCAAACCATCTCCCCTTCTCTCTCTCACACACACTCTTTCTCACCGCGTAAATTACTACCCAATGAGCCCAGACATATATTACATGATCAATGTATTGCGCTCACACAGACAGTTGGTGACACTGCTCACCCTGTGGTTGTCCGGTCGGTTGTCCTCTACACTCGAGGAAAAATTGAGTCTATTTCAAGGCCACTCGATCACTGCCACTAATGTACTGCCAATGTCTCCTGCTTTTCTTTTCACAATTCCTTTTTTAAATCTTCCTCCATCTGTTTCCTTAACCCAACTTTATCCCACTCACCTAATGCCTTTTCCTCTTGTACACCTGCTTTCACATTCCCAAAAAGGCCGTTTTTAATTTTCACATGCTGTCTGAAATATAATGAAGACTGCTTATTTTAAAGTCAGTACAAAATCCAAATTTTCCAAAATTTTTATAAAAACCCCCCAAAAAACATGAAAATTGTATTAAAAATAATAAAGTAATCGTAACCAAAGTCCAAATAGATATTTAGCATTGTTTCAACAAACTCAAATTTAAGTCTGGTTCTATTCATGGAACATCCAATCAATTCCCAATAGATAAAAATGTGAAATAGATTTAACATGAACAAAAAAACTCATGAATAAAAAATAAGCAATAGCCAAATAGATATTTAGCTACTTAACCCTGTTTTAGTAAACTTGGCTCTATTGTGCAATGGAATCAAATCTTGTTGGAATCAATTCTTATTTCTAAGTGAAATAGGATATTCAATGAGGAAAAAATCTTGTTGAATATCCTATTTCACTTGAATATAGGAGACATTACGAAGTAAAATGGGTTGTGAAAGCTATATTTCATGTTGACTTGACCTGTTAAACACTAATGAATTTGAGCAAGAAAAAAATAATAAAATAAAAAAAATAATAATACAGACCAGAAATCACAAATTACCTTTTATGAAATACACAAAGCATATTCTCAATTTGCTCCTGTTTGGTCTGTGATTCTCATGTATTCAAGGATCACTGGATATAAAAAGGCGGTGTTTCCATTCTGCCTGTTTTGGAGCTTTTTAAATAATGTTTGCTCTGCTTTATTTATTGCTGAATTGCTTGCCTGACACAGTAACATTTACTGTAATAGGGTGAGATGCATGGTTAGCTCCAAATGCCAGCCACCCGCATCCTCTTGCCAAGCTGAACAGACTGCGCTCAATACAAAACTCCCACATAGAGCGGAGGTGCAGAGAGGCTGGTTACAGTGAGCCCAGCAGTCTCTGCTTATGGCATTTATTAAAGAAATTACCAGAGAATCCGACAGGCCCAGTTAGCATATGGTGCGGATAGTGCACGTCATATCTTAAGACAAAATGCTGTGATTACCTTAGCATCAAAATGATGGTTTCTGACATACACATGTGCATTCTAAGAGGACCGATCTCGGCTGAAATATCATCCTGCACACAACTTATGCACTGCCACCTGCACCGTCCAAACCGGTTTCCCACTGGAACCCCAAACTTCTTTTATTATTTGCGTTCCATGGCTTTTATTTGTTGTGATAGAACATCAGTCAAACTTCTGACTCGACCATCAATAATTTCCAAGCAATAATTTCACCAGGATGGCCTAGGATGCCGAGACAAATAAACAGTAAGAAAAGAAACCTGACACAACACTTTTAAAAACAGATCGAAGAAAACCAGGGAATGAAAGAGCTGAAGCAGAGGGAGTATAAATAGGTAGGTTGTTGTTGTAAGAGACAGAGGAACCAAGTTTTCTGGAGACTCTGGCGAGCCAGGGGGAAATTGCGCGTGGCCAGTGTTGGAGGTACTACAGTGGAGAGCAGCGGCATGAGAGATGAGCAGAATCAGAGGTTTATTTATAAAGCTCAGAGTTTTATGGCAGAGAAAATATACCCATGTGCTGGAGTAGAAACAGGACTGGGCTTGAACAAGCGTGTTGGAGAGCCGGATGAGGAGAATGAGAACATACAACAGCTGCCGTTACCTGAACACCAGTGAACACACACACACACAAATAACATATTTAATCATATTTTTGGAAACAACCCTGGGCTTTTAGTTGCAAAAAGGCTCAAGAGATCTCCTAAAATGTAATCTCTTTTTTACCAAGGTATTGAGTCATTATTTTAGCTACAGAACACTTTCGTTCCAGTGTGTTCTGGACCAAAGCCACTGTAAGCAAGATTTGGAATGTCAGAGCACAGGAAATAAAAGTAGAGATAGAGGGAGCAGGAAGAGAGCATGACTGTTCTATCATCAGGTTAAAGGTTATCGGGGGTGAACAGACACGACTGCATCAACAGGACAATGACACACAAGGTTTGTCAACTAAAAATCGCTCAGATGGCCGAAGTGGAAGTGAAACTTTCCATCAATAGGGCATTTTGGTGCATCATTATTTTTTTAAAGCATTGGGAACACAAATGCCATTTGTTTTTTTTTACATTTAGGGTCTATATAATTTCGTCTACTTGGTCTAATAAGACTTTAAGAATTTTGTAGCCTATTTGTGGAAAGAGCCAATTGGTGTTTTGCACTATAATTTTTTTTCTCACAAGCAGCCTCTGAGGATGGTCCAATGATGGTGCAATATATCTGCAACTTTCAATATATTAGAAATTACATGGTTACAGTACTTGAGGCATAACTCAGTCAGACCTGTCCAAGTTTATCGCCGCTGGAGTCAGAGATAATCTCTGCTGGTTATACGGAAAGAGCCAGAGCAACTGTCACACTGTTCCCGAACTGCTTTCTGGACACAAACTGTCTCTTTGACGGACACACATGTGCACCCTCAAGATCTCAGAATGGAAATGGAGCGCACATACGCCTGTCTGATGTTTGAGGAGACCATGGTCCACCATGACCTGTCCAGTCTGGCATTTGACAGTGGAACTCTTATCTCTGATGCCAGGCTGCACTTTGGACATGGTTCCATGTCTGTCAGGTGCAGGGAGAGAAATTCTCACATGCCTAGGCTAAAGTTTGGTGTCAGTAAGATTTTTTTTTTTTTAAAGTGCCCCTATAACATTTTTTTCAAATTATTCAAATTATATACCTTTCATGCTATTTGTAATGTAGCTGTCTTTGAATGTAAACGATCTGCACAATTGTGAAGGCGACATTACATTATAAATAAAGTCTCTCAAAAGAAAGAACCGACTAAACAAGTCATCAGGAATTCGAATCCCACTTTTGTGATGGCTACACATCAGTGTGTACAATCGCTGAGGAGGAAGCCTCCGGAGCTAAAGTTCAGTTATGGTAATAGGCGTTTCGATTTCCTACACGCAATGTAAGTGGTAGACCAACTATAATAGACTGGTCCATCTTGCCAATCAGAGCAGAGTAGCTTGTGGAAAGGAGGGATTTAGAGAGACTGAATCAATAGATGAGTCGTTTGAGACTCATTGAAAAATGTGGTGATGTGCAATGTATATTATGAGAAATTTTTTTTTTTACCTTTGATGCATGTAAATCTGTTGTAGGGGATCTCCAAAACAAAATTAGGAACCTTTAAAAAAACATAATAGGGGCACTTTAAAAAAGAAATTAATACTTTTGAGCAAGGATGCATTAAGTTGAGCAAAAGTGATTGTAAAAACATCTATAATGTTACAACATATTTCTATTTCATATAAATAAACATTCTATTTATCAAGAAATCCTGAAAAATGTTTTTACAATAAGGTTTCATTAGTTAACTACTTTAGTTAACATGATTTAAGAATGAACAATACTTCTACAGCACTTATTAATCTTAGTTAATGTTCATTTCAACATTTACTAATACATTAATAAAATCAAAAATTGCAGTGGTTAACATTAGTTAATGCACCGTGAACTAACATGAACAAACAATGAACTATATTTTTTATTAACTAACATTAACAAAGATTAATAAATACTTTAACAAATATATTGCTCATTGTTAGTTAATGTTAATTAATACATAACAAATGAGAGCTTATTGTAAAGTGTTACCTTTATTTTACATTATAATAATACACAATATACTGATCAAATACATGCAGCCTCAGTGAGCATAAGAGATGAAAAATCGTACAGACACCATGCTTTTGAACTGTAGCATACAGTTCTCGGAAATTACAAAATAAACTGTGGTTTATAAACAGTGGCACAGGTTCAGATTTGCCACTGCATGTTTAAAACAATTATATCCTATATTTATCCTGATCTAATGTTGACAATATATCATTCGAAAGCTTACGAACTCAAGATTCATCCTGTGAAATTGGACCTTGCGTTACCATGGAAACGGTACTCTAAATTCTTCTAGAGGGCTCCTCCCCTAGTGGCCGTCATCACGTTTCATATTACAACATTTATTTTAAGTACTTTATAATAAAAACGTTTTCTAATCTTGACAAAACACATATCGCCGTAAAGGTCTGAGTCTCACGGTTCTATATCTGCCAACTGTTTTGTGATATTTGGACAAAAATATATACATTTGATACAGGAGATAAAAAAAATGACAAATCACACCCGGTGGCTATTTGTGGTACAGCGCCTAAACAAAATCTCATGGGAACTTCAATTTTTGTGATATCAACTTCAAATTTGGAACACAAATTGGTTAGACATATGGCTTTGATTAGATAGTAATTTTAGAGTACAAATTATTTTGTAACATATATATTTTATATTTTATTTACAATGTTTAGTACATTACATTTGATTTACAGAAAATTTTAACTTCCATAACTTTCATACTTTCATTTTTTGAAGTGATTTCATTTGAGCAATAATCTGCTGACTGTCTTCTTTAAAATGAGACTTGAATTACAACCATTTAAGTTTGGAGTGCATTTTCATGTATATTTTCAAAAAGGGGGGGGGGGGCAGTTAACAGGTTAATAAAACAAACTTCAGTAACTCCAATTCAGGAAGCCAGCATAACAGCATGTAGCACACATACAGAAATAATACCAAACACTGAAGTGAGCACAAAGAGGAACTTAAATACACAGTGATGATGAGACAATGACAAACAGCTGAGCTCATTAAATGAATAACCATGACAACAGATAGAGTGGCAGGAAACTGAACAAAGGAACACATGTGACTGAAAATAACAGACTAAAAGTCCATGATAATGAAACAGACAGAACATAAACGTGACAACAAGCAGTTTTGACATAATTGCAGCAGAAATGCAATGGAAATATCTTACCTTATATGGGGGCCTTTGAATATTGTGTAGACAATGGGGGGCCTTCGAGTAAAAAGGGTTGAGAACCACTGTCCTAGATGGCAGACTGAAAATGGCTTTGTTTTCTAAGCATACTTTGCGGACGAGGACTCTAAATGAGGTCACTCTTACGAATGCCTCTAGAAAAACATATTCCATATGGTCTCCAACTTACTGCATGGGGCAAAATAACTCTCATGGTTAGTCAAGTCTAATCCATGACATTTCCTCACCCACTTCAATGACCTGGAAACGAAAAGTAGTATATTATGACTATGAACATATTAAAGGCATACTTCACCAAAATCATTTACTTGCCTAATTTCACAGTTACCTAATTTCTTTCCAAACCTGTGTGACTTTCTTTCTTCCTTTGGAACACAGCATATAAATATATATATATATATATATATATATATATATATATATATATATATATATATATATATATATATATATATATATATATATATATATATATATATATATTTGGGTCCATACAGCAGAAGTCAACGAGTTCCAACATTTTGTCAAAAACTGACTTTCACTGTATGTACAAAAAAAGTTTTTTTTATTTTTATTATTATTATTTTAAATATCTTCTTTAGTGTTCCACAGATAAAACTAATGTCATACAGATTTGAAATGCCATGAGGGTGTGTAAATGATGACAGATTTTTTATGTTTGGGTGAACTATCCCTTTAAGGTTCCACTTCACAAAAGCTTCTTCATTGCATGTTCAGCTCAAAGACTCTCACTCTCTAAGGACACTTCATAACCATAATAACAGAACCAAATCTCAAAGAGTTTGCATGTCCCAGTCAGTTTGACAGCAAATCTGTCCGTGTCCTCCAGCCATTGCAGGTAGACGCTGAACACAGAGCTTTTTAACCTCTCAATCACCATTGATTAAATGCTTTTCCTCTTTCACTGTGTACAGTAGAAGCAGCGGCATATGGTTTTGACTGAAACCCTTGATGGGGTTTCTGTTTAAATATCCCCTGGTAAGCCAGATGGGCCCTATATTAATCGAAGCCAAGCGGAACAGAGAAAATAAGAGAGGGAGGAGAGAGTGATGGGAGGGCGTAGAAGAATATATGAGGCATTCCACGGCTTCAATGAAGTGCATTCCAGTAAGCCGGAGTTTGGTAAACCTTTGTAAGATGTCCATTCACCTCCCATCCCTCAAATGTAAGCAGTTTGCACAAAAAGATACCATGTTTGATAACACCTAAGAAGTAGTTGTATCCAGAGGATTATTTAATCAGTTTTTTAAGTGCTAAAAAATTAAATCGACCAAATAAATTGATCTACTTGGGGGAGATTTCTTTCAAACAAGAGGCAAGCAGAGATCAAACACTGCAGAGAAATACAAATCCGTTCCTTTCATTTGAACAGCTTCGCTCCTTGAGGAAATAGTTGGGGCTAGGAGCTGGCCGAACAGTTTATTTATGCTAGCTGATTAGCTGGCGATGTTCAGCACAGGAGATCGAAGGCAAGAAACGGCACCAGGGTTTGATGGACGTGTCTGGTTGGGCAGGGCGGAGGGGTTAGGGTACAACGCTTTTAGGGGTAATGAGGATTAATCAGGATTAATGTTAACATTGGCACACACTGCTGAGAAAACACAAGATTAACGCAGCATGCCGACACTGTTCACATCGTAAACTCACTATAGCGCTTAAAAAAACTGACCTCAGGTCGGCACGAGACTCTATCATATGAGCTTGGCACCGACTGCTAATCAAACACATGCATACACTCTGCATGAAAGATTTCAGCGGTCGAGAGTGCTGAAAAACTGGAACCAAAAAGAGTATTCATGACTTTTTAATTTGCTCATGTAACTGTAAATATTCCATTACACATAATTATAGTTCATTTTTAAATATTTTGGTAGGTGCTGAGTGGAACAGCTTATTGGGTGGTTTGCTGTCAGTTAAGATTTTTTCATCTAAATCTCTATAAACTTTACAGCTCAATCCTACATCGACCTTTAAAGAATTAAAGAATAAATTAATTAAATATCCTGTAATTAATATTGTAGCTTCACTGGTAGAGCATGGCAATATCGATGCCAAGTGTGTGGGTTTAGTTTTCAGGGATACAAGAATGTAAGTTGCTTTGGATACATCCACAAATGAGCGAACTATCAATCAATTGTTGGATTTAGATTTTCTGAACAGACTGTACATGCAATACAGTAGCTTTTGCTGACAGCTTAACCAAAAGGCCAAAGAACAGATCCTGAAGCATTTACAACTAGCAATTACAAATTAATGTGTTATGAATTTGTATCTATGTTTGGGTTTAATACAGAACACAGATCCAAAACAGATCCAGAAAACTGACACACACACACACACACACACACATGCACACACACACACACAATCATAATTTATTTACCCTCATGCCAATCAAACCTGTATGACTTTCTTTCTTCAGAAAATATTTTGAAAAATGTATTTTTGTGTGTGTATGTGCACGCGCATGTGTTCATTCAATTAAATACATGGCAACATGGCATAAAAATCATATCACAGTCATCATATATAAATCAATTGTTCAGGCAGAATCACAAAAAAATATCACATCACAGTTCTTTTTATATGCTGAGTTTTAAGATCTTGGTTAGTATTTAAGTTACTACCAGTATAGCTAAACATATTTCCCCAAGTAAAAAAATATAGCCATACAAGATAACAAAATATAAAAGAAAAGTGAATGACAGACAATTTTAGGCCGAAGTAGGAGTGGGACCAAAATCTTATTTCACTATTTTATTTAATTATTTTATTTATGCTATTCAAATAAGAACAAATATTTTTTTCTTTACAAATAAACATTGCCCTATAACTAAACAAGCAATAACTATAACCTCTTGTTATTTCTTCTTGATGCTCAGCACAATATATTTGCAATTAAGGTTCCTGGTAGTACATTGTGCCGCAAAGGTAAAATCAATAAAAGCTCCCATTAACCAAACTTACTGCTTAATCAAGAACTCTTTGATCATGTTGTCTCATGTGCTGTGTAAAATCTGCACAGCCCCTATCTTCAATCAGCTCATCATCAATTTGCATGATTGCTGATTGGGCAGGGCTCAGATTTCCCCACTTCCTGTATTAGCGGGCTGCATCATGTCATCAGTATTGCTGAAGACCGTGAGAATGCAGATCACTAAACGACACAGATCTGTGTGTGTGTTATGGAAGTTATAAATTATTTTACTTCCAGCAGGATAACACGCCATGTCACAAGCTCAAATCATCTCAAACTGGTTTCTTGAGTATAGTTCACTATACTCAAATGGCCCCCACAGTTACCAGATCTCAATCCAATAGAGCACTTTGGGGATGTGGTGGAACAGGAGATTTACATCATCATGGATGTGCAGCCGACAAATCTGCAGCAATTCCGTTATGCTATCATGTCAGAATGGACTAATATATCTGAGGGATAGTTCCAGCAACTTGTTGAATCTATGCCACAAAGAGTTAAGGCAGTTTTAAAGTCCAACCCAGTACTAGCAAGGTGTAGCCTACCTAATAAAGTGGCTGGTGAGTGTATGTAATAAAAAAAAAGATTAAAAAAGAGCCAAGCCCAAAATGGGTAAACACTAAGCTTTTAATTGTTTTAACTGGAAACTATTGCTCAGGAAATTACAATTTAAGCAAATGTCTCTCAGAAAAGCATGAAAGACAGAATTCCGTTTTTGGCAGAATATTCGGAAGTTCGACGGTTCAGCAGAGTTGTGTGGAGTGATGAATAACAGTGAAACATGAGTTGCATGGTGATGCTCCAGAGTGGTATCTTCGAAAATCTGGTGAGAACAATAATAAATGCATCTCACCAGTGAAACATAGAGGAACAGGTGTCATTGTGTGAGGAGCCTGTTAATGATTTGGAGTACATTTTATTATAGGTGCATTTTATTGATGGCATTTTGAATGCACAGAGATACCGTGACGAGATGCTGAGGCCCATTGTTGTGCCATTCATCCACGACCATCACCTCATGTTGCAGCATGATAATGCACAGCTCCATGTTGCAAGAATCTTTACACAATTCCTGGAAGCTGAAAACATCCCAGTTCTTGCATGGCCAGCATACTCACCGGACATGTCACCCATTGAGCATGTTTGGGATGCTCTGGATCTGAATCAGTGTTCCAGTTCCTGCCAATATCCAGCAACTTCGCACAGCCATTGAAGAGGAGTGGACCAACATTCCACATTCCACAGGCCACAATCAACAACCTGATCAACTCTATGCGAAGGAGATGTGTTGCACTGCATGAGGCAAATGGTGGTCGCACCAGATATTGTTCTTTTTTTCGACCCCCTGGGCCCGGCCCGGACCCCCCAATACAGTAAAACTGCACATTTTAGAGTGGCTTTTATTGTGGCCCGCCTAAGGCACACCTGTGCAATAATCATGCTGTCTAATCAGCATCTTGATATGCCACACCTGAGAGATGGATGGATTATCTCAGCAAAGGAGAAGTGCTCACTAACACAGATTTAGACAGATTTGTGAACAATATTTGAGAGAAATAGGCATTTTGTGTACATAGAAAAAGTCTTAGATCTTTGAGTTCAGCTCATGAAAAATGGGGGCAAAAACAAAAGTGTTGCATTTATAATTTTGTTCAGTGTATATAAAATTGAGTACAACTACACCCAAGAGAACTCATCCATACTAGATAAAATAATAAAGAATGCACAGTTAACATCTTTGCATACATATGATATGAAATTATAGATAGAAACACATTTACAAATGCACTGCTTGTACACAAAGAAACAAATGAACCCTTTTACACATGCGCATAAGCAAGGATCCGAGATGCCACAGGAAATACACACACACAGTTTACTCACATTAAACAAAGCACACATCCGGTTGTTCTCTGATCCCTTCTCACCTTGAACCTAATGTCACAGCTCTCGTTCATGTCGTAATATTGGTCTGGGCAAGGAAAGTATTCAGATGTAAATTTCAGACATTTGTGAATATCAATAACATCTGGCTGGCTTTCTGAGCAAAGAGAAATCATGTCTGGAGGCCATGCCAATCACAGTGATGCACACATGAATAAAGATGTCTCCCTCTCAAAACACTGCTTCTCAGTCTCTCCAATACTAATTGAGATGGAGACGAAGCCTCTCCCTAAAGAATGGAGACAAATCCTTTTTACGGCACATACATCAGTGCGTTTCTGATTTGAGGGCGGAAGAAAAGTCTGGCGTGTACCTCCTACATATTTATGCAGCCATTTATTCATTTTTACATACACATATTTTTATGGGCACAAAAGTCAACTAGTAGTGAAAATGCTTCTATTTGGCATTTTTATAATTTAAGACTTATTGTTTTCCATTACAAATTTACAATAGCTAATTAATAATTAGAGTGAGAGTTGATTTGAGAATGATTCAACATATTATATTATCAATGTCACAAATTAAATAAATGAATTATAATACATTTATCTTTAATATTTTATCTTTTTAAATAAAAAAACTTTGTTTAATTCCAGATTTAAATGCGATTTTAAATCCCAGATATTTAATGTGGACCACTGTATGTGTGTAATCCCTTTGAGAAAAAAATAAATAAATACAGTAACAATATCAGATACTTTATATCATGATACTGAATGATTAAAATATTCATATAGCATGGTATATTCATGGCATTCCAAGGTACTTTGAAAAATATCATGGTACTTTAGCATCTGCGTGTGTGTGTGTGTGTGTGTGTGTATGTGAATAGCTCTTTGGAAGTTTGTTTAAATGTCAGGGGCTAAGAGAGCTGTCAACATCCACGTCCTCTCAATGTGTTCATTTGTGTGTGTGTGTGTTTGAGAGAGAGAGAAAGGGAGTGAGTGATTAACATTGTTGTAATTGCAGGATTAGTAGAGCCCATTGTCAGTGAGATAAAAATGACTCTTACTGTCTCAAGAGTCAATGTTAATGGGGGTCAATTGGCTCAAAGTAAGAACGAAAGAAGTAATTATTCAATTACTTATCATAATAAAGAAAGATTCTCATTTGATTATGCTAATACACTTGACACAGTTCCAGTTCTGTGAAACATGGCTCAATGAATACAGGTCAGCAGGGTCAGTCAGGCCTCTCATTTTGTCCTACCAGTTATTAAATGTCTTTACATGTTGATTGATTTAGACATTCAAATGCAAAAGTGCTTTGAATATGCATATTTTTACTAGTTTATAATGGTGTTTCAGACTGAAAAGTAAACACAGTATATTAAGTCTGTGATTCAGATTTATATTATTGTTCTTAAAATTGCAAACCACATATTATGTTGCTTATTTGGGGATTTTAAAAAGGATATAGAAGTACCAATAACATCAAAAACCAAAGTATTAATAAAATCCATCAAAAAAAATAGAGGGAAATTTCAAGTGAAATATAATAATAATAATAAATTATTGATTTAATTATTATGCATTTATGCAAAATATTGACAACTTTTATTATATTTTCATGGTGATTTTGTGTGCTTTTCGAGGTTTGAAAAATATTCAGTCTCCAATAATTGCATGAAAAAACTCAAAATGGTTTGGAACAACATGAGGATGAGTAAATAATGACAGGATTATCATTTTGGGTGAACTATTATGTAGACAATGGTACCTAGAACTACTTGATTACAGTTGATATCTATATAATAGTATTAACATAGTCATATCATCTCTCTTTCAAGCTTTATACTGCTTCCATCCTCAAATCTTACATAGCACTCAAGGGCGATGCTGGCATATGCTGTCCATCTCAGACTCTAAAGAAGAAAGCTTTGAAGTGTCTGCACAACAAACAGTGGCCGCAGCCTGTCAAGCCTGTGGACACTTACGACAAAGAACATCTGGATGCTCCGAATTACCCATCAGAGCAATCCACTAGCAGGCGGCCCACGTAACAAACGAGGGCAGTGAAGCAACTTTAATGTCACATATACACACATATCACAAACACACGTCAATTCTGCCCATTGTTTGTCACGACAAAAAGGATTTCCAAAATAAAAGGGGAAATGATGAAAGACAAGTCAACCATCTGGGAGCTAACCTCCCTGCTCCTCCTCTCTCACCCGGCCCTGTGCCGCTCTGCACTCTTTCTTTTCTGGATGGTGTTTGCTGAGCATTAATTACATGCACCAAGGCCTTGTGTGTTTGGAGTGAACAGCCGCCAAAATTCCATCCGACTCTGTTGGTCACAAAAACAGGCCTGGTGCTTCCAACGATAACAGGGTGAGTGACTGGGAGGAGAGAACAGGGTGGGAGGACAACTGGAAAGAGGAATAATGGTGAAAAAAAGATAATAGTAATGGAGAGCAAGAGATCTATAGAGACAAGGGCGGAAACAGGAGGTTCTTGAGTAACTTCATCCATAAAGATGTATTTTCATTGATGTGTGTAGAGACCAGCATGTTTACTTTGGGGTAAGTGTTTTTATTTATTTTACATTTTTGTGGTTTGTTGTATACTAAAAAAAATATTCTTGCCACTAATTGAAATTAGGCAAATAATTCAAATAAAATATATTAAAAAAAATATAAAATAACAATTATTGTTCCAGATTACTCTTGTACAACATGAATGTAATGGATCCAAGACCAACCTGATCAAATGACATAAACTATACTTAATTTGTTGCCGTAAGGCATAAATGCAGGTGTTTGCGCATGATCATTAGAGTAGAAAAAGCCAACAACTGAAGGCGGCAAGGTGGCGATGGTGCTGTTTGACTCAACTAAATGAAGATTTGGATAAGATGTGGAAATTCATAAAGATATTTATGTTTGCAAACTATTTAATCTTTATTTTTGCGATTTAATCGGTCATGATTTCTAGTTTTGGTGTGAATGCACATTTTTGCTAAGGCGATATGCTGTTGATTGACTGTGCATACGGTTTACATTTAGGCAAATTACATGTTTATTTTAATAACAGCTTCGTCATCTTGACGTTCTTTGCTAAACGCTTTGCAAATATGTCAAAACGTTGCTCAAATACACTTAATCGAACGTATAAGTTATCTCCAAATGAAACCTTTATAGAATTTCTCGTTAAAATAACTTTTCACAAACATTTGTAACGTTGATCATTTTAAGATTCACAGTATGTTCGACTGACCATATTTTTGCATGTTTTGGCAAATTCTGCGTGTATTATTTAAATAAATAAAAAAAAGCTAGTTATCTCAGCATACATTTTACTTTGCAAGAAATATGCTTTGCAAATATGCCAACGTTATGCAAACGTTTATAGGATTTCCTGTTAAAACAAATCAGGTCTATGAAGTGGAACATTAATTATTTTGATGCAGAGTTTTTATTAAAAAAAAAGAAAAGAAAAAAAAAAACAATAACAAAGTGTGTGTCATCTTTACTATTTCAGAGACCTCACTGGTTCGGGACAATCACTTAATTATGGTATGTGTATTTTTTTGAAATATTTTTTGTATTAAAACTAAACTTTAGTTAATCTAATTTCATACAAACATTCTATACCAGCCAACAAATATAATACCTAACAGGAGTGGGGAGAGTAACAGCTATTCAAAACTAACCTACTATAAAAACACTTTGCATAATAAGGAACAATACATAAGGGATGAAAAATTTCAGTACATTCTGAAAAAGGCTGCAGTTAAAGTCTGTTTAGCCTGATGCATTTGCTGCGTCATTTTCGGGAGATAACATCAAGCTGAAAATAAGCTAAAAAGAGAAAATCTTAAGCCTGTTCCAGCTAAAATAGCAGCCAGAAAGTAATGCTTGTTGAAAAACATGTCACGTCATATGATGTCACACAAAACATGATTGAACATCCGCCAAAGTGATGCTGCTATGAAAAACATTCAATTTAAACAAATAAAATATATTATACTGATATAAAATCAACTGACACACTATATTGCCCAAATTATTGGGACACCCCACCAAATCATTGAATTCAGGTGTTCTGATTACTTCCATGGCCACAGGTGTATAAAATCAAGCACCTAGGCATGCAAACCAATTCTACAAACATTTGTGAAAGAATGGTTCACTCTCAGGAGCTCAGTGAATTCAAGCGTGGTACTGTGTTAGGTTGTGGAAGTGGAAGCAATTGGGAACAACAGCAATTCAGCTATAAAGTGGTAGGCCACATAAAATCACAGAACGGGATCAGCACATGCTGAGGCGCACAGTGTGCAGAAGTCGCCATCTTTCTGCAGAGTCAATAGCTACAGACCTCCAAACTTCATGTGGCATTCAGATTACCTCAAGAACAGTGTGTAGAGAGCTTCATGAAATGGGTTTCCATGACCGAGTAGCTGCATCTGACGCTTTGCATTGCACTTGGTGATGTAAGGCTTGGACAATTTCATGCTCCCAACCTTGTGGGAACAGTTTAGGGATGGCCCCTTCCTGTTCCAACATGACTGCGCACCAGTGCACAAAGCAAGGTCCATAAAGACATGGATGAGCGAGTTTGGTGTGGAGGAACTTGACTAGCCTGCACAGAGTCCTGACCTCAACCTGATAGAACACCTTTGGGATGAATTAGAGCGGAGACTGCGAGCCAGGCCTTTTTGTCCAACATGAGGTCAGTGCCTGACCTCACAAATGCGCTTCTAGAAGAATGGTCAAAAATTCTCATTAACACACTCCTAAACCTTGTAAAAAGCCTTCCCAGAAGAGTTGAATCTGTTATAGATGCGAAGGGTGGGACAACTCCATATTAAACCCTATGGATTAAGAATGGGATGTCATTAAAGTTTATGTGCATATAAAGGCAGGTGTCCCAAAACTTTTGGCAATATATTGTATTCGTAGCAAATTGATGTACTGTAGCTACTTTCTGTTAATAACCAAGAACTATAGGACCAAATCTCACAGGGTTATTATTTACAGTTAGACAAAAAAAAAAAAAAAAAAGTGTTACAAGCACCCCTACTCTCCCCCACCACTAAACGTGCTTTAAAATGACCTGGAAAACACAAATAGCGAGACTGCAGTTTGTTAACATCATGCTGGACTGGAAACTGTTTTGAATTAGCATGTTGCTTACAGGTTCAAATGGGTCAAAGTGACGCACGCCAAACCCACGTTGTTGCACATTTTAAACAACAGCAAAGGGCACCGAAACAATTTCATCCCACAAATCAGCCATTCAATGGAGTCGAAGGTTAAGCTACAAAGAACGATCAATATCACTGTTGCTTTACATAGTCCAGATTGTTTAGAGGAGCACAGAGGTAGCTGCACAACCCTAACCGCTACTGCATTTGACATTTAACTGGAATTAACTTAACATATTAGAGTATGCTTCTCCAAAAATGAATTTGCTCTCCATCAGGTGCGTCGGCGGCCTGCATCTCAGATAAGGTCAGAGACTCGGAAAGAGTATTCGGTGAATGCATATCAAACAGAAATAAAAGAGGAGGTAGAGGATTTTTCTCTTTTCCTGGTATTTTGAGGGCTGATGACCTTTACTTTAGTGGATATATATTAATATAGTCGCTTGTGAATGTGTCTGTGTGAATAAGTCAATCTGCTGTCCTACATTCTGTCATTTTGTCTGTTATTAGGTGGATAAAGTACGTTTTCGATGTGATTGTTCAGCTATTATAACTTCACTGCTTCCAATACATCACCCAGAATGTTATGATACTCCTGAGATTTGCTTTTCTCCAGGAAAAGATTTACTTGACTCCTTTTTTAATATCTGGTTTATCACCCATTAGGTTGTGCCAAAAACTACATGGAAGCCAATCCCTTATATCAATACCGTGAGAGCTGAGAGACACTGTCCAAAGAATAAAACCTGACAGGACAGAGGAAACATGGGTTGTATCTGATGTGAACCGTGGCTCAGAGAAGTATTTGGACAATTACCTTCACTTTTCTGAGCCTGACAAAAGGCACAATAAAAGTGGTCCATATGACTCCTGCACAATATTTCAAGTTTTCTGATGTCATTCAATTGCTTTATGTGAGGAAAAAGAAAGAAGAGACAGAAATTTAATTTGATATTTAGTGACAATTATCTCCAACAGAATTTTCCTTTTGGAGTTAACAATTTATTTAAAATAAATGCAACATGTGTTATCAATTTATACATAATTCAAAGATAAAAACAACAAAAAACAAAAACAAAAAAAAACAATACAAAAGTGGTCCATTTGACTCATGCACAGTACTTCAAGATTTCCTAAAGCCATACAATAAAATTAATTTTCTTATTTACTGACAATTTTCTCTGAAAGAATTTTCCTTTTAAAATAAATGGCACGTGTGATATTTTCTTATGCAATTCAATGACATTCATACACTTGGTTTAAGTGTTTAAATACATTTTGAGTTTGTGTATTTTCTGAAGTTTGCATTAAATTGCAAGAAAGGGGGAGAGAAAGAGATTAAGGAGGAATGCACAGAAGACAGAATATGATAAAACATTAACGAGAGTAAGCTCTTAAGCAATGATGTTTTCTACAAAAGTGCCCAGAACAGTCTATAGTGAGGAACAGAGTAGGTTGTTCTTTTGATATGTGGCGTCAGCCCTGGACAGAGACCTCCAGCACAGACATATATCACATTAACCTACAGCTCTCCCAGATAGACTAAGCCCCAAATTTACATTCCCGTCAAACCAGTGGCTGCACATCCTACCATTAATCAGCATGCATGAGTGTACTAAAGTAAGAGAAGTTTAGATAGAAGACACTACACTTGCTTTGATGTTTGCTGTTTGAGTATCTATAATAATAAACAGTTCAGATTACATCCAGCAGCTCCCAGGTCTGATTTGATAGATAACACTTGTACTGCAGATAACCCCTGTCATGTGGAGCTGCTCTCAAGTCATCCTTTTCTTCTAGCGGCAGCATTCACACACTTATTTGTTACTTGTCATGTATGCGATCAGTACCCACATCCTTGTATTATATACATTTGAGTTGTGCACCACTCAGAATGCTAGAACAATATATATATTGAACAATAGATAGAATGAATAATAAAATGATAGACATAGAACGACAGACGGATAGATAGATAGATAGATAGATAGATCACTCATAAACTGAAATGAAGCCAAATCTTAAATTCGTTTTTTTCACAGATATACACTGATATCCATCTCTTCCACATGTATACACTCATTTCCCATCAGAATTCCCCACCAGGGCCACCCTATGCATCTGCTTCCATCCCCTGAGGGGAACGTCTGCCCTGACACGATGATTTCCAGCTGACAAACTTCACACGACACGGCAAGATGAGCCCCTGGATCACACTTGAACTCCTGCATGCGTTCAAATCAATCCAGAAGACAATCAAATCAAACGGGAAAACCCTGACGATTGCCATGCCCTCTCTATGCCTGATGACACAAGCCCAGGAAAATGGAAAAGGGGGACTTTAATTTTGCAGAGGTGATGGGTCAGGAGAAAGGCATCATGGGGGTGATTAGAGAATGCAAGATGAGTTGATGGAAGCACAGAGAATATGAATGTGTAGGAAAAATTATGAAAATAGATGCAGGCATACAGATGGTTTGGAAGAAAACGTGCACCTGATTTTTCACTAATCTTAACCTCAACCAAACTTCAACCTCTGCCTTTTAATTCCAATGCAATCTGGACACATTTTGAACACTTTGTGTCAACACATCCCATATTGGTTTGAAATCAAAACTGATACAAATTACTTTCTTGATGAAGTTTTCTGGACAATTCATTGGTCAAATTCAACTAAATATTAATAAGCAATATCCAAAGAGCTATTCATTCTGGTTTATTTCTAGTATGTAATGCCCATGTTTCACCATCCAGTCAATTTATGAATAAAAAAAAAATCCTAGCCTATATTACTGAATATCCTGTTTCACCCAGAAGGCACCACATTACAAAAGTAAAACAAATTTCTAGTGGCAATTAATGTTGACTTTAAGTATGTGTTGATGATTAAGAGAATTCAAAGACAGACATTTGATGTATTTAGTAATATACATTTTTTTTAAAACCTAGAGATGTCTGAGAAAATCAAGCAAAGAAGATGGACAGCACTGTAAAGTCATTTTCACTTACCAGCCAGTGTTTTTTTTTTTTTTTTTTGCCTCAGAGGGCCAATGATGCAACAAAGCTATACTTGTTTACAGAGTTGCATCAGGGTCTTGTGTCCAGTTGTTTTTTGTTGTTTATTGCTCACCTACACTGTGTGTTTGGGATTTCCTGTGAGACCTAATTGGTCAGTTGGTTTCTGAAGACTCAGCAAACAGCAAACCCCACAAGTTTTCATTAGAAACAAGGTACAGCTCAGTTAAAATGGCCTTCCACCTCATTCACAGTGATCCAAACACATATCGAACGCAACACACCGGGTGGGGATGCCATTTGTAGGAACGTTTAAATCAGAAGTCTGTACAAAGGCTCACGCCAAAGGGACTGCAATGACATTAAAGCGTGAAGATGTCAACCCCATTCCCTTCAGAGTCTATGAGCATGAAAATAAAATCTGCTCACATATATGATAGTGAATAATAAAACAAAATAAATACAATTTGGATTGATCACAGAACTTCAGCTTGTTTGTGCCAAATACACAACATAATTGTGATAATCTTTGTATCAGTAAAACAGAATGGTTTTGGAGTTGTTTGGTATTAACTATCTGGCTTAGAATTGTAAATAGGAATCTTTTTAGTGACAGAAAAAAGGGGGGAAAAAAAGGAAAGGAACCAAAATCATGTCAGTATGAATCAACTGGAGTAATGGATAACACTCCAAATAATTGTCATATGTCAATTTAGATATAGTGAGGAAATGATACCATTTTTGAAAAAAAAAGAAGAATACATTTTGGTATCATTCATGGTGTCAAAACACACACTACCATTCAAAAGTTTATGGTAAGATTTTTGTTGTTGTTTTAAATAAATTATTACTTTGATTAAGCAAGAATGCCTTAAAACCCAAAGTTTTAAATAATAGTACATATACACTCACCTAAAGGATTATTAGGAACACCGGTTCAATTTCTCATTAATGCAATTATCTAATCAACCAATCACATGGCAGTTGCTTCAATGCATTTAGGGGTGTGGTCCTGGTCAAGACAATCTCCTGAACTCCAAACTGAATGTCAGAATGGGAAAGAAAGGTGATTTAAGCAATTTTGAGCATGGCATGGTTGTTGGTGCCAGACGGGCCAGTCTGAGTATTTCACAATCTGCTCAGTTACTGGGATTTTCACGCACAACCATTTACAAAGAATGGTGCGAAAAGGGAAAAACATCCAGTATGCGGCAGTCCTGTGGGCGAAAATGCCTTGTTGATGCTAGAGGCCAGAGGAGAATGGACCGACTGATTCAAGCTGATAGAAGAGCAACTTTGACTGAAATAACCACTCGTTACAACCGAGGTATGCAGCAAAGCATTTGTGAAGCCACAACACGCACAACCTTGAGGCGGATGGGCTACAACAGCAGAAGACCCCACCGGGTACCACTCATCTCCACTACAAATAGGAAAAAGAGGCTACAATTTGCACGAGCTCACCAAAATTGGACAGTTGAAGACTGGAAAAATGTTGCCTGGTCTGATGAGTCTCGATTTCTGTTGAGACATTCAGATGGTAGAGTCAGAATTTGGTGTAAACAGAATGAGAACATGGATCCATCATGCCTTGTTACCACTGTGCAGGCTGGTGGTGGTGGTGTAATGGTGTGGGGGATGTTTTCTTGGCACACTTTAGGCCCCTTAGTGCCAATTGGGCATCGTTTAAATGCCACGGCCTACCTGAGCATTGTTTCTGACCATGTCCATCCCTTTATGACCACCATGTAGCCATCCTCTGATGGCTACTTCCAGCAGGATAATGCACCATGTCACAAAGCTCGAATCATTTCAAATTGGTTTCTTGAACATGACAATGAGTTCACTGTACTAAAATGGCCCCCACAGTCACCAGATCTCAACCCAATAGAGCATCTTTGGGATGTGGTGGAACGGGAGCTTCGTGCCCTGGATGTGCATCCCACAAATCTCCATCAACTGCAAGATGCTATCCTATCAATATGGGCCAA